>JBBPBP010009777.1:33400896-33416236 GCA_037974735.1 Cicer chorassanicum | reverse complement strand
ATCGATCAATATAACTTTAAAGTCTCTCTCTATATAATATTGCTATTATCCCATTATTTGTAACAATAGTTTAATAGACATGTTCCTTACATATAAATAATTTTGCACCAATACAAACCATTAACGGATAATTATTTTATGGTGGAAATTACCATCGTATAATAAAATAACAAAATCAATATTTTTTAACTGTCAATATAAACTGATTTACAATCTATTTTTTAATTGTCAAACCATTAATGGATAGTTCTCTCTTTGTTCTATAGCTACGAGTGTCAAACTTAAAAATAAATTTCTCATTTTTGGAAAACGCGTCCCAAACTTTTTGAAAATAAGAAACATAAGTAGGTTGAATAAGCAAAATGTGATTCAAACAAGAAATAATGAGAACACAACGACTATATGTAGCATAAAGAGCATTTTGATGAATACGTGAGTGACCTTCTTTCTAAAGAGAAAAATTGGAGTTGGTAAGTTTTTTCTGAAAAAAATATGAAGGAAAAAAAAAAATTTGACTTCTAGTTCAGTGTAAAGTTTTAAATTTTCTTAAATTAAACAGGAGAAAATTAATTATAAACTTCTTTTAATTATAGAATTTCATATACATCAAACTATTTGAAATTAGATTTAATTTATATACAAAGTAAATGTAAAAAAAATTTACATTTTTGGTCAATCATAACTCTTAAATTAGTATAGATTTTTGACTTTTTTATCAAAATTATTTCATCATCTGCATAAACTCTGTGATGTATTGACACTTTAAAACATTTTTACAGTGACAATACATATCAAACAATTAAACTCTTTGAAATCTTATCACACTTCTTTATATTAAATGTTTAATATGTTATTTCATAAAATTAAAAAAAAAAGTTTAATATTTTATTTAAAATACAAATAAAAAATGTGACTAATAGATTGCATTGATAGTATATAAAGTAGTTTTATATTTTAACTGAAACATATCTTACCATACTGTCAATTATTTTTACTTATAGGATACCGGTAAAACATATCAGTCAATTATACGGTTAGATAATTAATGGATTTAATTTATATACATTGTTATTCTAAAGAGTTTTTACATTGTCAGTCAATCACAACCGTTAAATAATCAAAAATGTTTAATTTTTATAATAACTATATCTAAAGCTATGTCAATGAATGGTTGTGATTTGCTTATAGTATAAATTTTTTTACACTAACTGTGCATAACAATTAAACAAAGTCAGTCTAACATGTGTAGAGACCTAAAGCAAATATTATAGGGTTAAATTTGTTTTTAGTCCCTATAAAATTTTAACTTTTCAGTTTTGGTCCTTGTAAAATAAAAATACAATTTTAAGTCTCTATAAAATTATTATGCATGCAGTTTTAATATTTGCTATTAAGTCAACTTATATTTTTAAATAAATTTTTGCAAGCATGTTTACAACAATATAAAAAATCACTACAAAAATTAACTCAAATACTGTTTTTTAAGTCCATATTTTCATTACTTTTTTCTTTTATTAGTACATTTACAAAATTTATATTTAATTCATTCTATGTTAAAAAATTATAAATTTTTGTCGCAGAACTTTTTACAATATTGTAAACAAACTAGCAAAAAGTCATTCAAAAATTTTTAAGTTGAAGGATAATTAAATATGTTTTGTTTCAGTAGGGACTAAAACTGTTCGCAAAATAATTTTATATTGACTAAAAATTGTATTTTTATTTCATAGAAACTAAAATAGAAAAGTTGAAAATTTATAAAGACTAAAAACATATTTAACTCAATATTATAATGAAGTTATTTTAAATAAACAAAAATACAACAGAAAACCTGAGTCATGACGAATATGAGGTCACAATCTTGATCAATTGAGAACATCTGTAATTTATTTGTATATTATATATTAATATTACTAACGAAATTGAATTATTTTGAACTCTATCTTCTATCTAAATTTTTAAAGTCTAAACATGTAGCTTGAACTATTTGACTCTTAGACTGACCCTACTATCAAATAATTAATATATAATAGTATTAAAACTACCTAAATTTTATATATATATATATATATATATATATATAAAAGATTTGTAATAAATAACCATGAATTTGCTTAATCAACCTTCCTATAGCAGTTCTAAGAAGGACTTGTAATAGTGTTTGGATGAGTTGATTTGTATTTTTTTTAGTTTAACCAAAAGTCATGAATTTAAATCCATTTGAGAGAATGCATGCATAGGCAGTTTTGAAGTTTTTTTGAGAAAATTTTGTCATTAATTGTGATTTTATTCGACTTTAGGAATTAATCTCTCTAATTAGATACGGATGATAATTGATCTACATCAACAACAAAAATCTAAAATTTCAAAGTTCAATTTTGATAATGGTAAAGTTAGTGGAATAATATGCTCCATCATGCATTCACAAATCCTTGTGGCATTCTTCTAAAGTGTATATATATGAATTTATTAATATCCTAGTTTTGATTTTATGGCTTGATAAAAAATAAGTTTTGACTTTATAGTCTTAAACATCATCAAGTTAGCACCTAAATACAAAGCTTAATATTACTTCTATTCCTAAATATAGGACCCCTTATAATAAATCACGAGAAGAAAATTGGTTGTAGTTGAAATTGCTTTTATAATTTTATCCTTCAAGAAAAAAAAAATGAGTTAGTGTTTTCATTGAATTATTTATTATAGATTGTAGAGAAAAAAAATGTAACATAATTAAAAGTATGTTGGTTAAGAAATAATTAATCTCGTTCAAAATTTGAAACAGTCTTAAAAAAAGGGACAAAGAAAAAACTCATTGACGCATAAATGTTGAATCCTTCCAGAATTCATAGAGAATAAATATTGATTTTTTTTTAAGTTCTTCAAGAAATATATAACGGATTTTAACAATATATAAAACAATTTTATGCAATCCTTCGGGGATATATAAATATTGAATTCTTCTAAAATTCATAAGCAGTAAACAAACATGATATTTATATAAAAGATTAACATAGAAAAATTATGAAAATATACATTAATTAGACTTGCTCTTGTTACAACATCATTTATGTGGGAACTGCCTCATTAAAAACTTTACCAAAAAAACCCAATGGGACAAAACCATGGCGAAGAAAAAAAGAATGTATAATATATTTATTTCTTCCCCTTATGTAGACAATGATCTTTGAAATGAAGATAAATCTTTTGTTGTAGTTGTTGAAAAAATTTACTTGATGGTTACTTTTGTAATAATATATCAGATATTGTCACAGAAATGACTTTGTCGATGTTCGTATCACCACTTGGTAAAAGATCACGAGATATTACATATTTTTTCTATCTTCTTTAATGTGTCATTGTCTTAACTTAGAAGTGTGTGCAATATTTGTTGGGGTAAACCCTAGAGGCCAATGTTTTACTTTTGAATCTAGAACTTGTATTGTGCTATTTATTTATAATATGAGGCATTTCAATTATTATATTTGAATAATATAATACAGTCCTTAAGTGAAAATTTTTTTGATAAGACATCGAATGGATGACTCGATTGTGAGATGTTATAGGTCTTCACTCTCAAACATTTACAGTCGAGTATTATTGTAGAGGGCGATGATAATACAATCGAGGCAATTAAGTGTGTCGACTAATAACTCTATCTTACAAGTTATAGATATGAGATATCAAGTCACAACATATATATACATTAGGATGAATGTATACAGGATTGACCCTCCATGAGAATACCACATAGTATGTTATATAAGTGTCATAAGTTATTATCTTAGTGATAATGGTGTATGTCACCCTTAGATCTGAAACCACTATGATCTCTAGATGAGGAATTGATTATTTTATTGTCGTCAAACGTTGTATGTAATAGGACGATTATAAAGTCGGTTAACTGGATATTCAATGAGTCATGCTTAGGATCATGAGTGACCTAGATAAGATTCACCCTTATCACATAATGGGAGTAATATCAACGTTACAGAAATCTACAAGGTCACGTACGCAAGAACATATTAATGAGGGGTTAAAAGCGTAAATAAGTAACACTTATTAAGTGAAATGTTGAACACCGTAAGCTACAGTGCACTAAGTTAGTATAAGGGTCTATAAATAGAACCCTTACACAAAATTTGGATTTGAGAAATTAGAAGAAAGGAAAACCCTAGTCATTTTCTTCATCAGCTAGCACTGAAATTGAGGTTGCCCTCACTCGAGTTTTGTTCATGTGGACTACGTAGAGACATTGCCGATAGAGCAATGTTCATGATCATCATGCATCATCAGAGTTTTATCACCCTACAAGAGGTAATCTAATAAACAATAATTTATGATCATTCATAAGGATCCAGGGAGGAAAATTTTAATTTGTATCCACTGTGTTTATCTGTATTTACTCGCAATTTTCCTTCAATACTATCCTCACAAATAACTCTTGTGGTCATAACTATGGTACACAAACCATTAGTTCTTTGTAGGTGTTGAATCATAGACCTCAACCAAAACACCTTTTCGACTTTGTCTCATGTTGCTCTAAAATTTCCTCATCATTTGATGATATTGTTGTTGTGGTTTGTTTCACATATCTCCATGAAATTGTTGTACTTACTCAAGTAAAAAAAAAAACAGCTTCTTTCTAATCTATACCATTATGAGGATTAGACAAATAACTTGTATCTCTATATAACAAAGTATATACTTGACTTTGCTCCAATGTCGTTGTATATGTAAAGAAGTATACATGTCTAATAGATTATCAACAAATAGTTAGCAAAATATATCAGTGTTTGATTGCATTATTATATGGTACTTCGGGATCAAGTAGAAATCATCATCTTCTTAAGATCTAAGAAGACATTGTTCTCAATTTGTGATCTTACAATAATTAGCGTGCACAATTGATTTAATTTATCCATATAGAACAGTTTTAGAACCTCGGCTATGCAATATTCATAATTCACAAAAATATCATTCAAATACTCATTTTATAATCCCAAACAAATCTTATCTTAAAAATACTCAGACTAATGATGTCATTTTCATATCCTCACTTAGAAAATATTCAACTAAGAATATTACACAACATGCATCTAGATTGTTTGAACATATAAATAGACTTCTTCATTTTGATTAAGTCATATCTTCAATAGTTTAAATTGTAAGCCTCACAGAAACTAAATCCTGTAAGGAGTTTCATATAATTATCACTATCAAGTGAGCCACATAAATTCGTTGTAACAAACCTTTCATATAAATTGAATCTTTCATGACTACAAAACTTAATCAAGTAAGAAAAAGTTCTTGAATTCACTTGAGGTGAATATATCTCTTCAAAATCAATGGTAAAATTTTGTCAATACTCTTGAATATAAATGTACTTCATCATTTTTATTTGCTTTTCGCGCCAATATTAATCATATATAATTAGCTTCACATCTTCAAGCATGCATAATGCAAGTCCAAAATTTTTTCGCTTTGCAAAGCGAGTTTAATTCCACTCTAATTGCTTCTTAATATATTAAAAGCATTTATTTGTTTATAATCTTTAAAATACTAGATTTCATGATCCTCATTATCATTATCATACATACCATTTTATTATATGCAAAATATTGTCAACGTTGACTTCATTTCGGTTCTATCATATTCCGTTCAAGACATAATTTATCGAGATCTCTTTCTTTTCACAAGTTTCAGGTACCTGATTAGTTCTTCTGGAACTAAAAAATCAATAATGTCAAATTTCTCTTTTTGAGTTTTCATTTCCTCACTTGCATCATCTTGCATTTTAGCTCATTTTCTTGTTCGAGGATTTTTATCTTTGGAACTAAAAAATATACCCCACTTCATGCATGGATGTGACTCATTTTCAATGATACATCGTCCAACAGGGACTTAATTTTGATTTGTAAAATACATGTTTTTGATGATACAAAAGACCAACAGTGATGATGATCAAAACAACAAGCTCAAAAAGAAGAAGCCTACAAAAAGCTTATTAATAAATTAATAATCTTCTCATAAATAGATGTTTTATGTAAAGGTAAATGATGCAAACCATAGCTCAAATACAATGAGAACCTCACATCTTTGCATATGCATAAAAAGTATTTTCGAAAGTCAAAATTACATTTACAAAGTGTTAGAATTAATATTTTTGACAAAATACAAAGGTGTATTCGAATACAACATAGGTGTATTCAAATACAGATGAAAATTGCTAAGTCAGTAGCAAAAACCTCTCATCTATATTCGACTACAACCTGTTGTAGTCGAATACAACCAGCAAGTCAGTGGCAAAATTGATACAAGTGTATTCGACTACACCATCTTGTATTCGAATACACAGTGCACAAACTTGAATTTCCTGAACGTTACAATGAGGTGTATTAGAATACAACTGGAAGCAATGCAATTTTTCAGTTTTGAATTGACTCTAAATCATTGCAATTGTTCCTCAAACGTCTTGGATCAATGGCCACGAATCTGAAGAGATGTTTATGGACTATAAATACACCATAACTTCAGATTCAACAACAACAATCCTACTACAAAACTTTAAAGACTTTGACCAACTTTTCTGAATTTTTCTCAAAGTCATTTTTTCATAAATTCAAGTACTAGCATATCATTTTCATATCCTTAACTGAGGTTCTCAAAGTACTTGAAGCAATCTTGGATTGTTATCATTCTACCTCTTTCTTACTCCTATACTCTTATCAAATCACAAGTGTTTGTAAAAAGAAAGTAGTACTTTCTTTAAATAGTTTTATCTAAGATAATAGGGTGCTATCCTAGAAGATTTGTTAGAAGTTTGTAGCAAAGGTCCTAGGGTGGGACTTGTACATTTTCTAACAATAATGGAGAAATCTCTTGTGGTGTGCAAGAGGACTAGATGTACCCTTAGTCATAAGGGGAACCAGGATAATTCTGATGTGTTCATTTCTTTACTGCCATTTACTCTTTCACTTACTATCCTTAAACGCAAAAATCGATCACTTAAATTCTGAAAATAAGGAAAACTCCTAAACACCTAATTCACCCCCCTCTTAGGTGCACATCTGTACTTACAATTGGCATAAGAGCAAGTTCAAGGTAACTTACTCCTCGATCAATAACTCATGGCTTCTGCACAACCTGTTTTCAGATACGGTGGCAGCAGTAACAAACCACCATGCTTCGTTGGCGAGCATTATGTATTTTGGAAGATACGTATGCAAGCGTATCTTGAAGCACAAGGAGACGACATATGGGATGCTGTTGAAAATGGTCCTTATACTCCAACAACAGTCATCAACAACAAATAAGAAATTAAAATAAAGAATTCTTGGACCGATGACGATAAAAGAAAAGTGTTGTTCGATAAAAAGGCTAAAAACATTCTACAATCAGCACTAGGAATGGAAGAATTTTTCCGCATATCTCACTGTAAAACAGGCAAAGAAATATGGGACACATTGGAAGTAACCCATGAAGGCACCGTAGAGGTAAAAAGATCTAAACTTAATACACTTTCTCAAGAATATGAGTTATTTTGTATGCAACCCGGAGAATCTATCTTAGACATGCAGAAAAGATTTTCTCACTTAACAAATCACTTGACGGCTCTTGGAAAGATTTTTTCCAACGATGAACTAAATCTGAAAGTATTAAGATCACTAACAAGGGCTTGGCAACCAAAGGTGACAGCAATATCAGAAAAGAAAAGCTTATCCAAGATGTCACTTTCTGCATTATTTGGAAAACTCTTAGAACACGAAATTGAACTTGGAAGATTGGAGCAAAATGAAACTCAAGAAAAGAAGAACAAAAACATTGCTCTAAAGACCGAATCAAAGGAACAAGTCAGAGACGAAATTTCTAATGAAGACGAAAACATTAGTTTCCTTGTTAAGAAATTTGGTAAGTTTCTTAAAAATGATAGAAATTTCAAAAAGAAGAATTTCAGAAAGAAAGATAGCTTTACCTCAAACCAAAACTTCACGTGTTTTGAATGCGAAAAACAAGGACATATCAAAGCAGGCTGTCCAAACCTTATCAAGAAAAATGCTGGTAAAAGGAAAGACTTCAAGAAAGCATACATAGCTTGGGAAGATAACGAAGTAAGTTCATCATCAGAAACAGAAAGTGAGGAATGCGCTAATGTTGCACTAATGGCATCGCATCAATCAGATGACGACGAAGAGGTTAGTAACATAAACTCTCTTCATTATAATAAAACTAATAATGAATTAATTATAGAATACAATGATGCTCAAAACGCCATTAAGGAACTTCTTATTGAATGTAAAAATCTGTTTAAACTAGTGTCAACACAAAAGAGACAAATCTCAAGTCTTCAAGAAAAAGTTGACATTATGGAAAATGATGCTGAAAAATCAAAGCAGAATTTTACATGCAATAAATGTGATTCCCTTTCATTCAAGATTGTTCAATTAAATAGAGTAATTAAACGATATGAAAAAGTACAAATAGGATTGGAGAATGTTCTAAACATGCAAAGATACTCAAACGATAAAAGTGGTCTTGGATTCTCTAAATTTGACAAACCAAGCTCAAATAAGACCATTTTTGTCAAAGCAAGTACTCAATCTAATCAAGGAAAAATTACAATTTTACAAAAAGGTCATTCTTGTAAGGAGAAAATCACTCAAAATAAATTTCATACATATGCTATTAAAAATAAATTTACTCCTACTTGTACCTATTGTGGTCTTCATGGTCACACACCTAATGCATGTCATGTAAGAAATATTAGTGTTCCTAAAGGGCATTGCGTGTGGGTAAAGAAATGTACTAACCATCAAGGACCCAAAGCACATTGGGTACCTAATAAAACTTGATTTCAATTTTGTAGGTATGCACACAAAGTACCTCAAATATGTGGTACTTAGATACTGGGTGCTCCTAACACATGACGGGTGACATAACAAAATTTTCAGCCTTGACTCTTGAATCAAAAGGATATGTAGTCTATGGAGATAATAATAAAGGAAAAATCTTAGGTATTGGAAAAGTTGGAACAGCCCCTTCCCCCTCAAATCAAGATGTCTTATATGTTGAAGGCCAAAAGCATAATCTCATAAGCATTAGCCACCTATGTGATAAATGATACAAGATAGTCTTCAACAAAGATAAGTGCCTCATTCAAAATGCAGCAACAAGTGAAATTCAATTTATTGGTAAGCGTTTCAAAAATATTTTTATACTAAATCTTGACGATTTATCCTTAAAAATGAAATGTCTTTTGGTAAGCGACAACAATGATGCATGGCTATGGCATAAAAGAATTGCACATATCCACATGGATCATTTAAACAAATTAGTCAAGCATGATCTTGTTGTTGGATTACCAAAAAAGAAATTTGTAAAGGATAAATTATGTGACACTTGTCAAAAAGGTAAACAAACAAAAACTTATTTCAAACCTATAAATGTTATATCAACTACAAGACCACTTCAATTAATACATATGGATTTGTTTGTTCCATCAAGAACCAAAAGTCTTGGTGGAAATTCATATGGACTAGTGATTGTTGATGATTACTCAAGGTTCACATGGACCTTATTTTTGGCAAGTAAAAACGAAGCTTTTAAAGCATTTAAAAACTATGCCAAGCTAGTCCAAAATGAACAATCATCCAAAATTGTATCAATTGGAAGTGATCATGGAAGAGAATTTCAAAATACCTTGTTTGAAGAATTTTTTGAAGAAAATGGAATTTTCCACAATTTTTCTGCACCTAGAACACCTCAACAAAATGAGGTTGTTGAGAGAAAGAACAGATCCTTGGTAGAACTCGCAATGACTATGCTAAGCGATTCAAGTCTACCAAAGTACTTTTGGGCAGATGCAGTAAACACGACATGCTATGTTTCTAATATAGTAAACATTCGGCCAATTCTTAAGAAAACTCCTTATGAACTCTACAAAGGAAGAAAGCCCAATATCTCTCACTTCCACATATTTGGATGCAAGTGTTTTGTGCTAAACAACGGTAAAGACAACTTTGGAAAATTCGATGAAAAAGCAGATGAAGGTATTTTTATTGGCTATGCATTATCTAGTAAAGCATTTAGAATTTTCAATAAAAGAACTTTAATCGTTGAAGAATCAATGCATGTAACTTTTGATGAAACTAACCCCTTGAAAGAGGACAAAGTTATTTCTTATGATGATGATGACAATGAAAGTAGTGATACAAGTAAAGAACATCAAATTGATCAACCAAGTCAAGAAAGTGAAGTCAACATTGAAAAGGAAAATGATAATCTTCCTAAAGAATGGAGGACCCATAGAGATCACCCAATTGATAACATTATTGGTGATATCAACAAAGGAGTTACAACAAGACTTAAACTACAAGATGCGTGCTTGAACATGGAATTCGTTTCTCAAATCGAACCCTCCAAAATTGGTGAAGCACTAAAAGATGATCAATTGATACTTGCCATGCAAGAAGAACTTAACCAATTCGAAAGAAGCAAAGTATGGGAACTTGTTCCTAATCCGGGAAATAAACACATCATTGGTACAAAATGGGTGTTTAAGAATAAACTTGACGAAAACGGTATAGTTGTTCGCAACAAGGCAAGATTGGTCGCCCAAGGATATAATCAAGAAGAAGGGATTGATTTTGACGAAACATTTGCTCCAGTCGCAAGGTTAGAAGCAATACGTTTACTACTTGCTTATGCTTGCTCTATGAACTTTGAATTATTTCAGATGGATGTGAAAAGTGCCTTTCTCAATGGATACATCAATGAAGAAGTATATGTCAAGCAGCCACCTGGCTTTGAGGACTTCAAGAATCCTTCATATGTCTTCAAATTAAAAAAGCTCTCTATGGTCTAAAACAAGCTCCAAGAGCTTGGTACGACAGATTGAGTGCTTTCCTATGTGAAAGAGGATTTGAAAAAGGCAAAGTCGACAAGACATTATTTATTAAAAGAAATAATGGTCACACCTTGCTGGTCCAAATCTATGTTGACGATATCATATTCGGATCAACAAACGATGACATATGTGAAGAATTCTCGTTGATGATACAAGGAGAATTTGAAATGTCCATGATGGGAAAATTAAACTATTTTCTTGGCCTTCACATCAAACAACCCAAGCATGGCATCTTCATCAATCAAGCAAAATATTGCAAAGAACTGCTAAAAAGATTTGAAATGGAAAATTACAAGGAAAGTGCAACTCCCATGGGTTTTGGGACATATGTTGATAAAGATGAATCTAGTATATCTATAGACATTTCAAAATATCGAGGTATGATTGGATCTCTATTATATCTAACGGTCTGTCGGCCAAATATTATGTTTAGTGTCTGTTTGTGTGCAAGATTTCAGGCGGATCCTAAAGAATCGCATCTTGTAGCAGTCAAAAGAATCATGAAATATTTGAAAGGAACAATCAATGTAGGACTATGGTATCCGAAAGGTAGCATCAGTAGTCTCGTTGGATATTCTGATTCAGATTATGCAGGATGTAAAACAAACCGTAAAAGCACAAGCGGTACTTGTCATGTCTTGGGAAATGCACTCGTATCATGGTAATGTAAGAAGCAAGCATGTGTTGCACTAAGTACTACTGAAGCCGAATACATAGCAGCAGGAAGTTGTTGTGCACAAATTCTATGGCTCAAGCAACAACTATATGATTATGGACTTGATCTTGGATGCATTCCGTTACGATGCGACAACACTAGTGCAATCAATATTTCAAAGAATCCAATCATGCACACTAGGACTAAACACATTGATATACGTCATCATTTTTTACGCGATCATGTGCTTAAAGGAAATGTTAAAGTAACCTTTGTGGATACTCACAACCAATTAGCAGACATCTTCACAAAACCTCTTCCTAAAGACTCCTTTTACAAAATTCGAAGAGAACTTGGTATCTTAACTGAAGATGATCTTTAAAATAAGGTACTTTCTCATTAATTTTAAAAAATTGAAACTTTTTCTCTTGATAGGATGATAGAATTGAGTTCTTAATGATTCATTATTCTTGAATACTTGTTATTCATTTGTGATTCTATGCATTATTTAGTATGTTCTGTATGAAAACTTCATTCATGTTTCCAAAAATTTGAAGATGTAGTCGAATACAAATTCTAGGTATTCGAATACACATTTTTTCCAGATTTGTATTCGAATACAATTTCATTGTAGCCGAATACAAATTCCCCAGACACATTTGCATTCGAATACATCAAGGTGTAGTCGAATACACCTTCGGGTTTCTCAGTAATATATAAGGCTGCTTCAGTTCTTTACCGTCCATTCCACTTAGGTATTCGAATACAGCCACTCCCTCTCCTCCTCTCTTCCAAAATCTTCAACTTCTCTCAATTGCAACTACTGACCCAAATCGCATTCATTACAACCACGTTCAATTTCTACTTCTCTTCTCCATCCAGAATCCTATTTCTCCACCAAAACCCTAAAAACCCATTTTTTCCCCCAATCTGTCAAATCCTCTTCAATCGACATGGATGCACGCAAACGAGGACCCATGACTAAACATGCATTAGTGGGACCATCAAAGAAAAGGACGAAGAATGCCCATATCACTGATTTGTCCCGGCTCCTCCACTCCCCAGAAGAGATTGAACGTTTTTGCACTATCTACTTCGACAAGCGGCTTATCATTCCCAAAATCGGTACTTTAGACTCTTTTACTGCGTTTAAATTTCCTGCTTTACTTAAAGTTCAACATGTTGAAGAATTTATCGGATACAAGGGTCCTATCTATCCCGATTTAGTTAGGGTCTTTTACTGCAATCTGACTAGAGATGGAACAATGCTAAAATCTCGCGTTAAGGGAAAAACTATTGAACTCGATTGTAAAATCATTGGGGGGGATTTTGAATATTCCCTTCGAAGGTCAGAAAACTAGTCCCAACAACTTGTGTCAATGGTCTGGTGTTCCTAAATATGATGCTTATGTGGCTCTTTGTCGATTTGACAAACAAACTATGGAACAAAAGAGAATTCAAGCACGCTCAAAATTTGCGAAGCAACGATATGGCGTTGGTAATCTTACTGTTGATTATCGTTTGCTCCATTATTTCTTAAGTTACATTTTGATCCCAAAGGCTGGTAACTACTCCCAGATTTCAGAGTTTGAACTCCAGATTATGTACTACATGTTCAAAGGCCTTCCACTCAACTGGGCTTATTTCGTTAAATCAGTCATGTTTCAATCCAGAGAAGCTGTTGGGTTTCCATACGCCAAGGAGGTCACTCGCATTCTCGAACACTTCGGGGTGGACTTCTCTGAGGAAGTTTTGTATACCATCATTCAAGACAATTTACTCGATTTAAGTGTCCTTCCAAGCATGAAAGTTGTTTTGAATGAACCGCTTCAGAAATACATACGTATGAGTGACCTCGGTCAAACATCTGATGCTGCTTCTGATGGCACTCATGCACCTGATGCTGCTCCCGCAGATGATGATGACAAAGATACTGCGTCTGATGATGATCATGTGTCTAATCACATGATTATGGCCAAACTTGACTCCCTCCAGACCTGCCTCTCCGGATTCACCACCTCCGTCGATGCTTGTTTTTAGGCTATCGAATCCACCATCGTAACCAACCATAGCAGCATGATCCACGAGATGTGTATCTTATCCGACAAAATTGATCATCTCCATCTTCCTCCTGGACATCACTAATCCATGTTTAGTTTCCTAGGCTCAGTTTTCATTTCATTTCCTAGGTCACGCTTATTTCCTTTTGATGTTTTGATGTTTTTATTGAACTTTCTGTTTACTTTTTGGTTTTTTATTTGTATTATGTGACATTATCTGTAGTTTGCTCGTTTCTTCTATGACATTATCTATTTTTTGCTCGGCTATTATGTGACACTATTTGGCTTATTATGTGTCTATTCCATTTTATTACTTGGCTTTCTTTTTCTATATATTATTGCTTGTCTTATTATTTTTGATCATGTCAAAAGGGGGGAAAAATATGGTACTTTGTTGTCTATAAACATAAATATAGGTCCTCAACAAATGTATTCATTTGATCATCCAACTCACCATCAACAAGGAAGTACGCATACATTACGGGGGAGTATTTGTAATATGATGCAATCTCTCCACAACAACAAAAGGTTTTGTCATAATAAAAAAGGGGGAGAATGTAAAATACATGTTTTTGATGATGCAAAAGACCAACGGTGATGATGATCAAAGCAACAAGCTCAAAAAGAAGAAGTCTACCAAAAGCTTATTGATAAATTAATAATCTTCTCATAAATAGATGTTTTATGTAAAGGTAAATGATGCAAACCATAGCTCAAATACAATGAGAACCTCACATCTTTGCATATGCATAAAAAGTATTTTCGAAAGTCAAAATAAAATTTACAAAGTGTTAGAATTAATATTTTTGACAAAATACAAAGGTGAATTCGAATACAACAAAGGTGTATTCAAATACAGATGAAAATTGCTAAGTCAGTAGCAAAAACCTCTCATCTGTATTCGACTACAACCTGTTGTAGTCGAATACAACCAGCAAGTCAGTGGCAAAATTGATACAAGTGTATTCGACTACACCATCTTGTATTCGAATACACAGTGCACAAATTTGAATTTCCTGAACGTTACAATGAGGTGTATTCGAATACAGCCATCATGTATTCGAATACAACTGGAAGCAATGCAATTTTTCAGTTCTGAATTGACTCTAAATCATTGCAATTGTTCCTTAAACCTCTTGGATCAATGGCCACGAATATGAAGATATGTTTATGGACTATAAATACACCATAACTTCAGATTCAACAACAACAGTCCTACTACACAACTTTAAAGACTTTGACCAACTTTTCTGAATTTTTCTCAAAGTCATTTTTTCATAAATTCAAGTACTAGCATATCATTTTCATATCCTTAACTGAGGTTCTCAAAGTACTTGAAGCAATCTTTGATTGTTATCATTCTACCTCTTTCTTATTTCTATACTTTTATCAAATCATAAGTGTTTGTAAAAAGACAGTAGTACTTTCTTTAAATAGTTTTATCTAAGATAGTAGGGTGTTATCCTAGAAGATTTGTTAGAAGTTTGTAGCAAAGGTCCTAGGGTGGGACTTGTACATTTTTTAACAATAATGGGGAAATCTCTTGTGGTGTGCAAGAGGACTAGATGTACCCTTAGTCATAAGGGGAACTAGGATAATTCTGCTGTGTTCATTTCTTTACTGCCATTTTACTCTTTCACTTACTATCCTTAAACGCAAAAATCGATCACTTAAATTCTGAAAATAAGGAAAACTCCTAAACACCTAATTCCCCCCCCC
>JBBPBP010009777.1:33375974-33398214 GCA_037974735.1 Cicer chorassanicum | reverse complement strand
TATATATATATATATATATATATATATATATATATATATATATATATATTCTCTTATTTTCCTTTCTTCGAAATCAATACTAAGATCAAATAGATCTTGTAGATTTCAATCATAGTCTAAATGTGTAGTTTTTCATGAACTCGACCACAAATCTTATGCTTCTTCAAGAGCATGTTCAAGGAACATAAATAATTTCTTCTTAATTGTCTTTGTTCCAAATCATACTAAAATCAAATAAATCTTATATATTTCAATCATGGGTATAAAAGTCTATTTCTTTAAGAACTCAACCAATAAACGAAGGAAATTATACTTTGAACAGTTCAACATGAATATTTTATTATTAAATTTTTAGTTTTTCATGAACTATATAAAAATCTCCCTAACTGGTGATTCAAGAAAATCACTCTTGCAATCCTTCAAGGATGCTTCATTGTTAAATTCTTCCAGAATTGATCATATATATCATAATTATACAAATCAAATAAAATTCTCAACAAATTTCTTGTATAAAAAATATACAAGATTAACATATTAAAATAAAAGTTATAAGACGAATGAAAGAAATATCAAATATTGATATGAAATATAAAAGATTAACATGAAAGAAAAGAAACAAAATTATGAGAAAATATGTAGTAATAATTATATAGTTAATACACAATTAAAACATTTCAGATTCAAATTATAAATATATCGTCAATCGCACTTAATACTCAATCAAAATTTCCGTTCACAAAAGGCTATTATACCATAAACGAAATAGAAAGCAAATTTAATTTAATTGTAAATCATCTTTAAAAAAAAATAATTATTTTTAAATCAAATCATCTTTCAAAAAAATTATTTTTTATAAATCAATTAACAGAAAATCAATTTGAACCCATATCAAAACCTTATATTTCTTTTCCAATTTAATTAGAACTTTTTATTAGGTGTTCCATTATTATCAAATCAAAGTTTTCTAGTAAAAAAAATTGAATGCAAACATACCTTGTGCAAGTAGGCCATTAAGGAATGAAAAAAAAATTGAACACAATCTTAACTAAAGTTTTGATTTATAATATAATTGCAAAATGCCAAAATCCTCGAATCAAGATCGATAAGGCAATTCTTCATAAATGTATGAATATTAATTTTTCCGTAATTCATAGAGAATAAATATTGAATTTTTTATGTTAAGTTCTTCAAGAACTGTATAAAAGATCTAAAAACATGTAAAATAACTCTTCGTGCAATCATTCATCATGGATACATGAATATTGAATTCTTTCGGAATTCCTATAGAATACATATTTACTTTTTTTTTTAAGTTCTTCAAGAACTATATAACATATCTAAACAATATATAAAACAATTCTTTATGCAATCCTTCAGATATGCGTAAATATTGAATTCCTCTAGAATTTATAAGGAGTAAATAAACATGATATTTATATAAAAGATTAACATGAAAAAATTATGAAAACAAACATTCATTACACTTATTGTTTTTAGAGCTTCGTGTTAATAACATGTTGTGAAACTAATCAAATCAAAAGCTAGATATAAGAGAATAAAGATGAATGAGAGAAAGAAAGAAAAGATACAAAGATAGTGTTAATAATATTATTCTCTTGTGTGTTTTCTGTTATAATGTAAGCCTTGTTAATACGCACAAGTAAATAACTGGAGAATCTACTCATTAATAGACATCCACTAATAACACTATTTACAATACTCTCCCTTGAGGGTCCGTTTGATGCGCATGATAGAAAGAGACATGATATGATATAAAGTTGGATAAGGATATGATATTATATGATAGGATAGGATAGTGACAGAATAAACACTATCATATCATGTGTTTGATACACATGATAACATTTTATTTTGTCATGTATTTGATACACATCTCATCATCATATGATATAGCATATATTATATTTAAATAACAAAATTACCATTATGAACAATTACATATTAGTTTTTTTTTAAATTAACTTATTATATCTTAAATATTATAAATGAACAAAAAAAATTAAATAAGTAATGAAATAATTTTATATTAAAACTATCTATTGACATTACTAAATAAACAATTTAAATTTTAAAACAAAATCATGAGTAACCAAATAATTATATTTTATTTGTTAGAATGTAAATAAAGATATGATATAAATTATATGTAAATGGCAAGAATATCTTGTAAACAAATTATATTTATTTTAAAATTTCAATTAACTTTCATATTTTTATAATTTTGAATATAATTTATTAAATTATATAAAAAGACAAAACTACCTTTGTGTAAAAAATTATAAACATTTTTTAAATTAATTATTAATATTTCATTTTTAAGTTTAATATAAAATTCTATTAATTATTTTTCTATTTGATTAGATTTACATTTTTATATTTTAGATTATATTTTATAAATTACTTTTATATTTTATTATATTTCAATTTATATTTTAAATTATATTTTATAAGGATAATTGAGTAAACTACTGTTCTTATCTTATCTTGCTGGTTTCTAACCCAGCTCATACTCATGATAAAAATTTCAACTAGAGACAGGATATGATAGAATTATCATGGATTAACTTATCATCTCTTGTTGTTTCATCAAACACTAGATTCAGACATGATATGATAACTTATTATTATCTTGTCTCTTATCCTGACCATCAAATGAGCCCTGAATGTCTATCGAAAAACTATTGTACTTTAAAAATTCATGGTAAATTTTTTCATTTTCTTTATCATTTTGAAAACATGGGCTCCCCTATAATGCAACAAAGACAACTCACAAATAAACATTTCCAATTAACACAAATTGGTAAAACACACAATACAATAATAATTCTTAAGGAAGTCAAACATGTAGCTTTAGAGACTCCAAAACAATTCCAAACAATTTGCACCCCAAAAATAACATCATATACAATTTCAATTAAACTGTATCCATAAACATACCGACTCTTTACGAACTCGAGCCGATCATTTATGAGGAAATTTTGACTTCACAAATTTTCAATCAAGTCCTACCCAATGAGATTTCCCATGTGAATCTCATTTTCTTAATTAATTTGATTCTACTGCTTATTATTTTTAAAGAAAGCTCGAAGTATGTTAGTTCAACAAAAATGGCCTCAAAACTCTAGAAGGGGTTCAATATAGTCTCTACATTTTATGAATACAATATTTTTATTTATTTTATAAATTGGTGAAAGATTTTCAATCGAAAAGCGCAAATAATTGCTAGTACGAAAAGTGTTTCAATTGATTTTCACAAAAACAAGTTAATTGATTGAGTTGTGAATTGCAATCACACTTCCATTAATCTATCATATATCAAACTAAATGTCATCTAAACAAAAAACTTGCATAATAATTTTTGTGTTTTCAACACAATACAAGAACACTCAAATTGCATAAACACATAATTTTAACACATATCAAATTTATCAGAACACATTTAATTTCTAACAATATTTAATATACCATGAACACGCAATTTTGTAGAAATTTAAAGAGTTGAGTTGAGAAAAAACACCAGGATTTATAGTGGGTCACTACTTCATCCTTCCATGTAGTCTACATTCATTCTGTATACAAATGTATGACATTTGTTTTCCTTTATCAATTGATTGAATGATTAGAAGATCATTGATAATGAATTTACAACCAAAAAATGCACTCTTTCTTCAAGAACCACTCAAAACTAGAAACTTGAAGATCAATCTCTTCAATTTATTGAATCAATCACCCCTCAATTGAAGAACACCGTCTTCAAAAAGTCACTTATCAATATCTAAATATACACCATTTTAGGTAAAAAAAAAAGTATCCTATATTTCCTATCACAAGGTGTAGAATATGATACCCAACAAATTCTAACACCATGAACATTAAACAAGTAAAATATACTCTATTCTCGAATTTCACACACTAAGAAAGTGATCCAGAAAACTTGAGATGAAAGATATGTTGGGTCATGAGGGGAACCCGAGAGATTATCGCCCAAGAACAACCATACAAGTGAGTTAGACGCCACATCTTAACTCAAAACTTTAAGGCATTGCGTATATGAGTCATCTCACTTATATGTTACTCAACATTTACTTTTCTAAACAATGTGAGACTTATAACTCACACTTGCTACACAACAAGATATAATTAAGAAATTGTTCAATGAGAAAACACAGTTTAATGTGTGGCACCATCTATTCTAAAAATGTTTTAAAAGGTAAATATAATAAAAATTGGGATAAATTTGGTCTGTAGATGAAAGATATTCAAGCATAGAAAGATCACAATTTGAAATGTGAGAAAATAACATGATCAAAAGAGTTCAATTCCAAAACTTGCCACACTAATCATAGTTTATTCCATACAATTTCAATTTATTGGTCGGCTAACATGTCAACGAGTAAACATAAATAAATTAAATTTAAATATATTTTTAATTTATGCAAATATGAGTCATTTTGATTTTAGTTATTGTAATTTTTTTTAATTAATACCCCTACAATTTAAAAAAAAATGAAAAAGATACTTCATACCATTTTTTATTTGAAAATGTCAATTTGACTATTTTATTAATGATGTGGCAATGGTGATAAGGATCTAACAATCTAACTGGTAATTTTTTCAAGTTGACTCATTAAAAACAAATATTTAAAACATTAAAACTAATTTATAAAAAATATAATTATGTTCTTCAATCAAAACTCATAATCTAGCACCTCCAACTCTCATCTTCACCCATCTGTCTTCATTCCCTTTTCGCTTGAACCAATTTGAACCTTTGTTTCACCCCGTTTCCTCTTAATTCCATTCCTATCTAAGACCTTTGCTCCAAAAATGAAAACGGACTTTTTGGGTCTCAAAATTACTCACGCATAACATACATTAAGATAAGATTAATTTATCATATTCAGTATTTGATACACAACAGTAACCAAATGATATGATTTATATTGTGATAAAATGATAATTTGTCCTTATAATCTATTTAATTTTTTTTTTCAAAATAACATTCAAATATTTTTCTTATAAATAAATAAAAAATGCTAAAAAAATGTAAATAATTTATGAAGTAATTTTATATACTTGAAAAAATTGTTTACGCTACTAAAAAAACATATAATACAAAGATATAAATTTATTCTAGAAAAGTACCTTAAACTATTTTCATCTTTCATCCAAACAATCTTATGGGACAAGACCAAGTGCCCTAAGAAGAATTTCGTGTAACTATAAAACCCCATTCAACACTAAATTAAAATACATACTAACTATTTGTCCTGATTGTTTAAATAAGAACTTAATAACATGGTTATTAGAATGATGAGTCAATATGTGTAAGAACATAGCCACTTGTTCTTCAATAGTTACTAGTCCATCTTCTTTCAACCTACCCTCGTTACGCAAGAGAACACACAACTGTCGAAATGATTAACATAAAACTCAAACATCAAAGATGATAAAGAAAAAGAGCAAATATGAACAAAAAAACAATCAAAAATCATCGGGGCAAATATGAAAAGAGGAAATCAAACCAACGTCAACAATCATAAAATCAACCTAATATCAACAATAGAAAACAATCATAAAATCAGAGGAAATCAAAAAATTATTTCATCAACACAATAAGAAAATCAAAGGAAAATAAGGAAAATATGAAAAGAGGGAAAACGGTACCTTGGGAGAGCGCGACGGTGGAGAGGTACCTTGGGAGAGCGCGACGGTGGAGAGGTACCTTGAGAGAGAGCGACAGTGGCGGTGGAGAAGAAAGAGGGGGATGGAGAAGAGAGCTCGGTGGAGAGGAACACGACAAGTTGAGGTGGAGAAGGAGAGAGAAAGTGAGTAAGTAAGGGCAAAAATGAGAAAATATTTCTTAACTTTTATCTGAAAACGGATTATACCTTAAACTAAGATGTTTAAAATAAGAAAGTAAGATTGAAGCAGGATATGTTTAAAAATTTTGATTACTGTATCATATCAGATTGGTGCATCAAACAAAAGATTATAGTAAAATATGATAAGTATATCATATTTTGTCTAGCCATCAAAGCCATTTCAGTTGAAGGCCAACTAATATGGCTAGAGCTGTAAATTTAACAAACCCACTAATTATTGGCCCTAGCTCACATGTTGGAGGGGCAAAAAATTTCATAGTTTAAAAGCCCCAAAACTAAAAACCCCTTAAATTTTGTGGGCTTATGTGGGCCTATGGGCCCACTTTCTAAGTCTCTACCATTGAGGTTTCCAGCTATAAATACTACTTTTCTTCTTATTTCTCATGCTCTTTGATTTTATAATAATAAAAAACAAAAATTGTTACCTTGTGGAGAAATTAAATGGATTAAACAAATCTAACCTTTATATCCATGTGTCTATAACCAATTATTCTATAATAAACAAAACTCATAAGTGAAGCACGTCGTTGATGATAGTACATTGATGGCGATAAAAGAGGGAAAATGTTTCACATCAGAAAGAAATGGAAAACATGGGGAGGGGATTAAAAGGGGAAAACGTTTTAGATCTAAGGATGGAGATGCAACTATGCTAGCTACATTAGATTTTTGGAATTTAGGGTTGAGATGTGATGGGGAAGATTATTTTATGTTTTTTTTAATTAATTCTTAGAATTTACTTATATAAATATTAATTTAGTTAAATAATAAAATGTTTAAATCAATTAATGAAATAATTTTAAATTATTATAGATGTCTACATTATTAATACAATCACCATGTGCCACATTAAGAAAAATTGATCATTTTAGCATTGTTTTATTAAAAAATATATTTTAATGATCTTTTTCAAACATTTTTGAAATTGTAGTTGTATAAATAAATAATAAATATAAGGATTAAAATCAAAATGACTCATAGTTGTATGGATCTAAAATATATTTAAGTCAATAAATTACTATCTCATGCATTGATAGCATGTCAATTACTCTCTTTATTTCTAGTTGGCAATTGCTTCGTATGTTTCCTTGTTATCATCTACCAACACACATAGTGTGTAAGAAACCACATGAGAAATAATACAGATGGAGAAGTCACCTATTATCCTATGAACAAGAATGTCTAGTCATGGTGATTTTGTATTCAATAGAACGCTATACCGCTGATCCACCTTTACATAAGACATTTTTACTGATAACTCCCTCAAGGTCTCCACAACCGTCGAACTCCAATTATATCACGATAGAATCACTTAAAACATGTCCTATTATATGAATGCATCATATAATATGTCGGACATACCATTTGTCATTAACAACAATTTTTGAACAACACTCAAATCATATTTACGACAAAGTAATGTTCATCATTACCAGGTCAAGTAATATCAATAATATTTGACAATAAACCTTGCTAGCTTAATCCTAATTTATTAACATATCCCTTAATGCGTAACTTCTTATTACTAGTCAATTAATATCTTGAATTATCATTATGTCTTAACTTAATCAATTAACCTTAAATCTTTAATTGATTAATTCACAACTTAGTCACTTTCTAATCCCGATTCTCTATTTAATCAACCATCTATTTTTTACTAATTGATTATTCTTAAATTAATTATATATTTTAAATCCTAATTGATAAACAAGATTTCACTAATAGTTTATTACTTAACTGAGGCGTTTTACAATTCTTGACATCATCCTAATTGATTATCAAAGTCCTAGTAATCAATTATTCTTCCTCAACATAAACTAATTGATTATTGGAATGTTGATGTTGTTTACCCTAACTTTAAATTTACGTCCTTTTTGCTGGTGTTGTTTATCTTGGCTATAAATTTATGTCCTTTTTGCTATTTTGAAAGTTTATGGTGTTTTGAAAGTTAAAACTTTTGTACTTCATTTCCTTTGAATGTTTAAAGTTGTAATCAACTCCTTGGTATGCAGTTAATTACATTGTTTTGTTTTCATATTAAGTTGTACATGTCAATTTATAAATAAAAAAGTAGGACATATCATATTTTTAGACTTGATTATGCTTTCTTTCGTCGTCACTTTCCAAGAGTTTGACGGAGAGATTTTGTCAATTTAGTCAAATTTAACATGCAACGTGAATATTGTTGTTGACTTTTCATTGTAGTTTTTTTGGAGAAAATTTCACTAAACTTCCCTTAAAGTTTATTTAAAAAGTACAAACACCTCATTTAGTTTTAAAATAAACACCAATCTCCATTAAATTTATCTTAAAGTGACAAACAACTCCTCCACTTTAACACCTTCAATTTCACCAATAATTCATCATTTGTAACTATTAGTCGTTAACTTCCAACAATCAAACAACTTCCTCAATATAACCACATGTAACCATGAGACAACACTTCCGCAGTGACATTACGTCAAAATAAGCAGAAAGAGAAATGAGAAATTCTATAAAAATCCCCTTCATTTTATTCAAAGAATCGTGAGATCAATCTGACACTCCAAATAAAGCCACATCCTCTCTTTTAACATTCTTTTTTTTTTCTTCAAAAAATGTGAAACACAAGACAAATGAAAATCTCTTGTTAGTTTTATATTAGTTAGTTTCATTAGGCCTTTATTCTTAGGTTGTTATAGCTATTTTGTTGGTAGTCTTTCAGACTTTTTTATTCTTTTCTGTTATAGAACTACTATTATAAATAGACCCATGTTGTATTCATTTCTCGATATATATTTAGTAAAATAATATCCATTATGGTATCATAAGTTTCTTTTGCTTTCTCTCTTTTACTTTCAAACCCAATTTTGTCAAAACCCTAAAATTCCAAAAAAAAAAACGATGACTTCATCGTTCCTTCTCTTCTCATTCTTGCCCTTCTTTTCCTTTCCTTTCCTTCTCCTAACTCTTCAATGGCAGGATCTGATGACGATTCATCCTCAACCTCTGCAAATGTATCTCGTTCATCTTCAGAAGCGGAGTATAGAGCATTAGCGTCAACAACTTGTGAAATTCAATGGATAACATTTCTTTTTGCAAGAATTAAACATGGATATTTCCGCCCCTACAACTCTTTATTGCGATAATCAATCAACCGAGAATATTGCATCAAATCAAACATTCCATAAGAGAACAAAACATACTGAAATTGATTATCACATTGTTCGCGACAAACTGCAAATTGGATTGTTCAAACTCTTGCCCATCTCTTTATCAAATATATATGTTGGTTGATTTCTTTACTAAGTCACTTGAACCTGCAACATTCAATTTAATTCTTAACAAGTTCAGAATTCTTAACATACATTCTCCATCTTGAGGGGATGTTAGTTTTATATTAGTTAGTTTTATTAGGCATTTATTCTTGGGTTGTTATAGCTATTTTGTTGGTAGTCTTTCAAACTTATTCTTTTATGTTGCAGAGCTACTATTATAAATAAGCTCATGTTGTATCATTTTTCAATTAATAAATAATATATATTTAATAAAATAATATCCATTATCTCTCTTTGCAGTCATGTGATTTGTACGGCTGCGGTCACTGAAGTAGACTAACGATGTTAAGAAGTAAGTAGTTGTTTGTCATTTAAAAAAAAAAAATTAAAAGAGATTAGTGTTTATTTCAAAATTAGAAGGAATTTCTATGCTTTTTAAGTAAACCTCGTAGAGATTAGTTTAATTTTCCTACTTTTTTTTAATTGATTCGTGAATCTAAACGGCTACTTGGAAACTAATTTCTTTAAACGCCGTCGTTGGCTTCGCCGCTGGAAGGAAAACACAACACAATGAAATGATAAGAGAGAGAAAGTGAAATTTAGAGAGAGAGAGAAACACGTTGAATTTTCCAATCTCATCCTTTATGGACCCCAAACAGAAAAAACCAAGTCTCTTTCTCTCTCGCAAAAAACCAAACCAAACCCTAGCGAAGACCCTTCTTCATTCTCCCCTCGATTTCAATCCCATGATTTGATCCTTTTGCACCTCCTTCATCTCATTAAACAGGTCTCTTTCAATTTCTTTTTAATTTCAATTTCAATTATCCTCTTCTTCAAGCTTCTGTTGTTTTTTTTTTCCTTCTTTCACTTTTCCCCTTTTATTCGACGCGTTCACCTTTTTTTAGAAAATTTTGAATCTGATTGGTTCATATACGTTTCATCGTTGATGATTTTTGCAGATCTGGTATTATTTTTTAGCACCAGTGTATTTATTTTTGCATTTTAAATATTTATTTTGTTTTGATTTTAGTCAATTGCGATTGTGAATTAAGGGAAAGGTTTTGGCTTTCAAATTTGCATTAGTAATTTAGTTTATTTAATTAAATTGAGCTAAAATTTTGATGTAATTGAGGATGGGTTCGAATAATCATGCATGTGATGGCCTTTATCTATAATCTAATAATTGGGGTTTTACCAATTCATGCGAAACGGTGTCTAAAACCACAGGCTTTGTTTTGAAGTTTAAACATTTGAGGCATGCAATATCATCTGTTGTTAAATAACTTGAGCTTTTAGATAATGATGATTTAGGGTACTGTTACAATCATGTTTTATTTTAAGGGCTTTATGCATGTGTATTGTTTAATATGTCTTTGTTTAGTTTTCGATGCCTGAGTTTAATCCCCTGTGATGCAATCTTCCTTCAGTCAAATTAATTAGTTCATATGTTTTACTGGAATTTATTTGTGAGTTTTACTTTTAAAGAGTTCAGTTATATTGTTGTGGTTTTAAAAGAGCTTTATGCTGTGTATTTTTAATTATGATCTGTTACTTTTATGTGGGTTCCGATATTGATGCCTGGGTTTTTTCATTCAAGTCAGTCTTCATTTTTTTAGTTGAATTTATTTGTGTATTATATGGAAGTTAATTTTCAGTTTTACTTTCATAGGGTATGGATATATAACATATAACATATAATATGTATAAACAATATAGGATTGGATTGGAAGCCATGGTTGTATGTGACCATTGATATATTTTTTGTGAGTCCTGTATTACTTGTTATGTCAGTTACTTGCAAAGTATTATATATGAATCATTGAATGGAGAAATTTATATTAATTTTAATTGCAGGTTTCATGTAACTGGAGTTTAGCTAATCAAGATATAATTAATGGATGATGATAGTACAGATGGATAACATGTCCGCTCCTTCATCACGGGAGCGTGCGCAACGCCTTTATGATAAGGTATTCCTTTTTCTCTCTTTTGGTCATTAATTGGGCTAGAAATATTAAAAATTAAAAAGTAGATGACAAATCAATGGCTTATTGGGGTAATTCTGTTATAGTCTGCTAAGCAAAATGTAGTTGGAGTTGGTGTTCTTTTTTACTCTAATGGGCTGTTGAGTCTACACTGCCATGTGGAGTTGGTCAATTTCCTTTGATTTTGTTTTGGAATCTGTGCTAGGGTTTGTTATCAACACATACTGATATAAGTCTTTGCTGCCCGGAACTATTACTTTATATTATGAGTCCCTTGTTTAAGTATCATGATTTAAACATTTGATGCATAAATATTCCATTTGGAGCTTTAGTGTTTGGATAGTTGGTTGCTGCTACAATGTTGAATGCTCTTCCTACTCTTTAAGAATTTGATTGTGTATTTTGAATTTATGATTTTATGATGTTGAAATTGAGTTACCAAGTCTTTTTATATCTTATTTACAAAAGGTTACACTTGGTATAAATTAGTTTTAACTAAGAAAATGGCAATAATTTGACCCTAACTAGTGAATAAAACTACTCATCTAGAAATTATTTTCAAAGACTTGAGTTATATGTTAAATGAACAAGATAATTATTAAGAATTCTTAATGATCTTGGATTGTCACTTTAAAATCTTGGATTGCCAGCTTGAAAAATGATGATTATATATTCAAATGAAAAAGTCGTCAGATGTATAAGATGCTGTTGCTTTTCACGATTTCTTGTTTTTTTTTTTAATTTATAAATTATAATTTATTTGCATCAGTTTTTTGGTGCTATGATCGTCTGGTTTGTAACATTTCAATTATTTTTTACTTAGAACCTTGAATTGGATAATAAGCGCCGGAGGTCTGCTCAGGTGCGGGTCCCATCAGATCCAAATGCTTGGCAACAAATGCGTGAGAATTATGAAGCAATAATTCTTGAGGATTATGCTTTCTCTGAGCAGAAAAATATTGAATATGCTCTTTGGCAGTTGCATTACAAGCGGATTGAGGAGTTTAGAGCATACTTCAATGCCACCCTTTCTTCTTCAAGCTCAAACCCATCTCAGGGAGGGAAAGGCCCTGTCCGGCCTGATCGTATAACTAAAATAAGGCTGCAGTTTAAGACTTTCCTCTCAGAGGCAACAGGATTTTACCATGATCTTATCATGAAAATCAGAGCAAAGTATGGGCTTCCACTTGGTTACTTTGAGGATTCAGACAATCGGATTGTGATGGAGAAAGATGGAAAAAAATATGCTGACATGAAGATAGGTTTAGTATCTTGCCATCGTTGTCTAATATACTTGGGTGATCTTGCTCGTTATAAAGGAATGTATGGTGAAGGTGACTCAATAAACCGGGAGTTCACAGCAGCTTCTAGCTACTACTTACAAGCTGCATCTCTTTTGCCTTCAAGTGGAAATCCCCATCATCAGGTTTTGACATTCTTCTATCAATTGTGATATTTTTATTGTTGCGTAATATTTCTGAGTTGTGACGCATAGTTACCATAATCTATTTTTGAATGTTTATGTTCTTATCAGCTTGCTTTATTGGCTTCATATTCTGGAGATGAGCTGGTGGTCATTTATCGGTATTTTCGTAGTCTGGCTGTGGATAGTCCATTTACAACTGCAAGAGAAAACTTGATAGTTGCGTTTGAGAAGGTAATGTGACCATGGGTTTGCTCTTGTGATATTATACTTTTTTATCCAGAGTGTTTGAAACTGTTACTATTTGAGTAGTTTGTATTTCATTATTTTTTTTTGTTTTTTTCTTTATCTTAGTGAACTTTTATATCTCGATTACTGCATGCATACTGAAGTGTTGTTACGAGTATGAGAATTGTTCAGTTTTACTGTTAGTTCCTTATGAATGTGCAGGCAATTCATTTCAGATTACGTTGCTTGTTTTGAAGCTCTTATTTTTATGTTATGTGTACCTGTCTTGGATGGATGAAAAGATCAACCCTATTAAAGCTAGTCTGTTTATTTGGCCTGGATCACATTGTAGCTTAATGAATTTGGCCTTGAACTTGATTCTATTTATTTTCATGCTATGGTGTCTTATTTTTTTAACGCTGTCACCCTTTTGTCTAATTTGTTTATTGCCGGTGTCTGTGATCTTTGGCATTATGTTATTATTATTCTGACTAGTTATTTTTACAATTCAATGATAGAATCGTCAAAGTTTCTGTCAGCTACCTGGTGATGCTAAAGTTCTTGCAGTCAAGGAATCTTCAGTGAGGCATACTGGCAAAGGAAGAGGAAAAGCGGAAGCAAAACTTGCAACAAAGGCAGCTGGTGTTGATGCTAATCCTAGAATCGGAGGAGCATCCACTATACAAGAAACTTATAAATACTTTTGCACCCGCTTTGTCCGTCTAAATGGAATATTGTTTACTCGTACGAGGTATTTATTCTGAACATTTTCTGTCCATATGTCTCTAGATGCATCATCACTAGGGATTAATCGGTTCTAACTGTTACTTTTTTGGTTTTTTCATACAATGTTGATAGCCTTGAGACCTTCACTGAAGTCCTTGCTGTTGTTAGCACCGGCCTTCGTAAACTTCTGTCTTCAGGGCAAGATGAGGAGCTAAATTTTGGCAGTGATGCTTCTGAGAATGGACTTGTCATTGTCAGAATTGTTTGCATCATAGTATTTACGGTTTATAATGTGAATAAGGAATCTGAAGGTCAAACTTATGCTGAAATTGTACAGCGTGCTGTTCTTCTTCAGAATGCATTTACTGCAGCTTTTGAATTGATGGGTTACATAATAGAGAGATGTGCAGAGCTGTGTGATCCGTCTTCTAGTTATCTTTTACCTGGCATTTTGGTTTTTGTTGAGTGGTTGGCTTGTTATCCAGATCTAGCTAAAGGCAATGATGTGGATGAGAATCAGGCAACTCTCAGATCAAAATTTTGGAATCATTGTATATCCCTTTTGAATAGATTACTTTTAGTTGGGCCTATGTCGATTCTTGATGATGAGGAGGAGACTTGCTTTAATAACATGAGCAGGTACGAAGAAGGGGAAACTGAAAACCGACTTGCATTGTTTGAGGACTTTGAGTTAAGAGGATTTGTTCCACTGCTTCCTGCACAAACTATCTTGGATTTTTCTAGGAAGCATTCCCTCGGAAATGATGGTGATAAGGAAAGAAAAGCTCGGGTCAAAAGGATTTTAGCTGCAGGGAAGGCTTTAGCAAATGTTGTCAGGGTTGATCAGAAAGTGATATATTTTGATTCAAAGGTGAAGAAATTTACAATTGGTGTTGAGCGTCAAACCTCAGATGATTTTGTTCTTCCAACCTCCTATTCAGGCATGCTGAATGCAGAAAACTTGTTGCAAGAAAATCCAGGAGACAAATCAATGGTGGAAATTGTTCAATCAAACCAAGACCAGTATATGGACGCAGATGAGGATGATGAAGTTATTGTTTTCAAGCCTGTAGTGTCTGAGACACGAGCTGATGTGGTTGTCTCATCATGGGCTCCCCATGAGGGTTTGGAGCCTTCTCTAAAAGCATTTGGAGGGGATTTGAAGTTTCATGTCAATTCTACTTCTAACCCTCTCAATAATCTAAATCATCAAACTTTGCCTGTTTCTGTTAGTGGTATGATGCCACAAAATCTGCAACCAGTGCCAACATCAAGGTGGATTGAGGAGGAAATTTCTCTTGTTAACAATTTAAAAGGTCTTAGCTTACTTGAGAATGGGCATGTAATGGAAACTGGCCTACAAGAATCTGTAGGCATCTCAAACCATGTAGCACTTCCTTTTCCTATTCAACAATCTGTCGCTGCTGATGCTAATGGTGTGTTTTATGGTCTCCCAAAAGCTTCAGAATCTGTGATACCATCCAAAGTTGATGCTATTGCATCTTCTAGAGTAATTACTGATAATTTTTCTGGGATGACAACATCAGCCTTGCAAGCTAGTTTGAGAAAAGCCCCAGTTAGTCGACCTGCTAGGCACCTTGGACCTCCTCCTGGATTTAGTCACGTTCCTACTAAACAAGGTATTGAATACTCTGTTTCAGATTCACTAAGTGGGAATCCAATTATGGATGATTATGGTTGGTTGGATGGATATCATTTGGAATCATCAATTAATGGTTTAGGCCCTAATGGTCATCTGACTTACTCTCAATCAAATTCTCAGCAAGTCAGTAACAATGGGTTGAGTGGGAATGTCAGCTTTCCCTTTCCTGGGAAACAATTTCCATCTGTGCCTCTTCAGGTGGAGAAACAGCTGAATGGTTGGCATGAGTATGAAACATATGAGCATTTAAAATCACACCATGATCAGCAGCTGCAGCCTCAACAGCAGCCAACAAATGGAAATCAGCAATTTTTTCCTCTGCCTGAGCAATTTCAAGGACAATCAATTTGGACAGGTCGTTACTTTGTGTGATGTCAGTATGAGAGTATAGATGGTATGTTTCTTGAATTGATTTATTGCTATTTACTTCATGTCTATTGTTCATTCTGTTCAATATTTCGGATAGCTAACACAATTATGTATTTGAGGTCCTTGAAGGCTTATTGCAAATGTGGCATCCTTTTGCTACTCATTCAAACTCCGGATTTGCTGCCTTGTTATTGGATGTTGTTGGAGTTCCTTTGGCCTTGACTTGTTGCAGGGTGTGCTACTACAAAAGGTGAGTGTCAATTTTATTCATTTTCGTTGATATCTTGGACTTCATCAAGCTTAAAATTTTGCAGGTCACACCTTTGATATGTTTGCATAAATTTCCCTTTTAGTAAAAACGGCAACTTGGTGGCTTTAAAAATCCCATTATGATGGAATCCAGGGACAACTGAGCCATATGTGGTTACATTGTAGACAGCTTTATCTTAATTTTCAAGAGGCTGATTTTATCTTGATGTAAATATCGAATATTTTCTGTTTGGGCCTGGCCTCAACAACTAGGTTTCAAACTGTAATGGGAAGTCTAGAAAATGATGTCTGCTACTTCTAATTTTTCTGAAAAAGTTCCAACTTTTTTCGTGCTAAATATTACAGATTATGCTGAGCTCTTCAGCCTGGACGAAGGAAGATAAACGAGCATCTTTACAGTTCAAAGTTCTTAAGAAGTAAATGCCTTGTCTGGTCCGTTGAGGTGGCTAGGTGGTGATAAATAAAAGACTATTCATTCAGACGCATTGGAGCTTGTATCTTCTGGTATTGGTGATGTTACAATGGTTCGTTCAAATCTCTAGTGGAAGTGTCATGTTGATGCACCTGTAAGAATCTTTGTTAACAACATCATCTGGTTGCAAGTGATACTACATAGTGCTAGCCCTTATTTCTGCTGCAATGCTTCAGAATATACTATATATGGCAAAGTTGCTAGGTAAGAAGTGGGTGTCAAGTTTGGATAATAGGATATGGTATGATATGATATGTAAGACATTGTGGAAGCTCACTTGAGTTAGTGAGTGAGTAAATGTGTTTAGTTGTTGCGTCTTCGTGAAGATCATAATAATTTGTTGTGTGTGATGAGTGGAAATGGTTCATTTTTCACGTTTTTTTAAGTCGAGGGGTTAACTCGGAACTTGCTATTTGAAAATAAATTGGTGGATAGTGTATACATATCCATCTTGGTCTGTATGGAAATACTATGATATATCTCTCTGACTTTGGATTTTTAGCATCTTTTGTTGCTTGCTGTGTTAGACTTTTTATGTTATTTGGTAGTACATCTAGGATTGCTGTTAATGGTTTTCATATTATTGAGGTTTTCCAATGTTCGGATTGAGGTGAACTAGGATAAAGGAAGATCAAAATTGTTATCTGTTTTATTTAAACCTCTGCCGTTGTTTGATTGTTTTTAAAAATGAAGGAAAGGAAGTGTTTTTTATTCGACCCTTTGAGGGCTTGCTAATTTTTATAGTCATTGTTTAATCCTTTCGTGTAGACAACCATTATTGGTAACTCTAGGACTTGGTTCTAGAACGTGATAGGGTATGTTTGATACAGTTTTTACTTTTTAAATATTTACTCTTTTTTTAAAAATAAATAACTACTTTTGAAAGTTAATATTTGTTTGTTTCAACCTTTTTGAAAATGATAATGTGAAAATAATCTAAACTGCTTGAAATGAATAATTGTTTCGAATAGCTTCTTAAACAAAATTATTTTGTATAATTGATTTTTTTTAAAAGTGATTTTTCCTGTGGAAGACAAATTTAAAACATTTTCTTTTCTTAAAAAATATTTTCTAAATTACTGAATAACAAACTTATTTTTTTAAGAATTGGTAACAAACCGGTTTAATTTTATTATGTTAGACTCAAAATTAAATAATCTAGGTTAAACATGATAGATTTAAGGGTGTTTTTTTCTTATATTCTAATGTTCTCAAATACACATAAATACGCATTTAGATTGATCAATTTAGAGGTGTAAAATAAATCTCGGAATGAGTCAATTTAGACAAAATTTATGAGTTTTTGAGAAGATTTGAGGTAAAAAAAGAAGCTTTCTAAATTTAATTTTCAAAATTTATATAAAAATTCATTTCAATCCCGTAGTTCAAGTCACAACTAAAAAGGCTTCCTTCCACCGATTAGCCACAAGATGATTCCAAGCCATAACTGTCAAATAACAATCTCTCAGAATGTGAATGATAGATTTTTCCTCTGAACTACACACCAGACACAAATATGACTTATTAATTTGCACAACACTTGTTAGTATGCATCATAATCCACCCAAAACATCGAACTCTCTTCAAAATAGGAAACCTCCAAACCTTATGCTATATTGGATATGCCTGAGGAAGAAGTGGATGACACAACAAATCAGAAAAATCACCCAATCTATTTCATGGCCATAAATGTACATCATATCCACCACCATTTGTTAGAGGAGGAATCACAAGAATACATTCAAGGTAATCATGAGGAAGAGATCCTACAAAGCATTCGATCCATAATAACTAGAATCACCATCAAAGTCATTAACTTTTAGTTGACTGACTTCATTTAAATTAGAGTATAGACCCATTTTGGTAGTTAAGAAATTCTTAAAGACCCATTTTAGTCCTTGAAAAAAATAAAAGCACTTTTTAATTCATAAGAAAAATAAACCGAGTCAAATTAGTCATTAGGTGAACTCCAGTTAGAAAATTGAGTTTTTTTTTGCTAACTTGTCTGATACTCATCAACTTAATTCTGCTAGGTGTAATTTCTATAAAAAAAAAGACAATTAGGTTTTGACAATAGTTAAAAATAGACAATTAAGTCATGACAATAATTAAATGAACAATTTAATCCCTGCAACAAAAAATTCACAAAATTATAATATAATTTAAAAAACAATGTCAATAATATCTAAATTAAACTAGTATCCAAAATTATCCAAAACATAAGATATAAAATAAAGATACCCGCATGTAATCCTATTCTTATCCAACTAATTTCTTCTAATTTGTTGACCTGATTTGTGTTTCTCACTTAAATTTGAATAAAAATTTCACATAAAATAGCAAAGAACAAGAACAAAAAAAAACCATAACATGACAAAGTAAAAACCGAAAATTCCATCAACGATAAACAAAATATCCACAAATCGCAAAGGCCAAATAATTTTTTTACATAAAATAGCAACAACAAAGCAAAAATTGCATGAACATTACATGAAATCGCACCTTCAAAAATGCGAGCAGGAAGAACAATAACGCACCTTCAGAAACTTGAGAGCGAAGAAGAAAAACGCGAGAATGAAGAAGAAAATGCAGCTTTCTGAAACAAACAACAGAGACGGTGGAAGTCACACCTTCAGAATTGCAGACCACTATGAAATCAAGACGATTTCTATTTTAGACTTGTGGTTTCTCTAGATGAAATAACATTATGATTTATTTTTTCCTTGAGCTAAGAACTAAATTGTCCCGTTTATTTTTTTCAAGGACTAAAATGTGTTCTTAATTTTCTCTGACTAAATTGAGTCTCTCAAAATTTCTTAGAGACCAATATGGACATTTACTCTTTAAAGGAAATTTTACCTTGTACCTCTCCTTTATTCATGTACCCAAAAAGTGAAGGAAAAGTCCAAAATACCCTCATATATATAAAAAGTTATTGTTTTTTGTCTTCATTTCAACATTTCCGAAACAGACGTAAGTGTCATAAAAATCCTTATTTCCGGAATTTTTTTTTTCAAGTTTTTCAGTACACAACTTCTACTCCGGAAAACTTGAAAAAAGTTTTCCGGTACAGAACACATTTCCGAAAATCTTTTTTTAAGTTTTTCGGAACTACCAAAAAACTTTTTTTAACTTTTCCAGAAAACTTGATTGGGACTTTTCCGATAGTTGTTATATATATATATATATATATATATATATATATATATATATATATATATATATATATATATTTTAAAATAATTTTTAAATTATAATTTTTTATTATATTAGTATTTATTTAATTAATTTGATTTTAACTAATTTTTTTTAGTGGATAGGACTAGAGTTAGAGACGGCAAAGCTGTAGGAGTTCTATGGATACTGCTCTGAAAAGGATTCAACATCTCGTAGAAGGAGACAAATTATGGTGTATTAATTATTTATGGTTTATTAATTATTTAATGGTGTATTAATTATTAATTATTTAATGGTATATTTTTGGTGTATTGATTATTTATGGTATATTATTATTTAAAATATTTATGGCGTATTAATTATTTCCAGAAAGATCTTGTATTGAAGAAAGTTATCCGTTAATACAATAATATATTTTTACAATATTAATTATAATTATTTATACCTGATCGATGTTAAAAACATTTGTAGTATCAACGCATGTTTTATCCAATAATAGTAGTGGTTTAATATCTGTTAACATTAATAAAAATAATAAAATAAAATAAAAAATGGTGCCTATCGGAAATCTTTCCTAATAAATTTTCTAGAAACACCTTCTATACCAGAAATCTTTCCAATGAAATTTTTCGGTAGTACAATTTTTTCACTTCTGTACCGGAAATCGTTTTTAAAGTTTTCCGGTTATGTACTGGAAAAGTTGAAAAACGTTTTCCAGAATTATTCAAAAAAGTTTTCTGGAAGTTACCGAAAATATTTTTTTGGCTCCGGAAAAGATGAAATGGTAAAAAAAAGTAACTTTGAACTAGTAAAATAGTAAAAAAAAATTGAGGGTATAATTGGCATTTTCATAAAATTATAGGGATATAGGTATAGAAATGGGGTATAGGGTAAAACTTTCCTCCTTAAACTAATAAAACAAACCTCAAATAGCCTTGTAGTACCTTCAATCTATGAGAATTTTACCATACACTCCCACACCTAAACCTGTCACCACCAATCAACGTGAAAATACAATTTTGCTCTTTTAAACTTATTTTTTTTAGAATTTTTGAAACTTTTGAAATAGAAAAATTTCGAAACTTTCCATATTTGGAACCTTTCGAAACTTTTCAAATTTTCAAAATAAGGATTACATTTCGAAAATTTAGAAAGTTTCAAAAGTTTCTAAATCTAGAAAGTTTCGAAATTTTCCTATTTCGAAAGTTTCGAAAATTCTGGAATTTTCTATTTTGTAAGTTTCGAATTGTTCGAAAGTTTCGAAAATTCTGAAAAAATGAGAAGTTTAAAAGAGCAAAATTGTATTTTTACTTTGATTGGAGGGGTGACAGGTTTAAGTGTGGAGGTGCATGGTATAATTCTCTCAATCATTTTTCCTCCCAAAAACTTACTGTTTTTCTATCGCCAAAAGCCTAACACTCATGTTCCTGCATATCAGACCAAACTGAAGAAAGATTTTTTCACACTCTCAAATACGAAGGTTTCTCTATAAGATTATCAACAAGCCTACAACCCCTTTCATACTTTTAACATTACCACGAAAATATTGAAAGTCATCAAGCCAAGGGGCTTTACCCGTAATAGATGTTAGTCAAAATTGCCTATTGACTCTAGAAGTGGGTGATTAGAGTCCTTATTTTTTAGAATTTACTCGACCCGGAAAATGATTTTTATGGTGATAGACTTAGTACAATTTCATTGAAAATAAGTTTTTAAAACATTTTTGGTATTGCAAGGAATCAACACAAATGAACAATATTAAATTTACACAAAAAGAGTATTTGATTGAAACATTTGAAAACACTTTGTTTCAATCAAATACATGAAGAGTGTTAGAATCATTTAATGATGCACAATGATAGAAACACGAAAAAATTGAAACTTCAATTTAAAATCAAATCACAAATTGTTGAGAATGATTCAAGTTGGATTAAAGACAAATTGAAAAAGACAAAATTATCACATACATGAGTGGTTTCAATATGTTAACTGTAATCTTCCTAAAAATCTTATAGCTCTTATTACACAAAGAAAAAGAGCGAAACTGGAATATATATCAAGGCCTTTAAATTTTAGGTATGAGAAAAATATCAATGAAGTTTATCTCACCAATATCCTCAGGATGAACCCACAAAAATCACAAACTTCCCAAGCAACAATATTTCATAATTTTAGTAGAAACCTACAAGAAAACCAAGGGGATTTCCAAGCCTCCAAAAATTATTACATAATTTTTGTTCTAATCTTTCAAAAATTCTAGAATATCTACAATAAATAGGTCCCTGCCATGTGAATTTATGGCCAATGAGACCAATCCATCAAACAACACACCTCAATTCCATCACAAATCTTATTACAATTTCTCTGACTAGCCAACACTCCTTACACACATTAAATTCTATAATTATTACAATTTGCTAAAGAATTTTATTTTAGTAATGTAAAAATTAAGATAAAGTTAAAAAAACAATAATTTGTTGATCAATATATTTCGAGACATAAATTCTAAAGATATTTTGAAATTTAGGATTATAGTTAAATACATTTAATTTTCTTTATTTCATGTAAAAAATAAAATAATTTACTAATTTATTATTAATTATAATAGTTATTTTCTCACAATATTAATTAATTGATTTGAGGATATTTATCAAATATTAATATTAAATATGGATATATATATTAGTTGACATTTATTTATATTTGAGTCCAACAATTTTCAATATATTTTTGCTTATAATTGAGTCTGTAGAGAATGAAATAT
>JBBPBP010009777.1:33332195-33372872 GCA_037974735.1 Cicer chorassanicum | reverse complement strand
AACAAAACTTTATTTACAGAATAGATTAATGAATACCATATTTTCGTGTCATAACAACAAAAATTTATCTATAAATTGGATTCACATATAATTTAAATATTCAAAATCAAAATTTTTATTTAAGAAATTAAATTTTCTTGTTCAATAACAAATAAGATCGATGTGACTAGATACCGTGACATTAATTATTATCCTAGTCCGTGGATTCGTTCATTCATTCCTTCATTACAGTTGTAGACAAAATCCAAGTAACTCATTTATTAATTGATACGTAATCAACACTTTACATAGAGGGTACATTAAACTCACGGAATCACTATCTCTCTCTAACACACAATCTACCTCTATATATTCCTCCTTTCATTTTCTCTCATTTCCTCGTCACAATAACACAATCCCAAAACAAAACAAATATCACACCCCCTTTTCTCCTAAACCACTCTCTCCACCAACATTATAAATTTTTTCCATAAAAAATAGATAAAATGGGTACCCGAATCCGAACCCGAAAGAGTTATTCTACCCTCTTATTTTTCTTTAACATTTTCATTTTTTTGTTTCTCAATTCCCCAACTTGCAATGCAATTAACAACCCAATCAAAACCGTCGTCGTTTTAGTAATGGAAAATCGTTCCTTCGACCACATGCTTGGTTGGATGAAGAAACTAAACCCGGAAATAAACGGCGTAAACGGGTCGGAGTCAGCTCTGTTATCAGTAACCGACCCGAATTCAGAGCGGATATTTTTTAAGAACCAAGCGCAGTATGTTGACCCGGATCCGGGTCACTCGTTTCAGGCAATAAGGGAACAGATTTTCGGGTCGGAAGACACGTCAGCTGACCCGGCTCCAATGAATGGATTCGCACAACAAGCTTATTCGATGGATAATACAACTGCTATGTCTCATGATGTGATGAATGGATTTGAACCTGATATGGTTCCTGTTTATAAAGCACTTGTGTCTGAGTTTGCTGTTTTTGATAGGTAAGATAAATTATTCCTATTTATCTATTCATTTTTTTTTATTCTTCTTGTCTAAATCACTTTTTTATTTATTTCATTCATCTAAAGTTTAAATTGTGAAGTTATTCAAATAAATTAATTAATTTTTTATCACGCATGATTGGCTATAAATGTATATATTACATTTTAGTTTTATATTGTTTACTCGAGAGTTTATTCTCTAAAACAAAGACACCTTATAGGAATCTAATTCTTTAGAATCTTTGAATTTTAAATTTATTATTATTATTATTATTATTATTAATTTTTATACAGCTTTTTATTATTTATTTTAATTTTTTTTATATTGTTAAGAAGGATTATTTATCTATTTTAGTCTAATTCTACTACTAGCCAATGGTCATGTTAATTAGTTAGCCACACCACAAGGCCACTCCATGTTAGCCACACACACCACACGTCCACATTCAGTACTTGTGTCTTTTTTTTTTTATTTAGATTAGATGAGTGGTACAAAATTTTCGACTAGAGAAGGAATTTTTATAAATTAGGAAGAAGTATTTTTTATTTCAAGAAAATCATTAACAATATACATTTTTTATGATAAAAATAAATGAGTAAAAATACCAACTATCTCACGAAGTAAAACCAATACATTTTAGTCGCAGCACCTTAGATAGTAAAAAACTACGAAAACATTTCATATATTAGAATGTATATTTAAATTTGCACTATCCTCCTTCTTCATGTCTATGGTGCATGAATTTTGTCATAAGATTCATGGATTAGGTTTATTTAAATTGAGCAATTTAATCTAAATAATAAAGTCACTAAAAACAATAATTAATAAATAAATGTATAATCAATTATAAATAATTTTAATATTAATTATAGATTTGATTGACTTTACCGATCTCTCATTTTAAAAATAACAGAATTATAAAGTTAAAAATATGGTTGACATAGAAAAAAATTCTTAGAACTAATTCATTTCCGCATTACACCATATTTTATAACATGAAAGTTATTATTGAATAAAAAAAATATAACATGCAAATTATCATAAGACATTTTTAGGAAAATAATGTTGGTATTTAATTAATTTATATCTTTGATGTTTATAGGTGGTTTGCCGCCGTGCCAGCTTCCACGCAACCGAACCGTCTCTTCGTCCACTCCGCAACCTCCGGCGGCGCAACCGGCAACAAAGCATCATTACTCGTGAAAGGCTACCCACAACAAACAATCTTCGACAGCATCCACGACGCCGGCCTCGACTTTGGAATATACTACCAAAACATTCCCGCAACATTATTTTACCGAAACCTAAGAAAACTAAAGTACGTATTCAAATTTCACTTCTACAACACATTTAAGCGCCATGCAAAAGAAGGAAAGTTACCAAATTATGTTGTGGTGGAGCAGCGGTACATGGACACTAAGCTGTTCCCAGCAAATGATGACCATCCATCACATGATGTATATTATGGACAAATGTTTGTGAAGGAGGTGTATGAGACGCTAAGGGCGAGTCCACAGTGGAACGAAACTTTGTTTTTGATTACGTATGATGAGCATGGTGGATTTTATGATCATGTGTCTACGCCGGTGCGTGGGGTGCCTAGTCCTGATGGTATTGTGGGGCCCGAACCGTTTAACTTTACCTTTAATAGGTTGGGTGTTAGGGTTCCCACTATTGCTATCTCACCTTGGATTGAAAAAGGCACAGGTACGTTTTCTTTTTTTGTTTTTATATTTATAATTCAATTATTCATAGTTTTAAGATTTAAACTGCAATTTTAGTTCCTCTCTATGTTTAGTGATTTATGAAATTAGTTTTCCTATTTTAAAATACGATAATTTTGGTCATTTTTTTGATTTTTTAACTAAAAATTGATGACATAACATGTTTTAAATAACGTGACATATGATACAATAATGTAAAATGACTAACACCTATAAAATTAGAATAAAACGCAGTAAAAACTTAGCTTTCAACTTCGAAAATTTTCATATTTTTAATTTAATTAATGACATATAAATAATTAATGCATATAGATGGTTCTATATTATAGAATTGTATGTCACATCATTATAAATTTGTCAATTCTGTATTTTTTAGTTTAAAAATTTGAAAGAAAGACCAAATCTATCGACTTTTGAAACAGGGAACCATTTATGTGAATTGATAATAATAGAGGGATTAAAACTGTAATTAAACTTAATTTTTATGATAAATTTTAGTTATTAGTTAAAAAAAAACATAAAATAAGATTTAATTATACTCAATAATTAACTATGTAAAGTCACGTCATCATTATTTTATATTTAATTAATTGACTTTACTTTACATAGATTATCAATATAAAATAATTTTATAATAAAATACGAGAGTTATTTATTTTTTGGTTTCCTCTTTACATCGTATCATATTTTTGCCGTTCCCCACATTTTTTTTTTTCTGATCAATTGCAAACCCAATTAACTCTTTTCACACTCACCATATCACCTAATTTGATTTCACATCTCGTGGCTTTACACATAACCATCTAATTTTCACACTACTTTAGATATCGACATATATATAATGTATGTATATGCAGTGGTGGGTGGGACCATATATGCTTTTTTGGGACGTTTAAATCCCCTAGGCTTATTGTCAAATTGCACAATGTGAAATGTTGTCACGCACCAGCAAGAAATGTCGATATCTTGCAACTTTTCTTGGGCATCTCTGCATAATAATGTACACGCAAATCAGTTGCTAAATGTCTCAAGCAAGACTAATTGTGTGGGGTAGCAATAATGATGCTGAATTATGGAGTTGTTGACTTACCGGTCACAGGGTTTATCTTATGCTTGGAGTGGGTTTTGAACCTCACCAGAGTATTGGAGAGGTATTGTTAATGTATCAAGTCTGAGTAAAAATCTCACATTAGATAGTAAAGTAAATGTTGAACACTTTATTAATGAGAAGACCTATTTATCTAATGCCTTAAAGTTTTCGGTGAAAATGTAGAGTTCCACCCACTTATGTGGTTGTTTTCTACCCAATGTGGTGATGCTTTGGACCCTGCTTCTATTTTACTCTTTAGAGCGAAGTCGAGGCGCAATATATTCTTTATTGGGCTGCGACTTCCAAACCCTTTCGATTTGAGCTTGAACTTCTTAACCAAGATCAGAACAATTTCAAAAATTGAAATGTGTTATTTTAATCACACCTTTCTTGTTATAGATCTGAACCATTTTGTTGACTGAATCCTCCTCCATTATAGATCTGAACCATGATAGTTCACTTGGTAGGAGACTAATCCCTTCTAGTACAAACCAAACACGGTTGATATTCAAATTTGTCTTCTTTTTTTTTTTTTCTTAACTCTCACGTTAAAATTTGTTTTCTACTGGTAGAAAGGATAGCACAAGAGAATGATAATAAGGTACTAAGGCTAGTGAAGGGGATAACAGTTATATTTTTCAGGTATAAAGTGAAATATAGTAAATAATATGATCCGTTTGTTGGTTTTGTCCAACATCAAACATATGGACATTTGTCTATGCAGTGAGGAAACTTCTGGGCTCTATCATGAGTCCTAGATAGAAGGTACAAGAAAAGTTAAACGAAAAAATTCCTCTCTTGGTTAATAACTTTTTTGGTTTCATAGGTATCGTTCTAAGAATGCAATCACTCGAAACAGAGTTCAGATACTAAATGCAGACACCTCTAATTTAATATTGAAAGACAAACCCGTGCATTACACTCAACTGTGTTGAGTGATAGTAATAATTTAATTGGTTAATAAGTTGAATAGTAATTTCCTTAGTAAATAATAAAAACATAATTAATTATATACTATATATGATATAACAAATTTGAAGAGAATAATTGAATTTAATTATGTAGAATACTTATTGAAACGGTTTTTGGTGATGCAGTTGTTCATGGGCCAAACGGGTCACCAACTCCTACATCAGAATATGAACACTCATCCGTAGCAGCAACAGTTAAAAAGATATTCAATTTGCCTTCATTTTTGACAAAGAGAGATGAATGGGCAGGAACCTTTGAAAATATTGTCCAAACAAGGACAGAGCCCAGAACTGATTGCCCAGGTTAGTAGTTTCTAACTCTTGCTTCGGTAAACAACAAAATCACATCACATTTGATACATTTATCTACCTTTCTTCCATATCTGGATTTGGTTCCGACTGCATAATAGTCAGTGACATCTTAATCGTCCAATCAAAATCAGACAGTTCAAATTTTAGTATGATCTTGTAAATTTTGTGGATTCTTACTAGTGTGATTTGGGTGCAGAGCAACTTCCAACTCCTACAAAGTTAAGGAAAGGAGGGGCCAAAGAAGATGCCAAGATGAGTGAATTTCAACAGGAATTGATCCAACTTGCTGCAGTTCTTAAAGGAGACAATATCTTCACTAGTTATCCAAATACAATAGGGAAGGACATGACTGTTATACAAGGAAAAAATTACATGGATGAAGCAGTTAAAAGGTTCTTTGAAGCTGGTCTTTATGCTAAGAAAATGGGAGTTAGTGATGAAAATATTGTTCAGATGAAACCTTCTTTGACTACAAGATCATCATCCAAATCTCCAAACACAAATCCATAGGACTTGAAATAAAACAAGGTCATCATCATGTTTCAATAGTGTGAGATGGAGGAATCATTCAAAATTATAAGATAAATGTATACAGAATTGGTGAAAGTAATTGTAATATGCCTTTTTTGGTAAATAATGGGAATTTATATGGCATCCTTAGTGTTTATGCTCTTTTTACATATTAGTTTCTGCATTGTAATGGAAGAGATTTCTATAAAGATTTAATCGATATGTTTTTAAATTATCGATCAATCAATTATAATTATCATATCATAAAAAATATTTGATTTTTAGTTTCTACTATATTTCAAAGTGTCAAAGAAGAAAGAACAATCATAAGGAGATAGTGACAAGAAATATATTCTCAAAATAAAATTTAATCTTCATTATATTATATCATATCAATGGTTTTAAAATTGGAAATGAAAAAAAAAATGCAAAATAAAGGTTCAATTAGTTTAACTTGATTCAATCATGATTCAACTTGACTGCAATATAATCGAAATCAAACCGACCGATTACTAATTCAACTAGATGAACCGGCTAGTTCGGTTCAATTGTTAAAACATCTCTTGAAAGTGATTAGTTTTGGGTAGAAGGTCCATTTTATAATATGTGGACTACATTATCAACATGGAAACAAGTGATCTCTTAATGTGAACTATAATGACCTTAACATTTGTTTGAAACCTATGTTTCATTTTTGAATAATATTGACTCATGCACTTTGTGTTATATTGTTGTCTTTGAGGCCTTTCTAGCAAGTATAACCCAACAAAGCACACGATAGAAGAAAAAGAAACCAATCATTATCCCCACATTCATCCACCTATTATCCTTTTCAAGTCCTCTACTCTTCAACACATCAAAGCCAGTAACCAAACACTTTGAGGAAGACCCTTCTGTTTGTTGTTCAGAAAAACACTCATTTCCAGCATTCCAATACTCATTTATCAAAAGTGCATCCAAAGGGTACCTATAAAGTGACACATAATACATAAAAATCCAATATTTTGGAATACTCTCTTTTGGTATGAAGTAACCAGAGAACAAGAAAAAGGCTCCAAGAACAGTGCAAATGAGCGAGTTTCCTGAAATGAAATCAGGTGAAATAGAACTCAAAAAAAGGACTAATGAACTTGCCATTAGCACAATGAGCCAAACCACAAAAGTGAAAAAAGTGAAGGCTTTGAATGAAGGGTTGAGTCCTACAAGCCAATAAACAGGAACAGCAAAAAGGATAGAAACCACAAACAAGAAAGGAATGAAAACAATAGTGTTGGCTATCATGTAAGAAGAGATTCTATATGCTCCTCTTGAAGCTTCTTTCATAAGAACAGTTCTCTCTTGAAGGTATATAGGAAGTGCTTCAACTGTGGAAGATAAGAGAAAACTAAGACTAAATGCAAATAGTCCTAACCTTTCACCAACTCCTACTTCATCTTTTTTTACTTTTATATAAACACTTCCTAAACCAAATCCACCAACTAATGCTTGCATTGTTCTAGCCAAGAAAAGTTGTTTTGTTCTATAAATAATCTTCCAAAATCTTGAACAAAGAAATAGTATCTCCATCAAGTTCACATAGAAAAAATTGAAAAAACTTTCCTTTTGATATTGTTGTTGGAATTGGACAAGACCCTTTTCTTCCTCTTGCCAAATTGTCCTTGGAAAAGTCACATTTTCCTCAATGGTGACACGTTCGGAACTAGAACTAGAACTAGAATATTCTTCTAAACTTTGTATAATTTCCATTGAAAATTCAAGAGCATTGAGTTGAATTGGAATTTGAAAACCCAAATTAGATATAGTTTCTTCTAGTGACTCTATGCTACCATTATGAACAAGTGAACCATGAGATAGTATCAAGAACTTAGAAATATATTTCAATATTCTATAACTAGGTTGATGAATTGAAAGAATCACTATCCTTTTCTTTGCTTTAACCATTGATGATAAAAGCTCAATCACATGCAAAGCTGAGGTACTATCAAGTCCTGAAGTTGGTTCATCTAAGACCAAAATTGGTGGATTGTGAATCATATCAACACCAATTGAAACCCTTTTTCTTTCTCCACCAGATACACCTCTATTCTCTTCATCACCAACAAAACTATTTTGAACATGAAAAAGTCCTAGCTCTTGCATAAGGCTTTCTACTCTTGTTTCTCTATCTTTTGGTGTCATTTGTTTTAGTCGAAATTTCGCGCTAAACAGCAAAGTTTCTTTGACAGTTAGAAGAGGAAGCAAGTTGTCTTGTTGTGATACAAAGCAACAAATTTTCTTTAACTGAGATGGACTAGTCATAGGTTGATCATTGATTGATATAGTTTCGGGATCAAAGTGTTTGTCTTTGACCCTACCCGCGATTATTCGGAGAAGGGTTGATTTACCTGTGCCACTTGGACCAACAACAGCAACAATCTCAGAAGTTGTAGCAACAAAAGAGACAGATTTTAGTATGTTTATTGCAGGCTGTTTTTGACAGAAAGTATAAGTGAGGTTTTTGACAGAAAGTTTGTATGCTGTTTTCTTGAATTGGTAATGATGATGTAGTGTTGGTGGTGGTGGTGAATTGTAGGAAGAAGAAGAAGAAGAAGAAGAAGGACTAATGGAATCATCTTCAGGTGAATTGGAAGTTGAAAATAGGATTACAGAATCATCTTCATTGGTTTGTGGATTCAAGCATGTTGTCATTGTGTGGATTTGATTGTTTTTTGGGAGATGATGAGTGAGTTTAAGAAGGAAGAATGTTCAAATTGAGAAGAAATGGAAGTTGAAACAACCAAGTTGACTGTATGGCATGTTTGGTAGAGGTAGTTTATCTGAGATCTTTGATGTTCAAATCAAATATAAGTGAGCTATTTGGTATATTTATTCTTGATTTCATTTTACTTCACCAACTTATTAAACAACTTTCTAGCTAGAATTCCAAACTCACATCAACTTGGAAATTCTATCAAATCTTCTCTGAGTAGAAAAAACAAAAGATGAAATTTATGTTTATTTTTTAATTTTTTTTTAACTTTTTTATTTTTTTATCATAGATGAAATTTATCCTTATAAGTGTGATTTTAGGTAATGTATACTTTATTTATTTTTATTTATAAAAAAAAATGGGTCATGCTAAACTCCTTTTTTTTTTTTGACGTAAAAACAACTTATTCAACTAGCATAAAAGGAGTCATTATAGGAGATAATTAAAATTGAATCAGGAGCACATCCTGCCCAAGATCATGAGTCATACTGATTTATGATTTGTAGTTTTCCTTGCACACATTTAACGAAGAGCCATTGCTTCTCCCAAATTTAGGGAGACTTAGATTGCTCTTCATCATATTACAGGCATATTTTTCATTATTTTTAGTCTTATTTACCTTTAATGATTAATTAATATAAGGAGTTATTTGATATATTTTGTTGATTTTAGTTTTTGAATTTAATGAAATGTTTATGTTCTTATTTCCTCGATTAAGTAGAGATTTTTTCGTTTTTGCGTTGTTTCGTTGTTTTAATGCATTGTTGAGTTTTAGTGAGAAATCAACATGATCTATGTGATGTATTTTAGCCATATCTAGAGTTGAATATGTCCAAATGGAGTCACACCAAGTGCAAATGAAAGCTAAGATCCATAGCTACAACTTTCATGAAGACATTAGAACCAAATTCGGACTCAAAAGACGAGAAAAATGAAGTAAAAGTCAGACAAAAAATGATGTGCGTTGGAGTGCAAATACCTACGTTTTAGGCGCATTTCTGCAATATTTTGACAATCTGCTTTTGTCCAGGACCGCCCCTGGCTTGCATTGGGGTGCATGACGCGCTGTAGAATGCATAAAAGTGCATTTTTCTCACTTTCTAGGGATATTTTTTTTGGCTATTTTGAAGTTTGGAGACTTGTGCCATAGCAGAGAAACTCTGAGGACGCTAGTTCTAACACCATTGAAAGAGTTTTATTAAGAATTATTCATGAATATTTCTTGTAATTCTTCTATAATCTCTATATCTTGTATCTTTGTCATGAGTAACTAAACCCTATTTGTTAGGGATGGGTGAAATAAGATGAAACCCTTATTGGTCTCATTTGATTTCTAGTTATATAAATGAGTTTATTGAATTATTTTTCTCATCTACGTACTTAAAGTTTTTTATTGCTTGATCAACTTTAAATTATTTTACGATTCGTATTTTGAAACGAAGTGGACTTACGAATGCTTGAGATGACAAATTCATGATATTGTAGTCTAGAGATAGATGCAGGTCATGAAACCAATTGAATTATTTGCAAATGCAATAGTTTAATAAGAGAATTCTTGTATTGTAAAGCTTAATTTTAATCTTAAATCGACTAAGGAATTAGAGGTTACTTTGGAATTAAAGGTTCTGGCACTAAGAAATTAGAGCTAGAATAGTAAAGAGAATTCAGTAATAGTTCAATTAAGAAATTCAGTAACCAGGATCAAATTAGAAATCGATGTTGGATTTGAAGTGAAACTCATCCCTGACATTTTTCTTATTATAAAAGTTCAATAATGTTATTCTTGTTACTTTAAAAACTTATTTCAATCAATTCAGAAATACTTGCTTAAATGCTATCAAGTATTTGGCTCCGTTGCCAAGAATTGCTATATCACTATTGAGTTATAATTTGTTTACTTAATTGGAATTGTTTGCTTTGCAATAAAATTTTTGTTTTTGTTTTACTTTTAATTTATTTAAGAAAACTCCTATTGTTTTTTTTTTTATTTTCAATTTTTAATTGTTGAGCTTGCTAATGTCGTGTGTCAGTGGTTTGTTTCTTCTTTGTTTGAGATAACTATCCACTACAGAGCATGGAAGATTTTAATGATTATATTTTGCTACAAGTATTGGAAGAGTATGATACTTGTCTTATATATGCTCAATTACGCATAATTGAGAGACAAATCTTGAGAGATACATTTGAAAAAGATCTTCTTCAGATGAGACCTCTTAGATGTGATTTTTGTGAGGAAGGACATAGGAATGAAACTTGTTTTGATTACTATGTCCCACCACCATAAGATGAATCTATTGGTCATAGAAGCAGAAAATGATGAGTGTTACATGAAAAAGATCAATTGAAAACAAATTCTACTTCCTCAAATTATATCCCAAGAACCAAACAACAAGGACTTTCACATCAAAGATGTTTTGGTTGAATTTATGAAGATTAACATGGTTTCAATTGAAAGACTAAATTCAATGTGAGAGGTTATTTGAGAAAGTGATTGAGTTTAAGAGGATGGATGAGAAATTGAAGATTAAAGATGACATCATTGTTTTGGTCGAAGACGATAAACAAGAGAAAAACATGAACAAGAAAAAGGAAGATGTTGATGAAGTACTAGATGCAATCTGTGCCTTATTCACATATGTCCAATTGAAAATGACATGTAAGCAACACCATTTATTTCTCAAGTTAGAAACCGATGTTGGATTTGAAGTAAAACTCATCCCTGACATTTTTCTTATTATAAAAGTTCAATACTATTACTTTTATTAGTTTAAAAAATTCTTTCAATTAATTCGAAAACTTTTTGTTCAAGTTTAGTAATCAAATATAACTCAATAGTATAGCGCAATCCTTGAGTTCGACACCTGGTACTACTGTTTTGTTATTACTTGCAATGATTCAATACACTTGCTGAAATGTTATCAAGCTTGCATTTTTTCTAAGTGAGTTGCTAAGAAGAAGATATGACCGAGATGGTTTCAAGTGTTCATTCCCCACCCTATTGTGCCATCCTTAAAACACCCTTCATCCATGTTTAATTTCAAGATTCCATTCACAAGGGCTTCCTAATGTTCTTGTGCAGCAACAACAACTACACGACCTGGCTGCATTCCATTGTACAAAATTAAATCTTGCTACAAACTTAGATGTTGTTGCAGCAACACATTTTGGTTTGAAGTATTCCTTTTTAAAAATCAAGTTGTTTCTCCATTTCCAAATCTTCTAGAGGGTAACAACAAATAGTTAAGTGGCTAAGATATCAGATGTTGAAAGCCATATTTGCATCCAAGAAATCAAGTTTATATGATTTGGAACATGTATACCCATAGGGGATAAGAACCAAAATTTGTTGCACTGTGGGACATTTCATGAATAGGTGGTCTTGGTCCTCTTTTCATTGAAGCATAAGGAACACTCTATATCTACCTGAATTTCTTTCTTCTCCAAGCGACACCTTGTTAGTAAGATCATCTTCACCACTCTCTAAAGGAAATAATTGACTCTTAATGGAGCTTGAATTTTTCAGATTACATTCCACAAGCCTTGTCCATTTGAGGATGATTATGGTCTTTCTTTGTAAGATCCCGACCATTACCGTTATCGGCGATGCTACCTCACGACCTTCTCGTCCCCCTTATCCACCCAGTGAAAATAACAAGTTTTTTTTTCTTCCGTGGGATTCGATCCCGGTACCTGGGGGATAAGTACCGCCTCCACACAGTCCCACTACCAATTGAGCTAGTAGCACTATCGGTAACGGTAATGGCTGGGGTGTTACAATCTTTCAATTTGTTTTCATTCAGAAGATGGTAGGTCGATCTAACGGAGTAGTTCCCATTTTTTTTCCAGTGTCAAATCCATTTGTCCTCTAAGAGTCTCCATGACAAAGGAATGTTGAGAATCTGTTGAGCTTCAAATTGATTGAAAATGTCACCGATAATTTGTCTGTTCCAATTATTTTCATCTACATCGATAAGTTCCTGAACTAAGCATTCCTTTCCCAAATTGATTGTTAGGCTACAAACTTTGAAATTATCTTGGCTCGGTAAGCACCTATCCTTCCATATTCTTACTTAGTGGCCATTTCTAATTGCGCATCTTGCACCCAAGTTGATGACTTCTTTTATCAAACTCCTCCAAGCATAACTTGGTTGGAAACCGACTTGGGCATCCAAGAAATTAGCTCTAGGGAAGTATCTATTTTTTTAAACTTTTGCAAGAAGAGACTATTGGTTAAGGATAAGTCTCCAACATTGCTTTCCCAAGAAAGCTTTGTTAAAGCCTTCAAATCCTCTGAATCTGAGCCCTCCTATCTTTTTCGATCTTCCCAGTTTGTCCCAACTAATCCAGTGAACTTTCTTTTTGTCTTCAGTCGCACCCCATCAAAATTTTGCCAACATGGATTCAATATTGTCACAACAACCAGATGTCAATTTATAGCCACTCATAATGTAATTTGGAATTGATTGAGAAACTAACTTAATCATTGGATAAACAGTTTTCTTTCCATCCTTTTATTTTCTTCCAAATTCTCTCTTGCACACAAGAAAAGACTTCCTTATTTGATCTTCCAAAAAGCACCGATAACCCGAGGTATCTTGAATGACTTGTCACAACCTTTACTCAAATCTTACAACATATCATATTCTTCTCATTTGATGCCATGTTTCGGCTATATCACACTTCAGATTTTGGAAAGGCTTACCATTTGTTCCGATGTTGATTGGTAGTCTTGAAGGATTTTGAGGATTGTTTATGTTTCACTCAAGTAGGATCTAGCAAAAAGAAGCCTATCATCTGCAAAGAAAAGATAGGTAATCTTCGGCGCATTTCTAGCCACTTGTATGCATGCTCAGAGGGAACACAGTCGTCTGAAGCACCTATTTGATAAACCCCCTATTTCATTATGTCATATACTTTGGCCATGTCAAGTTTGAGAGCCATCATCCGTTTTTTACCTTTAGTCTTCTTCTTCAACTAGTGAAAATACTCTATAGCTATCACATCATTGTCGGTGATAAATCTTCATTTTAAAAAAACACTTTGTTCCTCATCTACCATATAAGGAAGGACATATTTGATATGAATTGACATTGCATAAGTTGGTTGGTCTGAATTTTTATTACTATTTTCATGACATTGCATAAGTTGGTTGGTCTGAATTGTTTGGGAAATTTGGATTTTTGCATTTTGGAATTAGAGCAACAAAGGTTGACATTTACAGGATAGTTGCCTTCATTGAGAATTTTGAGAACCAAGGAGCTCATATCATTCCCCACCATATGCCCATATTTTTGGGAAAATAGTGTTGGGATTCCATCCATCCCAGGTGCTTTAAAAGGGTGGATTTGAGCAATGGCTCCCTTCACTTTCTCTATGTTGTACGATCTATCAAACCAATCCACTAGCTCCTAGTAACCTATTTTGAATTGATTCGCAAATATTTTTCATACCAGTCAGGTTTGAAGAGGTAAAGAGCTCAACAAAGAAATCAATTAGAACTCCTTCCACATTTTCTTGGTTGTTCCGCCATATGCCACTCTCATCTTTGAGTTTTATAATTGTATTTAGGTTTAAATATATTTTTGGTCCTCGCAAATATGGTTCGTTTTGATTTTAGTTCATGTAGTTTTTTCGTTTGATTTCTACCCTTGTAAATTCTAACAAGTTTTAAAAAGTCATTTATGAATCTTTTTTAGTAAAAAATGGTGACATGGCTAATTTTGGATGAAGTGGCACTTGATGACTGTGTAATTGTTGTTGACTAGGCAATATTTAATATTTTAAATTAAAATTCATTTTATTAACTCATTTAATTAAAAACTTAAAACTAATTAGTTAATTAATAAACCAATTAAATAATAAAAACTCAATAATCTTCATTTTCAACCTCAAATTTTTTAATAAAAACTCAACAACCTTCATCTTCAACCCTAATTTCTTCATCTTCAAATCACAAATTCTTATATCTGATCCAAACTCTAAAAATTCTAATCTCTCATTTTTCTTACAACACACCTATTATGGATATGTTCGTCTTCTTGTGTTTTGGCTATGACCTCTTATTATGGTCTTACTAAAATATATTACACAATTACACGGTCACCATATGTCACTTCATCCAAAATTAGTCATGTCACCATTTTTTTTACTAAAATAGATTCATAAATGACTTTTTTAAAACTTGTTAGAATTTACAAGAGTATAAATCAAACAAAAAAATTACAGGGACTAAAATCAAAACGAAACATATTTGCAAGGACGAAAAACATATTAAACCTTGTATTTATTTTCTTCCTTTGACTAGCTTTACCATGAAAAAATTTAGAGTTCCTATCACTGTCTTTTAGCCACACATCCCGATTGTGTTGTCTCTACATGATTTCCTCTTTCTAAAGTAGATCAACATGTTGTGTTTCCAAACCTTTGTATCTGAGGATGTCCTTCTTCGACCCATCCCACTGTTCTGAGCTCCTCATGAGTTCTTCAATTTTGATAATGTCTTTCATGAGCTCATCTGTCTTGAGATGTTTGTAATCGCCATCCAGAACTTGGAGGGAGTTCAGTTTTGTCATAGTGCTTCTATTGGTTCTTCTTCAGTAATGGTGAATTAGAACCTCACAATTGTTTTCTTTCATTGAGAACTCTTCAAAATGGATGTGCATGCTTTTTTTTTCTTGTGGATGGGCCTCAAGAGAAGGAGCATGGTCTAAACCAAATCAAGGAAGATGTTTAATATTTAAAGGGGAAAATTTGTTGATGAAACCTTTCTTAAAGGGGACCTCTTTTCTTAGGTCTTCTGGTGTTCTTTCAGAAGTTAGAACATCAAAGATACGTGCATGTTTCTCATGTTTTGGCTTTCCTTTGTGACCCTTTATTCGTGGCCATCTTTTTTTATGCTCACTCGAACCATCCCCTTTGTTGATTTCCTTTGGGCTTTTGGGGTAGAGGTCAAATGATCGTTGTGAATTTGCATCTTTCTTAATCTCTTTGATTAATTGAATGGTATTTTGTTTGCCTCCTAGTATTATTGGGGTTGGCACTTGTTAAATACGAAGAGTATTGAGAGACATGTTGAATAACCTGTGTGTTTCAACTACACAACGGAAGTTCTTTATATAGATAAATATATTGAAAGGAATACAAATAGACAGTAATACTAACGGGCCAGAATACTTACAGCCTATCTAATCTAATTATTTACATCCTAATATAATATTTTAACACTCCCCCTCAAGCTGGAGCATATAAATCAAATGCACCCAGCTTGTTACATATATAACTAATTCTAGGACCTCGCAATGACTTTGTAAAAACATCTGCCAACTGGTCATTGGAATTGACAAAGCTAGTGATGATGTCACCCGATTCGATATTTTCTCTAATAAAATGAAAGTCTATCTCAATATGCTTGGTCCTCTCATGAAAAACAGGATTCCAGGCAATGTGCAGTGCAGCTTGATTATCACATATTAGTGTCATTGCTCTGGCCTCTTCAAATTGAAGTTCTTTTAGTAACTGTTTCAACCATATGAGTTGACATGTTACTAGTGCCATGGCTCTGTATTCTGCCTCAGCTCTAGATCTTGCAACAACATTTTGCTTCTTACTCTTCCAAGATATTAAATTTCCTCCGACAAGTATACAATACCCGGAAGTGGATCGTCTATCTGTGGGTGAGCCTGCCCAATCAGCATCTGAGTAGCCAACTATCTGAGTATGTCCTCTATCTTCATAAATGAGACCTTTTCCAGGTGCACTTTTGATGTATTTAAGAATTCGAATTACAGCATCCATTAAGAACTGGTTTACCACACTGACAACGAAGGAAATGTACGGACGAGTAACTGTGAGATAGTTTAATTTTCGAACCAATCTCCTATATCTTCCTAAATCTGATAGAGGCTCCCCCTGATTAGGTAGGAGTTTGACATTTGGATCCATAGGAGTATCAACTGGCTTGGCATTTAATAGACCCGTTTCTTCAAGAATATCCATAGCATATTTTCTTTGTGAAATTACAAGGCCATCCTTGGATTGAGCTACCACAATACCCAAAAAATAACGGAGTTTACCAAGGTCTTTAGTCTGAAATTGATTTGAAAGATGTTGTTTTAACTGGAGTATTCTTTGCTGATCACTACCAATTATAACAATGTCATCCACATAAACAATAAGATAGATGTACCCTTGGGCTGAGTGACGATAAAATACAGAGTGATCGGCTTCACTACGAATCATACTAAACTCTTGTACTACCGAGCTGAATCTTCCAAACCAAGCTATAGGAGATTGTTTAAGACCATAAAGAGACCTGTATAGCCGACAAACCATGGTGGAAGACTCCCCTTGAGCAACAAACCATGGTGGTTGCTCCATATAAACTTCCTCTTCAAGATCACCGTGCAAAAAAGCATTTTTAATGTCAAGTTGATGGAGAGGCCAATGTCGAATTGCTGCAATGGAGAAAAACAGTCTGACATATGCCATTTTGGCAACAGGTGAGAAGGTATCGCTGTAATCCAACCCAAAAAGAAGACAAAGAGGACAAACAAGTGTAACGTAAAGGAGAAAGACAATGATAATACAAATCAATATAATGAGGAGATGGATTACGGGTTGTGCGAATATCCTTACGAAGAGAAATGGGAAGGTCATGCTCAGGTGGCAGGGCCGGATCCGGAGGTGGGTCCGGAGGGGAGTCTGTAATGGGAACAGGAACATGCACAACAGAGGGTAGGCGACGACGCTGATATGTTTGTAGTGATCGTGGAGGTTGGAGGGCAGACTCGACAGGTTCGATAGGAATAAGAATGGATGGAATAGGGATAACTACCTGAGGAGGTTCGAGATTAATGTCCTGATGGGGCTCAGTAGCTATATGGGTAGATTTAAAATATGGTACAGACTCGAAAAAGGTAACATCGGCTGATGTAACGTAGCGGTGTAGTGTAGGAGAATAACAACGATAGCCCTTTTGGGACCGATGATAACCGAGAAAGACACACTTGAGTGATCGAGCTGACAATTTGTCCAACCCAAGAGATAAATTGTGGACAAAACACGTGGACCCAAAGACACTAGGTGTTAGTGGGTGAAGAGGGGAATGGAGAAAGAGGACCAAATGAGGGATATTGCCATCAAGGACAGAAGACGACATACGATTGATAAGCTAGCATGCTGTTATGACTACATCCCCCCAAAAATGGAATGGAACATTGCCATAGATAAGTAAGGTTCGTGTGGTTTCAATAAGATGCCGATTTTTGCGTTCGGCTACCCCATTTTGCTGAAGTGTATAAGGACATGATGTTTGGTGTAAAATACCATTGGAAGCCATAAAATTTTGAAATTGATGGGACAAATATTCTCGAGCATTATCACTTCTTAAGGTACGAATAGAAACCCCAAATTGTGTTTTTATTTCTTGATAAAATTGCTCAAAAATGGAAAACAGTTCAGCTCTATTTTTCATTAAAAATAACCACGTACAACGAGAGTAATCATCAATAATAGTAACAAAATACTTAGACTCTAAAGTAGACACAGTACGAGAGGGACCCCAAACGTCAGAGTGAACTAAAGCAAAGGGAGATGATACTCTTTTATTGACTCGATCAGGAAAATTACTATGGGTGTGTTTCCCTAACTGACACGACTCACAATGTAAAGTAGACAACTTAGACTAACTAGGCACCAGTTTTTGTAGTTGTGTAAGACTTGGGTGTCCTAGCTGAGCATGGATAGTATGAGGGGACTCTGTTGTAGAGCACGTCTTGGAAGATGTAGAAAGGTAATAGAGGCCTTGAGACTCACATCCGACGCCAATCGTCCATCCCGAACTCCGGTCCTGCAAGGTAACATTATCATTAGTGAAAGTAATAATACAATCATGGGACCGAGTCAATCGACTAACTAAAAGTAAAGTAAAAAGGCATCCAGATACATAAAGAACAGATGCAACTGAGATGGAAGGGAGAATTTGGACAGTGCCAACTCCTTGAGACTGGGTTTGAGTGCCATTGGCAGAAGTTAGGTAAAAAACTAGATGTAGAGAGTGAAGAAAAGAGACCTTTATTACTAGTGACATGATCAGACGCACCAGAATTAAGAACCCAAGGGCCAAGAGAAGATGAGTGAGAGAGGTAAACAGATGAGTTACCAGTATGTGCAACCGAAGTAGGAGAACTAGAGTTCGGATGACTATGAACCCATCGAAGGAAATCTTCAAAATTTGTCGGGGAGCCTTGTGGAGATGGTGTAGTCTGAACAGTGGCAAAAGGATCAAGCTGAGTTGCATTTATCGAAGGCGGAGGCTTACCATGCAACTTCCAACAGTGATCAATAGTGTGTCCAAGCTGATGACAGTGCTCACATTTGGGACGAGGCTTAGAGTTGGATGGTCCTCCACGAGAGAGATTTTGATTATGTCCCTGAGATGCAAGGGCAGCAGTGTCACTTGGAGCTGAAGTCATAGACTGCTCAACTGGATGCTTTGTTGGTACTCGAAGGAGGATCGCTGAGGTAGTAGACATATCTGGAACAGTCTCAGACCCCAGAATTTGATCACGAGTTGCAGAGTAATCCTGGGGTAGGCCATATAGTGCAAGGAGCATGAAGAAGGTATTGTGTTGTTCCAGCTATTTCTTCTGTTCAACTGGATTACTTGCAGCAGGAGGGAGAAGCTCATTAAAATCATGAAGTGCACTATGAACGGTGCCTAGATATGAAGAAATTGAGCCATCTATTGTCTTCGGAGTAATGATATTCAACAAGCAGTGACAAACTCCATAGAGATGTTGAGTGTTGTTAGTATAGAGTGCTTTTGCTTGACTCCAAAGTGATTCACACGTGAGAAGTGGACGGAAAATCGGTTTAACATCTGGATGAAGTGTAGACTTAATGACACTACACAACTGATAATCTATCTGTTTCCATTTGGATGTTTCAGTCACAACCACCTTTTCAAGATTTTGAGTGAGATGGTCCTCGTAACCTTGACCAAGCATCCATAATTTGATGTCGGCGGCCCAACTATCATAATTTGATCCATTCAACTTTTCAACAGAGAGAGGAGAAGTGATGTAGTTGGTGAAGATGCTCTTTGTTTCAGACTGAGACGTCATGCGCGTGAAGGCTGTTCTGATGACGCGTCTGAGGGGGTAAGTCGGTCTGGGGTGTACAACGCTGCTGGAGTGGTCGTTCGTCGAAAAAAGTCATTGGGGACAACAGCGGCAGTGGCGGCGGAGTGTGGACGGATGGACAAAAATTCAGAAATCAGCGTATCAGAGGCAGGGAGGAGGAAACTGGAGTTGAGAACACGGTTTTCCAGAAAAAAAATATTCACCAGAGACAGTGGGTCCACCGGGTAGTTGACGATTAGGGTTGTCTCTCAACAGACTCTAGATACCATGTTAAATACGAAGAGTATTGAGAGACATGTTGAATAACCCGTGTGTTTCAACTACACATCGGAAGTTCTTTATATAGATAAACATAATGAAAGGAATACAAATAGACAGTAATACTAACGGGCCAGAATACTTACAGCCCATCTAATCTAATTATTTACATTCTAATATAATATTTTAACATAACTTAATTATTCTCCTTGTTTATTTTTTCAACTATGTTTCAGTTGTTTTGTCCCCTACCCACTAAACCTTACTTGTATTGGCATCAACATAAATACTTTTGTTGCATGAGCTTGATCCACTGTCTCTCTTAGTCGTGTAGGTGTTCATAGACCTTGGTGATGCACGCAACCAAGGGCCAAAAGGAATGTCTTTTTCTTCAATCTCTTCATACCCCTCACCATCTTGTGCTTCAGTTTCCTCACATTCTCTTATTTGGTGCCCAATCTTGCCACAAACAAAGCAGAATGTGAGAAGCCTCTCATACTTGAAAAACACTTTTAAATTCTTTCCTTGTATGCGGATAAGAGTTCATCTTTTCAGTGCTTTGGTGAGATCTATATTTGCTTTAATCCTCACGAACCTTCCCATTTGGTCAAAGTCCTTGTAGTCCATTTGTTCATACTTTCCTATGATATTCCCTAATTTTTTTTCCATCGATTATGAGCTCAAGTTTAGGGAAAGATCATAGATTCGAACCCAACAGGTCATTGAGCTCAAATCCATTTCTATGGGCTATTCAGCCCATGAGCTACGCTTTAGGACTAAAATGTTGCGATCGAGACTCCGTGGTTAGTTCGCAAGTACATATTCTAGGTCTAGTTTTGTCGAGAAATGCAAAATGTACAAAATCTTACCTAGTTCTTAGGTCTCCATCGGGTTCTTCAACTTCTAGAAATCCATAATAGATTGTTTGAACGCCCTAATGTTGTAAGTGTTATCAATCGTTAGTTTCTCTGCAAGTGATCATTGAAATATATCCTCCTCAATTGGTTCTACAACCTCTACCGTTATCCCAATTTCTTCATCTTCAAATAAAAAACATTTTTTCAAGCTTTTTTCTAAACTCCTTGTATTAATTAAAGTGGTTGAAAGGAAGAGTAGTGGAATAGTAAGGTAGACTATTTAATTAAAATGAGTCATGCGAACAAGGGTTCCATTTGTTTATTTAACAAGTGTTCTTAAAATACTTGCTAACATTTTCTTTAATTAAATTGGGGTAATATTAATATGTGCTTTTTTAATATTCTAAAATAATAAATAATATAAGAGATAAAAATATTCTAAGCATGACACTTGGAATGAGATATAGATATTAATAATTAATAACTTATTTGTATTATATTAGTAGTTGTTTGATTGGGATTTCCTATTGATTTAGTTAGGTGATACACCATTGTAGAAGAGTGTGGCTTAAATGCTTATTAGGAAGTTTACGTTGGATAAAGTCCCATAGTAGAAATGCAATTGCAAGGTTCTAGAATTTCTTGAAATATAGTTTTTAATAATTATTTTTAATTTTAACTAATAGGATGTGTAATTTTTTTTTACAATTGTAAGGTACCAAATAATTCTCCTTCAAAATTATAGTACGTGTTAACCCCTTTTGTCATATGCTAATTACATAGTTAATTTTCTTTTTTACTATTATTATTTCTACTAAGTACAAATTGGACTTGGATCTCTTCTTGGGATTTCAATGCGACAATATAAACATAGGTAGTAGTCCTTCTATGAACTCTTTTAAATAAAAATGATAACAATATTTGCCCTCGTAGCCATGTGGATATATGCATAACGGATTTTTGTGGATATCGTCTCCTCACAAGTACCCATAATATCCATGAATATTTATGAAATTAATAAAATAATTTTTTTATAAAATAAAAAATGAAATTCTACATAAAATTAATTTTTTTTACACCACTTTTTATGATAATATAAGAATTGTTATGAATTTATCTTTGTTGAAATTAATCTATTAACAATTAATTACACAAGACATGCTCTACATTTATGTTCTAGTGCAGAAATCAATAAACATGTGAGAATGCATATATTAGGATCAACAACGTGTTTGACTCAAAGATGATGTTTTAGGAATACCTAGATTCATTGTAAAATATGTCTCAATAACAACCCTGAAACACAAGATGAAGAGGCGAGCAACGAGAACTCATTGACTTTGGTTCTTCCTCAATCGGTACTCCTAATGCATTGACACTCTTTAGATGAGGAGAATAGGCTATTTTTGTGTACGGTGTATTAGAGACCACGGTCTATATATAGGGTTTCTGGCCAATTAGGGTTCCTATTATTCCCAAATAGGTCATCAGTCACATCCCCCCATATTGAGTCCATAACAATTAATTAAATATTTAATTAATTATACAATTAGAAATTCAAGAAGCCTTATTATTTAATTTCATCGCTAATCAATTAAGCCTCCTAATTGATAAATAGTTAATGTGATTAATTAAAGATATGTTCCAACATAATAATATTGAAATATAATAATTAAATAAAATATTCCAACAATCTCCCAGTTGAACAATATATCTTAATAATTCTATCAGAATTCTTTAAGTGTGCATCTAAATGCTATTTATCTTTAGATTTCTCCTTTACAATCTTATTCACCTCATACATCAATAATGGGACTGCAACGGTTGTTGTCATTGACGTATAATGTGAATAAACCCTAACGATCACCACATCAATGCATTTGATGACATATCGATATGGATGAGCGACATAGAAATTTCTTGCATGTGATCTCTATATCATGCATATTTTCAATTGGTCCAACTGAAATATTTAGTGAGATCAAACTGAAACTCCTTAAGTGCAAATTTAATATTTACACACACAAAACATGTGGTAATAATGATAATCTCACAAACTTTATTCCGCAGAAAATTATAACATAAAGTTTGTATTAATTCTAAAACTAAAGTATAGAACATAAAGGAGAAGATACTCCCACTAATCTAAGACATCATTAACGACAACAACCATATGAAAGACCTTAGATGTCAAACATTTTATTAGTGGGATAGCTAGTATAAAGTTCATCTTTATATGCTCTATCGTTCAACAAAAATAATATGCATATGGAAATATACTTTACGAATTTTTGTTGTTGAAACACCATACGACTGACTTATGTCACAATATAGTTTTTTTCAATACCTTTTACTATATGCAACCAAGCGTCATAAATAAATTAGTCATTTCTTGAGTTATGGTGTCTTCAATATGTAGACATCTAAAATATCAAAGTCAAACATAATGATGATCTCCAAATTGTTATATCTCCGATTTGTGAGCATAAGCTCTATTGTTCTCTTCAACAATCCTTATGGTTAGCTTTGTTATCTATTTTCCTGAATTTCTAGATTTTCTATTGGGGAAAAGTTGAGACCTAATAATCTCCCTTAGTGATTGAGATATCTTATAGTTTAATATCTTTCATGTCAAATTTACTTACAACTTTATTGATATAGATCTGTTCTAAAAACCTAATGATACCTTGAGAATAATCTCTAAATTTCAAAATGTCTAATATAGAAGAGGTGTCCCTAAAATGTTTCATCGCTAAACTTTTGTTAGACATATCTCAGTTTTGCGCAATAAGCATATTTTACAGTTTACTAAATAAAGGAAACTGACACACTATAATAAGAATATAAACTTACTTCTACTGACCTTATAATACTCACAATTCTCCACAATAGTAATCTCAAAACCAAATGAGATCATTACTTTATGAGACTTTGTGATATCACTAATGAGACTTATTCATTAACTCATAGATGGATCACATCAGTTTGTAAATCATTTACTTTGTATATATTGACATAAAGTTTCCTTTGGTTGCACCATATTGACATCCATCTTATGTAGCTCCAAAATATCTTAATGAGCAACGAGTGTCATAATTATCCTAGTAGAGTCTTTTAAAACTACAAAACATAAATTCTCTTTACGGTCAATCTTTTATAGCACGTAATGCTCTAGTTCTCGAAGGTGTTGAGTTTAATCTTCATAAATGATTTCATCAACTTGATTGAGAGGAAGAAGAGTAAGATCCTTATAAGGACCAAAATTTTCTACATTAACATCAACTACATGAATTGGTTTGAAATTGATTATTCCTCACTCAATTTTGTTCTTTTGACCACATCTCTCTCTAAACTCAATATCCTCAAAGAAATTTACATTTTATTGTCAAAAAATACTTTACTTTGGAACCAAAATTTATATTTCTCAAACTTATTCAAATTTTAAAAATAAAATGAATCAATTGTTTCAAAATAAAATTCAAAAATTATTTTGATTTGTTCGTAAAGAAACTAAAAACAAAATTTTATCAAAATAATGATTCAATCAAAATATCTTTTGAACATAAGCAAATAACACCAATATAAAATAATCAAAATCTCAATCTTGACCGACTTTGCCCTTTCCAAATCGATGTATCATTCGACGCTATTGGACATTTATCGGTTCATCCTTAATTTTATTTATTTGCCCTAATCTTTCAATGCATTTTCCAAATGAGCACTATTTTATTTTCTCTTGCTTCACCATTTTCTTTCTTGCACATCTTATGAAATAATTTTATTTAAATGATTATTTCTAACTTTAAGATCTACAACGTAATTGTGTAAGGAGAATACTAAAAGTAATAACTTTTAAGAAATAAACAAAAATATTAAATCAATTTAGCAGATGCATAAACAAAATTAGTTTAAATAGATCAAAGAAAAAAGCGATCACCAAAATACCTAATGCAACATTAATATAAAATCTTCAGACATTAACATTAATATAAAATCTTCAGACAATAACATTAATTGCTAGTGGTATTTTATTACAATGATCAAACACTAACAATTAACATTGTTAAACAAAAAATCCTTATAATTGTCGCATGTTTGCCATCTTAGTTGTGAATTAAAGTCGGTCAAATAATTGAGAGATTTAATTACACACAACACTAGTAGACACATCAAACATAATTAATTATAGAGACGTGCATAATTTTTTTTTATTTGTAAATTAAAAGAACTAAATAGAGAGGAGCTGAGGAAAGCAGAGCAACATCGACAAGAGGAAGTTCAACAAACAGAGCAACGCACTACAGAGCTCCAGATGCAGCTAACAACATTGGCAAAAAGTGTTGCTTCCATACATGCTGAGTCATCCCGTCGTCTTCGTCATCCAGATTATGACGAGGATGAGTCTAACGTTGATGACAACGAAGAGTAATATTGATTTTTAGTGTCATTTTCATTTAGTAGTTATGACTACATCTTTTGCTTAGACTTGTAGACATTATCTATATATAATCTTACGATAGTGTCGTTATGTGTATTTTGAAACTTATGATAGTGACAATGTGTTTATTTTGAGACTTATGTTAGTGTAAATTGTCCTTATTTTGATATTTATGGTACTCACTATGTGTATTTTGAAAACACTATTTAGATAATACTTCACTTTGTTTTGACAGTGATATTTTATCATGCTTAATATTTATTTTAAAAATAGATTAAAAAAATACAGCAAGCAGTAAAAAACAAAAATGCAAATCATATTTTCATTATCCACAAAAATTTCATGAGTAATGTGAATGTTATTATTCATGCTCCTTCCATAGGTATATTACCCACGAACATGTCATGAATACAATCAGAAATATCAAATAGAAAACAATACAATTTTTCATGGATTGTCTGTGAGTAATGTTACTCGTGACTATTTCTGTGGATATGTATCTACACCTTTACCCACAGAAAGGTCGTGAGTAATGTTACTCACGAAGAATCCATGAGTCGATTTACCCCATGGAAATGCCTTGAGTAAACTTATCCCAACGCTTGTTCGTGGATAAGTATTTACTTACAAGCTAATTAACTACGAACCTGTTTCCGTAGGTAAACCATGAGTAATTTTATGTTACCTACGGAATATTCGTGGGAAAAGATAAAATATTTTGTATGTAACAATAGTTTTCTTGTAATGTTTTTGGCCGACCATAACCGTTCGCATGAACAACTTCATACTACATCTTTTGTAATATTCATTGAATCATGTCTAGGCAACGGATATTGTTTTGTGAAACTTGTTGTTTCCACTTATTTAACCAAAATTACTAAACAATTTAATAAATTACAATTGTGTAACTATCTGGTCAAACTGTTCCTTCCTTCAAGCTGGCAACAATTCACATGAATAATTACATGCTACATCTCTTATAATTTCGATTGAATAAAATCTACGCAAGATATGTGGTTTTGTGCAACTTATTGTTTCAATCAATTCAACCGAAAATACTAAATAACTTATTAAATTAAATGGGAAATGTCTTAAATTTACAAAACACTCCTTACAAAAATAGGTTAAATGTCTTTATGATGTCACTTTATAGTTGTGAGACTATTGACATCTCTGGATCTAAGTAGCATGAAATATATCCTAAAGTATGATTAAAAATCATATATTATTGTTCAAGACTGAATAATAATATACTCAACATCTATAAATCATATATTCAGTTTTAAATTAAATAAAAAGTTTATATATTATATACCCAAAATTATACTTATGCCAAAAAGATCAACGTATGTATCAAATGATAATTTAAATTAAAGATCAAAATTCAAGGAATCAAATACTTTTTTGATGGCAGCGAGTTGTATCAAGCTATGACAATGAATGTTAATACAAGCTTAAACATAATTTTGGTCATTTATCTTTTATCTAATATCCGTTTGAGTTTTTTTATTTTTTTATTTTGATTCATTTTGGTCATATATCTTTTATAAGTGGTGTATTTTAGTTCTTGTTACAATCACAACAAAAAAAATTGTAACAATATTTGGTCAGTAAAATCTCTTCTAACAATTGTCAATATGTATCCGGTATAATATATTTTCAAAAAAAAACATGTATTTATCTCAATACTTGACTTGCGTTTGAAAAAAACAAGTTGATGCTTTAAACATATGTAAACCCTCTTAAACCAATCACAGGTATCATAATTTAGTGTATTTTCATCTATTCTTTATTAAGATTGCACACTTAACTTTATAATTGATTATTGATCTCAATAGTTCATGACAATAATTATACAATTGTTTGAAAGAGCTATGATGAAAATGAATAAAATACACTACTTATAAAAGATAAAGAACTAAAATGAATTAAAAAAAAGATAAAAGAACAAAACAAATATTAAATAAAAAATAAAAGTAAAAAATTATATTTAAGCCTCATAAATAAGTTAAATTGAAAGATTTGATTTGAAAATTACAAAAATAAAGCCCAATCTATAATCATATCAAGATCATTATTTCAAACCTTATTTAGCAACAAAAAACTTCATGCACTTGAATTCAAATATTCACGCCGAAAATTGAATTCTCCCTAAATCCATAATATTTACCAAATATTCAATTTTGCAAATCTGAAAGAATACTCTAATTCTATAACCCAAAAAAATTTAATTGGACACACGAAGCGTTAAATCCGTTTCAAATATCAATTAGTACGTACAAAATTCTTTCATTTGTTGACATTAAAGGGTAAAACATTTGTGGTAAAACAATTAAAAAAAATGCTATCATACCAAAAAGCAATTATTGCAGCATGCTCAAAATACACCTACATGCCTTGATTTCAATAGCAACATGATTTCAGTAGTACCTAATTTTTCTTAACTCTGTGAACCTTATTTTATGTGATTTTAAAAAATAGCAACATGAATTCTGAATATTCTTTGTTTGCAGGAACAATTTTACTTCATAAATTAAATAATTGTTCCTTCATACAACAGAACATAACGAAATCAATTTTTTTTTTAATCTTAGAGTAAAGATGAAATTCAATCTAAGACAAAATGTTTAATCTAACATTAGAGTTTAAGAACATAACGAAATCAAATATAATTGCGAGAATACAAAAGCAACCGAAACCCTTAATTTAGTCAAAGTCAAAACCAAATTCAGCATGAAAGAAAATATGACAATCCAAATTTCACAAATATTCCCGAGCATCAAATAATTCTAAAACCAAATACGAGTAACTTAAGACATGAATTAAAATCAAGATCGATCTAGACACAAATCATTTATCCTAATAAACCATTCAACCAGGATTTATAAATATGATACACAACATTAAAATTTTATTTCGCTTTAATCCCTAATCTTCAAGAATTAAAAATCATGCAAAAGGGATGAATATAAACCCAAGTTCATGTGCATAAACAGGAACTTTAATCCTAATGATTCAATAAATCAAAATCAGGTTCAGTCAAAAGATATGGTTGGACCGAAACCAAACACAAATAACACATTGCACAAATCACAATCCATCTCAACAACTCAAACATTAGACCAGCTCGAATAGTACTTGTTGGGATTAATCTATTAACAATTATTTACACAGTGTATGTTCTACAATATATTGTTCTAGTGTTGAAATCAATAAACATGTGAGCATTCATATATTAGGATCTACCACATATTTGACTTATCAAATATGAGGTTTTAGGAATACTTGAATCTACATCAAAAGATGAAATATTTGAATCTATAGCAAAAGATGTTTCAATAGCAATCCTGAAACACAAGATGAAGAGGTCCGCAACGAGAACTCGCTTGTGATTCTTCTTCAACCGTATTTCTAATGCCTTGAACACTCTTTAAATAGGGAGAAAAACTATTTTTTGTGTAAGGTATAGTGAAGATCATAGTCATATATAGGGTAATGACCAATTAAGTTCTTGTTATTTCCAAATGGATGACATTCACTCATATTGAACCTATATGAATCAATTGAATATTTAATTAATTATACAATTAAAAATCCAATAATCCTTATTACTTAATTTTATCACTAATCATTTAAGGCTTCTAATTCATAAATAGTTAATATAATTAGTTAAAGATATGTGCCCACATGATAATATTGGAATATAGTAATTAAATAAAATATTTAATAAAATATTCCAACAATCTTATGATGTAGTATTTGTTAGTTTAAGAAAGTAGGTGTGAGAGAGACGACTTGTGTTGTGAGTTTGAGATCGATGGAAATTTTTAGAGTTTAGTATTTAAATTATAAATATAAATATGAGGATAATATATATGTATATTGTCGTGGGTACGGATATATGTGGGCACAAACACCTCACTATCCGTCCACCCCATGTTAATTGACGAATAATTTAATTATTCATTTATTTTATCTACAAGTATTCGTTAAACTACACATTTCATATTCGTCGCAAATTTTGTCTACAGATATATATGGGTCCAGATTTTTTCTTGCCATCTCTAATCTCCTCTGGCACCTTCACAGTAAAATATCCCGAACAGTCTCTACAACTATTAGATCGTGCATTTATTATAGAGAGTCAAGCACGCACAAATTCTCTCAACTAGTTAAAACAAAATTATAAGAACAGGCTTTTTTTTTAAAAGCTTTTGAGTTCAAATGTTTGGTCGCTGAAATTTTGACGAGCTGAATAAGGCTTGTTTCGGGCCTATGTGTTGAAATTAATACTTTTGGTTCGTTTGGTTGACAACTACATCCTCAATACCCACCTTTCCATTTCAAAGGTCAAATATAGAAAGAAAAAAGTGAAATTAAAAAAACTTAGTACTAGTTTTAGCGTAAAGACTTATTTAGAGGAAAGACAATCACTATATCTAATAAATCTAATGGTCAAACTCCATAAACCTGAAAGGACAAAACATTTGATAAATTTGAATGCAAGAAAAATGATATAGATAACGTGAGAGTGTGTCACTCATGTTTGGCTCATACCACATTCATGCCTATCTGTTGGAACTTGACACTAATTGGACACTTAGAGTTAGTGTTCTGCAAATTGAAAAAATAGTTGAAGTCTCACATATGAGAGGTGGTATACAATGTTAGTGTTTATAAGGTGGAAATAAGAGCTTTGAGGTGTACTCCAAAGGATACCTAATTTTGTGAATGGAAGAGAACACAGTCAAATTGACTACCAAATGCGTGCATCGTTGGGCGGCTTGGCCTGGGCTAAATGGTGTATAATTTTTTAGAATCCCAAAAATTATTTTTTAATGCGTTCTCCATGTTTTTTATGCGATTGCAACAAAAGAAGATTTTTTTTTTAATTAGGAAAAAAGTTGTCGGCATTCTGAAAGGCAACATTCCAATAGTTCCAGACACAACTAAACAAACAGAAAATAATAATAAAGCTGCAGAATTCGCATAGTGGGAAGAAAACAATTATCTATGCTAGAACTATATTCTTAATGGATATTTTGATTATCTATATAATTATCACAGTGCTTGTAAGTCTACAAGAGATGTTTGGAATTCTATAAAAAAATATGGTATCGAGGAAGCTGATGCAAAAAAGTATGTTGTGAGCTGCTATCTCAAATATAAGATAACTTATGACAAATTCGTTGAGTCATAATCCCATAAAATTCAATAGATAGCGCACCAAATAATCATTGAAGGTATGAATTAGATGAACAATTTCAAGTAGCTTTTATAGTAGAAAAACTACCCCTTGCTTGGAAGGATTTTAAAAACCCTCTCAAGCACAAAACAAAATAATTTTCACTAGAAAGTCTGATAACCTGCCTTTGAATTGAGAAAGAATCCCGTAGGCAAGACCAGAAAGATGAAGTGCTAGTTGTTTCAAATAATAAGAAGAATTCATTTGTGCAGTTTTGAAGCCATTCAGAAAACCTCTCAAGAATAGGAATTGCAATATTAAAGAACCGCAACAAGAATGGGAACCCTCCAAATGTCTAAATTGTGAAACAACAACCACCTCCTAGATATGACTCTGGATCACAATTCATTTGCTACAATTGTGGGAAACCAGGTCATATGGCACACAAGTGTAGGAACGTGCCAAACTCTGCTCTGCAAGCTAACTTGAAGGAAGAGCAATTAATTCCTACGATATATGAAATCAACATTGTTGGTGGATCAGATGGATGGTGGATTGACAGTAACACTTCTCACCATGTTTGTTATGATCTTGATATGTTCAAAACATACACAACTGCTGAAGATAAGAAAGTGTTGTTGGGAGATACTCACGCCATTGATGTTGCTGGTATTGGAGATATAGAGTTGCAGTCACCTCTGGAAAAACATTGATCACAAAAGACATGATTCACACTCTAGAGAGGAGAAAGCATATGGTTTATGGTTTTTTCCTTAATAAGGAAAAGTTTACTCAGTCTATAGGAGCAAAATTATACACCATTTCTAAAATACATTTTTGTTAGGAAAATGTGTGCCATTGATTACATGTTTAAGCTGAATATTGAAATTAATAAAATATCTCCTTTTGTTTTCTTGTTGTGTGATTTTAATATTTGGCATGTAAGACTTGTCATGTGAACAAAAGAGTAATCTCAAACTTAAGTAGCTTAGGTTTAATTTCATAGTTGTCTTTAAAGTATTTAGAAAAATGTGATTTTTGCAGTCAAGCTAAAATAACCAAAGAGCTCACATAAATCAATAGTTTGAGAATCTGAGCCTATAGATCTAATACACTCTAATATATGTGAACTTGATGGAACCTTAACCAGAAAATGAAAACGATAATTTATCACTTTTATTGACAATTGTTCTGACAAATGTTCTGACTATACTTTTATATATATGATGAAAAATAAAAGTGAAACGCTTGATATATTATAAGAGGTTTCATAGTGATAGATGAACATAGCATGATTCTCACATGTTTAATGATTTTTGTAAACTACATGGAATTAAACATGAAACAATTGTCCCATGTTCTTACGAAATGAATGGTAAAGCTGAAAGAAAGCATATAACTTTTACTGAATTGGTTGTTGCTATTATGCTTAATTCTGGTGTTGCATGTCATTGATGGGAGAAATTTTTATTGATTGTTTGCTAAATTTTGAATAAAGTTCCTAAATCTAAAAGCAAATCACCTCCTCATGAGTTTTTGAAGAAAAGACAATCTAACGTGTCTTATCTTCAAACTTGGGGTTGTTTAGCCTGTATTAAGATCCCTGACCCCAAGAGAGTTAAACTCGCCAGTAAAACCTATGAATGTGTATTCATCAGGTATACAATAAACAGCAAAACGTATAGGTTTTGTGACCTAAACGCTAAAGTGATCATATAGTCAAATGAAGTTGACTTTCAAGAAAATATATTCCCTTTATAATTGAGAAATTGTGGGGGCACTAGAACCAGTCACATTCGCATGATCGGGAACATTGAAAGCAACAAAGAAGGTGAAACAAAACCTCAAAAAAGTAAGAGAGCAAGAAGTTATAAAGATTATGGTCCCGATTATACGGTATATACATTAAAAGAGTATCCGAAAAACCTTTAAGAAGATTTGTTGTCTTTAGGTGTAGATTTGTGGCAAGAAGCCATAAACGATTAGATGGATTTTTTTATAGTCTAACAAGACCTAACATTTAGTAAATTTGCCTTCTGGTTGCAAACTATTAGGTTGTAAATGGATTTTGCAAAAGAAATTAAAACCTTATGGAACTATTAAGTAAATACAAGTCTCGTCATGTAGCCAAAGGTTTTAGACAAAGAGAAATATAGATTTCTTTGACATATTTTTCCCATTTACTAGAATTACAACCATTAGGGTACTAATATTGCTTGTAGTTACTCATAATCTAGTGGTACCCTAATTGAATGTCAAAACTGTTTTTTTAAATGGTGATTTGGAAGAAGAAATCTATATGGAACAACTTAAAGGTTTTGTGATTTATGGATAAGTAAACAAGGTCTGCAAATTATATAAGTCTTTATATGGCCTTAAACAAGCTCCTAAGCAATGACTTGAAAAGTTTGATAATTTGATTATTAATGGATTTAAAGTGAAAAAAAGTCACAAATGCATTTGCTACAAAACTAAAAATCACATTTGCACTATCATATGCCTTTATGTGGACAACTTACTCATATTTGGTTCAAACATTTTTGTTGGTGATAATGTGAAATTTTGTTGTGTAACAACTTTAATATGAAATGCCCTGGAGAAGCAAATGTAACCTTTGGTATTAAGATTACTAGGTCATAAAAGAGAATTTATTTAGACCAGTCTTACTACATTGGAAAGATCTTATAGAAATACAATTATTTTGACTGTAAAATAGTCTACACACCTTATGATCCAAGTATCAAACTATTCAAGAATATTGATAAAGGTGTTAGACAAAATGAATATGTGAGCATCATTGGAAACCACATGTATGCCACTAATTGTACCCGACGTGACATTGCCTATGTCATGAGACTATTGTGCAGGTTTACAGTAGATCTAGTATAGCGTATTGGCACACTATTAAGACAGTCATGAGATACCTAAAACGAACTATGAACCTTGGTTACATCAACAAAGATTTCTCGTTGTCCTAGAAGGATACAATGATGTTGATTGGAACACCTTATCAGATGACTCCAAAGCAACCAGTGGCTATATATTTAGTTTAGCTGGAGTTTCTATATCTTGGAAATAGATTAAATGAACTATATTGGCTCCAACCACTATGAATTAAAGAATTAAAGCACAACACAATTAAAGAATTACTCTTAAAGTGAGCTGTTAAAGTAGATCATGTGCACACTGATGAAAACTTAATTGATCCTTTGACAAAAGGATTGGCTAGAGAGAAAGTCCTAAACACATCAAAGACTAAAAGACTAGAACAATGAGTCACTCATAATGGGAACCAACCTAAAAGACTAGAGATTCTAAGAATTAGCTTCAATGGGTAATAACAAGTTGTGAAGTTATATGAGATGAACATGCTATTATAAATCGAAGAAGCATGACTCTTGAAGCGATAAAAGGATGAGGTAGTAGAAACTCTTAATGAGATATATACTCTATGTGGAGTGAAGTACCTAGCTACAAGAGTACTCTTGTTAGACTCATTTATGTGAATATGGAAGTGGGGCCGCTTCCTATTGAATTTTGAGGCAAAATTCCTAGAGGATTCACTATACCGGGATAGACGTGTAGGTCCTTTAATGCACAGGCGATTTGAGAATACACCCTATGAAAAAGTTGCGTGTGGTTTGATGTCATCGATAGAGTTCAAGACTACGAGTCACTTTAGTTGAATCTGAATCTTACTTACTATGCAAAGATTCAAGCCAGAAGATATCTTTGTTTATGTACAATCTTATAGAAGTGTTTGACACTACTTCAAAAACCTTTTTTAAATTCAAGTGGAGTATCGTTGGAACTTGAAACTAATTGGACACTTAAAGCTAGTATTGTGTGAATTGGAGAAATTGTTGAAGTCCCACATATGAGACATTTCACACAATGTTAATGTTTTTATGGTGGAGATATGAAATGTGGGTGTACCCCAAGAGGCAATCAATTTTGTGAATGAGAGAGAACGTACTCAAACTAACTACTACAAACGAAAGAATATATTTAAAATTAGCTATTTTAAAACAATTTTTATTCTTTTTTATAAATAAACCAATTATTTTAAAATGAAAGAAATATATTTAAAATAACATTTATATCTTGATCTTTATTATCAACTATGAATATCATTAATCTCTTGTTCAACATTATATATAGTGTTGATAACCTCGATCACATATCAAAGTACGTGTGCATCTTTTTAATGAGTTTGCCACGCGCGCAAATAAATGTGGAAAATCATTTAAAGATGGTGAGTATAGCAGATGTGTGCATGTAAAACCATGACATACAACTTGTATGGAATAATGTGTTATATATTTAATGCATAACATGTCTTTCTGCTCAGGTATTAAATGCATCAATTAATCTATATATGCGTATTACTCTGTGCCTCTCATAATAAAAATTAAATATTGTTTAATTTTTTTACACATATATTAAGAAATATAATAAATAAATAAAAAAAATTATCTTAATTAATTTATTTATCTTGATTATTAGTGTGTTTTTCACTATTATTAATATAAAAATATAATAGTATTTTGAATGTTGTGTACAAAATAATAATATGAAAACACTGTAGAACAAAATAAATAAAATTACATTAAACATTGAAAATTACATCTATTTTAATACAATTGTTTTGCTAACTTAAGAAGAACGAAAGTTGAATATTAAATTACATTTGATGGTATAACATGGATGAAGTATGTATAATGTATATGGATGCATACACTCATTATCCTAGGCCCAAGTTTACTGTCCCTAAATCCTTGTATTGTGTGCCTGAGTCTTATTGCATAACATATTGATGATGGTTGCACATTTACTATGTTGTTTATGTTAAAAGTGATACTCAATTAAGAAGCCAATTTGTGTGGGCAGTTAGTTAGTTGTAACTAACTTTAGTTAGTTAGTTTGTTACTCCAAATTGTAAACAAACTGTATATAAGCTAAAGCAAGACTGGAAAACTAACAGATCAGAAAAATAGAATGCAAGTTGCAGTTTTTCATAGTGCATAAAAACTGGCAGCATGAGTGCAATCCAATTGAAATCATTTTCATCTCATTACTAGTGATAATTCAAGTCGGATCCAGTCCCCCAAACGTAGGAGCTAATCTCTGAACTGGGTTAACAATTGTGTGTGTTCATTTTATAATTACAAGTTTCAAAATTCTGTTTGAAAGATCAATCTTCGTTTCAATCAGAAACGAAGAACGATTTTGGATTTTCTGTTTCATGAATCTTCGTTATTTTCTGGGTTCATTAATTGATTGATCTCCATTTTTCACAACAACTGGTATCAAGAGCACGGGAGTATTCGATTCAAATGAAGGATGGCATCAACAAAGTATGCAATTGAGAAATTCGATGGGAAGAATAATTTTGGGTTATGGCGTCTCAAGATGAAAGCGTTGTTGGTTCATCAAGGTTTGGCAGGAGCACTAGGAGAAGAGAAAGACATAGCATTCACACTACCAGAAAATGAGAAGAGGGATATCATGGACAAGGCTCATAGTGCTTTAATCTTGAGTCTTGGAGACAAGGTTCTGAGGGAAGTGTCAAAGAAGACCTCTGCAGCAGGTATTTGGCTCAAATTAGAATCTTTATACATGACAAAATCATTAGCGAATCGTTTGTACTTAAAACAAAAATTATATACTTTCAAGATGGAACCTAGGAGATCAATTGAAAATCATATGGATGAGTTTAATAAGATCATATTAGATCTTGAAAATATTGATGAAAAATTAAAAGATGAGGATCAGGCCCTGTTGTTGATAAATTCATTATCAAGCTCTTATGAAAATCTTTGTGATACACTTATGTATGGTAGAGATTCCTTGACAGTAGAAGAAGTACAAGTTGCACTAATGTCCAAAGAATTGAAGAAGAAGTCAAATGGGAAAGAAGAAAGCAATGGCGAGGGACTGTTTGTCAAGGCCAAGGCAGGAAAGAAGAATCAAAAACAGAAGAATAAGTTCAAGAACAAAGAAAAGGACAAGTCTAAAATAAGATGTTTAATATGCAAGAAAGAAGGGCATTTCAAGAAAGAATGTCCAGATTGGAAAGGAAAGAAAGGATTACATAGTGATGATGATTGTGGAAATGCATCTATAGCTTTTAAAGGGTATGAAAGCTCAGAAGTCCTTATGGCAAATTCAACTGTAATCATGGATGATGACTGGGTACTTGACTCAGGATGTTCATTTCACATGATCTCAAATAGAGATTGGTTTCTTGACTACAAAGAAACGGATGGAGGCAAGGTGATTATGGGGGAACAAATCAGCCTGCAAGGTAGTTGGAATTGGTTCAATCAAGCTGAAGCTGGAAGATGGAACCGTGAAGATTTTGTCAAAGGTGAGACATGTTCCAGAACTGAAAAGGAATTTAATTTCCCTAGGAATGCTAGAAGAAGCTAGCTGTTCATACAAAGCAGAGAAAAGCACTCTAAAAGTCATAAAAGGATCATTGGTAATCATGAAGGGAACAAAGGATCATGGAATCTACCTTCTAAATGGTCAAGTAGTGACAGGAATGGCAGCTGTGGCTGTTCAAGCATCAAGCAAAGCTAGCCGCCTATGGCATCAAAGGCTAGGTCATGTTAGTCTAAAAGGAATGCAAGTTCTGGACAGGCAAGGTATGCTAGGTGGGGACAAGATCAATGATCTTGAATTTTTTTAGCATTGTGTGTTTGGAAAGATGCATAGGGTCAAGTTCTCCAAAGGGAAACATTGCTCAAAAGGAATTCTAGAATATGTTCACAGTGATCTATGGGGCCCTGCAAAGATTGCTTCACATAGAGGTAACAAGTATTTCATTACTTTTCTTGATGATTATAGTAGAAAGTATGGATTTACTTGTTGAAAAGCAAAGATGAAGCATTTAAAACCTTTAAAGATTGGAAGTCTGTGGTTGAAAATAGGACTGACAAAAGAATTAAGACTCTAAGGACAGATAATGGTCTGGAATTCTGTAGTGAAGAATTCACTAGTTTTTGCAAAGCTCATGGTGTGAACAGACATAGGACTGTAAAGAACACACCTCAGCAAAATGGACTAGCTGAAGAATGAATAGAACCTTACTTGAAAGAATGAGATACATTCTGTCAAATGCAGGGATGCCTGCACAATTTTGGGGAGAAGTTGTCCATACAACTTGTTATTTGATAAATTTGAGTCCATCTACTGCAATTGAACTCAAAACCCCTCGAGAGATATGGACAGGACAAGCTGCAAACTACAATCATCTAAAAGTATTTGGATGTGCTGCATACTACCATGTAAATGAAGGGAAGCTAGCTCCTCGAGCCAAGAAAGGGAATTTTGTTGGATATCCAAGTGGAGTAAAAGGTTATAGAATATGGTGTCCTGAAAGTAGGAAATGTATCATCAGCAGGGATGTTAAGTTTCATGAGGTTGAGCTATATAAGTCTGTAAACAATGCTGCGAATAAAAGCTCACATCAAATTGAAGATGTGAGGATTGATCTTGAGGTGGAGAAAGATGGAGAGAAACGAAGAACGATCCTGGAGCAACAACAGACTCAACAAGACAGAACTGAGAGGTTTGGTCTTGAGGTGGAGCAAGTTGCAGAAAATCGAAGATCGATCTTGACTCCTGCCACAGAAAAGAAGAACGATCAACAGAAGTCAAGAGCGATCCTGACTTCAGAACAACATCAATCTGAGCAAGACAAAACTGATGCAAACCCAGCAGAACATGCTATGTTTCTAGAGTAGGAATTAGATGATTATATCCTCATCAGGGATAGATAAAGAAGGGCATCAAAACCCACTCAAAGATATGGTTATGCAGACATGATCAGCTATGCATTACATGTTGCAGAAGAGATTATACTAGAAGATCCCAGGAACTACAATGAAGCTGTCAAGTCTCAAGACATAGACAAATGGATTTCAGCTATGACTGAGGAGATGAAATCATTGGAGAAGAACAACACTTGGGAACTCATACCCAAGCCAGCCAACTCCAGAATTGTATGCAGCAAATGGATCTTCAAGAGGAAGGAGGGAATTCCAGGAGTTGAACCACCCAGGTTCAAAGCACGATTAGTAGAAAAGGGATTCACTCAAAGAGAAGGTGTAGACTACAATGAAATATTTTCTCCGGTAGTCAAGCAAGCATCTATAAGGATAATTCTAGCCATGGTAGCACACTTTGACATGGAATTGGAGCAGATGGATGTCAAAACAACATTTCTCCATAGAGACCTGAATGAAAAAATATTAATGCAACAACCAGATGGCTTTAGAACTCAAGGAAAAGAGGATTGGGTCTGCTTGTTAAAGAGATCACTCTATGGGCTAAAGCAATCACCAAGGCAATGGTATTTGAGGTTTGATTCAATCATGCTTAGTCAAAGTTATGTTAGAAGTAATTTTGACAGTTGTGTGTACTATAAACAAGTATCATCATCCACATTCATTTACTTGCTGCTATATGTGGATGACATGCTAATAGCATGTAAAAGTATGAAAGAAATAGAAAAATTGAAGGGCCAGCTGAAGAAAGAATTCGAGATGAAGGATTTGGGGCCAGCCAAGAGGATCCTAGGCATGGAAATCATCAGAATTAGAGAATAAGGAAGACTGATAATTTCTCAAGAGAGCTACATTGGAAAGGTTCTAAATAGATTCAACATGAGTGAATCAAAGGCAGTTAGCTCTCCATTAGCAGCTCACTTCAAGCTTTCTTCAGCCATGTCACCAAACACAAACCTGGAAGCAGAAGACATGAAGAATATACCATATGCAAGTGCCATAGGGAGTATCATGTATGCTATGGTATGCTCAAGGCCAGACATTTCTCATACTGTAAGTGTCACGAGCAGATTTATGGGAAACCCAAGGATGAGTCATTGGCAAGCTGTCAAATGGATTCTAAGGTACCTAAAGGGTACTCAAAGCATGTGTTTGGAATACAGCAAAAGTTCAGAACCTTAAAAACCAGTCCAATGATTTGTAGACTCTGATTTTGCTGGAGATCTAGAGAGAAGAAGATCTCTTACAGGATATGTGTTCACAATGTTTAACAACATAGTCAGTTGGAAAGCTAATCTTCAACACATAGTGGCATTATCAACAACAGAAGCAGAATATGTTGCTCTTGCTGAAGCAGTGAAAGAAGGAATTTGGCTAAAAGGATTGACCACAGAACTTGGGGTCAATCAAGAAGTTGTTTGCATACATTGTGACAATCAAAGTGTCATTCACTTGAGTAAAAATCAAATGTATCATGAAAGGACCAAGCATATAGACATCAGACTTCACTTCATTAGAGATGTCATTGAAAGGGGTGAGATACATGTGGCAAAAGTGCATACTAGTGATAATCCTGCAGACATGTTTACAAAACCTGTCACACTTAGCAAATTCAAACACTGTTTGGATATGTTGCAAATCAAGTCCAAAAACTGAGATCAAGGACTAAGGGGATCTGATTTGAAGAATCACGAGCTAAAGCTTCTCATTTGGCACCAAGGTGGAGAATTGTTAAAAGTGGTACTCAATTAAGAAGCCAATCTGTTTGGGCAGTTAGTTAGTTAGTTTGTTACTCCAAATTGTAAACAAACTGTATATAAGCCAAAGCAAGGCTGGAAAACTAACAGATCAGAAAAATAGAATGCAAGCTGCAGTTTTTCATAGTGCAGAAAAACTGGCATCATAAGTGCAATCCAATTGTAATCATTTTCATCTCATTACTAGTGATAATTCAAGTCGGATCCAGTCCCCAGACGTAGGAGTTAATATCTGAACTGGGTTAACAATTGTGTGTGTTCATTTTAGAATTACAAGTTTCAAAATTCTATTTCAAAGATCAATCTTCGTTTCAGTCAGAAACGAAGAACGATTTTGGATTTTCTATTTCATCAATCTTCGTTATTTTCTGGGTTCATTGATTGATCGATCTCCGTTTTTCACAACAGTTTATTATATGAAATTTTAACCAATTGCATATTTATTAAAGAATTGAAGTAAAATTAATAAATTTTTTAATTTGGTAAAAAAAATTATATATTTATAAAAATATCTTTATTCAATTTTTGTGACTTTTTTATTTACTACCCTCTACCTAGAATTAGGCTTCTTAAAAAAATTCTTGAATTATTCAACTAATATATAGAAAATTGTTACAAAAATTCAATGAAGAGTATAATAAAAATGATAATTAAAAATTAAAAAATTAGTTAAAATTACTTATAATAAGAAGAAAAAAAATGTTGAGTTTTTTCTTAGGAACGAAGCAAGTATGTATTAGTATTGTCATACATAGTTTTGAACTTTTGAGATTGCATTCTATTGTTTGGTATTATAAGACTATATAAGTAAAAAGTATTACTTTATGTATCACATCATTAAATTATTGTTTAAATAAATAAAACTTAAAATGAAAAAAAAATGTTAAACCCTAAAAAATATAGATT
>JBBPBP010009777.1:33299312-33331754 GCA_037974735.1 Cicer chorassanicum | reverse complement strand
TTGTATGATAAAATTTTAAAAAGTAATTAAAATTAAAAGTTATTTTGAAAAAATCTTTATAAAAATCATTTTTAAAAGATAACTTTAAAAAAATAATTTTATCATATTAAAATCTCTAATAATAGATTTTTAAATTATTGAATATTAAAATTATTTTTTAATTAATAACAAATAAATTTAAAAAATTCAAATATTTTTAAATTAATTTTCATAAAACTCATTTTATAAAATATAAAATCAAAATCACTTTTATAAAATCTTAAACAAACCAATTCAATAAATAAGAAGAAAAAAAAAAGTATATTGTCATCGTTTTCTTATTTTATAAGACAGAAAGCCTCGCTTTCTATTGGCCAAAGAACATCATCGATTTAATTTTTTACTATTATGCAATAATATAAAATAGAAAAAACCGAATCAACAAAACGAAGCAAAGCAAATAAACTGAAAAACAGTGAAAACAATCACACTGAAGCTCACGCGCCTCTCTTCAATCATTTCCATCTCTGTCGAACCCAAACCCCAACTTCCACCACCGCTCCCGGCGGCAATTTCCACCTTTCCCGGCGACTCCACGCTCCAGCAACCGGTAATCTTTATCTCTCACACATACAAACGCACCGTGCACAAACTTTTCTGTGAATCTTAAGATTTATTCTATTCCTGTTGTTGGATCCCTTTCCTTCCTTTGTTGAAAGTTTGAAGCGATTTGAGATCCGAAAAACGCTTCAATCATCTTTGTGAATTTTTCGGATCAATTTCGCCTTCGATTTTGGAGGATTTTAAAATCATCATCGTTATTATTTATTGTCAGCATTTGTGGCACGAAAGAGTTTTCCGTTTTTCGTATTTGCGTCTTCCGAGTCACGAAAACATGTTTAGGTGCCTCGGAACAGCGGAGAAGATATTGATATGTGAATCTGTGGCGTGTACTTGTTTGTGCCCTCAACCGTTATTATTTTCTGTAATTGGTTCGTTAATCTGAAAGAGTAAATTGACAGAAAAGAAAATATTCATTCAGAAGGAATAAGAAACAGTGTAGTTATGCAATATTTGACAGTATTTTTCATTAGCTTTTAAGTTTGTTGGAGATTATTGTAATTTCTTTGCAGTAATTGAAACAGTTTTGTAGTTCTAGTTTCTGTACTGAATTTCTGGTTTCTTTGGTTTTGGATTTGGGATATAAAGGTATTTTCGGGTAACTTGAGGGTGTTTTTTAGGGTAATAGATGTCAGTTTTCGAACCTGCAATGATATGATTGCAATGGTTCAACATGGGTCTATGATCTATTGCTGTTTGTTGTTGTTTGTTCTGTGTGATTTGCTCTGCCTATTTAGTGCATACATACAGGTTAAATTCTGATCTATTTTACGAGAATTGATGTGGTAGTTGCAAAGGGTGGAGATGATCCTGAATTCATGTGTGTGTTTTAGTTTATGTTTTTTGTGAAGATTTGATTGGATGCGTTTGGTGTTCCTGCAAATTATTGGGCGAGGGAATGATGGTTGTTTATAATTTGGGACTGGTTGTTTATAATTTGGGACGAATGGCCTGAGTTATTGTATGTGGAGAACACAATATTTTTGGTTTTATACAAGCTATGGATTTTCGGTTTTGTTGTTAATCTGTTTTGGGATGGTTAAGTCATAAGTTGTTTTTCTTAGGGTGCTGGACCTATGGTTTTCTATGGGTTTGGAGGAATGCTTGACAGTCTCTGGCACCCTACTGTAGATGTAGAAGCTTGAAGCGACTGAATTCCTGATTGCTTGGTACACCTTCTGTATGAATGTGTTAGGATAGTAGATTTGGGCTTTAGCCCAGTAGAAGGGATGAATAGGGAACTGTTTGTTAGTTGTGACCTGTCTGTGAGTACCATGTGATTCGCTTTTAAAAGATAGAGATGGGTAGTAGAGTTGATTATGAACATTGTTATTGAGTTGGTTAGGAGCTCTAAGCTCCTGTGCATTTCTGTTTCCACTGTAAGAACTTGCTGTTCATTTTCAATTCAATAAACATTGTTTAATTCATCTCTAAAATTTGTGAGTTCTATCAGAGTTCTTTAGAGTAGCCAAGGATGACAACAAAAATGAAAGTATGAATCTCTCTGTGGACAAACGGTGATTGGAGAATGGATGTGATTCTGGCTTCTCTGTATAGGAATCTTCCAATATAGAGAGCTTAGAAGCTCTAATTCAAGTAGGCAGAGAGAGAAAGTGATTTAGGAGATGAAGGAGACATCCACTTGTAAAATTGATGTCTACTATCTTCCAAGGACCCAAATGGTAGTTTACTTGTATAATAAAAGATATAGTTCTCTGGAACTAAATATTGGCTACACATTTATACTTTAAATGGATGTCTTCTACTTCATGGATCGTTGAAATTGTCCTTCCTTTGTACCTTAATTGCTATTGCTATATTGCTAAGCTTCTAAGCTACTCTTTTTAAAATGATTTCTGTACATTTTTGCATTTGAAAAATATTTCAAGACTTGAAAACATTCTGATATATTTTAATCAGTGGGATCTGGTGAATTTTTCATACTTCAGATTTTGTTCTTCTTGTAGTATGATCTTCTTTTGTCAAACTGTCGGAGTAGTGTATTTCTTCTCAAATTTAATAACTGACTTTGTTTCTTTGATCATTGTGTTTCAGTGAAGGCAAGCACTTGAACATTTGAATTATTGGTATAAAATGGTTTCCTTTGAGATGAATGATCGCAAGAGTAAGTGAAATTTGCAATTGCTAGTGTTATCTGGTTGAAATGATTCTTTATGACAAGGTTATGCAAATTTTCCTGGTTTCTTCTTTTCCTAATACCTGAAGTATTTATTCGTTTTGTTGATATGCTTGACTAGAGCATTTAAACTTTAAGTAACAGTTTGTCAAACACTGATTCGAGAATCTTTGTGATACACTTCTCTAGAGTTAGTATCTTTGTAGCTGCATATCCAAAGTTGTTTGCGCTTAATTATGCCATCTATTTTGGAATACCTAAATTTACTTAAGTTTGTGAGCATGTTCTTTCCATTTATAGTTTCTGTTTAACATCTTCAACCTAAGCAAGAAATTAGAAAAATTTGTCAGGCTATATTATTTTGGAAGCTTAATACTGATGATGTAATTATTATGTAGCAAAAGTAATAATTACTTATCTAAATATTACACCAAAATGTTTTTTTAGAAATTTATTCTGTAGCCATAATAGCATACATCTAAGACAATTAATGCTATACCATTATGCCACATTGGAAATCTTCTGTTTCTGGGAACAATAAATCTTAATTGAGGTGAAACAGTTTTTTGAACATATATTTGTGCTTCTGTCGTTGTATACTTTTTCTGTATGTAATCTTGGCTAGCAGAAGGGTACAATTAATTTTTGTAGTTGCTAACTTGTTACTTTTGAACATTACATAGTTTGCATCTACTTGTCCTATCTGTAATTGTAATTACAATTCTAATTTATGTGCTTCCAATTGGAACATGAAACAGAGATTGGATTGGGATTAACGGGCTTTGGTATATTTTTCTCATTCCTGGGCGTTGTATTCTTCTTCGACAAGGGGTTGCTGGCAATGGGAAATGTAAGTTGTGTTATGACAAATGATAAGTTTCTTCTTAAATTTTTAGTCCTTGTGCTTGTGTGATTTTGCTTAATATGAACTTCCATAACATCCTTTTTTTGTCTCTCAAATCAGATCCTCTTTGTTTCTGGAGTATCCCTGACCATTGGACTGAAATCGACCATGCAGTTCTTCATGAAACGTACTAATTTCAAGGTAAATTAGCTATGCATTTACCATCTCTTTCATTTTGTGTTCCATATGCTCTGCTAGTCATGGTAAATTTTCCGTTTCAACTTATCATTTTGCGGTTGTGTAGGGGACAGTTTCATTCGGTATAGGATTCTTGATTCTTATAATGGGATGGCCTATTTTAGGCATGATTGTGGAGTCTTATGGGTTCCTCGTACTCTTCAGGTTTAGTTGAAATTGAACAAAATCATTTTATCAAGTTTTTCATTCTTAAAAAGCTAATGGTGGGATTTTATTGTGCAGTGGTTTCTGGCCTACACTGTCTGTTTTCTTGCAGAAGATTCCTGTTCTTGGTTGGATTGTTCAACAGCCATACATTAGATCGGTAAGCAGTTGCCGTTGTGCTAAATTGTCTTTTTACCTTTCAAGTATTTATATATGCAATTATTATTACTATTTCTATAGTATGTTAATTTTATGCCAGTATGCATGTTAACATATAATTAGTGGGTGTTCATGGAGGTAAGAATCTATATTAGCAACTGAGATAGATTGAGTTTATCCGGGCGGCAATGGATCATTGATGGCAGGAGTGAAGTTTTTCAGCTATTTGCCGGATGTTGAATTCTCTATGCATTCATTTGCAAAACATGCTGGAAAAAAAAATCTAACTGAGCATTTTTCTGTCAACTTGCAGTTGTTTGACCGCTATAGAGGCAGACGAGTACCTGTGTAACACCTGGATCTGTGGAAACATTATGTAGCTGCTAGCGAACCGTGTAAAGAAATTACTTAATACATAGACCTAGCTCTGAATTACGTTTTCATTTTGATGGTAGAAAATTGTCATGATATTCCTTTTAATCAAAGGAAGATGGAAATGAAAAAGGTTTTGGTTTTCATTTTACAACTCCTTGCTTAGACCCTTTTCAACTCTCATGCTTCGTTGTCAGTTCTGCAAGTTCTCCTACGTTACTATTGTAATCACAGTGACACCTTTGAAAATGAACTGTACTCGTGGAGTATCGCAGTGGCATTTATTTACTTCTCTTCACAGGAATATAACAATTTTATATGATATATCAAATGGAGTTAGTGCAGCAATATGGGACTTATTTTTTAACCTTTTGTAATGTACTCTTCCGGTGTGCGTTAGAATTGGCTGTGAACTTAAATTCTTTGAAATATATATTTCCCTATTAATTCTCGAGTCATCTATTGGATTCGTCGCTATTGAGTTACATTTTGTTGTCCAATGATAATTAAGAAACCCTGATTACTTGTTCACAACTGAGGAATGTGTTTTTTTTTTTTTGTAAAACTGGATATCCTCTCTATTCAACTGTAGAGATTAATTTTTTGAGCCGAATAGGACTATGATGACTGAATTTTTTTTCTAAAATTGTAACGTTGCTGCATTTCCATGGCTGGATTCAAATCTAAAATAGGTTAAGCTAAAAAAGACTTGAATCATTTTATTCTCATCCAAATGTTATATATTATAACCAATGACCACTATGTTTTGATTAGAAGTTTGAAAGGTATAAAGATAATTTAGCTCATATATTATAAAATATATGCATATAAAAATGCTTTAAAGGTAAAAAGATGTTGACAAAAAAAATGGTAAATGATGATTTAGATCAATATTTGGTAATAGTTGCAGTTGTGTTAAATTGTCATCTTGTTTTTTTATCTGTCAAGTATTTGTATTGGTATGTGTGATTGTTATTGCTATTTATATAGTAAGTTACTATTGTTTTAATGCTCACATTAAAATAATCTGTACCACACACAAATGATCCATTGTTACAATGATAAGATGTCAATTTGTGTGGGACACACTGACACATATAATTTTAATGTCCGTATTAAAACAATAGTTACTTTTTCGTAATTCAATTGGCATGCTTAGGTGGTTCCGTTTTTATTATAGCAATCATAATACTATAATAGTAATAATCACTTTATGATTAAGCAAACGTGTTTTGCTTTAATTACACTAATGTTTGTAACAATTTTATTTTTAGCATTTCCCTATTGGTCCAAGGAATTGACATCTTACACAGAAGAATGGTAAATGTTCGTTTATTCTTCACTTATTTTTTCTCTTTTATGTCGATATTCAAAATCTAGATTAGATCTCAATTAATTTGAATTGAGCCGGTGGATTCACTATAGTGGATAAAGTCTTAGCTTATCTCTCTTAATCAGACGACTTCAACTTAGCTTTTTATTTTTTAAATCTGCAGATATTGATTCTTTACTTATTTAAAATTGATTTATAACTATAGTTTTTAAAAACTGAAAAATCAAAACAACCAAACAAACCCAATATATATATCTACGTTATATGCAGTTACACACAAAATCCCAAAATTCCAAAGAAATTTTGGACTAACTTTATTAGTTCTAACCAATTTTTCCTAAAAATTATCGGGAAAAGCTCAAATCAAGTAACCGCAAACGCAGAAAGTTCCGTGAAAAAATATATATATATTTTAAAATTTATATTAATTTTACTTGTTAATAAAATCATTAAAAGATCTTTAAAGCAAACAATTATCTACATTTACAAAAATAATGAAGATACATTTCTATTTTATTATTTCTGAAAATACATCTTTATTAACTAATATTTTATTTTCTCTTTATACAATGACTCGTTTCAAAAACCTCTCAACAAAGTAAATTAAAGACACATTTAAAAAAATAAAAATACAAATTATTTTAACAAATAAACGAAGTGTAATTTTATAACATAACAAAACATATATTTCTACTATGTTAACAGTGTGTATGAGGTTGTGAATTCTAGAGTATTAAATTTGATTCATAATCATAAAAGAAAATGATATCATAACATCACCCCAATGTATGTGGTAAACTCTTCCTACCAAACTACACATTATATAAGTAAGCATTGAGCTGCAAAATTTTGTGCATAAAGCACTGAGCCAAGCTAATGATTTCCTTAATAACAAAATTACTGTGGCATCTAAGAACTTTATACCACAGTCAATCTTGTTAAGAAAGAATATGTCAAGCACAACCACAAATTTCAATTTACAAACAAACTATGGACAACTCGTTGAGAGAGAATATGTCAATCACAACCACAAGTTTCAATTTACAAACAAACTATGGACAGGATATATTATATACATAAAGATTATAAGAAGCATACTTTTGCAAAAAATATTATATGCAATTCACAATTTGTAACTCTTAACTTTCCCCATTAACTAAATTTTCATGTTTTCTGATCGTTCCAACTTCTCCATCTCAAGTTGCTTAGCCATCCAAACTGAATCAAAGGTTGCCCATATTGTTGTAGAGTAACAAGATTCGTTCTGTAAGGTATTAGAAAATTCTTAAGACCTGCCATTTCATAGACGAAAAACAATGTCATTAGTAAATATGTTCAAATCAACTTATCTCTATAAAGGAGTTACAGGACTTAATGCAATGCAAGACATACCATTAATGCACATTGTCTTGTAAACATGAGCAATATTAGGGTCTCCTTTAGTACGCATAATTTGCCGATTCTCAAGACACTCAAGAAAGGCTAAATCAGCCTTCAAAAGCTTAGCTTGTTCATGAGTATCATACCCTATATCATGGCAATAACAACAGTAATCCAACCAATCAATTGGTCGCTTGTCCCAAACAAGAGATCCACCATCTTTCCCACTTGACCAATTTGGTCCGCAATAATGTCCATACCGAGGGAACAACTGTGAAAGAAATGCTCTAGCCCCTGTATGCCATGGAACCTTACACACATAAGGCCTAAAGCGTAAAGGGGCAGCCACGTTATCTTTTCCAACATCATTTTCACGATTTTGTGCATGTCTCCTCAACTCTTTATTGATAGTAGTGGGTCTTTGAAACTTATCTCCAACATTATTTGCCCATGGAAACAATGAAAGAAAGGACAAAGGCCACCCAGACAATTTGGGATCAATACCATATGATTCTTGTTTGGCCTGTGAAGTAAAAGCTTTCGTTTGAATTTGAACTGAATGAGTCGGTGAATCTTGATTACTCTGAGCTTTAACCCAAGCAATGTCGCTAAGAAACCTTAAATTCATGGTGACAAAAATTGTGCCACCAAATTACACAGATAGCCACCACAACACCAAATATTTTGTTAACCTGCCAACAAAAAACAGCTAAATCTTGTTCTAATCCAAAGAAAGAAAAAAGTCTTATTCCCAATTACAATTTCAAGTGAATCAAATCAATTCATCAAATTATAGGACACTAACAAGTTGATCCCAAAAATAAAATAATTAACAAAAATGTATTTAAAATTGTAAATTGTTAGTCATTTTAGTTCAAACATTATTTTCTACGGTAAATATTAAAGACAAATTGATCCCTGAAATATTATTTATGAAAATAAAATAAAACCCCATATTTGTTAGCTAAAATAACAAACAATTTACACGGACAATTTTTTTTTTTTTTTTTAATTTCATAGTCTAACCGAACATCACCCTACAATTCCAGGAACCAACATGGAGTTTCACCCTAAAACTAAAACTGTTCATATTTGAAGAAACAGCTAAATAATTTCAATTTTTTAGAAGTTATGACATATTAATACTTTAATGTATATTGAAGTTTCATACCACGTTTTGCAAAGAAGGATTGATAGGAATACAGCTAGGTTTGAACATATCGCAACTCAAAACAGATCATCTCATAACCAATTAATCAAATTTAGATAATAAGCTGTTTGATCAAGCAACGGTCGAAAGTAAATTAAAGTGCAGAAATCGAAAGCAAACGCAAAAAGCATTCAACTTAAAAAAAAAAAAAAAATTCACATACCAAATTGAAGACAAGTACTTGGAGACATAATATAATGATGATTTGCGATAGTTATAATAAATAAAAATTAGGGATTTGAGGAGAATTGAATGAAGTTACTTGTGGTGGAGATGGAAAGAGGATTTGAGTTGGGAATGACTGAATTGCGCTGTTAGTTTCAATAAGCTAAATGGGTGGGGCCAGCCAATATAAAGGAGTGGCACCGTTTTTTGTATTCCGTATTCACCTGTCAATTCGACGTTTAAGGGAGAATGATCCTTCTAGAGTCCACGTTAATATTTTCATGGCTTAAACCATCCATCCACATAAAATACAAAATGTCTTTATTTAAGTCCTTAATTCTTCTCATAGTTAGTTTTTTAATAGTCGAATATTAATTATTATTTTATTATTTTATTTTATTTTGTTTCCTTAAATTTATTTATTTATTTGTTAATTTTTTAATGATGTGTCATTAAATGTCGATGAAGTAAAATTAAAATGAAAACTAAAAAAATAAGTTAAAAGGACCTAAAATAAAAAAATAGTTTTTCTTTATACTTCTTTTTCCTCTTCTTCTTTTCTAATTTACAATTCATCGTCTTTTTCTTAAGTTATAAATTATTCAACAACTTCATATTTTTCCTCTTCTACCTTTTAATATTTAAATAGTTTTTATCGAGAATAGCATCATCAAACAACTTAAAGAAATTACAACTTTTATCATTGTTTTTTTGTTGTTGTAGGTTTTACATCTCCTAAACTTTTTTCTTCAATGAGATAGTGAAGATGTGAGTGTAATGGGTTGTTGGCTAGGTTCTGGTGTTTCCATGATTGACTAGTTTCCTTCCCTAATCACTCTCTTTATCATATTCATACCATATGCACCCCCTCTCTTAGCAACAACAACAAGGCTCTGATACCACGCTGGCCGGGAGCCTTCCATACCACAAGAATCTGGCCTTAATTGACTCGTCCAAAATGCGAGATAACAGCCATTCCACGGCCAACAGATCTCAAGCCACAGACTATCAATTAAAACTAAAATCTTATGGTAGAAAGGACCGTAGCAAGGATCAATAGTCAGATGTTTTCTGTTACACAAGATCCTCATAACTGAGGCAAGTGTAGAGCATACTTGCATCTCTTATGGGGATAATTATGATATGAACATGATACTTCAAGTTTTCAAGAAGGAGAAGAGAGAATTTAGAACATGTTTATACTTAAGCACACAAAGAGATTTCATTTCGATTGCCTCTGAATACAAATGATACAAGCTTCCTCCTTTTATAGCCAAGGAGTTACATGCAAGGACAAAGTTCCTACTATTCATACACATGCCATCACTAGCCCACTTCCCACTACGGGGAACATAATTATATGCCACTATGACCTACCTTTTGACTAGTGCATACACATTATTGGTCCGCTTACAATTATGGGAGACATTATCATGACACCTTTTGACTATCATGCCACATTATTGGCCACTAAAAACAAAAGTACAATAATTACACACAATAATTATACAAGACGTAATTATGACACTTTGGACTTATTAATCTTTGAGGATAGGCTCGTGGCTTGGAGACAAATTCTGATCAGACACGAATTCTTCTGAAAAGAGGCTAGGTGAATAATGTGAATCATACTGCCAAATGTCTTCCAGTATTCCTCTCACAGTTTCTTCTTTAGGATTTGCTGAAGGATCAATATCCATGGAATTTTCTTCAAAATTCATTGTAGCAAATTGTTGTTCAATTTTTATCTAAGAGCTTGATTCTGGCTGAGTAGATTGACCAGAGCTTTCTCCAATTTCGTGACTTACACACGAAAGTTTTTGTGAACTAACCGGCTGCCACTGCGATGGAAGATCTCCATGGCTTATGCAAGTCGTATCAGTCTGGGCTTTTCCTCGATCATGGAGATTAATAAAATTAACATAATCCCTTAATTCTTTCATAACTTTTGAATTTGGAGGATAATCATCAATGGTTTCCCATAGATCAGCATAATTTGTGCAAATAAGGAGTTTAGTCCTGGAATCTGTCTGATATGGCTTGTGTAACATGAACACCGTTTTAAGTTTGCCAATAGCTTCTTGTGTTAGTCTTTCTTTAACCTCATCTAAGATTGATTTCAGTTGATTTCTCCACCATTCTAGTGGAGAGTACAGTTCAAGTGTAGTCCAAATTAAGGTGTTGTGATTCTTTGGATCGGTCAGATGTTTGTACATTTCCTCAGTTGGGACATAAACAGGCATGACATACAAACTAGTTGCACACCAAATATACCATAAGTGATTTTCAGTAAATTTTGAATTCGGGTTTATCATGAATGGCATATGATAGGGTATGTCTAGAAGAAAAGGGGAGTGGTATGGAAACTTCTTCATCTTTTTCATAATTTTTACCATAAAATAGAAAAGATTATTTCTGGCGTATTGTTTAAGTTGGGATGGTGAAAAAGACGAATCAACTCCAGGAGGAAAATCTTTGACCTTAGAGGCATGTGTTGGTAGTGATTTAATCATGAGAATCAATGGAAAGGTGTGTGTTTTAGTGATGATCTGGATGGGTTTCATTGGTCTAGAAAGTAAATCAGGAATCAAGTTTTGATTTCCTTTGATATGTTTTACTGTAAAATCATACCTCGAAAACCAATCTTTGAGCCTAAGAGTTTGTGGATCTGGAGGCATTTTGTTTTTGAATTCAAGGATCCTGGGGAAAGAAGAATTATCCATTTGGACTTCAAACTGATAACCCCTCAGGGGGAAATCAAATTTTTGGATACCCATTTTGACTGCAAGTGCTTCCTTGTAAGTGGTGTGGTAGTGTTTTTCAGCTTCTTTGAACTGACGGCTAGCATGACCACAATAATGTTTTACTCCATTAATTTCTTCTATCAGGACTGCACCCCAATAGTGATCACTGGCATCCGTTAGTAGGATTCTCTTTCCATCGCCTGGAATTTTTAGGGCAGGTGGAGTTTGTGCAACCTTTTTTTAGAGCTCTGATTACTTCAGTGTGCTTTAGTTCCCATGGTGGAGGATTTTTCTTGAGTAATTGTGACAGAGGACTTTTATATTCTCACCTCCGTGTTCAGAAAAAGTTACCCTTTATGTTTTGAAAATATTTCAGAAAAATATTCAAAGTTTGTTCTAAGTTTGGTAGTATGATTGATTCGTTAAAACTGAAGCTATGGGGTATTTATACTCCATAGACATCACTTCTAATTAGTGACAATCATTCCTAGAGGTTTGATGAACATATGCAATGATCTAGATGAGAGATTTTTTAATTTTTTCTTAACGGAACTCCACTTAAAGGGTAACGCTGAAATTATTTAAAAACATAAAGGACCAAATCGAAAAAAAAAAGATAAATGACTAAATCGTTAACCGAAATTAAGTTAAGGCACCACGGGTGGTATTTAGCCATTAATATATCATAATAGATGTGTTTCTGCGTTAGTCTGTGCTTTCCGTCCCCAAAAGCATAATCCCCAGAAGAAGAAAAAAGAAAGAAACAACGCCAAATTCCTCTTTTTTTCTTTTTATATTTTATTTCTAACTCCTCCCTACATATTAACAAGGTTCGTTTACAATTATCTGTCTTATAATAATATTATAGTACTACGAGACATGTGTTCTTTTTATGTCAATTTTAGTAATGATATACTTGGGCATATGATTAGATTATAGTAATATTGGATATGTATTCTTTTTATTTCAATTTTTAGTAACGATAGACCTAGGCAATTGATCGACTTATATTAATATGGGCATATATTCTAAAATTATTTTACATCTAAAGACTTCATTTTTATTTTAGCTATAATTAAAAGTGGTTTATAGTACGCATCAATTTAAATAAATACTATCAATTTTATTACATATATGCTATGTGATTATGTTTTATTTTAATTAAATTATACATTTATTTTATGTTAATATCAATTTATTTATCTATTGAAGCAAGTAATTAATCTGTATTTGGTTGTTGCATTGATTTATTTCTTCTGCGGACTATTAGAGACGATGGTCGACGAAGACGCGACACATTAGCAGATCGAATTCATTGGGCGGAATCTTCAATCGAGGTAAGGGGTGAGAGGAGGTTCAATTTTATGAGTATAATATAACGTGGGATGAACGGGAATACCGTCCTAGATATTCATCTGGGACTTACTACGTACTGTCGAGCCCTATTGAGTAATAATAACTAATTAGTAACATATGAATGGTAATAGTGAGGACTAAAATATAATTTAGAAATTTGTAGAATTGTTGTGAATTAATTTATAAAAGATTGCATGTTATTTCATTTTATGAAACCTTATGCTGATTGTTATTGTATGAATGATATGTATTTGAGTGCTCTTGTTTACTCTCTTGTGCCTTGCTTGCATTCTAAAGTTTATTGTGAAATGCTTCTAGTAGTTAGTAATTTAGGATTTGTGTTAATTTATTTATGCTAATTCTTAGTTGGCAAACTAGATTCTAGTATACATTGAGGATATATTTGTAGTATCTGTTTTTCCAATCACACTTGTTACAACAAAGCTCATTTGATGACTTTTGCATGTTTTCCTACCTGTGTTTCTGAGTATTTGGCAAAGCAATGATTGAGCTGCCATAATTGATTTGATTCTTAATTTTAGGGATGCGGTGAATTATGACTTATTGACATTTAATATCTTAAATGTCGATTGTTCCTTGTGTGATCAGGGGTGATGGTTCGTGGAAAAAAGATAACAACGTTGTTTCGTATAAATGCAAAGTATAATCCCTTCTAGAGTTGTATTTCTACCATATCCTGACAATTTTTTTTAATGAAAAGATAAACTTAAATAAATAAGCAAACACTTAAATAAATAAGCAAACACTTAAATAAATAAGCAAACATAAAAGAATCTATGTGGATTGACTACGACATTATTTGAATGGGTTCTTGTTTGCAAGAGGGATTGACTACAACATGATCGTGATTGACTGATATACATATAAGACTTTTTGATTACATATAAGAGGGATTGATTACAACATGATCGTAAATTCTGATGAATATTGTGAATTCAAACTAAGACTTTTTGAGTTGTGATAATCGAATGAGTATGAGATATGTGTTGTAGGTTTTGGAGTGAGGACTATTTTTCATCATATAGGGAGGGTCTGACAAACCTAGTGATTCGGGGAAGTAGAACTGAATGAGCCTGATCGTGGAGGGCTACGGTCGAACTGTAATGAGCCTCATCGTTTATCTTATATTGTTACATGATTTCGAAACACACCCCTCGTTATTTGTGTTTGGCGTTTGCTATGGACGCAAACAAGCTGCAAGTGACGATAGTATCGGAAGCCATCTTGTCTTGAAGACTCTTATATATGCATTGTATTAACGTAAATTTTGATCGTCTTTTATTTTGGGAATTCCCGCTCTGAGATATCGGGTTGGGGCTATATTTGCTATTATTACTAAACTTATTTACGGGTACTTCCAAGGGATTTTGTTGTCTAATATTATGACTTTATAGAAGAAAGAAAAACATACTCATTTCTCTCCTTGATGACAATGACAATTGGGTTAATAATTAGGAACATCTCCAGAGCATAGTTGTTAGCATCTATCAACAATTGTATATGTCTTCTATGATTCAGCTTGATCCATATGTTACTAATTCCACATTCCCTAGTATCTATGATAGTCACTTGACCATGTTGCCTGCTTCAGTTACTTTGGAAGAGACTAGAAATACTCCTTTTAGTATGGGGAATTACAAATCTCCTGGCCCTGATGGATTCCACCCAATTTTCTTCAAAAATCAATGGAGCATAGTTGGAAACTCAATTCATAGTATTTTCATGGAGTGCTTTACCTATTCTACAAAGATCAGGGAGTTAAACCACATTCTTATTACTTTGATTCCTAAATGTAATAATCCTTTTAAAGTGAATCAACTTAGATCCATTGCTTTATGTAATGTGAGTTACAAAATAATTTCAAATATTATAGCTTATAGAATAAGACAGATCATGCCTTATGCGGTCTCCCAAAATCAAAGTAGCTTTGTATCAGGAAGATCTACAATTGATAATATCTTAATTTTACAAGAAGCAATTCATTATCTTAATCTTATGCAGAGAAAGAAGAGCTTTAGGATTCTGAAATTGAATCTTGAGAAAGCTTATGATAGGCTTAAATGGAAATTCATCATGAATGCTCTTGAGCAATTGAAATTGTCGAGTAACATAAGGAGTGTGATTAGGAGTTGTATTTCCTTTACTTCATAAAACATCAATTGGAATGGCTCTAAAGCAAATGCTTTTTAAGCTTCAAGAGGATTAAGACAAGGGGATCCCATTTCACCTTATCTTGTTGTTCTTAGCTTAAAAAGGTTGGTTCACAAAATTCAGGACTTGGTTGATCAGGGAAGATGTCGTCCTTTGAGATTTGGCTGAAGGTCTTGTTTTAGTTTTTGAAGCTTCGTTGGATCAAGTTAATATGATCAAGGAGGTGTTAGATGAATTTTACCATCACTATAGACAAAAATTTAATTTGCAAAAATCTATAAGTATTTTTCTCCAAGAATACTAATCATAGCTCAAATTGACGATTTGGGACTCTATTTTGGAGCCCCTTGCTACACCATAGACTCTCCAAGAATACATTTTCAAATGTTCATGATAAAATGAGGAATAAGCTTTCATCTAGGAAAACAAGCACACTATCGTTGGTTGAACGAATTACATTAGCTCAATTATCTCCTGCAAGTATCCTAGGTTACATAATGCAAACAATCCCGCTCCCATTGTCAATGTGTGAAGAGGCTGAAAAAATATGCAGAAACTTCACGTGGGGCACCATCACTAAGCATAGGAAATGTCATTTAATTTGTTGGGAAACTATTTGTAAACCAAAAAGTGAAGGTGGCTTGGGTTTTAGGTATATGAAGACCTTGAATGTGGCTTACATGTGTAAGTTAGCTTGGAAAATGGTAGCCAATCATGAGAAATTGTGGGCTCAAGCAATGAAAACAAAGTGCAAATGTGGTTGTAATATCATTCCTTCCATGATCCCTAGTTCAACATTTTCTCGTATTTTGAAGGCTATGGTAAAGACTTGGTCGAATTTTAGTTCAAATACATCTTGGATAATTAAGGATGGGAACACCGCCATATTTTGGAAAGACGTTTGGATCCCGGAATGTGATAACCTTGATGCCCAAATTGGTCCTCTTGTCCCAATAAATGAACTTAACTATTCTATAGCATCTTATTGGGATGGAATTGCGAGAAAATTTTGAGATATATTCTGATGTATATGAAAGAAGCTATTGAACTTGTTCAACCTTCGTATCATAGGGGTCCTGATGTGCCCCATTGGAACCTAGCTTCTAATGGTAAATTTTCTATAAAAACTACATATGAGATGTTGAGCACTAGACATAATACTGAGAACAATCAAAATCCACTTTTTGATAAAATTTGGAAATGGAAGAGACCAACTAGAAATAGAACTACTCTACGGAAAATTTCTCATGGAAGACTACTTAAAAATGAAGAAAGAGTAAAAAGATACATGACTTTATAGATTGATTGTGTGAGATGTATGGAATCCCTAGAATCAATTATGCATATTCTGAAAAATTAGGAAGGCCCTAAATAGCTTTGGTCTAGGGTCATAAAAGAACATTGGAGAAAATTCTTCAATCTCGGCATGTTTGCTTGGGTTAAATGGAACTTGTCGAGCAGGGATATTGGTAATCTACCTTGGGATTGGTTTATCTTCTTTGGAGTCATGGTGTGGTCTCTTTGGAAAGATAGGAACATGTTCATATTTTCCCAACGATCTTTTTTGGGCGAGAAGCTCTAGAATTCGGTTAACAATCACGTTCATCGTATTGTGAATGAATTGCACCAGCCCAAGGCTTCTATAGGAATCAACAATGCACATCAGAAACATAGTTGGTCTTGTCCCCGTTGGGCGCCTCAAACTTAATGTCGATGGTTCACATTTTATTAGTAATGGGAGCGCGCTCTGCTTGTGTTGGTTTGATTCGTAATCAACATGGTAAATTTGTGTATGCTTTTATGCTTAAAATTACCTCTTTTAATACTCTTGAATTTTGGGCAATCCTCTCAGGCCTCCAACTAGTTCAATCTCAACACCTACAACAAGTGTTAATATTATCTGGTTCCAAAGTGGCAGTGGACACGATTCATCATGACCATACGAATATATCTTATCCGCAACCTATACATGAAAACATCATTCACATTCTCAAGGCTCCTAATATGAACCTTGAAGTTCATCATATTACCTGCAATGCAAATAAATGAGCAGACCTATTGGCACATCGAGCTCACTCTAGTTCCTTTAAATAAGCTCTAGTGGAATTTTCTTTCCCTTTATTAGATATTCTAATGTGTAATGAATATTCTCTTTATGTAATTTCGACCAATTTGATTAGTTAATGAAATTTCTTTGGCAGCAAAAAAGAATTCCACCACAGTTAAGCTTTTGCACTCCGAGAAAAACTCATGGTCAAGACCAAAAGAAACTTTCAAAATAAAATCAACAATGGAATTTCCATGAACCTCAAAAATGTAAAGTGGTATGTGAAATGCTCATTCGAAGCTTCCAGTAACATGACAATAATGAAAAGTTTCTTATTACATTCAAATTAAACAAGAAAGTAGATCACCCAAAGAATAAATCATAAGTGAAAGAATCCTCATAAGATATAAATTCTCTCAATATCTCAAGGGTTTAGACTAGTGTTTACTCTCAAACCACATCACAAAAACTAGCACCACCATAGATTTGACAAGCCTCTAACATCCACACTTGAAATACATGCACATAGAAATCAAAATGACTTTATTAGGGTTGCAATGGGGCCAAGATCAAGGTGGGATAATATTAGAGAAACTAGGCTTTAAATTTAAACAAGATAAAAGAGCAATGATAGAAAGACAGTTGCCATAGTATGAGAGATAATTCAACTTAACGAAATACTATTGACTTCCACTTTCCCACTTTCCTTCTTTTTCACCTTCTTCATATTTTTTTGTTGTTGCCAAATTCCAATATAGTAACCACATTTAGATATTCAAACACAGTCAATAAAGTAACCGTGTTGAGCACCCCACATTATTCAATATATATTATTAAAATCTTTTCGAAGCAAAGCTCCTTTACCCTTTAATAATGGATCAAATCATTGTTTTTTACTTTTTGTTTGTAATGGACTATATAACCAAGAATGCGATAAATAGGATCAAAGGGGCTTAACTAACAAAAAGATAATTGCATAGTAGACTTATTTGGCTAGTAGTTTAATAAAAACAAAAAACAAATTCCTTGACCATTTCAATTAATACATGTATGTTGCAACTAGAGTCAAGTTAAATTCTAGAGTAACCAACAATTATGAGTAAAATTGCACAAAGAAGAAATAGAATGGAATAATATATTTCATCCATTATAAAAGCTCAAATCTCACTAAGAACAATGATCTATCACAGATGATGCAGAATTTATTGTTCAAATCTAACTTATTAAACTAAGAATACAATGAAGTCATCCATAGTCCTAAAATAATGATAATATACCTTCTTTCTTTTCTTTAATACGATGATTATGTCATAATAACAATTATTCTTTCTTATCTGAGATAATATACCGTCATTGCCTTTCAACAAAAATAATATACCTTCATTGCACTTTTCTGATTAATATATATTTGAAGCTTAAAATTTGTTGTTATATATTTAATTTTTTTACTTAATTATATATTCAAATTTGAAAAATACAAATATTTTATTTTTATAGAATATTACGATGGCATATTCCATATATGTCTTGGTGCAATAATAGATGAATCATTATGGAAACATGGAAATGAATTTGTTCCGATTTTATGTTTTTATTTTATTTAGTCTTTAATTAATATTGTTATGAACCAAAATTGTTAGGAAAGCTTGTGAGACTTATATATAAGCAAATCAAATTTTGAAGGCAGGACTTAAGGGTAGAAAACTTGCCATAACACATAGGGACGTGTAGCACCGGTCCCCACTCAGACAATCGTTTTAGGTCTCTAAAAAAATATTTTTAGCTTTACTAAATGTCGTCCAAAAAAATTTAAACTTAATAAAAAATCCTCATATTCTAGTATTTTCAAATCTAAAACTAATTAAATTTTATTTAAAATTAATATTATCTCAACGAACATAAAATTAATTGACTAAATTATCCAATTTAAAAATAAATATTATACAAAATTGATTATATTAATTTAATAACTTATTTTTTATTCTAAATGATCTAAAATATATTTTCTTCATTATTTTTTTTTTGTAATTTTATTAAAATACTATTAAAGACTCTAAAATATCTCACATAAAATTTGCTTTAAATCTTTTTATATCTTGGGTTGATCCTGAGACATGTTAATTGACTCTAGTCAATTGTTGAAACTTTTATGCGAGCATAAAATTTGTCGGTTCTAATGAAAGTTAGTGACGCTTCTTGCTTAAAAGTGAATGGTATAAATAAAATGATAGAAGTAGTTGTGGAGAATTATGTAAGATGTTGTACATATTTGAACTGAGAGGAAATCAATGAGAATTAGAGGTCACTAACATTTTCATATTTTTTTATAGGTAAATATTAATAATTAGTAATATTTTCATAAAATTCAATAAGTATTTATTTTTAGTAATTAGTAATGTTTTCATATATATGACTGGAAACCAATAATAGTTTATTGTAAATTCAATTTAGAAAGTGAATTAAACTTTTTAATGTAGTTAATTATTAGGCTTAATTGCAGTTTTAGTCGTCCTATTTATACTGATTCACGAAATTAGTCCCCCTATTTTAAAAGTCGACAGTTTTGGTCCCTCCCTCTGATTTTTTTAGCTAAAAAATGACGATTTGATATATTTTAAATGACTTGACATACAATTCTATGATATAAAACCATTTAGATCCATTAATTATTCATATGTCATTAATTAAATTTAAAATACGAAAAAAAATTGAAGTTGAAAGTTAAGTTTTTACGACGTTTTATTCCAATTTCATGGGTGTTAATCACTCTACATCATCGTATCATATGTCATGTTATTCAAAACATCTCACGTCATCATTTTTTAGCTAAAAAATCAGAAAGAGGGACCAAAACTGTCGACTTTTAAAATAAGGGACCAATTTCGTGAATCAGTATAAATAGGGGGACTAAAACTACAATTAAGCCTAATTATTATTTAGTGAAACCATTTCTTTTTCTCTAATTTTTTGAAAAATTTATGATACATGTAATGTAGAAAGACTGAGATCATTTAAAAAAAAAAAAAGAAATCATAACAAGATTTTTGTAGGTTAATTTGTGAAATGATTATTGTCAATGACTTTAAAAAAAAGGACTAGGATGATATCAACATTTTTATTTTCGAGGAATGTTATTGGAATACAACACTTGACATAAAATGAAACACAAATTTGATATTTTATGAAAAACAAAACATAATAAATAATAATAGTTTGTGTGCAAATGGGCCAAGCCCATGTGTTGGCATATAAAAGAGATTATAAATACCTAATTTGACGAAACACTACCCCGAGAAATGTCTAAGACAACGTTTTTTAAGCATTACATAGCGCTTACAAGTGATGTGCATTTCAGCGCTATTAAATGTATAGACAGTTCTATTTTTAAAATAAAAAGTGTTTGTCTAATGTAACCTATAACAGTACTTTTTTTTTAAAAAAAGTGATGTTGTAGGGTACATTAGACAACACTTTTTCTTAAAAATCATTGTTATATGTTACATTAGATAGCGTTTTCTAAAGAAAAGTGTTGTCTAATGTAATCTATAACAGTATAAAACATCCACAATTCTTGTTTGGCTTAATTGCAGTTTTAGTCCCCCTATTTATACTCATTCACGAAAATGGTCCCCTTATTTTATAAGTCGACAGTTTTAGTCCATCCCTCTAATATTTTTGCTAAAAAATGATGACGTGAGATGTTTTAAATAACATGACATATGATACGATGATGTAGAGTGATTAACACCCATGAAATTTGAATAAAACGTCGTAAAAACTTAACTTTCAACTTCGAATTTTTTTCGTATTTTTAATTTGATTAATGACATATGAATAATTAATGGATCTAGATGGTTTTATATCATAGAATTGTATGTCACGTCATTTAAAATATATCAAATCGTCATTTTTTTAGTTTAAAAATCTGAGGGAGGGACCAAAATTGTCGACTTTTAAAATAGGGAGACTAAAACTGCAATTAAATCTTCTTGTTATATATATATATATATATATATATATAAATTGTTAGATTTGAAACAGAAGCACTTGTATCTCTTACATAAAACAAAATTCTGGTTATATATATATCATTATCTTAGATGCCTGAGCCAACTCATGCACAACCTAACAAACACGACTAATTACATTAATTGAGTGATATGAGTTATAAACTACAATTGAAACCATACTCTGCATATTAACTTCATATTTATATATAACGAACACTTTTTTTTATGTTTCTACAAACTTCAATCAAAGAAAGTTGTAGAAGATAAGGTATCAGACTATAAGTATGAGAATTTGAATGATATGAATCAAACACATTAGGAAACAAAGGAAGTAAATATGCCTGATATCATAGAAATCTATCTCATAGATAACAATGTCCATACTAAGATGTTATTATACATTACTAATCTTAGAATTGATTTTAGGTCACCTTTTTAAATAAATATTTGAGTTATTATATGTTATGATGTTATTATACATTATGAAAATAATTTGTGTTACATTCAGCCATTTTGCAATGATTACAAATAGGCAACAAAATGTTTCATTCATGTTGCTTCAAAATAGTTCATGTAAATTGTGGTAAACAAATGATAAAGAAGATAAATTTGAATCAATATTGTAATATACCGGTGCAGAAGAATTAAGGGATACATTATCCATGATCAAGACAAAACCATCTCCTGAAATAAGGAAAATAAATAAAATAAAATTTTAAAAGGGAACAAACACTTAATGGTATGTGATTGGGACATGTACAAGAAAAAAGATGTGATTGAGACATCTATTGGTAGATGGAGCATCAAAGATCTCGTTGTATATTGGAATAGATTATATTGTAATCACTATTCCTTTTTTTTACCGAACTATAAATTGTTGTTATGAACTCTAATACTACCTTGAACGTGATAAAGAAATAAAAAATATAAAATAATGAACCGGTAAAGTAAAACCAGACAATTACAAAGAATGAATTTGCAGAACAGAGTATAGATGAATAGATAATTGAAAAACAATTTTTGGAGTAGGGAATATAGCATGTGGGTTGTTGAGCTTTGAAGAGGTATCAAGTATGCATTGTTAATTAAATTGAGAGATTAAAGAGAATTTATGAAATAGTAATTGTGGATAAATGAATGAGCGTTATTGATGAGATTAATGAGAATTTATGAAATAGTAATTGTGGATAAATGAATGAGATTTGGAGTAGGCAAATCAAAGGAATTTAGGAGAATGAGAATATGTTTTGGAGATTTGAGAGTGTGAGATAGAAGATGACACATGAGATTTTGTGTGATGTGGCAAAAATAGAATTACTTGCCATACAAAGAGCTTTTGTGTGATATGGTCTGATATAATATATTACTAGTTGAAAAAAGTTAAAAATATACATAACAATATCAATATTTCAGAAAATACATAAATTTTTCTCTAATTCCATATCAGGAATGGTATAATAAGAAAAAAATAGAAAAACAAATTATTTCCTAATTTTAAATTATATCTCTCTATTTGATTTAAAATATTAATTTTGGCTTAATTCGTAGATATTATACGATTTTGTCCTTAGAAAAAATGTGTTGGGTTGTACAAAAAAAATAATTTACTACTTGAAAAAAGTTAAAAATATACATTACAATATCAATATTTCAGAAAATACATAAATTTTTCTCTAAGTCCATATATAATAAGAAAAAAATAGAAAAACAAATTGTTGGCCTAATTCTAAATTACATCTCTCTATTTGGAGGACCAATAAGTGTCAAATAATTGATATTTATTGTATTGTAATTGGTAACTTATGGCACATGAATACTTCCACAAAATATGGGGAAAAGGAAAACTCTCTATGGAGATGTACAGCTTTTTAGCTGAGGTGACAAATGTTCGCATACGTGGAGAAATAGGATGAGGTGGTAGCGGAATATGTTTTAAATATATATAATAGATAATAGATGCAAAGCTAAGTTAAAGTTAATCTTATGAAAATATTAAATATTGAAATGCTATTTATTATAGGTTAACCTTGGTTACTAAATTAACCCTAAAGATGATAATCAGTCTACTAATAACTAACTACATAATTTAAAACCTACAATAATTTTAGCAGCTTCATCAATTAGAATTATGGACTACCAAGACGTCTGAACTAGGCTTCAGCCTCAGCAGAAAAGTTGTAATTCTACTTCTTAGTATTCCAAAGCCTTTAAGATCATTGAAATTGAATGAGTACATCCTCATTTATGGCCTATGGAAGGAGATTTATTCATGATGTGGTAAAATTCAAAAATTAATTAAGAATTTCATTGAAACCTTATTTTGCCCAAAAGATATAAAAAACATGGTTCAAAGGTATTATTATGCCAAACACGCATCTAAAAACATAAAATGAAATGCTATACAAATTTTTAGAAAATTTATTTATCAAATTCCCCCACACTTACTTACCTATAAATATGCGATACTATGGAGGCGCTCTTCCGAGTAAGGCACGCCACCGCCTACAAGCTAGGGTTTATTCGAAAACTGGCATCATTGCCTACTGCGATCATCACACTGCATCGCGACTCTAATCACCATCATTAAAACCTCTTTGCATGTCTCTTAATGTTGATCGCCTTTTATTGATCATCATTATTGTTCACGGGGTTGTAGCTGCTCATCGGTTATTGTTGCTCTTTGTTCAATGTTGTGGTTGAGTCGCCTTCTAGTGAAGTCTCATTGTCTCCTCTGTTTAGATTGTGCCACCTCCCTCTAGTTCTCTGTTCATATCGAAGAGATGATTATGATGCTACCTAGATCATAAGTTTGTTAGTCTTTTCAATCACAATACCATAGAGTGGGTGTGAGATTGTGAGCACCACTCCCAACCGATATATGTCATGGTTCGTGAATTGATGTTATTGTCATGAAGATTTAATAGTGCATCTTGATACTGCTAATAATCAGAGCACTTAGGCGCATGTTTCTAGTTTTTTAATTTGGTTTTTTAAAATCACTTTATAGCTTAGAATATTTTTTTTAGCTTGTTTCTAAACTTTGGGTTGAAATTGAATTATAATTTTATTATTTACATTTTGACCCCTGCTCGCTCTGTAGGGCATAACTTGAGCTCTGGATATCAGATTGAGGTATGCAAGCAGTCGTTGGAAAGCTAAAAATCAGAGCTACAACTTTTATGTTGGAATAAAATCTCAATGCCGAACTCTACTGGGCCTAAATTGCAGATTTCATAATCTGGACTTTTGTAATAGTTTTAAATTGCGGGCCACTTGTTTTTAAAGCCCAAAATTGAGCACTATATATTGAGAATTTTCTTTCCTTTCTGGGTATGTAGTATTTTCGGACAGAATCATAAATATAAACACTTTTTATTTTTAATTCCATGGAAGGCTAATTTCATCAGATTAATCCACGAGTTCAGAGTTTCATCACACCTGGAGATTCAGGTTATACCGTCGATTTTGATTCATGATTCTATTTTCGTTTATTTGATTATATTGATATTCTGATTGCTTAAATTGAATTTCAATAGGATCGATTAAATTTATTGGACAGAATTTGGTTTCGTTTCTAATTTAATTCAATAATAATTTTCGTTTCTAATTTATCAAATTAATCCACGAGTTCAGAGTTTCATCACACCTGGAGATTCAGGTTATACCGTCGATTTTGATTCATGATTCTATTTTCGTTTATTTGATTATATTGATATTCTGATTGCTTAAATTGAATTTCAATAGGATCGATTAAATTTATTGGACAGAATTTGGTTTCGTTTCTAATTTAATTCAATTATAATTTTGCGACGCTTGAACGTTAATTACAATAATATTTTGATGATTGTGATGCATAATCCAGTCAACGAAACCGAATTTATATAGGATTGATTAAGTCTATAGTCAAATGAAAATAGAATCACGAATTAGGAATTAAACTCATTGATAGAATCTGTGATAGGTTCGAAACTCGAATAAGTGGATTAATCGTTTTGCTCATCTGTTCAAACTAAATCGTAATAAAAAAAACCCCTTTCTGAATTTGAACTCTCAATTAGGTTAATATTATTATATCAGAAGTCCTTGTGAAACGACTCGAGTTATTACCCCTGTTTATATTTATATTTTCAATCGTATTTGATCCGTGTGCGACAGCGGATCACTACCTATATCACAAGTTTGTTAGTCTTTTCAATCACAATATCATAGAATGGGTGTGAGATTGTGAGTACCACTCCCAACCGATATATGTCATGGTTCGTGAATTGATGTTATTGTCGTGAAGATTCAATAGTGCATCTTGATACTACTAATTATCAGCAAATCAAAGCACTATTAGCAGACTTTAAAGTTTGTCTAATAGCTTTGGATTTTCCCCCAATCTTAATGAATTGTTTAGTATGGAATTATAGAGGTGTTGGTGGTAAACATTTTCCCAGGTTAGTTAAAGATTATATTATTATGTATCGGCTAAATTATATTGCTATCATTAGCCACGAATACCTAATTTGACGAAACACTACACCGAGAAAAGTTTAAGCAACATTTTTATAAGCATTAGATAACGCTTACAAGTGATGTGCATTTGAGCGCTATTAAATGCATAGACAGTTCTTTATCAAATGTCTTTCTCCTCCTTTTGTCGTCAGACAAAAAAACTTGAAAGTCAGGTATGAAGGTAAGCTTTAGGTTTTTCTTGATGAAGTTCAGGTAGTAGTTTGGTGAATATGTCACCCCATTGGTGTTCAGTGTCTACAAACTAAATGTTTAGTACACCTTTTTGAACAAAGTCCCTAATAAAGTGGTGTTTGATCTCTATGTGTTTAGCTCTAGAATGTAAAATAGGGTTTTTTGTTAGACAAATGGCAGAAGTGTTATCACAAAATATGGGAATGTTGGATTCTAGGATTTTGTAGTCTTCAAGTTGATGTTTCATATAAAGTAGTTGAAAACTGGAACCAGCTGCTGAAATGTACTCAGCCTCTGATATTGACATTGCAATGGTTTTTTCTCTTACTTGACCAAGATATTAAGTTGTCACCTACAAAGGTGCAATTGCCACTAGTGCTATTTCTCTCAAGTTTATCTCCAGCATAATCAGAATCACAGTATCGACTCAGTTTGACTTAGGGGATTTCTTGTAGAACAAGGTAATGTTGGTAATGCCTTTTAGGTATCTAAGGATTCACTTAGTTAAATGTGATTCCCTAGGTCATCTTGAAATCTTGCACATACACATACACTAAACATGATGTCAAGTCTGGAAGAGGTAAAGTAAAGTAGGGATCCTATCATTCCTCTATAGGTTTTTTGGTCAACTTTTTCCCCTGGATCATCTTTTCCAAGTCAACAAGTAAGGTGCATTAGTGTAGCCATAGATTTGCAATCACTCATCTTAAACTTCCTAAGAAGCTCTTCTCTATATTTAGTTTGATGAATGTATATACCTTTTTGACTTTGCTGAATTTGTATCTCTAAAATGGTTCTAGATCATTGCAATTGTTCCTCAAACCTCTTGGATCAATGGCCACGAATCTGAAGAGATGTTTATGAACTATAAATACACCATAAATTCAAATTAATCGGTACACAATCCAACTACACAACTTGAAAGACTTTGAACAAACTTTTCTGATTTTTCTCAAAGTTATTTTTCAGAATTCAAGTACTTGTATTTCATTTTCATATCCTTAACAAAGGTTCTCAAAGTACTTGAAGCTATATTGGATTGATATCATTCTACCTCTCTTTGAGTAGTCTTATCTAAGATAGTGGTGTACTATCTTAGAAGTTTTGTTAAAAGTTTGTAGCAGAGATCCTAGGGTGGGACGTGTACATTTTCTAACAATAGTGGAGAAATCTCTTGTGGTGTGCAAGAGGACTGGATGTACCCTTGGTCATAAGGGGAACCAGGATAATATTACTGTGTTCATTACATTACTGTCAGTTACTTTATCATTCACTATCCTTAAGCAGAAAAAAAAATTGATCGCTAATTCGCTAAAAACAAGAAAAAACTCTTAAACACCTAATTCACCCCCCCCCCCCCCCTCTTAGGTGCACATATGTACTTACAATTGGCATCAGAGCAGGTTCATGTAACTTACACCTTGATCATTTACTCATCGCTTCCGCACAACCTGTTTTCAGAAACGGTGGCAGCAGTAACAAACCACCATGCTTCGTTGGAGAGCACTATGACTTTTGGAAGATACGTATGCAAGCGTATCTTGAAGCACAAGGAGACGACATATTGAAAATGGGTTGTACATTCCAACAATAGTCATCAACAACAAAGAAGAAATAATGATAAAGAATTCTTGGTCTGATGATGATAAAAGAAAAGTGTTATTCGATAAAAAAAGGCTAAAAATATGTTAAAATTAGCACTAGGAATGGATAAACTTTTTCGCGTATCTCACTGTAAAACAGCCAAAGAAATATGGGATACGCTAGAAGTAATTCATGAAGGCACCATTGAGGTAAAGAGATTTAAACTCAATACGCTATCTCAAGAATACGAATTATTTCGAATGCAGCCCGAAGAGTTTATCTTAGACTTACAGAAAAGGTTCTCCCAGTTAACCAACCACTTGACAGCTCTTGGAAAGATCTTTACCAACAATGAATTAAATCTAAAAGTATTAAGATCATTAACAAGGGCCTGGCAACCAAAGGTGACAGCAATCTCCGAAAAGAAAAGTCTATCCAAAATGTCGCTTTCTGCATTGTATGGAAAACTTCAAGAACACGAAATCGAACTTGGAAGGTTAGAACAAAATGAAAGTCAAGAAAAGAAGACCAAAAACATTGCTCTAAAGACCGAATCAAGGGAACAAACCAAAGACGAAAATTTTGATGAAGACGAACACATTACTTTCCTCGTTAAGAAATTTGGTAAGTTTCTTAAAAATGATAGAACTTTCAAAAAGAAAACTTTCAGAAAGAAAGATAGCTCTACTTCAAACCAAAACCTCACTTGCTTTGAATGCGGGAAACAAGGACACATCAAGGCAGATTGTCCGAACCTTATCAAGAAAAATGCCATCAAAAGGAAGGACTTTAAACAGGCATACATAGCTTGGGAAGACAATGAAGTGAGTTCATCTTCAGAAATAGAAAGTGAAGAATGCGCTAATGTTGCATTGATGGCATCACATTAATCAGATGACGAAGAAGAGGTTAGTAACATAGACTCTACTCGTCATAATAAAACTAATAGTGAATTAATTATCGAATATAACGATGCTCAAAACGCCATTAAGGAACTTCTTATTGAATGTAAAAATCTGTTCAAACTATTGTCAACACAAAAGAGACAAATCACTAGTCTTCAAGAAAAAGTTGACATTATGGAGAAAGATTCTGAAAAACTAAAACAAAATTTTACATGCAATAAATGTGATTCCCTCTCTTTCAAGATTGTTCAATTAAATAGAGTAATTGAACGATACAAAAAAGGACAAATGGGTTTGTAAAATATTTTGAATATGCAAAGGTACTCAAACGACAAAAGTGGTCTTGGATACTCAAAATTTGATAAACCAAGTTTGAATAAGACCATTTTTGTTAAAGGGAGCAATCAATTCAATCAAGAGAAAATTACAATTTACAAAAGGATCATCATCACTATAAAGAGAAAATTACTCAAAATAAATTTCATACACATGCTATTAAAAATAGATTTATTCCTACTTGTTCTTATTTTGTCTTCATGGTCACACACCTAATGCCTGTCACATAAGAAACATTAGTGTTCCAAAAGGGCATTACGTGTGGGTAAAGAAAGGTACTAACCATCAAGGACCCAAAGGACATTGGGTACCTAATAAAATTTGTTCTTAATTTTGTAGGAATGCACGCAAAGTACCTCAAATATGTGGTACTTAGATAGTGGATGCTCCAAACATATGATGGGTGATATAACAAAAATTTCAGCCTTGACTCTTGAATCAAAGGGATATGTAGCCTATGGAGACAACAACAAATGAAAAAATTTAGGCATTGGAAAAGTCGGTATGGATCAATCCCCCTCGATTGAAGATGTCTTATATGTTGAAGGCCTAAAACACAATCTCATAAGCATTAGTCAACTATGCGACAAAGGATACAAGATAGCCTTCAACAAAGATGAATGCATCATTCAAAATGAAGCTACAAATGAAATCCAATTTATTGGTAAGCATTTCAAAAACATATTTATACTTAATCTTGACAATTTATTGGTCTGCATTTTAGAGAAAAATAGTGCAAAATGAGAAAGATGATCCAACTCCTTGAAGCATGCCAAAGCTGGTTCTTGAAGTTCCACCACCTTCATTCCTCCAGAGAATCAGAAAAGCTACATTGGAGAAACAATACAACAAATCCCTTCATATTTCGGAGCAGATTAGTATGAACATTCCTTTGATAGAGGCTTTGCAACAGATGTCAAATTATGCAAAGTTTTTAAAGGATATCATCACCAAAAGAAGAAGAATTAAGGAGTTTGAAACTGTAACCCTAATTAAGGAATGCAGTATGATGTTACACCAAAAGCTCCCTGCAAAAATGCAAGACCCTAGTAGTTTCACTATTTCATGTTCCATTCATGGAATCTATTGGGGAAAAGCACTTTGAAATTTGGGAGCTAGCATCAATCTGATGCTCAACTCCATCTTCAAGCAACTAGGAATAGGTGAAGCCAGGCCCATATAATCAATTTCCAACTGGGTGACTGGTCCATTTGTCATCCTGAAGGGAGAATAGATGATGTATTAGTCAGGGTGTTTGAAGCGAAGTTGGGTTGAAGAACAATGACCCTTAATTATTTTGATGATAGCAAAAACTATTTTGTGGAAAAAATTTATAGCACTAATGAGTTTAATTAAGTGTGCAATTAGTTGATGAATTTTATGTCTTGTTTTCTTTGTACAAGAAATTGTTACGCGATGATCTGGAAAGTTGCAGCATAAGAATCATGGGTTTGAATGCAAAAAGGAGGTTGAATATTGGACCTTTGGGTATTGAATGTGAGTTGTCATTAATTTTTTGCACGTGAATCATAATCCAAACTAATTTTTTGGGGCTCAAAGTTGCAATGCATTATCTCTCTTGCTTAGCTTGATGTGTACCATGAGCAGTGCACTTTTTGCACGCTACCTAACTTGTTTCTGACCCATGTGCCTTACTCTTCAACTCATTGTCTCCGTTTAATTTTCTAACTGTTACCCCTCCATCAAACCTCCATCAATCTATTCCCTTCCTTCCACCACTACATAATCATACACTCATCACTCTCAACTTTCTTCACAACACGCCAAAATTTTGATTCCCTTGTACCTTTTACCCTCTCTCTCTATTTTTACTTAGTCTTTTCCCTCCACCCCATCTTCACTAAACACCCCATTTTTCCAAATAGCTCCCTCAACTTCCCCTCGTTTTCAAGCCTTACTTTGTAGGAAACAATTGTTGTGAAAAATGGTGATCAAAAGAGGTGTGAACAAATATGCTACCCTTTCCATTTATGAAAGCTCATCCCATCAAGATAAAGAAACAGAACAATAGGTTGGGTCCAAAAATTGTGCTCCTCCCAAAATCTAGAGTGAGAACACTATGAACTTATAAAGAATATGTTAAACATAGGGAACTCTCTATTGGCTTCGTAACCAAAGGAGTTTCCCCTTACAGTTTTCCTGAATAGCTTGCTGCGTCCATTGAGAACCTCAACTGGAAGGTGTTGGTAGGTCACAACATGACCTTTTGTGAAAACCTATTGAAGGAGTTTTATTCGTCAATGTTGCTTGCTACTCAGACCACTATTGTGGTTAGGAACATACAAGTCTCCTTTTCTACTCCTTCAATCAAATTTTACTTAGAGTTAATTAAGGATTACAAGGCTCTTGAGCCCAAGGATGACTATTTCAAGCTGGTGAAGAAGATGTCAAAAATCGAGCTTAATAAGATGCGGAAGTTCCTCACTATTGAGGGCACAAAATGGATTTTTGAGAAAAAGGGTGAACACTTACAAGTGTTCAAGGAGAGCTCTGAAGCCTCATGCCAAGCTTTGGTATCATATCATTCGTACCTTCATCATCCCCACAACTTATATGGAAACTCTAAACAAAGAAAGGTCGGTGCTACTGCAATGTATCATGTAGAAAAAGAAGATTAATGTGGGGCTCTTGGTCCAATAGGATATTCATAAATGTGCTTTTGTTAAAATGGAAGGTACGATTTTACCCAGCTTAATATAAAAAATATGTCAAAAGAATGGTTAGTTACCTCAGTTGGACGACAAATTCTCAATGAATAGAAGGGTGGTGGATGACCTGTCAATAAAAAGATTTACTAAAAGCAGTGATGATGATGTTGAAGATGAACAGATGCAACATCATGTTGCAACACCTGAACAACCTGCTCAACCTACCCCTCAAGGAGATTACATCACGAGACAGGAATTTCAAATGTTTGAAGAAAAGAATGTGGCCTTTTGAAAGTTTATGCATGGCTTTGGAGAATACTAGAAGATGTTTGGTTGGCACCACTTTGTTCAAGAGGTGCTAGTTCAGTGGTAATAGTTTAGGTTTTTTAATCCATAAAGTCTAGCTCAACTGAAAATTACCGATATTGATAGGCTAGATATCATGTCTTGAATTTGAACTCGGAATATCGCAGTTAGGTGCGAGTTTCTTTACAATTTTCTCTACAGAACAAAAAAAATAGTTTTGTTTGTAACCTCAAGTAACAGAGTTCAAATCCCATATGGAACATTGTAGAATGGCTATTAGTGCAACAATTTATAATAATATTCCCCTTCCCCAATTTTATTTATAAAAAGAAATAGTAAATTATAAGTATTGTGTTATAATTGATTTGTGAAAGACTATCTTTTAACTATCATATTAGTGAGAAATATTTGTCATGTATATAACTTATATAGTAAATTATAATTATTGTACATTAACTTTCTTACAAATTTTATCTAGAAGATTATTCAAAAGAATTGTTCTAATGAAATACATATTTCTATTTTATTTAATTGTTCATGAAAGATCGTCTTTTAATAAATTGATTCGTGGAAAATAATTATCCTGTGTTGGGTCTATATAGTAAATTATAATTAATTTGTAAAATATCATCTTTAAATTAACATGCCAGTGGAAAACATTTGGCTCGTGTATGGTTTATATAGTAAATTATAATTAGTGTCGTATAATTTTCTTCAACGTTTTACCTAAAAGATATTCGAGAGACACAATACTAATAAAAAATAAATGTGTCTCATGTATAATTTATACAGTAATTTAAAATTATCATATTATAATTATCTTCGTCTTTATGAGTTATATTCAAGATACGCATTTCTAATAAAATGCATATTTATTTTTTAACCAATTGGTTTCTAAAATATCTTCTTTTAATTGACCAATGAAAAATAGTTGTTTCGTGTATGATTTCCCTAGTATTATAATGATTGTATTATACTTGATTTGTGAAAGATTCATTTAACTAAGCAATGAAAATTATTTG
>JBBPBP010009777.1:33275800-33297840 GCA_037974735.1 Cicer chorassanicum | reverse complement strand
AAAAAAAAAAACAATTGGACAGACGAAGAAAAAGGAGACGAAATTTGAAGCAAAAGATAAAACATATAATGACTGCATTTAATAGAAAAACATAAAATTACACGGGCGAATTAATTGTAAGGAGAAGAAGTTCCAATAAGTATTTTTAACTTTTGAAGTATGGGAAGAGATGCGTTAAGTTTAAGTAATAAATCTAAATCTAATACAAGTCTTCTTCACCTATGCTTCCGCTCTCTCGAATCCACCGACTCATACCTTGGCCGCCTCCTTTTGAAATGCCGTTCATCGTCACTACAATCGTAGTCAGACACGGGATCACTCTTTCTCACTTCGTAATAACCGTTTGACACATGCGGCGTCGAAGCAGTTGCTGATTGGGAAGAAGCGCTAAGCTTTTTCTTCTTAGGTTTGGGTTCCTCCTCGGGTGGGAAGCTTATGCGGGAGAAGATGCTGCTTTTCTGTTTGCGATCTGCTGCTGATGCGTTGGATGTGGTTTTCGAGACTGGTTCAGGTGATTTTCTGAATGAGGATTCTGATCGGTGGTTATGGTGGTGGCGCTCCTGCTCGTAGTCGCGGTCGCGGTCGGAGTGCTGTTCCGATTTTCTTTTGGTTGAACGTGGTGGTTCCGCCTCAAGGTGAGATCTATCCGGCGAGGGTCGGCGACGTTGTTGATGGGAAATGGAGTAGCCACTAGATGACGGTGGATTTGACTTCTGCAGACAGAAAATGAAAACCCAAATGGGCCATCAGTCTAGAATAACAACAATAATAGTGGCGTGGCGTTAAATTTATTTAACCTATTCGGTAAATTTTGAAACAAAAAACCCATTGGATAAATTAAAAAGAATAATAGGGCACATCATCCGGATTATGACACGACCCTATTAAAATTTAATAGTTTTAATGTAAATGTCTTCTAGCCTTTACAAATTTTGGGCACAATTTGTAGTTTGTGCTTTTTTTGCTACAAATTTGCCTTGTTGGGCAGGTAGTATTTTCTAGTTAAAAAACTACATTATTTAAACGGGTCAATTTAGAAATCACGGTAGACTCAAGACGGTAAGATTTGGTTGTTTAAAATTATTGGTTTTCAACATTCACAATATTGAACATAAGATAGAACACATTATTGTCACACCAAAATAGTATCATAGTTTGACCACGTGATTTTGTTGTTTAGTAGGTTCAAAGGTTAAAAATAGATATTATAGGAAAATCTTACTTTGAGAAAATATTTTGTTTCAATTTTTTAAAATGTGTTAATTTTACCGTTAATAAAAATATAAAATGCTTTTGAAGTGAACAATTGTCTACATATTTAAAAACAATAAAAATGTCAAGAACCATTTTTATTATTTAAAAAAAAAACTTTATTAACTGACACTTTATTTTATTTTTATGACAATAATTTACTTCAATAGTATTTCATCAAAATAAAACAAACACATTTTAAAAAATAAAACATAAAATATTTTTACAAGATAAACGGCACTTAGATGATCTACCTAAAACTATTTCAATAAGTTGTCACTTATTAACTTATGTATTTACATAAATTGTTTATTATTGTAAAATTTGTCACACCCTCAGAAAACAAAATGCAACCAAAAATAGGTAATAAATAAAAAGTTGATGACTTTTTATAATTTATTTTCAATCATATGTCATTCTAGGGGTTCAAGAGAATTTTTAAAAAATTAAAGACTGGGATCCTCTCCTTTCATCTCTACATCTCCTTCAAGCAAAAGTATAAGAGAGAAAAAACCAATAAATAATAATAAAATCGAGAGAGAGAGAGAATGCAATTGAGAGATAGAGATATATTAGTGAAGTAGAAGATAGTTGAAGAAAAATAATTGAAGGAGATGATGATCCAATTTCAAAAAGTACAAACTAAATCGCCATCTACTTTCGATTCATCTATTATTATCATCCAAATCCAATCCATCCAAGAAGAGGGCATAGAGTCCATTTGATTTTTAGGGGTTGTGAACGGTGAACATGGGGCTTGAAAGGTTTGGCAATTTGAAAAGGATGAAAAACTTAATAGTGCTAAAATTACATTAATGTCATTATGATTCACCTAATGTGGTAATCATAATTAACTAGAGATAAAAACTTCCATGTTTTCAAATAAAAATAAACCGATTCTAAGCATTATTAATGGACCATTTGTTACCCATTAAAAGGTTGATTAAAAGGTTACCCATCAAATCATGTCCATAAACCATGGTCTGAATAAATTATCACGAGATTTGGGAAGAATTAAGACTTATAATAGCATTGCACCATTTTCATATGCCGCGATGCACCTATCCAATTTTTGTTATCATCGTTATCGTTTAACCCATTTTAAACCTTGTCTCACAACACCGGCATAGCTCCCCCAAACATTCCATAAACAACCACAGTATAACTTGATAGACAAATATTTTTATCAATAAATGAAACCCAAAAAAGTAATTGCCAAAGACTACTATAATTAAAGACACAAAAATAATAAATGGGATTATCTGGCGTAATAATCTTCTTTTGCATGCTTGAGGTTTCTGGCCAAACTTTTGGTAGAAAACCCACAAAAATTAAATGGAACATAAAAGTCCACACAGAGAGCTGAAAATTAAGACAATAGAAAGCACGTACTGTTTTTGATTTCATCGAAGAAACATCCACAACACTGCTCACCTCCCTACCCAATTCTGAATCTTTGGAGAAGTCCCTGTTCCATGTAGGAAATAAACTCATCAAAAGCAATAAGACATTAAACACGGAGGAGTCCCGAGAGCTACATAATTACGTGCAAAAAGAGCCATGATGACATTGGCCATGCATTCACAACATGTTATCTCATAAAGAAAAATGTCTTATCTAAATCAGTGTTTCACAATTATTTGAGCGAAATCCACAACATAACCAACCCCCCCCAGTCTATTTTATCAAGAGGGGAAAAAGGGTGATATAATTAATTCACTCTAGAATAATAAATTTCCAAATAAAATCTCAATACCCCACTGCCAGGAAAAAAGGAGATAGAACTTCATATACAAAAGCCCCAGATGAAATGTTGCTATTTTAGAACAGTACAAATGTTCGACTTTCAAGTGAAAACTCTATCAAACTGTTAAACATGCATATCAGAACAAAGCAAAGCCACCCAAGCAAAGTTCCATTTGTACCTTTCACCCCATCTCTCATTTTCATGCTTCCTCCTCATATTAGCTTTCCGAGCTTCAAACTCATCTCTATTTATAACTGGAGGAGGAACATTCATCCCTCTATTGAAGTCAGCAAAATCCCTGGATACAGTCATAATCGTTATTATATTACAATATGGCATTATGTATCAATCTATAGTCGTCAATGTTCACTCTGCAATCCCTCCCTCAGTATTCAACAAGACATAATGCCCCGAACATGATGTGTGTGTGTGTCTAAGAGAGAGAGAGAGAGAGAAAATGGGGGGAGACATGTGATAGCAGAAGAAGGGACGTAATTTAATTTTGGCAAACATAAATCATACCTATGAGGTGGAACAGCAGGCATCATGTAACCTTGCATGCCAAATGGGTCTTGAGGCATACCACCTGCAAATGGCATATCAAAGGGGCCTAGACCATAACCCATCATTTGCATTTGCATTTGCATTGGACCAGGATATGGTGCCATAAATCCATCCATACAAGGTTGCATGCCATTCCAGTATGAATTATAGCTGGGAGGTGGTGGGCCCATTGGCATCATATAGTTCTCAGCCCCAAGATCATGTGGGGTTTTCCACTGAAAATCTGCATGATAAATAAAAATTATTCAAAGCTATTACTGGACTAAAAATCTTTATATTGCACTGGTTCACTAAATATTCCCACGATAATGCAGTATGTAAAACCAGATCCAATAAAAATTACAGATACTAATAAAAGTGTCAAACAAATCTAAAACAACAGATTTACCATTTGCAGGAGGAGGCATACGAACTTTCTTCTTTTTCTTTTTCTTTCCTGCGAATTTAAAAATAAAATGATCATGCCATCAACAGAAAATCAACAAAGAACACAGATTTATATAGCAGCATTCTACATTACCTGCATCCATAGGGACCACTTTTTGCTGTACTTCTTCTTCAACCAGTTTAGCACTTCCTTGTGAGGCTGGTTCCTTCACACTAATAGACTCATGAGTAGCTTCAGACACATCAGCAGCTCTAGGGATCGTTACTTGCTCTGATGTCTGCTGTGGAGCAGAAACAGCCTTTCTCTCATCAGCTATTTCCTGTATAGTCTTCATTCCTTCATTAACAGGTGAGACTTTTGGTCCTCCCTTGGAAGTAGCAGATGAAGTTGGAGACGGAATCTTAGGCTGTGTACAGCGAGAAGACTCCATATCTGAAAAATAAAAAATGTATATCTTAACAAATTTATAGCCAATAATAGTGCCAAGTAAGATCCAAATCACGAGTGTTTCAATCACCTTGAACTTGATAAGTGCTCCCAGCATTTTCAGTACTGCTGTTGCCTGACTCCAATATGCGATTGATGGCATCTCTCAGTGTCTTATTTGGTAAAAGATCATCTGCAAGAATATTTGTTGCACTACATACGCACGCAGACTTGGACATAATATAGTCCCTAATACCTGAAAACATTTCAGAAGATAATAAATCACTTCAATATAAAAAATTTATACAATATAGTTCACGGAAAAAGTTACAGAGAATTTCAACAACTAAAATGTTCAGTACTTGCTTAATGAAGAGGAGCTTTAAAGACACAGTATCATACTCAAAATCTGAAACCCATATTTACTACAGAACGTTAAAACATACATTTGTCACAGAAGCTTTTAAAACAACACTTGCTTGTCAATACAGCATCTTTCATGACATTATTGCACAAGGGGCAGTGGAGCTCAGGTGGTAGATCCCCAACTGAGCGCGTAGAAGGCAACCCTTCCATTTCTTTCTCAAAAGCAGCCCTGTTGGCAAGGAAAACATGAAACTCAATTTCATGTCAACATACAGATTTGACAAGAATTAAGATGTACTCACTCATTTGGCTTCAAAACCGCTACTGAACCATTTAGTAAAGCATAGGAACCTTGTGGATTTACCATCAGCATAGATCTAGGAATACCAGTAGGTTGCCTGACTTTTTTTATGTCAAAATTTGAATCACCATTTGTAGGGCAATGCTGAATGAAATGTCCTACACAAATATGATAAGAGAAAAGTGAGCCAAATAAACTGACACCAATATCTTGTGTTCTGTAAGCAGAGGGGCTTTGTGAAGTTCAGAAATATGAACATACCAGGCACCTTGCATCTGTGACATACATAGCCTTCTGGAGGTGTTTTTCGCTCCAACCCTGCAAGACACCAGCAAGTATATAAGCATTAGTCCGTGAACATATTAATATTTGTATTCAAAGCACATAACCCGTAAATATTTAGAGAATAGAGAAAGAGAATCACCAAAACCACGTCCACCCCCCATCCGTCCACCCATGCCCCGTCGAAAACCTCTACCAGCACCAAAGTCTGAACCTTGACTGCATGCAAAAATAAAAAGTCAACATAAAACATCATAAAGACTAGAACTTAAGAACATTTTCACCAAAAGAAAATTGCATTTGACATGTGGAAGAAAATCTTTGTAAGGAATGAGGATAATCTACTCACTTTTGCCAATCCAACGCCGGGGTATCAATCAAGGCCTTAATCTTACTTTCTTCGTCAGCTTGGTTAGTAGAAGGAGCCTCTGGAATCATGGGGGTCGATTGAACAGGTAGTTGATCAGGTATTGAATATAAATCATTGCCAAATTCATCCCAATCCAAATTTTCGGGCTGTTCAATGGAATGAAGTTCTCAGTTTTCTAGGGAATGCATCTGAATTGTTTATCAACAAACAAGACAAAAAGAAACAAGGAACTTACATATTTCATGGCAGATGTATCATCTGTCGGTAAACTACTGTAGTCAGGTTCAGTTTCCACCACCTTATTTTCCACCTTTTGTCTGCAAATACAAAAAAAAAAATAGTGGCAACTCAAGTTCACGGTTAATTTCGCAAATGAACAGTGCAGTTCCAAATTTTGGCGCAATATATGGAAATCACAGACAACGAGAATGATAAACCAACGACTGCCCATACATACACAACACAATGCATGATTAATGGTTAAAAATTCAACAGTAACAAGATTAAAGGTTTGAGATAGTACTGTAGTTCGGTAACAATTGGTAAACGAGGCCGTCCTGGAACCCGGCGAATTAAGACTGAAGTATTTTTAGGAATCAACATTTCTTCGTCAAGATATTCTGAAATTTCAAGAGACGGGTCAACTATAAAACACTGTAAATGTGGTATTTCATGAAGCCTAACATATGAACTACCATATTACAAATTTTGTAGCAAAGTTGCGTACTTCTAATATACAACTAGATCGCAGTTTCTATGCCTTTTATTTGAAAGTATTTTCTTTTTTATTTGCTAAACAAATTTACAATTAACCACCAAATTGAAACCCTAAAACACATGCATACATTATTAACCCTAATCAAGAAAATAGTTAAATCGAAATGGGAACCGACCTTCATTGGTCTGGGCGTTGGTAACCATTAGGTCGAAATCAGTACCCCTCCCTAAATGCTTGGATACAAAAATATTTTGTTTCAATGTACCAACAGAGATGAAAGGACCGTCCATGGGAATTGAATCATAATCTTTTGCACTCTTAAATTTATAATACACCGCCATGGTAAAAATTACTCTTTCTATTAACACAAAATAAGATAATCCAATTGCCTTTGAAATTGAAAAAATAATAATAATGAAATTGAAACTCAAAACAAATCAAACAGTACAGTATATCGAACAAAGTTCTTTTTTTCTCTTTTCCACCACAAATTTCTTAGGTTAAGATCGAATAAATCGAACCACCACAACAATGAGACTAATTCTAGAATTCTTCATAGGAGACTTCAGATTCCTTCCAGTGATCACGAGAGCGACACCATCATCATCATCGGAACGAACAAGCGAGAGAATCAGTCGAATCCAAATTCGGTGAAGCGAATCCCTCTCAAATCACAAACGGCAAGAGTTAGGGTTTGCTGTGATCGAAACTTTAATGGATGAACAAGGAGATTTGTTCGTTCGGTAACCTCGCGTTCGAAAACGGAGCGGACTTCTTTGATCGGCGAAGATGGAACCTTGAAAGGAGAATCTCTTCCGCTTCTTTCTTGTGGCGGCGACGTGAAATCAGAAGCAATTAGGTAGAACAGCGAAGAAAATCGAATATTTATTGGAGAGAATCGAAGAGGAATTGGAAGCGCGTTGTAGGAATATTTAGGGCTATGGTTTGGATGAGAAAATGAGAGTTGAGGGTAATGTGTGGGTGAGGGGATATATATTCTATTCCCTACGCAATCAGTGCAGTTACTTAGTCTACACCGTTGGATTCATCCGAAGTTAAAGTTACGCGCCATCCTATAAAAAAAAAAAAATAGGTTTAAGTCACTATTTTGTGTAGTAAAAATAAAAGTGTACAATTTTGTGTTTTGGTCGGTAAGTGTCCTCTTGTTCCACTCTAGTTTTACCTATATGTAATTTTGCTCCTCAGGTTTTTGTTATGTAGTCACATTAAATTTAAAAATTGTTCTTTTGTTAGAGGTCAAATTGAATCATTGGAGGATGAGGTTTAAGAAATATATTGTTGTGGGGGAGAAAACCGATGGAGGTGTGTAGATCGGAGGACAGCTAGAGTGAGAGATATGTTGTGGCTAATTATCAACATCTTGAGAAATGGAGATCTTAATATTGAGAAGTTGTTAAATGAGGACAATATTTTGGTCACATAGCAAATTTGAATGTGATGTGGCAAAGAAGTATTTTGACACTTTGTTTTGTGCAAAGCAAAATGTTTGCGAACTTGTGTTGCAACATATTCAAGGTAAAATTAATGTCGTTGATAATATTTTTTTACTTGCTTCAATCACGAAAGATGAATTTAGAGTAACATTATTTCAAATGTACCTTGATAAATCCGTTAGTCTAGATGGTTATAATCTGGATTTTTTCCAAATATTTTGGAAGGCTCGTGGCAATGATGTTTTTGACGTTGTTCAATGTTGGCGTTTGAGAGGAATTTTCCTACAACCATTAATGATACTAATATTTGTTTGATTCCTTCGTGTGATAACCCTTAATATATGGCTAATATGAGACGTAAATCATTGTGTAACGTTCTTTACAAGATTACCTTTAAACTTCTTGCTAATAGGTTCAAACGGTGCTTACCTAAATGTATCATAGAGGAGCAGTCAACTTTTGTGAAAGGGCAGACTATTATTGATAACGCCCTTGTAGCAATTGAGATTATCCATGCTATGAAATCGTGTTCAAGAGGAAGAAAAGGTGATATAGCTCTCAATATTGACATTAGCCAGGCTTATGATAAGGTTGGTTGGAGTTTTCTCAAATGTGTAATGCTCAAGCTCGATTTTAATGATTAGTAGATGAAATGGATGATGATGTGTGTGAGTTCTATTAACTATTCTATTCCAGTGAAATTTGATAGATGGGGTTTTCTCAATGCTTAAGCTCAATTTTGATGATCAGTGGGTGAAATGAATAATGATGTGTGTGAGTTATGCTAATTACTCTGTTAATTACCTATAAGAGGCCTTCGTTAGAGGATCGTTTTTCACTTTATCTTTTCATCATGGTGGTGGAAAGATTGTCAGCCCTTATTGATCATTCTTTGGCTTGTCATGACATTCATGGAGTCAAATTTGTCGGAGAGCTCTGGTGGTTTCCCACCTCCTTTTGCAAATGATTGTTTCCTTTTTTGCTAGGCCATTGTTGAGGAGTCAACTTATTTACTTATTATTCTTAAAACATATGAAATTTGCATGTTTTCGACCTTGCTATGTTGGAAAAACAAAGTTGTAATTTTATTTATAACTCAAACACTTTTGCTTTCAAATTTTTTAAAGCTAGATTTTTCCAAAATAGTTCATATCTTAAGGCAAGTTTGGGTCATAATCCTAGTTACGTTTGGCATAGTATCTTGTCTTCTCATCTTATAATCCTCCAAAGGTGTAGATGGACGATTGGTAATGGATGATTAGTGTTTAAAGGTGTGTGGAAATGGTTGTGTTTAAGGAAAGGAAATATTTTTTTTCTCATTTGTGGGTAGAAACACTCACTAATTTCTAAAAAGATAACTCAAATAGAGGTAGAGTTCATTTATGGTGGCATTCTCCTACTCTAATTCAAGAATCAAGATCGGTTAGTGTTTTAAGAATAATAAATATGAGTTTCACTCAAAAGGCTCAAAGATGATTTCCTTCTAGTGCATTCAAGGTCACACTCTTAGACAAGAACAAACAAGAGCTCAAGATTGTGAGTCTTCGGACAAAAATTGATGAGATCAAGGTTGGTTTCTTCAAAATCTGTGTAAGATTTTAGAGGAAAAATGGAAAAGAAATATGATAGAAACCTTAAATACTTCTAGGTCCCGTTTGATAGACATGATAAGAAGGGCAGGATATGATACACTTATCTTATTTCGCTCTAATCATTTGTTTGATGCACCAATCGGATATAATACGCTAATCAAAATTTTAAACTTATCCTATTTCAGCCTTATTTTCTCATTTTTGTCCTTCCTTATTTAAGTTGATATCTCCTTCTCCGTTTCAACTACTCGTCATCTCCTCTCCCTCTCCACTGTGCTCCTCTCCATCTCTTCTCCACACCGTGCTATCCCTTCCTTCTCCACTGCCACCGTCGCGCTCTCCCAAGATACCATTTTTTTACTATTTTTCCCTCTTTTCATATTTTCCCTAATTTCGTTTAATTTTCTTATTGTGTTGATGAAATAATTTTTTGATTTCTTCTGATTTTATGATTGTTTTCTATTGTTGATATTAGGTTGATTTTATGATTGTTGATGTTGGTTTAATTTCTTCTTTTCATATTTGCCCTAATGTTTTTGGTTGTTTTTTGATTTATTTTATTCTACAACATGATAAAGTTATGATTGTTTTCTGATTGTGTTAATATTGAAAGTTTGAAAAAATAAACTTTGATTCAAAGGATTTTTAATTTTTTTTTTGTTCATATTTTTCCTTTTTCTCTAAACTTTGATGTTTGGGATTTATGTTAATTGTTTTTTTATATAGTTATCATTGTGTTGGAACCTTGCATATTGGAACGACTAACTTTCTGATTTATTTTATATTTTGAAATACTATATTATTTATAATTTGGTTGTACAATAGGAATGAAATCTGAGTTTAGCACGCAATCTAATAACAAGAGAAAGAGAGATCGTAAAAAATTATCTGAAAACGAGGATGAAGCCCTTCTCAATATACTAATTGAAGCTTGTGAACAATTTTTTTTCCATAAATTATTTACATTTTTTAGCATTTTTATTTATTTATAAAAAAATATATGAATGTTATTTTGAAAGAAAAAAAATTAAATAGATTATAAGGACAAATTTGTCATTTTATCAAAATATAAATCATCTCATTTTGTTATCTGTTATGTATTAAACACTGAATATGATAAACAACTTATCTTATCAAGTTTGTTATCATTTCAAACACATGACATGATAACTATTTATCTTGCCCATATCATATCTTGTCTCTATCTTGCTTCTTATCCTATCACGTGCTTATCTTATCCGGTCCATCAAACGGGCCCATAAGGAATACATTTATTCACACTACAAAACTATGTTTCGCATTGCGATGTGATGCTCCGTATTGGAAAAATTGTATTGGTTTACATTGCACCTCGTACATGTCGCAATGCAAGACCAAAGAGAGATATCGGGTTTGTTAAGACAAACTCTCAAATTAAGTTTTGATGAAAATAAACAAAAGATTAATTAAAGATATTAATTATGATTCTAAATGTTATGTTAATTTAATTTGTGCTCTTGAGTGTTTTTATTAAAGATAGGAACCAAGCAAAGCAAAGAAATAAGTCATGATCATAAACTATACAAAACAGAGAAAGATCAGCAGAATCAAGAAAGATCGTTACAGCCACTTCATCAATCTTTCTCCAACACTTCCACATTGATTATGCCTGAAATCTTTATACCAATTTCATCAGTACATGGCAAGGAACAGATAGGAATCGTTTTTACTCAAAACCATTCTCAGATCATTAAGAAAAATCATCACGAATCTAAGCATATCAAAAAACGGACTGCAACTTTCTCCAGTCTGGAAACTGTCAAGTTGAACAAAACTGAAACTCAAGATTGAATATAAGTCCTCAGATTATTCAAAGGTCTATCAGACAAGATTGATTATCTTTCTCCACCTATAATCAACGTTCTCCGTTTTTGAGAAGAACAATCTCTGTTTCTGCAGAAGAAGACTTCTCATTTCTGCAGAAAAATATTCACTCCTTTCCAAACAGTTTTGGATCAAATTAAACATCCAAATCGAAGCCCAATCACTATCAAATATTATCAAAGCTTAATGGGTCATTAAAGCACGCAACAAGTCTGTTTTAGATCAAGCAAAAGGCCCAAAACAGAAAGCCCAAAACTGTCAAATACATGGAGCTTTATTTGTCAACAGATTCCTTGCTTCTGTCAGAAGGAAAACAGAGCACTCCCAACAGATCTTTCTAACCAGAATTAATTGCTCAAAACATCTATAAAAGGAAGGCAAATTCGCAAGCATCAACCAGATCTTCAAGTGTCAAGTATTCTCATTAAATCATATTCACTTGCATCCTTGAAGTCATCTCATTCACAAAAGAAATCAGGCTGAACCAAATACATACTTCAAGTTTTATTCTATTGAGTTCTTTCTCTGTTCTGAATCCTTTTCTCAAACAAGAGTTGAGCAAAATTAGATTCAAACAAACCTTTCAAATTATTATTGTATAAACTCATAACTATAAGGATTGTTTATAGTTTGAGTGTGATTAAAATAGTTAACTTCAAAATCCTAACAGATTAGTTAGGTGACCTGATTAATCCTTTCTGGGTGGAAAGGAAGTGTAGTTACAGATCAAGGTTGATCTCTAACTGTGATTGTTCTCCCTTTCTCTTTGAACACTTAATGAAAATCTCACAGTTGTGAGGACTGGACGTAGCCCACGTTGGGTGAACCAGGATATATTCTTGTGTGGTATTTCTTCCTTATCTCTATTTACATTCAGTTATTGTTATTATCAAAATTAAATAGAGAAACTAAAACTGTGATTTTAACTAATCAAGAACGTTCTGCGTTTTCTGTTTTAAAACCAAGAACGTTCTCCGTTTCTGTTTTTATAACCAAGATCATTCTTGAGTTGTTTTCTTAAGTTTTTAATAGGAAATTTTAAAAAAGGCAAGATTACAATTCAAACCCCCTTCCTTGTAACTTGACATTGCTACTTCAATTGGTATCAGAGCTAGGTCTCTAGAAAAAAAAAAACTTTAACCAAGTGCTAGAGAAAAAGATCTAGAAGAAAAAATGTCAAAAGCAAAATACATTGTTGAAGGAGGATCCTCAAACAGGCCACCATACTTTGATGTAACTTTTTACTACTTTTGGAAAAACAAGATGCAGTTGTTTCTAAAGTCTCAAGACACAGGAATGTGGCGCATCATTACAGATGGAGATTTCATTCCAAGAGCTGATCAAAATGATTCAAACTCTGCCAAGAAGGAAGAAGTCGACTGGACATCTGAAGACAAAACTAAGGTACTCTTAAACTCTAAAGCTCAATTATTCTTATCGTGCGCTTTGAGCAGGGAAGAAAGCGAAAGAGTTGATGAATGCACAACAGCTAAAGAAATCTGGGATACACTACAAATTCATCATGAAGGAACGAACCATGTCAAAGAAACAAGAATAGACATCGGCATAAGAAAATTTGAACTGTTCGAAATGAATGAAGGAAAAACTATTGATGAAATGTATTCAAGGTTCACAACTATAGTAAATGAAATGCGTTCCTTAGGAAAGGCTAACTCAGTACAAGATAGAGTAAGAAAGATCATGAGATGTCTTCCAGTCATATGGAGACCAATGGTAACAGCCATAAGCCAAGCCAAGAACCTTGAAGTACTGGCACTAGAAGAACTAATTGGAACCATAAAAGCACATGAGGTATTATTACAAGAAGATAAACCTGTCAAGAAAGGAAAAACAATAGCTTTGAAAGCATTTCAAGAAAGCACGTTTGACCAAACAGAGGAAGAACCAGAAGAAACTCAAGAAGAGGCTGATGAAGAAATAGATTTTCTCACTAAAAGAATTCAAAGAATAATGAGAAGAAGGGATCGAAGGGATTCCCAAACAGAAAAGAAAATCCTAAGACAGAACAAGATAAAAGTCAAATTACATGCTTTGGATGTAATAAGCTGGGACATTACAAATCTGAATGTCCTCTAAACAAAAGAACACCAAACAGATTTCCTTTCAAAAAGAAATCAATGATGGCCACATGGGATAACTCAGATGAATCCGATGAGGAAGAAGATGAAGAAGCCAACATATGCTTAATGGCAAACACTGAAGAAAATGAGGTAACAAATTCTAAATCCTGCATTTTGTGTGAACAAATGGAAAAAGAATTTGACAACTTATTAAATGATTCAAACTTACTCATACAAAAATGTAGTTCCTTAAAAGAAAAATTTTATAAAGAAAAGGAAGAAAAAGCAAAAACTCAGGTTCTGAATAATAAGTTGAAGGAAATCATTCAAAATCTGAAAGAATCTCAAACCAAAAACTTTCACACTGAAAATCAAGAAAGTCCATAACGTTCTGCACTTCAAAAGGAGAACATTCTCCTTAAATCTGAAGTTCAACTTTTGAAAAATGATCTGTTAAACTTTATTAAAGCTACTGGAACATTTCAGAAAATCATGGGATCTCAAGTTGGAATATTTGATAAAACTGGTCTTGGTTTTGATCAGACTCAGAAAACCAAAATGTATGAAAAAAAATTTATTCCAGAAAGAAGAGAACAATCATGCAAAATCAAATGTTCATATTGCAGTAAAACTGGACACCTTGAATTTGCGTGTTATTTTAAGAAAAGAGATGAGAAAATCAAGTGCAAACAGAAAAAAGAACAATCTGAAAGAAAAACAGTTTTTCAAAAAATCCAAGAACATTCTCCAGATAAAACAGAAAACGGAGAAAGTTCTAAAAATCTGTCAAAACCTGTTAAAAAATCTTTTCATAAACAAATAATTAAATGTTCTTCATGCTCTAAGATTGGACATTCTGAATCTACATGCTATAATATCAGAAAAACAAAATTCAGAACTAATCCACAAGGACCCAAGACAGAATGGGTACCAAAAGTTAATAAAACCAAAACTGCAGGTTGGTTCTCAAGGTGTCAAGAAAAAGCCATGGTTTTTGGACAGTGGCTGTTCAAGACACATGACGGGTGATAAAAATTGCTTCATGTCCTTTGTCAAGAAAGATGGAGGGTCTATTACTTTTGGAAACGACAATCAAACTCGAATCAAAGGTAAAGGGACAATTGGTAAGAAAAACTCTGCTCAAATAACTGATGTTCAATATGTTGAAGGTCTAAAACATAATCTCTTAAGCATAAGTCAACTCTGTGACAATGGCTGTGAAGTTATTTTCAAACCCAACATATGTGAAATCATAAAAACATCATCAGGTGAAAAACTGTTTTCTGGAACCAGAAAGAAAAATCTCTATGTATTATATCTTGAAGAATTACCTGATGAATCCTACTTCATATCTATTGATAAAGATAAATGGATCTGGCATAAAAGGGCAGGGCATGCCAATTGAAGTAGCAATGTCAAGTTACAAGGAAGGGGGTTTGAATTGTAATCTTGCCTTTTTTAAAATTTCCTGTTAAAAACTTAAGAAAAAAACTCAAGAATGATCTTGGTTATAAAAACAGAAACGGAGAACGTTCTTGGTTTTAAAATAGAAAACGCAGAACGTTCTTGATTAGTTAAAATCACAGTTTTAGTTTCTCTATTTAATTATGATAATAACAATAACTGAATGTAAATAGAGATAAGGAAGAAATACCACACAAGAATATATCCTGGTTCACCCAACGTGGGCTACGTCCAGTCCTCACAACTGTGAGATTTTCACTAAGTGTTCAAAGACAAAAGGAGAACAATCACAGTTAGAGATCAGCCTTGATCTGTAACTACACTTCCTTTCCACCCCAGAAAGGATTAATCAGGTCACCTAACTAATCTGTTAGGATTTCGAAATTAACTCTTTTAATTTCGAAATTAACTCTTTTAACTGTTTGGAAAGGAGTGAATATTTTTCTGCAGAAATGAGAAGTCTTCTTCTGCAGAAACAGAGATTGTTCTTCTCAAAAACGGAGAACGTTGATTATAAGTGGAGAAAGATAATCAATCTTGTCTGATAGACTTTTGAATAATCTGAGGACTTATATTCAATCTTGAGTTTCAGCTTTGTTCAACTTTCTTGACAGTTTCCAGACTGGAGAAACTTGCAGTTCGTTTTTTGATATGCTTAGATTCGTGATGATTTTTCTTAATGATCCGAGAATCGTTTTGAGTAAAAACGATTCCTATCTGTTCCTTGCCATGTACTGATGAAATTGGTATAAAGATTTCAGGCATAATTAATGTGGAAGTGTTGGAGAAAGATTGATGAAGTGGCTGTAACGATCTTTCTTGATTTTGCTGATCTTTCTCTGTTTTGTATAGTTTATGATCATGACTTATTTCTTTGCTTTGCTTGGTTCCTATCTTTAATAAAAACACTCAAGAGCACAGATTAAATTAACATAACATTTAGAATCATAATTAATATCTTGTTTATTTTCATCAAAACTTAATTTGAGAGTTTGTCTTAACAATCTCCCCCTTTTTGATGATGACAAACATGTTAATTTAGATTTTAATTCTGATTCTAATTTTAATTTTGAAGAGGGTAAAAACTCCCCCTCAATTGATGCAACAGATGTTTTTATTGATATAACTAATGCAATCAGTTTAATTTCAGCAATAAAAGATATTTCATTAATAAAGCGTTTTGCTGAATTACAAAAAGTAAGATCCTGAATTTTAATCGGATCATAAACAGAATAAAAAACTAAACTTAATTCTCCCCCTTTGTCATACAAAAAGGAAGGAGAAAAAGATCCCTATTTGGCTAAAGAAGGAGAAGATCCTTCTGATGATTGAGACTTGGATGGCACAGGGACAGGCTCGGGAGCTGGAGCAGCGTGAAAAGGAGGAGGAGGAGGTACACCGAGCTTGGGTGCAAGCGTATCCGTGAGCCAGGATTGCAGCTGAGTCTGTTGTGCCAAGAGGACTTGTAGAGTGGCCATTATTTCAAAGTTGCTTGGTTCCCTTGGAGGATTCATGATTGGTGGAGGAATAGGAGTAGTACTGGTTGATGGAGTAGAGACAGTTGGGAGAGAGGAATCATTGTTGGAGTAGAGACATGATTGGATGAGGTAGCGTTGTTGGAAGGTTCGGAGGAAGCCAAAAATTGACTAATGCCAAAAATAGATGACGTGGTGGTTTGAGGAGAAATGTACGCTGGTGACATGGCAGAGACATTTTGGTGAGAAATTATTGTTGTCATGGGGTCAAGTGGAGAACGAAGAAGCTGAGAGACAGAAATGAAATCTGTGGATGAAATGGTGGATTGTTGGGGAAAAACAGAGAATGTTGGATTGGTAGGAGGAGGGGTAAGAGAACGTTCTCTGTTTGGAGGGGAACTTTCTTGAGCAGGATTAGAACATTCTGGGTATTGTGGTGTTTGGTCTGGGTGTTGTGGAGAAAGTTCTGGATTTTGGGAAGAACGTTATGGGGTATGAGGAGAACGTTATGGGGTTTTATCATTAGCTCTAGCTGGTGAAGGAGATGATGATGTGGGGACTGTGACAGGAGCTTCTCGTCTGGCAGAACGTTTTCTTTTTAGGGTGGAAGGAAATGAATGAATAAGTGGGGCAGACTGTCTTGTTCTGGGTCTGGTGGTTTGTGGATATCGTGGCTGTGATTTAGATGGGGGAGAAGGCTGTCTAGTGACATTGATTTTCATATGGGACATGTTTTTGGTGGAAAATTTGGAGATTTTGATAAGAGATTTTTCATTGGTCAGGGGGATATGAAAATGATTAAAGACTTTTGTAAGAATCATACCATAAGGAACATTATTCTTCTTGTAGTCTTTATTGGCAGCAGCAATCATGTGGTGAAGTATCAGATGAGGCAGATTGAGACGCTTGCAGTTGAGTAGATGATATATGACCAGTGCGTCGTTTTCAGAGACATACTCATGACTTCCACAGTGAGGAAGAAGAGTATGTTGACTCATGTTGTTGAAGATCTTAGGGGGAGGGCGCAGGAATGTTGACAGATACCTGGTGGAATTCTCTTGAAATAATTCTGAGAGAACTGCAGTCTCTTTAAGATTGAGAGCTGCATACCAGAATTTTCCAAAAACAGCAGGACCTTCAGTAGGGAGATCCAGGATTGAGGCCAAAATGTCAGGAGTTAACCTGATCTCAATTCCCTTGATAGTGGAAATGAATAGAGATTTTTCAGGAAATGTTTTGGCTTGACAGTAGAAGGCACGAACAGCATCTGGATAGTGTGGTTCAGAAATTTGCATAAATGCAGTCCAGCGTAGGGCATCAGTAAAGTGTTTGACAGAGTTGCCATCGACTATGAGTTTGTCGAAAATGAAAACTCTACCAACACCAATGGGTCTTTGAGCCCATTTGTCTTTGAAAAGTTTGGTGGCAGTGGGAGGAATTAGAGGAGTGGTATTTGGCTTGGTCTTTTTGGAGGGAGGAGATGGTGGCATAGGAGAATCAGGGTTAGAGGAAGGTTCTGATGAAGGAGAGGAAGAAGTTTGAGGTGAAAGTGGTCGTTTGGTGGTTGTTGAAGGATTGTAAGACGGAGAACGTTCGTCGGGAGGTGAACGTTCTTGAGTTGGAGAGGGAGAATGTTGATGTTCAGGAGAACATTCTCGAATCGGAGAGCGTGTTTGAGTGTGGGAAGGAGAAGTAGTGGGAGAACGTTCTTGAGAAGGAGAAGTAAAATGGGGAGGGATAGGAGAACGTTCTGGAATTGGAGAACGTTCAGGAGTAGGGGTAAGAGTTTTGTGAGCAGTTGTAGCGAAAGGAGTGGGAGAACGTTCGTGCATTTGGGTGGGAGAAGGTTTTGGGGTTGGGGAACGTTCTTGAGATGAGGAAGGGGAAAGACGAAATTTGTTTTTAGGTACAGTGGTTTTGAATCTCTGGCAAATGGGTAAGTTTTTTCTTGCCAGAAATTTTGAGGTTGAAATGGTGGTTTTGGTTTTTAGAGTACGGGTTTTAGGTTGAGAAGATTTGGGGGAGGAGAAAAAATCAGTCATTGGTCTTTGTTTCTGGGTTGAAGGAAAGGATTGAGAGGTTTCAGAAAATGAAGATTTAGAAGAGGTTGGTATAGAGGTTTTTGATGTAGGAATAGGTTTTGTTGAAGGTGCAGGAGTATCAGATGATTCATCTGAGTCAGTGTTTGAGATGATGAAGTAGGTAGGTTTAGTGTTTGGTGTCCTTGAAGTCCCAATTCCTGCCAGAATTCTCATTGAGCGCCTCTTAGGTGCTGGAGGATTAACAAATTTATGTGGTGGTGGTGTGGGTTTGGAAAAGGATGTTCGTAAATGAGGAGGAACTTGAGTAAAATTTGGTGTTTGGCAGGAATAGAGAGGTGGAAGAACAGAGGAGACAGGTTCAGGAATGGAGGTGTTAGGGTTGGAGTCAGGAGACGAAAGACAGATAATCAGAAAAGGAAGAATCTGATGAGTGTTTTGGAGGAGTTGGCTTGGGTGGAGGTGAAGGTGAATGATCATAGACTGGTGAGAAGGATGATGATGGTGATGGAGTTTCAGTGCTTACATTTTTGCGAGCAACTTGCTTGGTTCGAGCCATTTTTGATGCTGAGAGAGAGATTGAAGAGAAGCTTTGGAGGAAGATGATAGTTGAGAAAATGAAAAACTGTTTCAAAAGAATTGAACAGTTGTAATAACTGCAATTTGCCTTTGCAGTTTCAAGAGAGAGAGAGAGAGTAATGATGATGAACCTAGGGAAGTGACAAGTGTTTGGGGAAAGGGATGATTTTGACGGCTGAGCAGTGCCTTTTGAAGGACTTGATGCATGCGCTTTTAATGCTGAGACATGCCTTGCCTGCGCATGAGGGAGATGACGTCTGAGAAGATGATTTGAAAAATGGAGAAAGATGTTTGAAAAACGGAGATTGATAAACTAGGTTTTTCAGGATTTTTCAAAATTCTCAGTTTTTCTTTGATTGAATTAAAACTTTCCTCGACTAAGGGCTTTGTAAAAATATCAGCAAGCTGATTTTGAGTATCAACAAAAATTAATTCAATTTCCTTTTTATTAACGTGATCGCGAATAAAATGATGTTTTATTTCAATATGTTTTGATCGAGAATGCTGAATTGGATTTTTTGACAGATTGATTGCACTAGTATTATCACAGTAGATTGGAATACTAGAGTAACTTACAGAAAAGTCTTCAAGTTGATTTTTAATCCAAAGGACTTGTGAGCAACAATTTGCGGCTGATACGTATTCAGCTTCAGTGGTTGATAAGGCTATAGTATTTTGTTTTCTGCAAGACCAACTTATCAAAGCATCTCCCAGAAATAGGCATGCTCCACTGGTGCTTTTTCTTTCAGTTTTATCTCCAGCATAATCAGCATCACAATATGCTACAAGATCAAAATGAGAACCTTTTCTATACCAAAGGCCAAGATCAGTAGTTCCAACAAGATATCTAAAAATTCGTTTTACAGCAGTTAAATGAGATTCTTTTGGTGCAGATTGAAATCTAGCGCATAATCCTACTGCAAATACTGTTAAAACAATATTGGGATCTGCAACAAGAGTTAACCAACAAAGTAGAAAACTAACAAATGCAAGAAAAAACGAAAAACGGAGAACGTTCTGCGTTTTCTGCTGAAAATGGAGAACGTTCTTGACAGAACAGAAAACCAGTAAGAAACAGAAAACCAGAAAAAATCAGAAAAACAGAGACTGATTATCGTTCTCCGTTTTCTGCAGTTTTAAAAAACAGTTCTGCAATCAAATTAAACGAAATTAAAGAAAGACAAAGGGAAGAATGACACCAAAATTTACGTGTTCGGTCTCAATTGTTGAGACCTACGTCACGGGCAAGCAAGCAAGATTAATCCACTATTGTTAATTGAACTTTACAAGATTAAAGCCTTCTCAAAATTGATTTCCTAGTGTCTATCACTGTTTATGAACCAGCAACACTAGCCTTTTCTCTCAATCTTTCTTTCTCTCCCTTTAATCTTCTTTCTCTGAATTGCTATGAATCACGAATTGCTTATTTTCCTCTCAGTTTCACTGCTATTGCTGCTGCAATTACTGCTTGTACTGCTACAATATTACAGCCCTATATATAGTATACACAAGCAACTAACTATAACCACCTATCATAACTAACTTGGCCAAAGTTAGTTATAACAACCACTAAAGTTTAACTAACTTTAGTTAGATGATTTGAGGCACATTCACAATTCTCCACCTTGACTCAATATCAGAATAATTCAATCATTCATCTTGCTGCCATTGCTGCATCTTTACTCTTTGTCGAAGCCAACTATGTCCAAGCAATGCTTGAACTTAGTTTGTGAAAGTGATTTGGTGAATGCATCAGCTGGGTTGTCCTCAGTTGCAATTTTCTAAACTGAAACCTGCTTTGAATCGATCACATCTCTTATGAAGTGATACTTAACATCAATATGTTTGGATTTATTATGATATACTTGATGTTTGGATAAGTGTATAGCACTTTGACTATCACAATAAATTGAAACACAATTCTGATCTATTCCTAGTTCACCAATAAGTCCTTTCATCCATAAAGCTTCTTTAACACCTTCAGTAAGCGCAATGAATTCAGCTTGGGTTGTAGAAAGTGCTACCACCGACTGTGTAATTGCTCTCCAACTTACAGCAGTCCCAAATAAAGTGAAAACATAACCAGAAATTGATTTTCTAGTGTCCATGTTTCCGGCATAATCCGAGTCCACATATCCCTTGATTGGTTCCTTGTCATGATGAGTCTTTTTGAACTTTAAACCTGCTGTCAGTGAGCCATTTAAGTACCTCATAATCCACTTGAGTGCTGACCAATGTAGTGCTCCTGGATTAGTCATAAATCTGCTGACAACATTCACAGCATAAGCTAAATCTGGCCTGCTGCAGATCATCCCATACATTATGCTGCCAACTCCACTAGCATAAGGAATTATACTCATTTTTTGCCTTTCCTCATCTGTCTTAGGTGAGTCTTGCATAGACAATTTGAAATTTTGTCCCAAGGGAGTAGTAACATGTCTTGCTTCATGCATTCTATATTTAGTGACAACTTTCTTCAAGTAGGCAGCCTGAGAAAGAAATAGTTCCCCCTTCATTCTGTTTCTCTTTATATCCATTCCTAAGATCCTTTTGGCCTCTCCAAGTTCTTTCATCTCAAACTCATTACTAAGATTATCTTTGAGCCTTTTAATCTGGTCTTTACTTGAGCTTGCAAGAAGAATATCATCCACATAGAGTAATCGGTAAGTTGGAGAACATTCTTGACCTTTCTTTAAAACTGGAGAATGTTCTTGAGTTGGAGAACGTTCTTGACTTTTCTCTTTCAAAATGTAAACACAGCTGTCAAAACTACATCTTTGGAAACCAGTCCTTATCATGAAATCATCAAACTTCCTATACCACTGTCTAGGACTTTGCTTGAGTCCATACAATGACTTTTTAAGAAGACAAACCTTGTTGCTGCCTTTTGTAAATCCTTCAGGTTGCCGCATATAGATGGTTTCTTCAAGATCACCATGTAGAAATGCTGTTTTGACATCCAGCTGCTCTAATTCCAAGTCTTGTTGGGTTACAATTGAAAGAAGAATTCTGATTGAACAATGTTTTACAACTGGTGCAAATACTTCATTGAAATCTATTCCTTCAAGCTGAGAAAATCC
>JBBPBP010009777.1:33256653-33275414 GCA_037974735.1 Cicer chorassanicum | reverse complement strand
GCATATAGATGGTTTCTTCAAGATCACCATGTAGAAATGCTGTTTTGACATCCAGCTGCTCTAATTCCAAGTCTTGTTGGGTTACAATTGAAAGAAGAATTCTGATTGAACAATGTTTTACAACTGGTGCAAATACTTCATTGAAATCTATTCCTTCAAGCTGAGAAAATCCTTTTGCAACTAATCTTGCTTTGAATCTTATATTCTCTTTTCCTTGAATGCCTTCCTTTCTCTTGAACACCCATTTTGATCCAATTACCCTTTGACTCTTAGGAGTATCAAACAAAGTCCAGGTTTGATTCTTTTCTAATGACTGCATTTCTTCAATCATAGCTGTCATCCAAGCTTCCTTGTCTTCACTGTTAATGGCTTCTTTGTAGTTGCTGGGTTCATCTCTTTGAAGATCTTCAGCAACACTTAAAGCATAACAAATTAAATCTGCTTCACCATATCTGATTGGAGGTTTTATGACCCTTCTTTCTCTATCCCTTACCAAGTTGTAATTGGCCAAATCTGGTTGTGTTGCTGCACTATTATCAAGTGATGTATCAGGTATGTCTTCATGATTAATCTCTTGATCTTCAGGTGACTCCACCTCAATCTGAACACTCTCAGTATTGTTGTTTGAAGAACTGTCAAACGGAGAACGTTCTGCGTTTCTGCAACGTTCTTCGTTTCTGCAGCACTGAAACAGAGAATGTTCTGCGTTTCTGCAGAACTGACACGGAGAATGTTCTGCGTTTCTGCAGAACTGAAACGGAGAATGTTCTTTGTCAATCATGGGCATTCTTGTTTCATCAAACACTACATCTCTTGATATGATGCACTTGGGCACACCTTGGTCAATTCTCCACAACTTGTAACCTTTTATTCCTTTAGGATATCCAATAAAAACACATTTGATTGCTCTAGGATCCAACTTATCTTGCCTTGTGTGAGCAAATGCTAAGGAACCAAATACCTTCAGATTTGAGTAGTCAGCTGGTTTGCCACTCCACATCTCAATTGGTGTCTTAAATCCAATAGCTGATGAAGGGCATCTATTTATCAAATACACTGCTGTAACAACAGCTTCTCCCCAAAATGTTTTAGGCAGCCCTGCACTCAAGATCATACATCTTACTCTTTCCAAGATTGTTCTGTTCATCCTTTCAGCAATGCCATTTTGTTGAGGGGTGCCTGCAACTGTTCTATGTCTTTGGATACCTAAGTCCATGCAATACTTATTAAACTACTCTGAAAGATACTCCAGGCCATTGTCAGTTCTTAAACATTTCAGCTTGGTTTCCTTTTGAGTTCCAATTTGCATATGTCATTATTTAAATTTCATAAAAGTGTCACTTTTATTTTTAATGACATAAATCCATACTTTCCTAGAATAATCATCAATGATGGTTAAGAAGTAAGAACAACCAGCATGAGTTTTTTTCCTTGAAGGACCCCACAAATCAGAATGAGCATATTCAAAAGGTCTAGAGGTGTTGTGTTGGCCAACACCAAAACTGCCCCTCTTAGACTTTCCTAGAATACAATGATCACAAAATTCTAATTTTTCAATTTTGTCACCATTAAGCAAATTCTGTTTTGATAACTCAATTAAGCCTCTTTCACTTACATGTCCTAACCTCATATGCCATATTCTAGTAGATGAATGCAAATTAGAACTAGCCACCGAAGCTTGTGCAATTATGGTAGAACCCTCTAAAATGTATAAACCATTTCTTTTAATGCCTTTACCAATGATATCATCTTTATTAATAATAGTCATGATACCATTCTTTATGTTTGTGGAACATCCTAAAATGTCAAACATACCAACAGAAATTAAATTTCTTTTTAATTCAGGTATGTACCTTACATCATTCAGCAGTAACTCCTTGCCATTGAACATTCTGAATCTGATTGATCCTATGCCTTGCACCTTACATGATTTGTTGTTGCCAAGCAAAACAATTCCACCATCACGAAGGTCTATTGATTCAAAATAATCATTTCTTGGACACATGTGGAAAGTACATCCTGAGTCTAATACCCAATTCTTTTCACTTTCAGAATTTGAAATCATCAATGCCTCTGCAGATTCATAGCCAGCATCAACAAGCGCAGTATTTCCAGAATCTTGAGAGTTTCTTGATTCATTTCTTTCAGGGCAATCTTTCTTGAAGTGTCCCTTCTTTTGGCAATGAAAACATTTATACTTCCCTTCAGGTTTAGTTTTCGAATTGGACCTATGTTTATTCCCATTTGATCCTTTCTTGTTAGTTCTTCCTTTGGTCACATTCAGACTTTCAGCAAGATTATCATTCTTGGTTTCATGTTTTTTATAGCTTTCCTTGGTCCGGATAGACGTATACACTTCTTCAAGAGTAATTGTTTGTTCTCTTCCAAACATAATAGCATCCTTGAAGTGTTCATATGAACTTGGCAGGGCTCTAAGCAAGGTCAGAGCTTTGTCTTCATCATCTAGCTTGACTTCTAAACTTTCTAAATCATCAAGAATCTTGTTGAAATCAGTAAGTTGTGATGTAATAGGTTTCTCTTCATCCATTTTAAAAGAGAACAATTGCTATTTCAAGAAGAGCCTATTTGAAACTGATTTAGTCATGTAGACAGATTCAAGTTTAAGCCATAAGGCTGCTGCTGTTGGTTCCCTTGCAACTTCCCTCAAAGCTTTGTCTCCAAGACACAAGATGATGGTACTCTTTGCTTTTTCAATCAGTTCTACCTTTTCTTGAGTTGACATTGTTGCAGGAAGAGCTGATTCACCCTTCAACGCGTTCACCAAACCTTGTTGTACCAGAACAACATGCATCTTTATCTTCCACAGACCAAAATCATTTGACCCATTGAACTTTTCAATATCGAACTTTGTGGTTCCAACCATTGTTGCTCCCTTCCCACAGACGGCGCCAATTGTTAAAACAATATTGGGATCTGCAACAAGAGTTAACCAACAAAGTAGAAAACTAACAAATGCAAGAAAAAACGAAAACGGAGAACGTTCTGCGTTTTCTGCTGAAAACGAAGAACGTTCTTGACAGAACAGAAAACCAGCAAGAAACAGAAAACCAGAAAAAATCAGAAAAACGGAGACTGATTATCGTTCTCCGTTTTCTGCAGTTTTAAAAAACAGTTCTGCAATCAAATTAAACGAAATTAAAGAAAGACAAAGGGAAGAATGACACCAAAATTTACGTGTTCGGTCTCAATTGTTGAGACCTACGTCACGGGCAAGCAAGCAAGATTAATCCACTATTGTTAATTGAACTTTACAAGATTAAAGCCTTCTCAAAATTGATTTCCTAGTGTCTATCACTGTTTATGAACCAGCAACACTAGCCTTTTCTCTCAATCTTTCTTTCTCTCCCTTTAATCTTCTTTCTCTGAATTGCTATGAATCACGAATTGCTTATTTTCCTCTCAGTTTCACTGCTATTGCTGCTGCAATTACTGCTGCAATTACTGCTTGTACTGCTACAATATTACAGCCCTATATATAGTATACACAAGCAACTAACTATAACCACCTATCATAACTAACTTGGCCAAAGTTAGTTATAACAACCACTAAAGTTTAACTAACTTTAGTTAGATGATTTGAGGCACATTCACAAATACAATATCTGGTCTGCTAGCAGTTAAATATAGCAAGGAACCGATCATGCCTCTATATTCTTTCTCAGAAATAGATTTTCCATGTTCATCTTTATCTAATGAAGAGGATGGATGCATAGGAGTAGACATAATTTTTGCTTCATTCATTTTGTACTTGGTTAACAAATCTTTAATGTATTTTTCTTGACAAATAAAAATACCATTTTCATGTTGTTTAATTTGTAAACCAAGAAAATATCTTAATTCTCCCATCATGCTCATTTCGAATTCACTTTGCATAAGTATTGAGAAACCATTACACATTTTTTCATTTGTTGATCCAAAGATAATATCATCAACATACACTTGTACAATGAGTAAATCATTTTTATCAATTTTCTTAAAGAGTGTAGTGTCAATTTTTCCTCTGGAAAAACCATTATTGATTAAGAATGAACTTAACCTATCATACCAAGCTCTTGGTGCTTGTTTTAAGCCATACAGAGCTTTTGTGAGTTTGAAAACATGATTTGGTTTTGATTGATCTTCAAAGCCAGGAGGTTGTTTCACATAAACTTGCTCATTCAGAAAACCGTTTAAAAATGCACTTTTAACATCCATTTGAAATAATTTAATAAGTCTGTGAGATGCATATGCAAGAAGTATACGAATAGCTTCTAACCTTGCAACGGGAGCAAAAGTTTCATCATAGTCTATACCTTCTTGTTGATTGTAACCTTGAGCAACCAATCTTGCTTTGTTTCTTACAACCTTACCTTCTTCATCTAATTTGTTTCTGAAAACCCAGCGTGTACCAATAATTGTTTGATCTTGAGGATTTGGTACCAAAGTCCAGACTTCATTTTTATCAAACTGCTGCAGTTCTTCCTTCATGGCTTCAATCCAAGATTGATCAACTATGGCTTCTTTAATTGATTTTGGTTCAACTTGAGAAATCATTGCCATGTTGTTTTCATCATTTTTGAATGATTTCCTAGTTCGAATTCCATCTGCTGTATCCCCAATGATTTGAGTTTGAGGATGATCTCCTATTGTTCTCCAGCTTTTAGGTGGAGAATGATACGGAGATTGTTTATCGATCTCCATTTCCTGTATATCAGTTTTCTGTTGTGTGTCTGGCAATTCTTCATCCTCATTTGACTTTTCAAGTATTAAATCATCAAATTCTTCAAATAAAATATGCATGCTGATTTCAACAATTTTAGTTCTTAGATTAAAAACTCTATAACCTTTAGAATTGGTTGAATAACCCAAAAAGATAGCTTTATCTGATTTAGAATCAAATTTTCCAAGAACTTCTTTGTTGTTTAGAATATAACAGTAACATCCAAAAATATGGAAGTATGAAATATTTGGTTTTCTGTTTTTCCAGATTTCATATGGAGTTTTGTTTATGATTTTTCTAATGGATACACGATTTAGAATATAGCATGATGTATTAACGGCTTCAGCCCAAAAATATTTTTCAACGTTTGATTCTTCCAGGATTGTTCTTGCCATTTCTTGTAAGGTTCTATTTTTTCTTTCAACAACTCCATTTTGTTGTGGAGTTCTTGCACAAGACAAATTATGAGAAATGCCAAGTTCATCTAGAAAGTTTTGAAGGGGGCATTTATGAATTCTCCTCCATGATCACTTCTTATAGAGATGATGCTGGATTCTTTTTCATTTTGTACCTTTTTACAAAAGATTTTAAAAGCTTCAAAGGCATCATCTTTCTGTTTTAAAAATAGTACCCAAGTGTATCGAGAAAAATCATCAACAATAACAAAACCATATTTCATTCCTCCTAAACTGGTTGTTTTGACAGGACCAAATAAGTCTATGTGAAGTAATTCAAGAATTCTGTTTGTGGAAATAAAATCTTTTGAATGAAAGCTGCTTTTAACTTGCTTTCCTTTTACATAAGCTTCACATATTTTGTCTTTTTCAAAATTCAGTTTTGGTAAACCTCTGACAAGTTCTAATTTTGAAATTTTCGAAATGGTTTTCATGCTGACATGCCCTGCCCTTTTATGCCAGATCCATTTATCTTTATCAATAGATATGAAGCAGGATTCATCAGGCAATTCTTCAAGATATAATACATAGAGATTTTTCTTTCTGGTTCCAGAAAACAGCTTTTCACCTGATGATGTTTTTATGATTTCACATATGTTGGGTTTGAAAATAACTTCACAGCCATTGTCACAGAGTTGACTTATGCTTAAGAGATTATGTTTTAGACCTTCAACATATTGAACATCAGTTATTTGAGCAGAGTTTTTCTTACCAATTGTCCCTTTACCTTTGATTCGAGCTTGATTGTCGTTTCCAAAAGTAACAGACCCTCCATCTTTCTTAACAAAGGACATGAATCAATTTTTATCACCCGTCATGTGTCTTGAACAGCCACTGTCCAAAAACCATGGCTTTTTCTTGACACCTTGAGAGCCAACCTGCAGTATTGGTTTTATTAACTTTTGGTACCCATTCTGTCTTGGGTCCTTGTGGATTAGTTCTGAATTTTGTTTTTCTGATATTATAGCATGTAGATTCAGAGTGTCCAATCTTAGAGCATGAAGAACATTTAATTATTTGTTTATGAAAAGATTTTCTTGCTGGTTTTGACAGATTTTTAGAACTTTCTCAGTTTTCTGTTTTACCTGGAGAACGTTCTTGGTTTTTTTGAAAAACTGTTTTTCTTTCATATTGTTCTTTTTTCTGTTTGCTCTTGATTTTCTCATCCTTTTTTTTAAAATAACACGCAAATTCAAGGTGTCCAGTTTTACTGCAATATGAACATTTGATTTTGCATGATTGTTCTTTTCTTTCTGGAATAAAGAAATTTTCATACATTTTGGTTTTCTGAGTCTGATCGAAACCAAGACCAGCTTTATCAAATATTCCAACTTGAGATCCCATGATTTTCTGAAATGTTCCAGTAGCTTTAATAAAGTTTAACAGATCATTTTTCAAAAGTTGAACTTCAGATTTAAGGAGAACGTTCTCCTTTTGAAGTGTAGAACGTTCTGGACTTTCTTGATTTTCAGTGTGAAAGTTTTTGTTTTGAGATTCTTTCAGATTTTGAATGATCTCCTTCAGCTTATTATTTAGAACCTGAGTTTTTTCTTTTTCTTTATAAAATTTTTCTTTTAAGGAACTACATTTTTGTATGAGTAAGTTTGAATCATTTAATAAGTTATTAAATTCTTTTTCCATTTGTTCACACAAAATGCAGGATTCAGAATTTGTTACCTCATTTTCTTCAGTGTTTGCCATTAAGCATATGTTGGCTTCTTCATCTTCTTCCTCATCGGATTCATCTGAGTTATCCCATGTGGCCATCATTGATTTCTTTTTGAAAGGAAATCTGTTTGGTGTTCTTTTGTTTAGAGGACATTCAGATTTGTAATGTCCCAGCTTATTACATCCAAAGCATGTAATTTGACTTTTATCTTGTTCTGTCTTAGGATTTTCTTTTCTGTTTGGGAATCCCTTCTTCATTTGATCTCTTCTTCTCATTATTCTTTGAATTCTTTTAGTGAGAAAAGCTATTTCTTCATCAGCTTCTTCTTGAGTTTCTTCTGGTTCTTCCTCTGTTTGGTCAACCCTGCTTTCTTGAGATGCTTTCAAAGCTATTGTTTTTCCTTTCTTGACAGGTTTATCTTCTTGTAATAATACCTCGTGTGCTTTTAAGGTTCCAATTAATTCTTCTAGTGCCAGTACTTCAAGGTTCTTGGCTTGGCTTATGGCTGTTACCATTGGTCTCCATATGACTGGAAGACATCTCATGATCTTTCTTACTCTATCTTGTACTGAGTAAGCCTTTCCTAAGGAACGCATTTCATTTACTATAGTTGTGAACCTTGAATACATTTCATCAATAGTTTCTCCTTCATTCATTTCGAACAGTTCAAATTTTCTTATGCCGATGTCTATTCTTGTTTCTTTGACATGGTTCGTTCTTTCATGATGAATTTGTAGTGTATCCCAGATTTCTTTAGCTGTTGTGCATTCATCAACTCTTTCGCTTTCTTCCCTGCTCAAAGCGCACGATAAGAATAATTGAGTTTTAGAGTTTAAGAGTACCTTAGTTTTGTCTTCAGATGTCCAGTCGACTTCTTCCTTCTTGGCAGAGTTTGAATCATTTTGATCTGCTCTTGGAATGAAATCTCCATCTGTAATGATGCGCCACATTCCTGTGTCTTGAGACTTTAGAAACAACTGCATCTTGTTTTTCCAAAAGTAGTAATCAGTTCCATCAAAGTATGGTGGCCTGTTTGAGGATCCTCCTTCAACAATGTATTTTGCTTTTGACATTTTTTCTTCTAGATCTTTTTCTCTAGCACTTGGTTAAAGTGTTTTTTCTAGAGACCTTGCTCTGATGCCAATTGAAGTAGCAATGTCAAGTTACAAGGAAGGGGGTTTGAATTGTAATCTTGCCTTTTTTAAAATTTCCTGTTAAAAACTTAAGAAAACAACTCAAGAATGATCTTGGTTATAAAAACAGAAACGGAGAACGTTCTTGGTTTTAAAATAGAAAACGCAGAACGTTCTTGATTAGTTAAAATCACAGTTTTAGTTTCTCTATTTAATTATGATAATAACAATAACTGAATGTAAATAGAGATAAGGAAGAAATACCACACAAGAATATATCCAAGTTCACCCAACGTGGGCTACGTCCAGTCCTCACAACTGTGAGATTTTCCCTAAGTGTTCAAAGACAAAAGGAGAACAATCACAGTTCGAGATCAGCCTTGATCTGTAACTACACTTCCTTTCCATCAAGAAAGGATTAATCAGGTCACCTAACTAATCTGTTAGGATTTCGAAATTAACTCTTTTAATTACGCTCAAACTATAAACAATCCTTATAGTTATGAGTTTATACAATAATAATTTGAAAGGTTTGTTTGAATCTAGTTTTGCTCAACTCTTGTTTGAGAAAAGGATTCAGAACAGAGAAAGAAACCAATAGAATAAAACTGGAAGTATGTATTTGGTTCAGCTTGATTTCTTTTGTGAATGAGATGACTTTAAGGATGCAAGTGAATATGATTTTATGAGAATGCTTGACACTTAAAGATCTGGTTGATGCTTGCGAATTTGCCTTCCTTTTATAGATGTTTTGAGCAATTAATTCTGGTCAGAAAGAGCTGTTGGGAGTGCTCTGTTTTCCTTCTGACAGAAGCAAAGAATCTGTTGACAAATAGAGCTCCATGTATTTAACAGTTTTGGGCTTTCTGTTTTGGGCCTTTTGCTTGATCTAAAACAGACTTGTTGCGTGCTTTAATGACCCATTAAGCTTTGATAATATTTGATAGTGATTGGGCTTCGATTTGAATGTTTAATTTGATCCAAAACTATTTGGAAAAGAGTGAATATTTTTCTGCAGAAATGAGAAGTCTTCTTCTGCAGAAACAGAGATTGTTCTTCTCAAAAACGGAGAACGTTGATTATAAGTGGAGAAAGATAATCAATCTTGTCTGATAGACTTTTGAATAATCTGAGGACTTATATTCAATCTTGAGTTTCAGCTTTGTTCAACTTTCTTGACAGTTTCCAGACTGGAGAAAGTTGCAGTCCATTTTTTGATATGCTTAGATTCGTGATGATATTTCTTAATGATCCGAGAATCGTTTTGAGTAAAAACGATTCCTATCTGTTCCTTGCCATGTACTGATGAAATTGGTATAAAGATTTCAGGCATAATTAATGTGGAAGTGTTGGAGAAAGATTGATGAAGTGGCTGTAACGATCTTTCTTGATTCTGCTGATCTTTGTCTGTTTTGTATAGTTTATGATCATGACTTATTTCTTTGCTTTGCTTGGTTCCTATCTTTAATAAAAACACTCAAGAGCACAAATTAAATTAACATAACATTTAGAATCATAATTAATATCTTTAATTAATCTCTTGTTTATTTTCATCAAAACTTAATTTGAGAGTTTGTCTTAACAATTTTTATTTGTCAAGAAAAATACATTAAAGATTTGTTAACCAAGTACAAAATGAATGAAGCAAAAATTATGTCTACTCCTATGCATCCATCCTCTTCATTAGACAAAGATGAACATGGAAAATCTGTTTCTGAGAAAGAATATAGAGGCATGATCGGTTCCTTGCTATATTTAACTGCTAGCAGGCCAGATATTGTATTTGCAGTAGGATTATGCGCTAGATTTCAATCCGCACCAAAAGAATCTCATTTAACTGCTGTAAAACGAATTTTTAGATATCTTGTTGGAACTACTGATCTTGGCCTTTGGTATAGAAAAGGTTCTCATTTTGATCTTGTAGCATATTGTGATGCTGATTATGCTGGAGATAAAACTGAAAGAAAAAGCACCAGTGGAGCATGTCTATTTCTGGGAGATGCTTTGATAAGTTGGTCTTGCAGAAAACAAAATACTATAGCCTTATCAACCACTGAAGCTGAATACGTATCAGCCGCAAATTGTTGCTCACAAGTCCTTTGGATTAAAAATCAACTTGAAGACTTTTCTGTAAGTTACTCTAGTATTCCAATCTACTGTGATAATACTAGTGCAACCAATCTGTCAAAAAATCCAATTCAGCATTCTCGATCAAAACATATTGAAATAAAACATCATTTTATTCGTGATCACGTTAATAAAAAAGAAATTGAATTAATTTTTGTTGATACTCAAAATCAGCTTGCTGATATTTTTACAAAGCCCTTAGTCGAGGAAAGTTTTAATTCAATCAAAGAAAAACTGAGAATTTTGAAAAATCCCGAAAAATCTAGTTAAAACTGCTTCTGCAGAAAACGGAGAACGTTTATCAATCTCCGTTTTTTAAACATCTTTCTCCGTTTTTCAAATCCTCTTCCCAGACGTCATCTTCCTCATGCGCATGCAAGGCATGTCTCAGCATTAAATGCGCGTGCATCAAGCCTTTCAAAAGGCACTGCTCAGCCGTCAAAATCATCCCTTTCCCCAAACACTTGTCATTTCCCTAGGTTCATCATCATTACTCTCTCTCTCTTGAAACTGCAAAGGTAAATGGCAGTTATCACAACTGTTCATCTCTTTTGAAACAGTTTTCATTCCCTCAACTATCGTCTTCCTCCAAAGTAATTTTCAATCTCGTTTTCTCAGTATCAAAAATGGCTCGAACCAAGCAATCTGCTCGCAAAAATGCAAGCACTGAAACTCCATCACCATCATCATCCTTCTCACCAGTGTACAATCGTTCCCCTTCACCTCCACCCAGGCCAACTCCTCCAAAACACTCATCAGATTCCTCATTTTCTGATTATCTGTCTTCGTCTCCTGAATCCAACCCTAACACCTCCATTCCTGAACCTGTCTCCTTTGTTCTTCCACCTCTCTATTCTTGTCAAACACCAAATTTTACTCAAGTTCCTCCTCATTTAAGAACATCCTTTTCCAAACCCACACCACCACCACATAAATTTGTTAATCCTCCAGCACCTAAAAGGCGCTCAATGAGAATTCTAGCAGGAATTGGGACCTCAAGGACACCAATCACTAAACCTACCTACTTCATCATCTCATACACTGACTCAGATGAATCATCTGATACTCCTGCTCCTTCAACAAAACCTATTCCTACATCAAAAACCTCAATACCAACCTCCTCTAAATCATCATTTTCTGAAGCCTCTCAATCTATTCCTCCAAACCAGAAACAAAGACCAATGACTGGTTTTTTCTCCTCCCCCAAATCTTCTCAACCTAAAACCCGTACTCTAAAAACCAAAACCACCATTTCAACCTCAAAATTTCTAGCAAGAAAAAACTTACCCATTCGTCAGAGATTCAAAACAACTGTACATAAAAACAAATTTATTCTTTCCCCTTCCTCATCTCAAGAACGTTCCCCAACCCCAAAACCTTCTCCCACCCAAATGCAAGAACGTTCTCCCACTCCTTCCGCTACAACTGCTCACAAAAATCTTACCCCTACTCCCGAACGTTCTCCAATTCAAGAACGTTCTCCTATCCCTCACCATTTTTCTTCTCCTTCTCAACAACGTTCTCCTCACTCAGAACGTTCTCCCACTACTTCTCCTTCCCACACTCAAACACGCTCTCCCATTCGAGAATGTTCTCATGAACATCAACATTCTCCCTCTCCAACTCAAGAACGTTCACCTCCCGAAGAACGTTCTCCGTCTTACAATCCTTCCAAAACCACCAAACGACCACTTTCACCTCAAACTCTTTCCTCTCCTTCATCAGAACCTTCCTCTGACCCTGATTCTCCTATGCCACCATCTCCACCCTCCAAAAAGACCAAGCCAAATACCACTCCTTTGATTCCTCCCACTGCCACCAAACTTTTCAAAGACAAATGGGCTCAAAGACCCATTGGTGTTGGTAGAGTTTTCATTTTCGACAAACTCATCGTCGATGGCAACTCTGTCAAACATTTTACTGATGCCCTAGGCTGGACTGCATTTCTGCAAATTTCTGAACCACATTATCCAGATGATGTTCGTGCCTTCTACTGTTAGGCCAAAACATTTCCTGAAAAATCTCTGTTCATTTCCACTATCAAGGGAATTGAGATCAGATTAACTCCTGACATTTTGGCCTCAATCTTGGATCTCCCTACTGAAGGTCCTGCTGTTTTTGGAAAATCTTGGTATGCAGCTCTAAATCTTAAAGAGACTGCAGTTCTCTCAGAATTATTTCAAGAGAATTCTACCAGGTATCTGTCAACATTCCTGCGCCCTCTCCCTAAAATCTTCAACAACATGAGTCAACATACTCTTCTTCCTCACTGTGGAAGCCATGAGTATGTCTCTGAAAACGACGCACTGGTCATATATCATCTGCTCAACTGCAAGCGTCTAAATCTTCCTCATCTGATACTTCATCACATGATTGCTGCTGCCAACAAAGACTACAAGAAGAATATTGTTCCTTATGGTATGATTCTTACAAAAGTCTTCAATCATTTTCATATCCCCCTGACAAATGAAAAATCTCTTATCAAAATCTCCAAATTTTCCACCAAAAACATGTCCCATATGAAAATCAACGTCATTAGACAGCCTTCTCCCCCATCTGAATCACAACCACGATATCCACAAACCAACAGACCCAGAACCCGACAGTCTGCTCCACTTAGTCATTCATTTCCTTCCACTCTAAAAAGAAAACGTTCTACTAGACGGGAAGCCCATGTCACAGTCCCCACATCACCATCTCCTTCACCAGCTAGGGCTTCTGATAAAAACCCAGAACGTTCTCCTCATAACCCAGAACATTGCTCACAAAATCCAGAACCGTCTCCACAGCACCCAGAACAATCTCCATCAAACCCAGAATGTTCTCATCCTGATCAAGAAAGTTCCCCTCCAAACAGAGAACGTTCTCTTACCCCTCCTCCTAACAATACAACATTCTCTGTTTTTCCCCAACAATCCACCATTTCATCCACAGATTTCATCTCTGTCTCTCAGCTTCTTCGTTCTCCACTTGACCCCATGACAACATTGCTTTCTCACCAAAATGTCTCTGCCATGTCACCAGCGTACATTTCTCCTCAAACCACCACGTCATCTATTTTTGGCATTAGTCAATTTTTGGATTCCTCCGAACCTTCCAACAACGCTACTTCATCCAATCAATCCAACCCTCAACCACTACCTGCCTCTCTCCCAGCTGTCTCTACTCCATCAACCAGCACTACTCCTATTCCTCCACCAATCATGAATCCTCCAAGGGAACCAACCACTTTGAAATAATGGCCACTCTACAAGTCCTCTTGGCACAACAAACTCAGTTGCAATCCTGGCTCACGGATACACTTGCACCCAAGCTTGGTGTACCTCCTTCTCCTCCTTTTCACGCTGCTCCAGCTCCCGAGCCTGTCCCTGTGCCATCCAAGTCTCAATCGTCAGAAGGATCTTCTCCTTCTTTAGCAAAGTAGGGATCTTTTTCTCCTTCCTTTTTGTATGACAAAGGGTGAGAATTAAGTTTAATTTTTTATTCTGTTTATGATCTGATTAAAATTCAGGATCTCACTTTTTGTAATTCAGCAAAACGCTTTATTAATGAAATATCCTTTATTGCTGAAATTAAACTGATTGCATTAGTTATATCAATAAAAACATCTGTTGCATCAATTGAGGGGGAGTTTTTACCCTCTTCAAAATTAAAATTAGAATCAAAATTAAAATCTAAATTAACATGTTTGTCATCATCAAAAAGGGGGAGATTGTTAAGACAAACTCTCAAATTAAGTTTTGATGAAAATAAACAAAAGATTAATTAAAGATATAAATTATGATTCTAAATGTTATGTTAATTTAATCGGTGCTCTTGAGTGTTTTTATTAAAGATAGGAACCAAGCAAAGCAAAGAAATAAGTCATGATCATAAACTATACAAAACAGAGAAAGATCAGCAGAATCAAGAAAGATCGTTACAGCCACTTCATCAATCTTTCTCCAACACTTCCACATTGATTATGCCTGAAATCTTTATACCAATTTCATCAGTACATGGCAAGGAACAGATAGGAATCGTTTTTACTCAAAACAATTCTCGGATCATTAAGAAAAATCATCACGAATCTAAGCATATCAAAAAACGGACTGCAACTTTCTCCAGTCTTGAAACTGTCAAGTTGAACAAAACTGAAACTCAAGATTGAATATAAGTCCTCAGATTATTCAAAGGTCTATCAGACAAGATTGATTATCTTTCTCCACCTATAATCAACGTTCTCCGTTTTTGAGAAGAACAATCTCTGTTTCTGCAGAAGAAGACTTCTCATTTCTGCAGAAAAATATTCACTCCTTTCCAAACAGTTTTGGATCAAATTAAACATCCAAATCGAAGCCCAATCACTATCAAATATTATCAAAGCTTAATGGGTCATTAAAGCATGCAACAAGTCTGTTTTAGATCAAGCAAAAGGCCCAAAACAGAAAGCCCAAAACTGTCAAATACATGGAGCTCTATTTGTCAACAGATTCCTTGCTTTTGTCAGAAGGAAAACAGAGCACTCCCAACAGCTCTTTCTGACCAAAACTAATTGCTCAAAACATCTATAAAAGGAAGGCAAATTCGCAAGCATCAACCAGATCTTCAAGTGTCAAGTATTCTCATTAAATCATATTCACTTGCATCCTTGAAGTCATCTCATTCACAAAAGAAATCAGGCTGAACCAAATACATACTTCCTGTTTTATTCTATTGAGTTCTTTCTCTGTTCTGAATCCTTTTCTCAAACAAGAGTTGAGCAAAATTAGATTCAAACAAACCTTTCAAATTATTATTGTATAAACTAATAACTATAAGGATTGTTTATAGTTTGAGTGTGATTAAAAGAGTTAACTTCGAAATCCTAACAGATTAGTTAGGTGACCTGATTAATCCTTTCTGGGTGGAAAGGAAGTGTAGTTACAGATCAAGGTTGATCTCTAACTGTGATTGTTCTCCCTTTCTCTTTGAACACTTAGTGAAAATCTCACAGTTGTGAGGACTGGACGTAGCCCACGTTGGGTGAACCAGGATATATTCTTGTGTGGTATTTCTTCCTTATCTCTATTTACATTCAGTTATTGTTATTATCAAAATTAAATAGAGAAACTAAAACTGTGATTTTAACTAATCAAGAACGTTCTGCGTTTTCTGTTTTAAAACCAAGAACGTTCTCCGTTTCTGTTTTTATAACCAAGATCATTCTTGAGTTGTTTTCTTAAGTTTTTAACAGGAAATTTTAAAAAAGGCAAGATTACAATTCAAACCCCCTTCCTTGTAACTTGACATTGCTACTTCAGGGTTTTGGAAAATGGCTTGTTGCACTACGAGAATATGTCTTTGCATATGATGTGACAGAGTTCCTATCTTGGAATAATGGTTTTTTGCACTATGTGGTTATGCCCTCGCACTACAACGCGAACCACGTTTCTAAAAACCTTAAGTTAAAAGTAAGTTTGAGCATAAATATACAAATAGAAATCATAATACTTATCTACATATATTCTAAAAAACTTTTAATGTCAAAATAATCTTTAAAATATCATCTAATCAATGAAACATTTTATCATAAAAATTGGGGTGTTACACCTATAATAGTGTGTTAAGACAAACTCTCAAATTAAGTTTTAATGAAAATAAACAAAGATTAATTAAGAATATTAATTATGATTCTAAATGTTATGTTAATTTAATCTGTACTCTTGAGTGTTTTTATTAAAGATAGAAACCAAGCAAAGCAAAGAAATCAGATAAAAAATAAACAAAACAGTCATGATCATAAACTGTACAAAACAGAGAAAGATCAGCAGAATCTAGAATGATTGTCACAACCACTTCACCAATCTTACTCCAACACTTTTACAATGATTATGCCTTAATTCTTTATACCAATTTCATCAGTACATGGCAAGGAATAGATAGGAATCATTTTTACTCAAAACGGTTCTCGTATCACTAAGATAAATCATCATGAATCTAAGCATGTCAAAAACGGACTGCTACTTTCTCCAGTCTGGAACTGTCAAGAAAGTTGAAGAAAACTGAACTTCAAGATTGATTATAAGTCCTCAGATCATCTAGAAGACTATCAGATCAGATTGATCATCTTTCTCCACTTTTAATCAACGTTCTCCGTTTTTGAGAAAAACAATCTCTGTTTCAGCAGAAGAAGACTTCTCAATTCTGTAGAATATTATTCACTCCTTTCCAAACAAATTTGGATCAAATCAAGTATCCAGACCAAAGCCCAATTATCATCAAGTATTATCAAAGCTTAATGGGTCATTAAGCGCGCAGGAAGTTTGTGCGAAATTAAGCAAAACGGCCCAAACAGCAAGGCCTAAAACTATCACTTGAATGGTGCATTTTGTCAACAGATTCCTTGCTTCTGTCAGAAGGAAAACAGAGCACTACCAACAGCTCTTTTTGACCAGAATTAATTGCTCAAATCGTCTATAAAAGGAAGGCAAATTCACAAGCATTAATCAGAACTTCAAGTGTCAAGTATTCTCATTAAATCACATTCACTTGCATTCTTGAAGCTATCTCATTCACAAAAGAAATCAGACTGAAATCATTTCATACCTACAAATCATATTACTATGTTCTTTTATTTTGATTCTATTCTCAAACAAGAGTTGAGCATAATTAGATTCAACCAAATCTTTTAAATCATTATTGTGTAAACTCATAACTATAAGGATTGTTTATAGTTTGAGTGTGATTAAAAGAGTTAACTGTAAAATCCTAGCAGATTAGTTAGGTGACTTGATTGAATCCTTTCTGGGTGGAAAGGAAGTGTAGTTACAGAACAAGGTTGATATTTAACTGTGTAACCAGAAGATTGTTCTCCGTTCTTTGAACACTTAGTGAAAATCTCACAGTTGTGAGGACTGGACGTAGCCCACGTTGGGTGAACCAAGATATATCTTTGTGCGGTATCTCTTCCTTATCTCTATTTACATTTAGTTATTTTTATTGTCAAAGTTAAATAGAGAAACTAAAAACTGTGATTTTAACTAATCAAGAACGTTCTGCGTTTTCTGTTTCAAAACCAAGAACGTTCTCCGTTTTCTGTTTTCATAACCAAGATCATTCTTGAGTTGTTTTTCTTAAGTTTTTAACAGAAAATTTTAAATAGCAAGATTACAATTCAAACCCCATTCCTTGTAACTTGACATTGCTACTTCATAGTGCTCATTTAGGAGTGACCTAAGACAACAAAGAGAGAAAGATATCATGTGATGGATTTCTAGACATTGGAGAATGATCTCTTGTACCTTTGTGATAGTTCAAAGACCATTTGAATTGTATGCATATCATTAAGTCATGAGAACATCCTATGTGTGCGGGGGAAGCCCAATATTGAGCCTAATAGTGACGATCAACACACTTGAATCTTAGGGCAATACGCCAAATCTTGGAGGTATTCAAGTGGAGGATTCTTACGTGGTTTGGAAAAGTCTTCCAATGTCGAGAGTTATCATTCAACACATGATTACCTTGACTAGACGCTTACATGAGTCTCAAGTTTAGTTGAGCGGGCCTTTGAGGACAACACTTATATATGTTACATCCGACCACCAAAGGTGGCATAGTGTTATGTCTCATAACCAAGTATATCATATAGCATTGCATAATGAACATGTATTCCTTATCGTGTTGATAGCTACCAATTGTCCATGTTATCTAGTGTGTGTTGTAATTGATCTGCTAGTATTTTATATGTAGTTACAATTATGTTGTATTTATTTGTGCATGTTTTTCTTACCTTATCATATTTGAAACATGTTTCAAATACTCACCTCATTCATGATTGTGTTTGGCGCCTATTATCACTTATGTCCCACATGCTACATGTGACAATGTTTGGCGTTGAGTATGACACTCTTCTTTTGAAGAACGTTATTTATTTGTATAATTGTATTATAAATATTTTGAAGTACATTATTTTTATTTTGAGATTTCTCATTGTGAAGAGATAAACTATTTCTATTATACAATTTAACTATGATTTACATTGTGAGAACTTGTTCTTTCTATTTTTGGGATTTTAAGTATTTATTGTTATGCATTTTATTAAAGATAATTACTAAGTGTTAGGTGAAAAGGTTGTAATGTCCTTTACTTTGAATTTTTTTTTGAAAATTCTTATTTATGTCGGCCATAATCTAATTAAATAAACTATTATTAACAGTATTCTATTTTGTGGTTTAAGATGTCATAAAAAGTAGCATCTCAAAAAACTTTATAACCTCGTGAAAAAAAAAAACTATACTCTCATGACAAGAATCATTATCAAACAATTCTACTTTAATTAGTAACAGACTCAAGCATTCACATTGGTTAATCTTCATAATTTGACAATAATTTAGTTTGAGAAACCTGTTTTTAATGTGCAATTAACCATTACTTGATATTACTTATAATGAAATATTGAGAAAAAACCGCTACATTATGTAAATAATGAAAAATAATATTTGGAAAAACAAGTAGTAATAGAAAAATAAAGTAAAAGTTTTATTTTGTGATTGGCTTAAATTCGACATGGTCACACATTTGATTTATAATTATTTCACCAAGTTAGTATTATAATTATTTCCATTTTTATTTAAAAGATATACGAAATTTTAAATTTGACTACTTAATTATATACTAATTATAATGTCCTATAC
>JBBPBP010009777.1:33224239-33242494 GCA_037974735.1 Cicer chorassanicum | reverse complement strand
AATATTTTAAAAATCAAAATAATAATAATAATAAATAGAATACATTATTAAATAATAATAATAATAATAATAATAATTTTAATAATATTATTAATATTAGTGACTTATTTTTAATTTAAATTAATTATAAATAATTAAAATATTTAAAAAACCAAAATAATAATAATAATAATAATAAAATAAAATACATTATTAAATAATAATAATAATTTTAATAATAACAATAATTTTAATAATATTATTAATATTAGTGACTTATTGTTAATTTTAATTAGTTATAAATAATTATAACAATTAAAAAATCAAAATAATAATAATAAATTAAATTACATTATTAAGTAATATTAATAATAATAATTTTAATAATAATCATAATAAAAAGAAAATTATATTAATAAACTAAAATAAAAATTCATTAAATTGAAAGAAAAAAATACATTAATTGAAAATAAAAAAATACATGAAATTAAAGAAAAAAATACATTAATTTTGAGTAGATGTGCCAGCAGCGTTTGGACAATGTTTCCTAGTATGACCAGAGACCCGACATAATCCGCACTTTCTTGACACTGTTTCTATAGTGTCCATTTCTGTTCTAATGCGTTTGCTCTTTGGACGACCTTTCTTGACTCTTCGCATTAGTGGATTGTGACACACCTTAACACCTTTATATTCTGGCCAATATCCTTCGTTTGGTATAGGTTTGAACATTTCGTCGTACACTTTTAGTACCGTTTCCACTTTATACACATCAGGTATAAGGCTCCAAGAATCATATTTGATGCTAGAACATGCTGCTATCACATGTGAACAAGGCAGATGTTTGGCTTGATATTTCCCTCAGTCGCACCAATTGTTAAGAAGGTTTACACTGAAATGACCAATTGGCCGCCCTTCTCTTGGAACTACTGTCTCGTGGACCATGAAAGTATGGTTGCTCCGGTCAAAACTATCGACCCTATGACTATTGGATTTACGTATTTCTGATTTCATAAAATTTATGCATGGTTCTGTGTATACCTGACCAGAGGCTAAAATTGATGCGTGTTTTTTTGCCATGGTTGGAAACAGTGTCCCTGTTTTATAATATGTTGATTGCACCAAAGCAGTGATGGGAAGGCTGCGTGGTCCTTTTAATACTCCGTTAATCGACTCCACAAGGTTGGTGGTCATGTGACCCCAATGGCTACCTCCATCAAATGCTTGAATCCAATCTTGTCGCGGTATGTTGTCTAACCATTTCAACGCTTCTGGGTTTACGATGCCGATTTCTCTACGGTAGTATCAATATGTAGGCTCATTGATTGAGTAACCTGTATTGAAACAATAGACAATCAATTATTACCCATAGAAATTAAGAATGAAGTTATTAAAAATTATGTTAATTATAAGTAGTAAGAATGAAATTATCACCCATAGAAATAACTTTTCTCTTCAAATCATTATCCTTGAATTCCCTTGCAAAATTTTGTGAAATATGTCGGACGCAGAATACATGCTTTGACGGAGGATCTTGCCAGCCATTATTCGGATTATTATAAGCACTCTTAATAGATTCGTGTCTATCTGAAATCACACAAATATTGGGTTGTGGAGTGACGTATTTTCTCAAATTTCTCAAAAAGAAACTCCAACCCTCTTTTGTCTCACCTTCCACGAGAGCATAAGCAATTGGAATTACATTGTCGTTCCCATCTTGTGCAACTGCTACCAATAGAGTTCCCTTATACTTGCCGTACAACCAAGTCCCATCAACTACTACAAATGGTTTGCAGAATTTAAACGTAGATATGCACGGAGCATAAGCCCAAAATAGTCTATGGAAGATTCTCATCCCATTTATCAAACCATTCTCATGATAAGCTGGGATCGTTTCCATTTCAATTTTGGTTCCTGGAGCAAACGTTTGCATAACTAATAACCATAGTGGGAGTTGATTGTAAGACTCTTCCCAATTGCCATAAATTTGTTCGATTGCTTTATTTTTTCCCAACCAAACCTTTCTATAACTAACTGTGTAGTTATGCAAAGCCCGAATCTGAGCAATAATGACCTGCACTTTGATTGAAGGGTCGACTTTCATAACTTGCATTATGCTTGTAGCTATCATGCCAGAATCGAGCTTTATATGATCTTGTGACAGTGCAGAATTTGTGCATGTATGAAGTGCATTTAATTTACCAATCACCCACAATTGACTCTTGCGTTTTGAAGCTCTACATCTAAACAAACAATTTGAATTTGAACATTTAATAACGTACCTTTCTAAATCTGATTTTTGTACCACAAAATTCAATGATTGTTTTAGATGGTAACGTTTGATTGCATGTACGCATTCATCCTTGTTCTGAAACGTCATTCCAACTGCAAGAGTTCCATCTATTGGCAGGACTTCGTCAACGGACATGTGATCAAATTCACTTGGTTGCTTTGCAGTGTCTAAATTGAAGTTCCTCAAGTGGATTGGTGGCTCGAAGATAGGTTGATCTTCTGCTTCGAGATCTTCGTCAACATCATCGTCGTCAGAATCACCAGATGATTCATCGAAGTATGTTTCATGGATCGCTTCCTGGGGATGCGACGTCCTTCATGGATCGCTTCCTGGGGATGCGACGTCCTTCATGGATCGCTTCCTGGGGATGCGACGTCCAACTGGGCGCGTGTATAGGGCTTCGCATTCTGGGCCTGCGATTTCCTATATAAGACCACCAAACCCTCCTTTCCAATCACACTTCCTCAGCATTGTTAAACTCACCACTATAATTCACAAACACTCACCACTATAATTCACATAGCTAACACTTTCTTCAACATTCAAAGTGACAATTACTGATGGAATTATCTACGAATCATAGAGCTGACATTCGATACATTAACGCATTTGTAAGTATTTTATATTATTGTCATTAATATTGATTTTTTTTTATTATTGTTATATATATTATTTTGAAATAAATTAGCTTAGTATTATATATTATTGTCAATAATATTGAATTTTTTTTTAATTTCAGATACCATCCAAGGACAAACTAAAATGTCATGGTCATGCCAACAAAAGACCGAACGAAGTCATATTACCGTATTTGCAACAGGCCGGATTTGGTGAAGTGATTAAACTTGGAAACTACAAAATAGATGTCGGCCTAATTACAGCTATGGTTGAAAGATGGAGACCAGAAACTCATACTTTTCATTTCCCAATAGGTGAGTGCACAATTACTTTAGAAGACGTGTACTATATTTTAGGATTAAAGACTTCTGGTTTTCCTGTAAGCGGTTCGAATTTTGTGAATGTTAAAGATGTCTGTCAAGAATACTTAGGAGTTATCCCACCTGAGGGAGCAACAAGGGATAATTTTATAAAATTAAAATGGCTAAAAGATACTTTTGATGGTGTTGGTGAAAATGCATCCGAATTAGAAAAACAAGCATCGTGTCGGGCATACATACTATGTATGATTGGAGGATTGTTGATGCCGAACAAATCCAACAATCGTGTCCATTTAAAGTATCTTTCACTTTTAGGCGATTTAAATAAAGCATCCCAATATAGTTGGGGTTCAGCAGTTTTAGCAACGCTCTATAGAGAATTATGCCTTGCTACAAAACCCGGCGTAATGTCTATCGGAGGCTCTGCATTGTTGTTGCAAAACTGGGCATGGTATCGTTTGACTTGTGTTGCTCCAGAATCACCCAGTGCATGGATATTTCCACTTGCACAAAGGTAACTATTGCAATTAATTTTTATATATCTTTTTAAAACTTATTACTTAGTGTATTACTAATTTTTTTTTTTTTTTTTTATATATTCGACAGATTTAATTCTGTTGGTCTAAATTTTAGTAGAGTTCCTCACAACGACATAGAGGGATACCGGAATACAATCGATCATATGATGGTTCAAGAAGTAATATATTGATTCACATTTACTTGAACTTTTTTAATTATATTTTTTTTTATACCTTTTAATATTTACGTTAACCTATTTTTAACATATCAGTTTCGTTGGAGACCGTATCTCGGGTTCCAACACGAGGTATCCAAACAAGAGATGAACACTTGGACTGCATCTACCTATCTGCACTGTTATCATATCGTCGAAAAAATCAGGCAGATAGAGTCGCACTTCAGTTCAGCTACCATCAACAAATTCCGCAACCACCAGAGGATATGACAATGTACCATGAGGTCGATATGAGGAGTGGCATCGATGATAATTGGTATGTGGTTTGGAAAGATGAGATTCAACATTGGAATGAACGTCAGAATTATGTATTGCAAGGTCAATTCGTAGAAGGTATTTTACGCCACAGTAAAGAATATATGAATTGGTTCAGAAATCACACCAAATTATACATATCTGTGGAAAGATATATGAGAGATCCACGTTTGCAACCTTCAACATATCCTGATGTTCACCCAACCCCTCAATCAATCCCACAACAACATACCATGCACCAAACACCATCTTTATCATCACCACCACATCTACATGAATCTGCAGATATACCGACTCAGTACTACGTTCCTTCGGTGCCACCGATACCAACCCCCGTTCATCAACCAGGGACTGGAATTTTCTATAATTTGTTTGGTACTCAATGCACAACTCCTGAGTCGGCTTATGCTGCTTTTGATTCTATGTATAACGTCGAAACTCAAAATTACATGGAAGCAGGTGGTAGTGGTTCTAATCCACATACAGATTATAACGAGGATAATGATCAAATTGATGAACAACCACAACAACCTCAAGCCGTACAAAGGGCTAGACGAGTTCGACGACCACGTAGATGTGGAACTGGAGGACATTTAGATGGAAATAATTAATTTTAATTTCATGTATTTTTTATTTTCAATTAATGTACTTTTTTCTTTCAATTTAATGAATTTTTATTTTAGTTTATTAATATAATTTTCTTTTTATTATGATTATTATTAAAATTATTATTATTAATATTACTTGATAATGTAATTTAATTTATTATTATTATTTTGATTTTTTAATTGTTATAATTATTTATAACTAATTAAAATTAACAATAAGTCACTAATATTAATAATATTATTAAAATTATTGTTATTATTAAAATTATTATTATTATTTAATAATGTATTTTATTATTATTATTATTATTATTTTGGTTTTTTAAATATTTTAATTATTTATAATTAATTTAAATTAAAAATAAGTCACTAATATTAATAATATTATTAAAATTATTATTATTATTATTATTATTATTTAATAATGTATTCTATTTATTATTATTATTATTTTGATTTTTAAAATATTTTAATTATTTTTAATTAATTAAAAATAAAGTGGGATATACGGGTGCAAAAGTCCCACTAAAACTTTAATGTTAGACATCATTTATGTAATTTTGCATGGAAACTACATATCTCTCTTTGTACAATAACATTATGTCCACTTAATATATTCGTGATCGTTTTTACTTTAGAAATCATTTACGTAGATGACCATTATTTTTTACTTGCACTTTTTTTTTTTTGCAGTTTTATGTGTAGATTTTGTTTTGGGTTGTTTTGTAGTTTTTTTATGCAGTATTTATTTTTTTTTCTTTTTTTATTATGTAGTTTTTTTTTGTTTTTTTTATACTTTTTTTAAAAAAAATTGAACTAAAAAACTAACAAAATGTATTACTATTGAGTCCTTAAATAAAATAAAAGATCAAATTTTATAGGGACAATATTGTAATTTGGATAGTATATCCTTTTCTTATATTGATGCTAGATTTTATTAGGGACCGATTTATGGAATGTTCAGGATTGTGAGTTTCTAATTTTTAGTTTTGAAAATTAATTTCAAAACCAAAACATGTTCAGATAAAATGGGACTAAGTTTATTTTTTACACAATTTCAAAATAGTTTTTCCTCAAAACTCAAAATAAAATAAAATAAAATGTATTATAATTCTTGTTTTTGTTTTTGAATTAACATGTCACTATCATTAGACATAAACATCACTCCAACAATCATCGATCACCACCACCAACCATCACCATTGTCCACCTCCGACCATTTGCCTCAGGCCATTGCAATCAAAACTGACCACCAGCCTCCGACCACCGCCATCACTCCCACCATTACTGACGTCCAACCTACCACCACTGACCTCCAACCACCATCACCTATTACCGACCACTCACATCTGACGCCGTTATCATCTCTGATCACCTCCATCACCGCCCACCCATCTCTATCGACTGCCAACACAACTAACCACCTACATGTGACAACTATCACCACCATCTTCGACCACTGACCACCCACATCTGACCAACCCTACTACCACCATCTTTGACACCCGCCATCACCACCGACCATCCACCTCTGACCATTTCCATCACCACCAACCACCATCTCCGACACCCACCACTGTCCACCACTACAATCATTGTCGGTCACACTCCGACCACCATCTTCAATATCAACCATCTATTTTGACTGTTACAGTCGCCTTCGACGACTGATCACTACTACCATAACTAAATAAATTATTACTAAAGTAACTATAATTAAATAAATTATAATTTTACAATATTTGAATTATTTTAAAATAATTAAAATTAAGATTTTTAAATTTTTTCATCTTTAATTATTTTGCTTTATATTTGGTGAATTCATAATGAGATAAGGTAAAGAGAGTAATTTAATTCAAATAAAATAAAAATTGAAACTCAACTAAGAATTAAAATTCATAATTGAAAACTCAAAACTAAAATTGTAAAACTCAAAACTGAAACTCGTTTTAATTTTTAAAACTTTTAGAACATAAAACCAAAAATCACCCCAAATAAGGTCTTAGTGACGGAAAAAAAAAATAGTTATGAAGTTCAAAATTTCAGTCTTCAATTTGATCTCTAGTGTGATTGAAAATATTCAATCTCCAAATCAATCACTAAAGGCGAAAATTCTAGTAGCGGTGATGCTCTTTACTTTGGATGTGAAATGATTTCATTTTTTTTTTTTAATTTATGTTGTTTTAAATAAAGATAATGAATCATATCAGGGTTGAAAATAGACTTTTGATTTATTGTACCACTAAAAAAAATATGTATCAAACTACCACCTCTTTTAACTATGTACTAATATACCACTCATTTTAGGTTTTATTTTTTGATAGATGAGAAATCGATTTGTTCAAAAACGATTTCTTAAGAATTTTTATTTTTAATATGCAAGGGTGGAAAATTGGTATGATGGAAACCAATTTCTCACCACCCTTTTTCTATAAAAAAAATTATTTTATTTAATTTAATTAATTATTTAATATTTTATGTTATTTAATATTTTATGTAATTTTAACCACTCACTGATTTATCTCTTGTAATATGCGATGCTCAGTTGAGCCATGGAGTATTATCCTAAAGGAACACAAGTTAATGTTGTTATGGACAACTTAAAAATAAAATTATAGGTGCCGATATTTATAAAAAAAAAATACTAGCAGATGTTGGTTACAATTATTTTCACCTCCGCAATTTTGAAAGTCTTCATGAAGTTTTGTGATATATGTTGATTGTAGAAGACATGATGCCAATTGTTGTTTAGACGCCTAACAACACTTTTAATTGACTCATGTCTATCCAAAATCATGCAGAGGTGAGTTAGGGTGTGACAAACATTCGCAAACAATTGAGGAAAAAAAATTATGCATATGATGTTTCACCATCAACAAGAGCGTATGCTATAGAAATGTTATGGTTACTACCATCTTGAGCGATTGTCATTAGTAAGATCCCATAATATTTTCCATACAACCATGTTCCATCAATTGATTTTGCAATGATCGAACCGTTTGATGCATGGTTGGAAACTTCAGAAGAAGCGATAGAAGACAACTTTGCCAAGAACTATTTGACAATCCTCAATAAAGGGTCGCACTTAAATATTGGTAACTATGCTTGAAAGATAATATTTGAAAGCAAGGACCCTCCTTAGAAGCTCCTTGTATGAGTCCTCCCAATTCTTGTATATTCTCTCGACAGCCTTTTGTTTTGCAATACATGCATTGTAAAATACATGTTTTTGATGAAGACAAAGACCAAAGATTATGATGATCAAAACAACACACTCAAAAAGAAGTCCAAATACAATAGTTCAACTTTAAAATTCAAAACATATTAGATGTTTAATGTAAAGGTAAATGATACAACCCATATCTCAAATACATGAGAACCATGCATCTTTACATATGCATAATAAGTATTTTCAAATGTAAAACTTACATTTACAAAGTATTAAAATTAATATTTTTGACAAAATACAAAGGTGTATTCGCATATAGCATAAGTGTATTCAAATACGGATGCTAAGTTAGTAGCAAAAGCTTCGCATCTGTATTCGACTACGACCAGCTGTAGTCGAATACAACCAGCAAGTCAGTAGCAAAATTGACAAATCTGTATTCGACTACACATCCTTGTATTCGAATACAAAGTGTAAATTTTGATAAATTTGAACGTTGCAAAGAGGTGTATTCAAATACAACTGGAAGCAATACAATTTTTCAGATCTGAAATGGTTCTAGATCCTTGCAATTGTTCCTCAAACCTCTTGGATCAATGACCACGAATCTGAAGAGATGTTTATGGAGTATAAATACACTATAACTTCAAATTAATTGCACACAATCCTACTACACAACTTGAAAGACTTTGAACAACTTTTCTGTTTTTTTCTTTTCTCAAAGTCGTTTTTCATAAATCCAGTACTTGCATTTCATTTTTATGTCCTTAACAAAGGTTCTCAAAGTACTTGAAGCAATATTCGATTGATATCATTCTACCTCTCTTTTATTCTTATATCCTTATCAAATCACATTGTTTGTAAAAAGAAAGTAATACTTTCTTTAAGTAGTCTTATCTAAGATAATGGTGTGCTATCTTAGAAGATTTGTTAGAAGTTTGTAGCAGAGATCCTAGGGTGGGACTTGTACATTTTCTGACAATAATGGAGAAATCTCTTGTGGTGTGCAAGAGGACTGGATGTACCCTTGGTCATAAAGAGAACCAGGATAATTTTACTGTGTTCATTACATTACTGCCAGTTACTTTACAATTTACTATCCTTAAGCGCAAAAATCGACTGTTAATTCGCTGAAAACAAGAAAAACTCTTAAACACCTAATTCACCCCACTCTTAGGTGCACATCTGTACTTACATGCATTTCTATAGGTAGTGGTATACGTGTACCGTACTTACACCATTTGTAGGATGCTTTCACAAATAACATTCAAGGAGTGTTGTCGGTGATCTTGTGAAACCATCGCTGATGAACATGTGTGTGGCCCTTCTAGTTTTGTGATTTTCCAGATGTATGATTTATTTCCATTCAAGATTTTACACCTCAAAATACAATTTTTATTTTTACAATGGACAATCCATATAGTGGTATTAGAGTGCGTTACCACGAAGTTCGTAAAATTGTGCATATGATATTATATTACACACTGTATTTCCATATCTTTTGTGGGAAATGTCATCCCCACTTGGAGGTTTCCAAGGTCTGGAACAATGTAAGATTGATTTTGGGATATAGAGTGGACAAATTCATCCTCAACGTAATTCATGTCATCAGAGGCCACATTGCAAAAGTGTGAGGCAGGGCCAGAGAAAAAAATGGTAGTAGATGGACTTTCTACCAGAGGCTTATGGTCATCATCGTCATTGACAACATGTTGAGCAAAAATGTCATTCGCATACTCACTTAAATCACCAACTTCTTCATTAAGGACATTAACCATAACACAAATAGGACTAAACATATGAATTGTCTAAATAAAATGATGTGTTAAGGTCAATACCATGGATGGATTCTGGTGGGTGATGTGTTGACGAATAGGGTATGAAGTGATAATGAAATTTTCTTTCAATAAAAGGATATGAATAGGGTTTGGAGTCAGGATATGATAAGAGCATGGAGTAAGGATTGAATAAGGTGTTGGCTCTGAAGTAGCATTCTCAAGTTTACAAGGAAAGGGGTTTGAATTGTAATCTTGCCTATTTAAAATTTCCTGTTAAAAACTTAAGACAAAAACAACTCAAGAACGATCTTGGTTATAAAAACAGAAACGGAGAACGTTCTTGGTTCTGAAACAGAAAACGCAGAACGTTCTTGATTAGTTAAAATCACGATTTTTAGTTTCTCTATTTAATTTTGACAATAAAAATAACTGAATGTAAATAGAGATAAGGAAGAAATACCACACAAAGATATATTCTGGTTCACCCAACGTGGGCTACGTCCAGTCCTCACAACTGTGAGATTTTCACTAAGTGTTCAAAGAACAGAGAACAATCTTCTGGTTACACAGTTAAAGATCAACCTTGATCTGTAACTACACTTCCTTTCCACCCAGAAAGGATTCAATGAAGTCACCTAACTAATCTGCTAGGATTTTACAGTTAACTCTTTTAATCACACTCAAACTATAAACAATCTTTATAGTTATGAGTTTACACAATAATGATTTAAAGATTTTTTTTTGAAACTGATTATGCTCAACTCTTGTTTGAGAATAAAATCAGAATAAAAGAACTTAGTAATATGATATGTAGGTATGAAACGATTTCAGCCTGATTTCTTTTGTGAATGAGATAGCTTCAAGAATGCAAGTGAATGTGATTTAATGAGAATATTTGGCACTTGAAGTTCTATTTGATGCTTGCAAATTTGCCTTTCTTTTATAGATTATTTGAGCATTTAATTCTGGTCAGAAAGAGCTGTTGGTAGTGCTCTGTTTTCCTTCTGACAGAAGCAACAAATCTGTTGACAAAATGTACCATTCATGTGACAGTTTTGGGTCTTGCTGTTTGGGCCGTTTTGCTTAATCTCGCATAAACTTCCTGGGCGCTTAATGACCCATTAAGCTTTGATAATACTTGATGATAATTGGGCTTTGGTTTGGACACTTGATTTGATCCAAAACTGATTGGAAAGGAGTGAATAATTTTCTGCAGAACTGAGAAGTCTTCTTCTGCAGAAACAGAGATTGTTCTTCTAAAAAACGGAGAACATTGATTAAAAGTGGAGATTGATGATCAATCTGGTCTGATAGTCTTCTGGACAATCTGAGGACTTATAATCAATCTTGAAGTTCTATTTTGCTTCAACTTTCTTGACATTTCCAGACTGGAGAAAGTTACAGTCCGTTTTTGACATGCTTAGATTCATGATGATTTATCTTAATGATTCGAGAACTGTTTTAAGTAATAATGATTCCTATCTGTTCCTTGCCATGTGCTGATGAAATTGGTATAAAGAATTAAGGCAGATTCATTGTTAAAGTGCTGGAGAAAGTTTGGTGAAGTTGCTGCGACAATCATTCTTGATTCTACTGATCTTTCTCTGTTTTGTACAGTTTATGATCATGACTGTTTTATTTATTTTTGATCTGATTTCTTTGCTTTGCTTGGTTCCTATCTTTAATAAAAACACTCAAGAGCATAGATTAAATTAACATAACATTTAGAATCATAATTAATATTCTTAATTAATCTTTGTTTATTTTCATTAAAACTTAATTTGAGAGTTTGTCTTAACAGACTCAATATATGGTGATACTACTTGGGTGTCGTCCTAAGAGCATCTACCAACCTTGTGTAAACATCAGTTGTTGAAATAACAAGGCATTTACAAACATTGAACATGTCAAACATCATCTGCAAATTGTCATATCCTAATCAGCCACTAATTAGTTGGGTGTGATTTGGATAAGATGACACTGTCGTAAGTGATGACATCAACACAATTTGTAATCAGCCATTGATTGGCCAGATGTAATTAGGATACGGTGGCGCTGGTATAAGCGATGATGTTAGTGCAATCCATAATCTGCCACTAATTAGCCGATGTGATTTAGATAAGATGGCTCTAATGTAAGCGATGGCGTCAGTGCAATCCTTGATTTTTCTATTAATAATCATTGTCTTCACAATATATTCACACACACCTCACAACTCTCACATTCACAAATAAGATAATTTTGTGTATTCATCTATTTCTACAACATACAAACTCCATGAATTTGTTGATAAATCAATATCTTCACATGTCTAGAGATGTCGCTGAGATGGTAAGTGATTGTAATCATCATTTGTATACATGTTATTAATCATCATTTTATAAGTGAAATATTAAATTTATTTTAAATGCAAAACTTGATTGAGTGTCACTACCACTTCAGAATGGAGGAACCAAATGAAATGATAGTTCCCACCTTGGAGGAAGTTGGGCATCTAGCTATTGCAATATTTGGATTGTTTAATGTGCACCCAACATTGGTGACTGCAATTGTAGAACGTTGGAGAACAAAAACACACATGTTTCAACTTCCAATAGGAACGTGTACAATAACTCTTGAAGATATTGCGTTATAGTTGGGCCTATCGATCAATGAAAGACCAGTAACTAGAGGAGGCTTTAGATTGGGACAAAGACTACCAATAACTTTTGGGTATTCTTTCTCCAAAAAAACAAATGGTGGGGCAATCTGTAAAGCTGAAATGGTTAAAAGATGCATTTGCTCATATTTCGGATAGTGCAACTACTGAGTAGGTACATAAGCATTTTAGAGCATTCCCATTGCACTTGATTGGGGGTTTGGTGATCCATGAGAAATCTTGTAATAGATTTCATTTGATATACCTCCACTTATTGAAACATCTTCAACACGTTTGACTATATAGTTGGGGTTGGAACTGTTTGGCAAACTTATATAGAAAACGTGTCGTGCAATCGCACTGTCTTATGCATGTACGGATAGATGCACATTGCTCCTTCAATCTGAGGTATGGTATCACATGTCGTTCATTGCCCCATAGTGCACTAAAGACACATCATTTCCACTAGCAAAACGGTAAAACACTTTCAATACTAACCCAATATACTAAGTATAGTACATTTGCTAAATAATAGTTTTATATTCTTTTACTAGACGGGTTAATAAGAGACTAATCTATTTTGGAACTCCAAACGGGGACCTTGTTAGTTATAGATCAAAGATTGATCCAATGCAATAATATCAGGTTAAAAATTTCATTATTCAACAAAATTTATACTACTTATAATTGTGTTGCTTTACTAACATATTTTTATTTTCTCCAATTCATGTGGATGCCTTTGTAGATGTCTTGAAAACGTCATACTAAAGGAAGCATATCAGGATTCAGTGATATGGATCGCCAAAACCTCTTCGATTTGTTTCTCAGTTGTAGAATGACATCAAACAGACAAAATCAAATGACAATTTGGACTTTCGCAGATAATACCAGAGGATCTTAAAAATATTGATACACTTCACTGTCAAGATATGCGAGGGAATCGCCTAGAAAATTGAAAAAACAAACATGCTGCATGGATTCAATTTTGGAATGAACAACAAAGTCATTGTCTTACGGGTCAATCGATACATGGACACCTCATACCGACAAAGGAGTATATGTTGTGGCTTAGACATAACTCCAATCTTTACCTATCAGTTCCACAACTATTGGGTGACCCACGATGTAGTGTTACAAAAAAGCCAAACGTTGGTGTCAGTAGACCAACCCAACAGTCCCAACGGCAAAGGCGTAATAGACGACCTCGCCCACCAACTCCCTTATTACTATTGAAAATAAAACACCATAACCGCACCACCATTCATTTTCTTTCACCCAAACACAACAACAATTTGAACCAGTAAGACAATCATTTCAATTTACGGCAACCCAACAACATGATCATCGATAATCTCTACATTGTAGCGATGAGAATTTTGTGAATAACTTATTTGGTGCAGACCTAGGTATGCCCAAGTTGGTTGTTCGTTATATTGATAACTTGTACTCATCTAGTGTTCCATCGTTCTCCAACCAAGCAAATCCTAGTTTTCAATGCATGTCGACCTACTAAATGAGAATGTGTAGCAAGACAAATCACATGTCCTTGTTAAGGAAAGACACCCCACTCCACATCACCTACGTCGTATTCGCTGAGCATCACAATGTGAGACTGGACACCGTATATGAGATTAATACATCGTCAATATATAGTTTGTGCAGCAAAGAGGCAAATTAATATAATAAAAATTATATATTTAAATGTTCAATTTTATTATCCATTTGAATATTTAATATCATTAAATAATTATTTTGTATTTAATTTGAAAACAATTATTTAATTAAAATGATAATTTATTTAATTAATTTGAATTGAATTAATAAAAATATTGTTTAATTAAGTAAAGTAAAATAAAACAGCATTTTTTTTTATAAAAAAAAGTGGTGAGAAATCGGTTTCCATCGTAGCGATTTTCCACCCTTAAACAAATAATTTCTTAAAAAATCGTTTTTGGACAAACCCATTTCTCAATTATCAAAAGATAAAAATAAAAAAATAAAATATTAAATGAGAGGTACAGTGATGAATAATTAAAAAAAGTGGTAATTTAGTGCATAATCTTTTTTAGTGGTATAATAAGAAAAAATTGAAAATTGTGTTAAGGTTTAGAATGCCACTTTTTTCTAAGTCGTGATAAAGTTATACATGATTGTATGTGTTACTCAACTTAATAAATCAATATAAACTATAAGTTTTACTAATTTAACTATTGATTATTGACATAAAATATTATTGATCAAGCACACAAAGTTTTATATAAATCCGAAATTCGTAGTTATATAATCTAGTCATTGATATTTATTTATATTTTAAAAAAATTTATTATACGTTCGTTTGAAATTATTTAATGATGTATCAAATAGTTTTAAAATTTTACAAAATTTGTGGAGTTGATCTACTAAATAGAAACTTTTGATTTGACCAATAGTTTTCTTTAATTTATTTATATAGACATTACTATAATATCTATTAAAGGTAACTAAATTAAGAGTTTTGATACATTTATCTATTCAATTTTTACCTCTGTAATTAAATAAATTATTTTCATAATTAAAATTTTAATTTTAATTAAAATCATAACAGACAACATCACTTCAAAATAGACCCAAAAGATAAAACTTAAAATTTTAGTGGTGTTAAATCTAAAATATAGTAAAACTCTTTCATATGAGATGTCATTCAACTATTAATAATTTAATTTAATAGTATCAAAACATATTAATTTTTTAATGTATCATAAAAGTCTCTATTTTATATCGATAAATTGCGTACGATCTTGACATATTTATATTTTTGTGTAAATATAGACTTGGGTATATATTATTGGGATTAGATTTAGAAATCAGCAAGAATTATGTTTGTTGTTATATTCTGCAAGTGCTGATTATATAACAAAGTCAATCAATTAAATGTGCTCTTAAAACACTTGTTGACATTTACTATTAAATAATTATTCTTAAACTTACAATGACCTCTGTGCAATGCTGAAACTAAAACAAGAGACTTACATTTCCTTACCATCCACTAAATTGTGGGTTGCATGACAACTAATCTTTAGGCACTTATTGATCCAATAACCAATGTGCTAATTAACTAATAAAATAATTATTTTTTTAAAAAAACTAATTAATTAATTAATTAATTAATTACATTTTGAGGTTTGGAGGAGGAAGTAGCCATTTGGAGCCTTCAATCATGCCAAGTGTTATGTAAGGCTTGACTTCTGCATCACTTAGTTGCTTTGTGATTTTGGAACGACCTTTTGTATCTGCACCAGGTCCCGTGTTGCGGTACTCTCCAAAATATACAGTGCTGAAAATTATATCACATTTTAATTAATTGTATTATGCATATGCTCCATTTTTTAATGTATATTTTATCAAGTGAATTAATTACCTAGCATATTGAGTGTTCCTGTTGTCACTCCAGCCTTCGTCATTCACAACACTGGTCATATGGGTGTAAGCAAATACCGCTTTAGAATGAGACATCCAAGCTCTACCCAAGTATGTCCCATTCCCTGTTCCTGTAATGGTACAATGCACAAATGAATAACCATTGTCCTCTGCATCACTTTTTCTTGCTTGTGCCACTATAACTGTCATCCCAGTGTCTCCAAGCACTTTCAACTCAGTGTTCTGCATCACAAAATACACCAATTATAATCTTAGAAACTTATTAAAAATCTTCCATATTAAAAATGGATTACAATTGGGCGACATCAAGATTTTTTATGTCTTGCCGCTGCAATGTTTGACTGTGATTCTCTGTAATATTATGGAATGTGATTTGACCACGATTTTAAAATTAAATGATACAAGTGTTGTTTGGATGAAATTATACTTACCAAATAGAGTGATTTTCCACTTCCAAAAATAAAATCCACAGTGCCTTGAATTAAGCAATTTTTGAACAAATGCCTATTCCTATCATCACACACTGTATCCTGGAATCCCAATAACTTGCAATTATAAAACGATGCTTTGTCACCAGAAATTCTCAACGCCACTGCTTGAGCTCCTTGTCTTTTTCCATCAGGTCTTGGTGCTGTATTCTAACATCAAATCCAAAACCAAAAATAAATAATCATAACAAAAAATTCCAAATTCACACCATTTTTTATATTGAGACTAAAAATAAACAAAATTTCTATAACATAAATGTCGGCAATCAACCTGTACAATATATCGAACTTTTAAAAATTACATAGATATTCTTAATTTTGTATCCCAACATTCTAAAATTTAATATTATATTTACATTTTATATCTATAATAAATACCAACGGAAGTCTAGAACTCAATTTGTTTAAAATAATTGATTTACTGATTTTAGAAACTCAATTTGTTTGAAACAGTTGATTTACTGATTTTACAAACCTTTGTTTGCTGGTAATATATTATATCGCATTTTTTACCGGGTCCAATTTTTTAATTCGAACAGGACTTTCAAAAACATTAAGACGACTTCGATAACAACTAAAGATATATTTAACCCTAATAAGATTTTTAAGGTAGAGGATAAACATACCGAGATCATGATGTTAGCGGCGACGAAATAATCACCTTCAACAATCAATGTAGCACTATCAACAGTTCCATATTGTTGTGCAGTGCCACCATAAGTCAAGTTTGGCATGTTCCCCCCTAATGCCCCATATAAGGTAACAAAAGGTTTTGTTCTTGGAATTGTAATTTTTTCATTAAAATTTCCACCTCCAATATACACAATCACACGTTTAGTGTTCCCTTCAGGGATACTTTTAATTGCATCAGTGATGGTTTTGAAATCTCCACTACCATCGTTCATGACCTTAACAACCTTAGAACCTTCCTCTGCAGTTACCAATGCAGGGTCCAATGTCTTCTTTCTTTGAGAAAATGGCTGCACATTGTTATTAAACCATGTATTCAATTGAAGCTTGTCAGAAGGAATTGGGTCATTGTCATCAGATAAAACAATATTTGCTGTTAGGAAAGATATTACAAGAGCCACATGAATATAGCTTCCAACTGTTTTTGAGTCCATGATATGTTTTTAGCTTTTAGTTTTGTTTTTTTGAATCTATTTTCTTGATAGGTGATTGATCTTACAATTTATAAGACACAAAATTAGAGAGGTGGCTAAATTTGTGAGACTTTATGTGAAGAGGAGTTAATTTTATTATTAGGAGGCTATAATTATATATGGGGTTTATAATGGATGGATATGAAGTTCATTGGTGCATAGTTAGTTTTGATGTAAGTTAGTTTAAGGTGTTTTAGTTTCTAAACGTACAATGTTGTAAGCCAAAATTAACAAAAGTTTCTCCATAAAAAAATGAAAAAGCATTTGGTACAGTGAATATAGGCCATGAATTAAATTAAGATAACACATTTATAGTATGGATTGTTCTAATTTAGAATATTAGCTTTTTGTTTTACTAAATTTAAAATGTTAAGTGTTGATATATGTTATAACATTATAAGGTGTGTAAGTAGGTAAGGCGTGTAGAGAACTTTTGAAGTCTAAGGCAAAAATATATAAAGACTCAACACTACATAACTTTTTATTAAGAGTAATTTTATTTATTTTAAATATTATAAAATAAGTGAGAATTCGTTATTACCAAGAGTAACTTTGAGATGATTTGAGATGACCTATTCTATTTAATAACTCATTTTAAACAATATGTTTCACTAACTTAACTTTCAAATCAGAAATTCTTATTGAGTAGATCAACTATACAATTTTTATAAAATTTTAAAATTATTTAATACTTCGTTATATAATTTCAAATGAACGTATAATATATTTTTTAAAAACAAAAATATTATGTCAATAGGAAATAATCAATAGTTGA
>JBBPBP010009777.1:33198262-33216626 GCA_037974735.1 Cicer chorassanicum | reverse complement strand
AAAATAATAAATTTTGAAATCAGTTTTTAAAAAATATTAAATAAACCATTTTTAGGTTTAATTAGTTTTAAAATAATTAAAAACTCTTTTTTATAAGTATTTTTTTATAATAAAAAATATTTTTTTAAATAAATATCTAATGTTTTTTTAATGTTATATATCTATTTAAATGTAGTCCATTAAATTTTATTAAAAAAAAAATATGTGATCTATTAGATTTACAAAATGTCTCAATTTTAAGAAATAGAGGGACCAAAATTGAGATATTAAAAATAGAGGGACCAAAATTAAGAATCATTTAAAATAGGAGGATCAAAATTGCAAAATTTGAAATAGAAGGACCAAAATTATGTATCAGTTAAAATAGGGGGACCACAATTGAGAAATTAAAAATATGAGGACTAAAATTGCAAATTAGTTAAAATAGGGGGAGTAAAACTGCATTTAAGCCTTTATATTTTTAAGTTGACATTAATATCTTAAATTATTTATTAAATTAATATTGTATAATATTTCATTTACAATTGATAATAAAGTTAATTAATTTAATATTTGTTGAAACAATGTCAAATTTATATAAAATTTTATGTTTTTAGAATATTAGAATGTGAGACATAAGTAAAAGAAACTTGAAGTCTTTTTATTAAGTAAAAATATTATTTTTTAGGGAGGCTAAAGCGTTATCTTCACTGGCCTTACCCGTGTGCCAGCTGGTGGAGTTTTTATAGATTCGATTTTTAAACTTGTAAAAATTTATCTAATATTAAAATAATCTAATATATATATATATATATATATATATATATATATATATATATATATATATATATATATATATATATATATATATAATGTTATCAATAAAACAACAATAATTCAATATTTTATCTCCATAATAAAGCATGAATATTTTGAAATATGTAAATATATTATAGTAGAATTTTAAGAACAATAAACTCGTACAAATGCATAACAGTTATTCATGACAACAATGCTAAAACTATAAGTATATATATTATGTAGAATAGAAAACTAAATTAGACATTGAATAATATTGTTCAAAATTTTATATTTTACGGTCAAACCATTTTAGAATCATAAACTCGTAAATTACTACTAAAATCGAGAATCTATTAATTTTATCAGTTTACTAAAAGAGAATTTACATACAAATTAATTCGTTTTTGTGACCTATAATCATAAATTCGATGGAGTTTAAGAGTTAAGTTGAGATTTTAACAATTTTGAATATATATAAGGTATATTTTTACCTTCATTACCTTCATCCATGCCCATATTTGCGACATAAAATATTTTCCTCAATTTTGGTAAAAGAAAAATATTTCCCAGTTAGATTTTGTAATTATGTCATTTTTTCTATGCATTTATTTATTGTCCATTTTAGACTTATGCAATCTTGTAAAAATAAAGACATCGATTAGTTCAAAATTCCATCCAAATTTTTTCGGGCAAAATTACTTAATAAGTGTTCCGATGTATCGTAATTTTTTGGGACATCATTATCATTAAAATGTGTAAGTTTTGCTATTGGCTTAAATTACCTATATCTTTTGAAATCTCCATAGATTTCTATAGACATATGAAATATAATTTTCATTTTGGATTAAACGCATTTTGATCTTCTTATTTTGACTAAAATAGGATATTTGTAAATATTTTTTAAATCAATGATTTTAGTCTCATATTTTACAATTTTTAAGATTTTTTCCACGACTTAGTTTGCTGTTTTATTTTTAAGACGTGTCATATATATTAATGATGAAAAAGTTATATTTGATAATATGGCATTGTTAATTTAAACATAAAACATTAGACCAAAAAACTTGTTACAACATTTTCATCGATCGTATACAAACCTATATACTCCTTTTTTTTTTTTTTTACAAAAGCAATCTTAACTCATTTCATTAATTAAAATAGCAACAATACAAGTCGTAGGAAAATAAAATAGCTAGTGACTAGCTCAAGAAGTGGTCTCCCTTGCTGAAGAATAATCATTCATATCCGCTTCTCGTCAAATAAACTTTAATACAAATAATGTTCTTAATATGGCTAACAATTGACCCAACTCAATTTTATAAGTGAAGGCATTGTGAATGGCATCAATAGTGACCTAGGAATCACTTTCAAGAATAACATTTAATGTTCCTCTTTGTTGCATCCACTATAAAACAAATAGAATACTTAGAGCTTCCCCTTCCAAGATGTATGAGTTGCAACAAATTGAAAGTCCCATTCCCTAACACATCTACATAAACCAGTCCATCCCGCAATAGCAAAGAATATCGCGTTCATGTTACACTTAAGCCAATTCAAATGTGGTTTCAACCATAATAACTCTTTATCCTGCCCATTTTGGACTGGATACTGCAAGCTACTTCTATGTTGAACCAAATGCCAGTCCTGCAACAACTTTGTATGCTGCTATAGCACTAGTGAAAGAGGAATATTGAGATGTGTATGGTGACATAGCATAGAAGAAACACTTGTCTCAATTGAAAAACGTTCCCTTTGAGCTGGACTTTCAAAAGATTAGAAGTGAGAGGCACCAGTAGACAAAACTGTGTGGTCCTTGTAGGGCTATACCACAATGGCAAATGTATAAGGAATATTATTAATTCCTTGGTGCTTGCCTTATACGAGGATACAATTAGAGTTAGCACAAAAAGGAAAAAAATGCATAGTAGTATAAATAGTTAATGACATTTGCACTATGCCATAGGTCTGACTTGGTTGCGCCTCCTTCAATGAAATTGATATTAAATTTCATTATTTTTCTTCCTTCCTCCATTCAAGACAAGCAAGGAGTTGTATTTCTAGTTGGAGCATCTGGTGATTGACAAAGCACTTGTTATTGTTGGAGATTCACTTAGTACCCGTTTGATGGACCGGATATGATAGACACAATATATGATAAGGAGCAGGATATAGACATGATAAGATATTGACAGGATAAAGAGTTAAGATATGGACAGGATAAAGAGTTATCATGTCATGTGTCTGATGTGCATATGATAACAAACTTAATAGATTAGTTTATCATATTCAGTGTTTGATACACAACAGATAACAAAATGATATGATTTATATTTTGATAAAATGACAAATTTGTCCTTGCAATCTATTTAATTTTTTTTCTTTCAAAATACCATTCATATATTTTTTTTTTATAAATAAACAAAACTAATGTAAATAATTTATGGAAAAAAATTGTTCACAAGCTTCAATCAGTATATTGAGAAGGGCTTCATCCTCATTTTCAGACCATTTTTTACGATTTCTCTTCCTCTTGTTATTTGATTGCGTACTAAACTCAGATTTCATTCCTATTGTACAACCAAATTATAAATAATATAGTATTTCAAAATATAAAATAAATCAGAAAGTCATTCGATCCAATATGCAAGGTTCCAACATAATGAACAAATGTTCCAAAAGAGAAAACAAAATAGAAAATCATTCACTCCAATAGAAAGTCATTTGATTTGAAACATCAATCAAAGTTTATTATTAGTAACTATTTAAAAAAACAATTAAGATAAATCCCAAACATCAAAGTTTAGAGAAAAAAGACAAATATGAATAAAAAAACAATTAAAAATCCTTTGAATCAAAGTTTATTTTTTCAAACTTTCAATATTAACACAATTAGAAAACAATCATAACTTTATCATGTTGTAGAATAAAATAAATCAAAAAACAACCAAAAACATTAGGGCAAATATGAAAAGAGGAAATAAAACCAACGTCAACAATTATAAAATCAACCTAATATCAACAACAGAAAACAATTATAAAATCAGACGAAATCAAAAAATCATTTCATCAACACAATAAGAAAATTGAAGGAAATTAGGGAAAATATGAAAAGAAGTAGAAATAGTAAAAAACGGTACCTCGGGAGAGCGCGACGGTAGAGAGGAGCGCGGCGGTGGCGGTGGCGGTGGAGAAGGAGGGGAGAGCACAGTGTAGAGAAGAGATGGAGAGAAGCACAATGGAGAGCGACGGGAGAGTACGAGTAGTTGAAACGGAGAAGGAGAGATCATCGTAAATAGGGAATGGCAAAAATGAGAAAATAATTGTTAACTTTTATCACGTTGAAAACCTATTATTTTAATCCACTTTAAATTAAGGATTAGAAAATAAAGCTGAAACTTTAAAATTTTGATTAACGTATCATATCCGAAACAAATGATTAGTGTGAAATAGGATAAATATCATATCCTACCTCTTTATTCTCTCCATCAAACGGACTCTTATTTAGGTTATTTATTAATTACTTCATTTAACTTAAGTTGAAATGAGTTCATACCTAAGTTCCTTGATATTGTTTACTTTCTTGCTCACTATGAGTTCATATCTATGTTAAATTAATTATGAAATAATATTATTCATGTATGTATAATTGCATGAGTGCATATTTAGCACTTGTATGTTTAATGATTATATGTTGACTCTGAGCCCGGTCATTTTAAGGTAGATAACGATTCATTAATTAATGAAAGCAATTAATGAATGTAACTCAAGTAGCTAATGTGGAAGATTATATGATGGACACATTAATCCAACTCAAATAATTAGACTTTAAGATTTAGAGCTACAAAGTGAATGGAAAAATTGACGACAACTCATCTATATATACGCCACATATTCTAAAATTTGCCAAACTTTTCATTTCAGTAACTCATACAAAAAAGAACGATCAACACAGTATCTTCAATGCATTATTTATTACACTTAAAGATCCATCAGTTGATTTTCAACCACCATCTTGCATTTGGTTCAAGTCACTTATCAATGGATAAAGGTATTATGAAATGCAACAAAGCCATGCCCATTTCAACGTGTGACACATTCTTAGTCCACAAATGTTTCAATAACATTGTTCCTCTGTTGTCATTATTGTTGAATACCATATAATGAAGACCATATAAGGGAGGTGAATATTTTTCCTAAGCTATTGAATGCGTCTTTCGTAGCATTTTTTTAATTTTTATAATAAAAACAAAATAAAGATGAAGAATACTAAATATATTTGTTTGAAAATGAATAACTTATAACCATTTCACTAACTTTTAACCATTTCACTACTTGAAATTTTCTATGTCTTAAACATCAATAAACTCTTCTTGCCTATAATGTTTGGTAACCTACTTTTGATATTTCTTGATCATAACAATAGTTATTTGAAAATTTCATTTCATATTCTCATTATTTAGATGAAATAATAGTTAAAGTAATTTAAATTACTTCATATTCAAAAGACTAGATATAGAATTGGTTTGCAGTTATAGTAATTTACTTGAAGTTTAAATACAAATTTGACACCAACTATTGTTTTGTATCAAAATTTCGTTTGCCTTGAGAGTTTTGTGTAAATAACATTTTTGTTATCTAAATATGATTTATTATTATTATTATTATTATTATTATTATTATTACTACTACTACTATTATTATTATTAATACTACTACTATTATTATTATTTAAGACTTTTGAGTCTTAAGAAATTTCGGTTTTCTTTGTAGTGTTTCTTCCACATATATCTATCAGCTATATTTGCATACGCGAAGAATTGTTGCAATATTTTGAATACTATTATAAACATTATTTTTAACAAACTACTAGTCGTGAATGAATGGTACAATACATACTAAGACACACATTATCATTTAATCCATGTTTAGATTGATAAAATTATAGACTACATAGATTTTAACAAAAATTACTTTTTAAAGGTTAAGAAAAATTATGGTGAATTTTTCAAAGTCACCACAATTTCAAACATACACTTATCTGCATTATGAGTTCTTCAAAAGTTTACATTTCATTTTTACAACTTCGAGTTTATCGGCAAAGTTTGTTTTACTAAATTTTTTCTATCTTTACACACTTATATTTAATAATTTTTTGAGTCACGATGACAAGCCGTTCTATTAAGAAGCAACTTTTGCGAAGACACAAGAATTTGGACAAAAAAAAATTATATTTCTTTTAATTATTTTAAAAGTATATATTATTTAATTATTAATTTTCCACTTTTTTCTCTTATGTGCGTCTAAATTTGTTGTTTCCACACAAAAATTATTCCTTACTAAGTTATTATGAACTCTTAGAGTATATAAAGAAAATCTTGAGAGACATGTGAAGTTGTTTATTTTTTACTGTCCAGCTGAGCAATTCACTTTTGAGTTGGTGTATACATAGTTATACTGTATTGCCAATTACTTTGAGTAAGAAGACATTAACTATTGCTTGACTAAAACTTAGGGAGTGTAATCTTTATCTTAAGATGTCTTTGGTGCACACTCAGATCCAACTACTAATCAAGGTTATACATCTCTTTGTGAATCTTTATGAATATGTATTCAAATTTTCATTGAAATGGACTATCCTATTTAACTATACACCTGATTAGTCTGATGTTAATCAATTTTTTACAAAAAATAATTTCCATGATTAATTTTTAAAATTGAAAATGTCAAAAAGTACATAAATTTAAAAAATATAATGTTTCCAAACTAATATAAATAATATAAAATGAAGAACATATTATAGTTAAATATATAACTTTTACTATAAAGAAATGTTGAACTATTTGACAAATATATCATTGGAAGGAACACTTCAAAAAAAAACAAAAAGCTTGAATAAACCAAGTTTAAGTAGAAAAAATGTTAAAGATAACGGCTGCATCACTAAAATTACAAATTCTTATAATATTATCATATTTTATTATATATTGCATGGATTTTATTAGTCAACAAAATTTTACTTTTCCTTTGAAATAAAGCAAAATTAATCTATATATAGTTATTCAAAATATATTTACTTCTTAACACATAAATGTTTTAGTACATTCTACTGTAAAATAAAAATAACATTACTTTTAATTTATATATTATTATTTTATACTCTCTATATATTAAATTCTAAAGCACAACGTGTGGGTTATCATATTTTAATATATGTTGAATGAATTATATTAGTCAACAAGATCTTTCCTTTTCTTTTGAAATAAAGCAAAACTAGCCTATATAGTTATTCAAAAATATATTTACCTATTAACACATAAATGTTTTACTATATTATACTCTAAAACAAAAACAACATTACCTTTAATTTACATATTATTATTTTATACTCAATAATATATTAAATTAACCAGCGCAACATGCATATTTACATCTAATTAATCTTAATACCACTCTATTTACTCACATAACTAAAAACCACATTAGCTCAAATATGCACTTAAAGGTTGTAGTACCGTGTGGAATCACATTAGCTCAACCCTAGCTAGCCTTAACATTATTGTATCTACAACGAACTTACATTTCTATAAATGCATTTTCCATGCCTAATACATGTATGCACACCCAACCTTATACCTCGACTCCAGTCAATCTTAAATTCACTTAAGCCTCGAAGTACTTCTAGGTACCATCCCCACTTCTAAATACTGAGTGCTTCAATCCAGTTTTCAGTTGGAGCATCTTCCTCGGTCTAGACCGAATCATTGGCACAATCTTTGGGAACCAGGTTTCACTTTTTATTTACTTAAAAAAACCAACACTAATCACATAACCATATCCACGATGACCAAAAATCGACGCTATGACACCGTAAACCCACACCCTTATTTATTAAGGAAAGTAAACTAATTATCATTATTTATTGAAATAAATTTCAAGCAGTTTATAATGTTACTTTCTCCAGGTCTCAAAATCATTTTAAAATGCTTGAAACTTTATTCAATAAATTAAGTATTACAATCTTTAACTTGAAACTTCCTTATTCAACTACATAATCTTACTACACTGAGATAAAGAGTATTACATACCCTTATTACACTAATTCGTGATAAACCTTCTTAGAAATCCTGGTAGTTAGAGATGACAATTTGACTCATATCTATTAGGTACTCGCAAAAAATACCCACAATAAGAAAGATAAAAAGTTGGATTATAGATACGTATGTGGACACAAGTAATCACCCACAAAAATAAGCGGGTAAGGTGCATCTACGGGTACCAAGGTACCCACCCTATTCTCCATCCGCATATCATATATATTATTATTTTTTGTTTATATTTTATATATACACAAAAATGTCAACAAAGATATAGATGTATCATGACTAATAATATTTAGACTTAAATTTAATGTTGGCTCCCACGATTCACAATTGTTCATTTTTTGCCCCCCTCCTCCTATAACTTACGATTCCCTCTCCATTTTCCCCATTAATTCTTCATCTTATTTTCGAATTCACCCAATTACTCTTCTTATTCTTCATCTTATTGTCGCATTCAGCCTAGTTTTCTTAAGTTCCATATATTATCTCTTGATTTTGAACCCTACTTTTCCTATTCTTCTTCATTGCTACTGTTTCCAGATTTTAAGAGAAAAATGGCGAAGAACTATGTTAGCTTATCTTGTGGTTCTAATATCTCACGTGACATCAAAATGAAGAGGCCTTGATATGACTGTTAGTGTCCCATTGAATCACACATTTATACTTCTTGGATAACAGGGAATCCTAGGAGGAGGTTTTTTGGTTGTGGCAAGTACACCAGGGCCAAGCGAAAGGTCTACAACTTCTTCAAAATGTGCAATCCACAGACTAACGAGAGGGAGAAGAAAATCACCAATGCTTTACTAAAGAAGAATGATGAAATGCATATGAGAATAAAAAACTTGTTCGAGTCATTGTGAGTCTAATCATAGTTATATTACTTTTGTTGTGTGTGATTATATTTGTTTAAGAGATAAGAGATTAATAGGGGACTTAGTAATACTTAGTAGTTTTGAGTTGTTGTTATGTTCTAGTAAATGCAATTCTGAGTTGTTGGTAGCCTTTATGATAATTTGTGTATGTATTGTTCTAGTTTATCAATTTATTGCGATTTTTTATACTTGAAATTATTACCTAAAATTTTAAATTGATATAATACTGAAATATTGATATAATATTAGTTTAAACAAATTGACACAAGTTTGAAATTGATATAACTTCAAATTAATGGCAAATCATAAATATTCATTTAAAGGATTGCCTAGTGGCAAATAGTTTTGACAACTCCAAAGTAAACAAACACAACATAACAACTATTATATTAACAATTTAAAATGACTAAATTTGAACATATGCTTCATGGCCAATTGTTTTGTGAACTCCAAAAAAGATACAACAAAGCTATATGCCTAAACATATAACTAAGTCTAAGAGTTGTTTGTTGAATTTTATGTTGCAGCTTGTGCATTTCCAACTTGTGTTGTGGCTACTTGTGCATTTATAGCTTGTGTAGAGGCAACTTGTTCATTTCTAGTATGTCCATTTGTATTATTGTTTGTGGGCTATGATGCACAACTTTCAAGATACTTAACATAGGTGTGTGACTACACAAATAAACATAATTAATTAATTACTAACAATATTTGCAAATTAATAACATAACAAATTAATGTTGTAATCATTAACCTTGTTTCTCCCTTTGATATGATCCTGTCAGCTGCAGTCTTTCCCATGAAATATCGTTTATTATGTCCAAAATGATCAAAGATCTTACATTTCACAATATCTATAACTCTCTTCATTCTTTTAGGATTTTGGTCTCTGCTCTCGTAACAAACGAAGGCTAAATTGGCATCCCTTGAATACTTGGCCATAACTTAGGTCCATTATTAGGAAGAATGATGTTGTTATAAAAGTCCACAAAGGTTATTTTCTTGCAAAAAAAAAAAAAGCTTACAAATACATCTGACATTGTTACAAAGTTAAAGAAACCAATTACAATTGCATACGTACCGCTGTGCAACAAATTCCTCTGGGTTGATGCTATTAACTTTGTTCAGATTTAAATTAAGTGCAACCCCTACGGAGAACATCTTATTTATCACTATTCTTACTTGCATAATTTAGTACACTTTCCAAATTATTATCAGTTAGGTGTTGGTTCAGTCATTTTTCAATGGCTTGTTTCAATTTTAAAATCTAGAAAAGTGCAACTTTTTATTTTCACAACTCTAAAATGCAACCTTTAAATCATAACTGATAACACTCATATTTGAAGAAAAACACTTGTAAACAAAAAACTAAACAAATCATAAAAATGCAACCATTGAAACTTGAACAAACCATCATCATGAGACACCATAAAAACACAAAACACTTAACCATGAAATAAAGAAAAAAAACATGTCAACTAACTATTTCTTTCCCGTTTGTAGGAAGTAAAACAATGAGAGCAGAGACCTTTGTTGATCTTCGAAAAATAATGGATTTTGAAGAAAACATATGAAGAAATCATAATTGAAAAAAATGTAATATCACCCATGAACTAATGTTTCATTTCCTGTTTGAAACAAGTGATGTTTTGATTGTGATTGATGAAGAGAGAAGAGAGATTGTTGCATTATGTGCAACAAGAGCTCTACAAAGCTAATTTTCTCATCAAGTGATTTTACTATAAAGGTTTTGTAAGTTAAGCAATGACTAAATATAGGATATTTTAATAATTCCATATGTATATGTTAATCTTAGAGTAATATATAGTAGATGTTACACGCCTACTCACACACATTTTTTAGGAAATGACACATACACATTGCCCCCTATTTAATTCGAAAATATATGATGCCAAGACACTCATATATTATATATAATTAACATGAAGAAAATTTAAATTGAGAATTAAGATTAATGAGTATATTAACCTTCTAAATGATAATGAGATAAAAAAGAATTCGTAGATTTAGAGGAACCATTTATATAAATGCATTATTATTTACATAATCTTAAAATAAGAAGATCATGTTTTTTATAAGAATAATGTTTTTTATAACAAAAAGTTAATTCTATGATATATAACGACAATAAAAAAAAAATCAATTTGTTATTTATCCCCAAAAATAAAAGATGTGATATAAGATTAGAAATATCAGCTTAGTCACTTAACGTTTGTCCAACATGTATTTTGAATAAATAGATGTATCATCTATGCATTTTGAAGGATTAGTCATTGACTTCCAACTAGAAGATACATTAAAAAAAAAAAACCCTAACTTAATAGTAGTAGTGGCAAGTTGTTACTAAACATTATCTTTGTAACAAGAAACGTTAAATATCACCTTTTAATCCTTTCTAACATACAAATGCCCATTTAATTTTCCCATCCGAAAAATTCTCTCAACCCTTGTCTCAATGTACACGCAAAAGACTCTTTCAATTGCACCCTCCTACAATCTCTCACTATCAATACTTCCTCCAATTTCACCAACATTCCAAGTTGTGAATTAACTAAACTAACCATTGACACCCTTTAATTTTCCCTTTTTTTTATTTTTATTTTTTTTTCATTTTTTATCCTATCTACTCTATTTCCAAATAATCGTTCACTCAACCCCCAAACCCATTATTGACCAATCACCACCCTTGCCATATTCCATCCTATATCTCTCTCTTTTTTTCTCTTTCTCTTTCCTTCATCAATTTAATTAACATTTAACATTTTTGTTTTACCTCCCTCCCTACCACCATGGGAAATTGTTGCTCCCAAGGCGGGGATGCCCCGGCAGCAACAGACAATTCAGCCGCTGCCGAAAAGGGAGAAACCAATGAACAAAACACCAGCAACGATAACGAGCCATCAACAAATCCTATGACCACACCACCACCAACATCAAAACCACCGCCAACAACCTCACCGTCTCCATCAACAAAACCCTCGAAACCGGCCGCAATGGGCCCCGTTTTACAAAGGCCAATGGAGGACGTGAGAGCCACATATACAATAGGGAAAGAGCTAGGGAGAGGACAATTTGGTGTAACACATTTATGCACACATAAGGTAACAAAGGAACAATTTGCATGCAAAACAATTGCAAAGAGAAAACTAGTGAATAAAGAGGATATAGAGGATGTTAGAAGGGAGGTGCAAATAATGCATCACCTAACGGGTCAAGCAAATATTGTGGAATTAAAAGGTGCATATGAAGATAAACAATCGGTTCATTTGGTGATGGAATTATGTGCGGGTGGTGAATTATTTGATAGAATTATTGCAAAGGGACATTATACGGAACGTGCCGCAGCTTCTTTATTAAGAACAATTGTGCAAATAGTTCATACTTTGCATTCAATGGGTGTTATTCATAGAGACCTTAAGCCTGAAAATTTCTTATTGTTGAATAAGGATGAAAATGCACCCCTCAAAGCCACAGATTTTGGTCTATCCGTTTTTTTCAAAGAAGGTTCATTTCCTATATATCATTTCTTTTAAATGTTTACTCATATCTTTGTATTACAATGAAATCTTTTTAATATGTATATACTTGTTTTCAAATTTTTATTTGAAGAATTTATATTAAACTAACTTGTTTGAGTTTTAGAGAATCATTTTTATTTTATATATTGTAGTAGGTTTTTTTAAAAAATAGAAAAGTTATTTATTATTACTATAATTCTTCAAGCACAAATAGAGTTATATTTTAAAAGTGATTTTAACCTTTTGAACAGGAGAGATGTTCAAGGACATTGTTGGTAGTGCATATTACATAGCACCAGAGGTGTTGAAGAGAAGATATGGGCCAGAAGTTGACATATGGAGTATTGGTGTCATGCTATACATTCTTCTTTGTGGTGTCCCTCCGTTTTGGGCAGGTTAATTTTTTTCCCCCAATGTTAGCAATATTGTTAATAAATTTTAGTAATATGTTGATGGTGATAATTGAAATCTTTGACATTTTTTATCACTCAATTTCTCATACTTCTTCAATCACTAAACTAATTTTATATCTCTTTTGTGCAGGTTAATTTAATGTCGATTATTTGAGAAAATGTTTTGTTTTTATTTTAAAAAAATATGTGCTCATTTTAATTAACCTGTTAATAAGACAATTTGATTTTTGAAGTAAGTCATCACAATGAAGAAAATATCAAATGTTAGTTAGGGATATTTTTTTAAAAAAAAATATCTAAAATAATTCTTTTGGTAATTTTATTTTTTAAATATATACAATTATTCACTTCATGAGTCTCCAAAAAATGAAAATAGAAAAGTAAAAAAATTCATATTCATCTTAATTCTTATTTTCAAGGTATTGAATTTTGTTATGAATTCCAATATATATATATATATATATATATATATATAGCTTATAAAACAAATTAAATGACAAAATATTATTTTAAAATTTATGGTATAAATATGTGCACTGCTTGTGTGACTGAAAATAAAATAATATTTTTTTTACAGAATCTGAACATGGTATATTCAATTCCATATTAAGAGGCCATGTTGACTTTACAAGCGATCCATGGCCTTCAATTTCACCTTCAGCAAAAGATCTTGTAAGCAAAATGTTAAATTCAGATCCCAAACAAAGACTTACAGCATATGAAGTTTTGAGTAAGCATATTTTCTTTGTCTATTTAATTTAGTTATTTATTAAACAAGAAAAATTAAAATGCTTGATTCATTTACAATTTCATGATTTTACTAACAAAATAAATCAAATATAAAAAATTTGAATAAAAAACAGATCATCCTTGGATCAAGGAGGATGGAGAAGCACCAGATAAACCTATTGACAATGCTGTATTGAATAGGCTCAAACAGTTCAGAGCAATGAACCAATTTAAGAAAGTTGCTCTAAAGGTAATTTTTACTTTTGCTTAATTAATTTTTAAATTTTGTAATTATTTTCTTATTCAAGTTGAAAAAACACTTCTGAAATTATTTGAAAAAACTTATGAAAATAAGTTAGAACATATGCCAGAAGCTGTTTTCAGATAGTTTATGAAAACGATTTATAGTTTATATAAAAACAGTTTGATTTTATTTTCTAAATATAGTGTATATATAATTACTTACAAAGCAAGTTAACAATAAAATTTACAAAATGAATAGGTGATTGCTGGATGTTTATCAGAAGAAGAAATCATGGGGTTGAAAGAAATGTTCAAGGGTATGGACACTGATAATAGTGGAACCATTACAATTGAAGAACTCAAACAAGGGCTTGCAAAACAGGGGACAAAGCTTTCAGAACAAGAAGTTAAACAATTAATGGAAGCTGTAAGTTATCCTCTCTTCCACAATTTTATCATCAAAACAATTGAAATTCTAATAATCTCTCCCTTTTTTTTACGATGACAAACATAATTCTAAATTGTAATAACACTTAAGCTATGAATCTACGGCAAAAAGTAGACAAATGCATTCGACGAAGATGCAATTGCAATTGCGATGTCATTTTAAAAAGTGATAAAATTTGTATATGACGACTACAATTGAACTTGCAGAGCGCATTTTAAAACCATAACAAACATGATTGTTACAAAATGTAAGCGAGTGGCCGATGAAATTGCAATGCCTTTAAAGAGATTAATAGAAAAAAATTATTCTGCGGCTGCAATTACAGTTGCGTAGCACAATTTGAAACTATGATAATAACATAAAAAAGATGTAGACAAATGCATTTGATGCAATTGCAATGTTGTTATAAAGACCGATATAATCTTTATATTATAATTGCAGTTGTGGAACGCAATTTAAACTATGATAAGAAACATAGAAACATATAGATTTTCTCAACTTGTACAAATTACAGGCTGATGCTGATGGCAATGGAACAATAGATTACGATGAGTTCATCACAGCAACAATGCATATGAACAGAATGAATAGAGAAGAACATCTTTACACTGCTTTCCAATATTTTGATAAAGATAACAGCGGGTAAGAAAAACAACTACATTAATTAATTCAATGAATATTTGATTTGTCAATGGTAGCTTTTGAATTTTTTATCTCATTTTTGTACCATATATATAAATCTGTAGGTTCATTACCACTGAAGAATTAGATCAAGCTCTTCGTGAATACAACATGCATGATGGCAGAGACATCAAGGATATCCTTCAAGAAGTTGATGGAGATAATGTAAGTGTTATATTTAATGTATGTTTTGGATTTTATTTTAAGAAAGAAAATAAAGTGATTGTAGACAAAAAAAAATTGATTTTGATATTTAGACGTTCCCTAGTAAAGCTGGGATTTAGTCCTTTCACCTCCTAACCAAATTTTTACACAGCAATCTATTCTTCAATTTTTACTAAAAGTAATTCACTTGAATCAAATTTTGTCACACATAAAAATCAATTTACGGTAAAATTATTTTTAACTACAAAATTGATTCTATTTTGAAATTTAGATTTAGACTTTTCACCTCCTAACCTAATTTTTACACTTCACTTTATCATTCAATTTACAAATATAAAAATATATACAAATATAAATCACTTTGTATATATTCACCTTTGGTTTCGGTTTTATGTAAAAACTATGAGTCCCAACTTAGATGAAATTGATTGGTTCAGATATCGAGTTTAGCAAAAAAACCACTCAATCTAACTCGTTTCCACCTCTATTTATATGTAGTCCTTGTTTAAATTTCTTAATTTCCTAATGAATATGTGATTGATAAATATAATGAGGAAATTGTGATATATGTGCAGGATGGACGTATTAACTATGATGAGTTTGCAGCTATGATGAGAAAAGGAAATCCAGAAGCTCATACTAAGAAGAGGCGTGATTCATTTGTTTCAACTTAGTGGTGGTGGGTTATTATTATTAGCCTATATAAAAGGGTTCATTTGTTTTTTTCTTCGGTGGTGAGGTTGATGAGTGAATGAAAAAATGGTCATGGATTCATTACACATGTAAATTGCGTCGTGGTTTTGGTGGTTGGGAGGGGATATAGGTAAATGGGTCAAAGGTGGAAACAAAATGTTCAAAAAAAAAAAGGGGGGAGGGGGTGAAAAGAAAACAAACTATCCTTTGAGAAATGTGGAGATATGATAGGGTATTTGGTTGGTTAACTTTTTTTTCCTTTACCTTGTGAAAATTGTAACAAGTCGCGTGTATTAAAATTGACACTTAATTAGGAAAAAAAAAGGGTGTTTGTGTATTAATTCCTTCTCAATGCTAGGTATAAATCATGTGTGCATTAATTTATTATGAAAACTATGGAGAGAATAACCTTAATTGAATTACATTCTTGAATTTAAAAGTAAATACATGCATCTTTTGCTTACCACCAAAGTATTCATTGTAAGTAAAAAAAGTAAAAGTACGAGGAAAATTATATTCAAATAAAAGTTTTAAAAATAAAGTGACAATTAAAAAACACAAAAAAAATCAAATAAAATATGAATTTAAATTCCCACTTATTCTAAAAGTCGATCTTAATAATTGAAAAAATGATATTCGCATTGTCCAAACAGTTTACACACTCAAAATAAAAACAGTGATCTAGAATAAGATTGCTTATTTATTGAACTAAAGTAGAAACATAACTGAGTTAAGAATTTACTGATTGAAATATGAATGATCGGCAAAAAATAATTATTTAACGATTTTTCACGTTTTCAGGATTTCACATCAACAAACAAAATTCAAAACGATCGAGAATTGAAAATGTTATGAGTGATTGATGTTTAACATTAATTTATCAAAAAATGATAACTCTCAAAGACATAGTAATCCTAACGAATTACAAGGTCGTATATATAGATAGAATTCAAAATTTAATCATAGAGTGTGATTTTGAATTCAACTCCAAGCCTAACAATCAAGAAAAATAATTTTATTTACTATTAGATTTAAATTTAATCATTTAAAAATCTAATTGGTTATCAAAGTAACTTAATTGATGATATAATTGGTTAGTAGCAGCGAAAAAAAGACAATTGATTATCAGAGCAACTTAATTGATTACCTGTTACAAAATAGCATCCAAATGATTTCTAACCATCTTATATAAAGTTTATGATGGAACGAGACTAACTGCAATAAATTGATCCATTTTATCACCTCTAATTATAATGCTTTAAGAGTTTTTATGAAAATATTAAATATCTTTTTTCTTTAAATCATAATGATTTCCTATGTAGTTATATTCTTGCATATGTTAGACATGTGGAAATTTGATTTTTATTTTTTATTTTTTTTATTGAATCATGTTTTTGTATATTGCTTCCCCTTGAGTTATTTTTCTGTCACAATTACTTAGATAACTTTCTTTTAATTTATTTTCTTAGGTTAAATGACATGTTTGAACTATATTTATCGTATTATTATCAGCTAAAGTACCAAAAGGTTTCAATTAATTATGATTAGGGTTATATTGGGATATTTGCTATTGCATAAAAATATAAAATAAGTGACTGAATTTAAAACAAGTACAAAAGTTTTGTTTTTGTTTTAAAAAACTGATCTAAAATTGTGAATTGTTTAAAAAAGGAAGACGTCTTTTTGTTTAGTACAAAGTAAAATGTATAATCTCTTGTATAATGAAATTCTTGAGTAATCAAATGAGAAGAAGAGAAAATAATTTGGTGGGCAATTTTATTTATAACTAGATGCTAACTCGCGCGTTGCGCACGGGTATATTTTTATTTATTTAATCTAAGTGGATTTAAAAAAAAATCAATATGAAGTTTTATGTTTTAATTGTCAAATGATTATTGATATAGTAGTTATATCAATAATATATATTTATTTTTATCAATGTAATTTATAGAAGAGAAGTATTCAACAATAAAAGGCACATATAAATAGTCGAAATATATTTTAGAGGTAAGTAAGAGAGACATGTACTCTCAATTCAGAAGAAGTTGAAGAAACGTCTCTCTTATTAAGTTCAATATTATATATCATCTTATTAAGTTCAATATTATATATTATGAAACGATGTATATATTATGAAAATATGTATACAATTGCTAGCAAGTAAGTAGATGGTAGGTAGAAACGAAAATGTGAAGTTGATTGATGCAGACAAAAAATACGTATAAGTAGATGGCAGATAGAGCCAATAATGTGAAGTTGATTTATGCAGACAAAAAAAAACGTATTGAGTAGTAATGTGGAATTAATGTGAAAGATGTTGGGCAAACGTTATGAAATATTAATGTGACGTTATAAAATAATAATGTGGGATTAATTTAGAAAATTTTGAGTAGAATTTATGAAATAATATTTATATAGGAGATATAGTATAAGATAGTTATCCTATTCACTTTTATTACATTTTTTCATATAATATTTTGTGGAGCTATTTATGTGCCATAAGTTACAAATTACAATACAATAAATATCAATTATTCGATGCTTCTCCATTATATTTGATAACGGTTATTTCTCCATAAATATCTTCAAATTGAATATTACATAGTATCATTACTGAAAAGAATTTTTTTTTTTAATGAAATATGTAATATCTAAAAAATCTATCACATATCACTTATGAGATAACTAAATTTAATATTTA
>JBBPBP010009777.1:33077395-33198078 GCA_037974735.1 Cicer chorassanicum | reverse complement strand
CAAATAGAGATATAATTTAGAATTAGGCCAACAAATTTTTATTTTTTATTTTTATTTTTTCTTATTATACCATTACTGATATAGACTTAGAGAAAAATTTATATATTTTCTGAAATATTGATATGGTTATGTATGGTTATATACTAAAATATATTTTTAACTTTTTAGTAAATTTTTTTTGTACAAAATAGTAAATTGTTTCATTACTAGAAAAAAATTATCTCAAACAAATAAATTGTTTTTTTTTATATATATTAAAATAGACTATTACACTCCAAAATATTGTGTCATCTAAGAAGCACTTTTTCTCTTTCTTATTGCAATTTGTTTTTAGCACAAATTTTATTACATTTTTTTTCGTATTCCATTATTATTGATAACGGTTTTTCCTCCATAAATATCTTTAAATTGAATATTACATATGAGTAGTAATGTGGAATTAATGTGAAAGATGTTGGACAAACGTTATAAAATAATAATGTGACGTTATAAAATAATAATGTGGGATTAATTTAGAAAATTTTGAGTAGACATTATGAAATAATATTTATATAGGAGATATATTATAAGATAGTGAATAGAAAACTCTATATGAAGACGTACGCGTCAGCTTTTTGGCTGACGTGGGAAATATTTGCGTGAAAAAGAATGGTATGAGGTGGCAGTAGAGTTTGTTTTAAATATATATAATAAATACTAGCATTACATTCTTAGATTGAATCTTGAACTAAAGCAAGAGGTGAATTTAATCAAATAATCTGATAAATATATTGTGCGCATAATATATTAAACATATGTTCCAAGGAATCAACTCAAAATTAACCGATCCACTAAGATCAATTCTTGCATTTTTTCCACTTAAAAATCTTTCTGGATTAAACTTTAATGGAGTAGTCCATATATTTGGCTCTCTCCCGATGGCCCATATGTTTGCATTAAACCTTGTATTTTGGGGATGTAGTAACCATTAATTTGGCATGCTTCATTTGATACCCTTGGAACACTAAGTGGGATAGATGGATGCAAACGATATGTCTCTTTGCAAATTGTTTGAAGGTATGGTAATACGAATAATTGAATTTTGTAACCTTACAAATTTGGATATTTTAATCATATCACCACATTCCAAAATTTTCGAAAAAGTAATTTTTTTTCTCTGAATTTCTTTAACTAAAAATTTTAGGAACAAAATTTCTAATAGTTATATTTCAATATCTGAAAATGAAATATCCAAAAGTTAGTTTCAATCGGAATTTTGAAATATCATATAGTTGTTTTCAACTGCAAATTTCATTTTTGAAATTTTCGATATTAAAATATAACTACCATTTTCGATTGAAACTAACTACCGGAAATTTTGATCCTGAAATTTCTGGGTGAGGTTTTTTTTTTCAATTTTTTTTGTTCACATTTTTTTCATTCAATTTTTTTCAGTGAGGATCCGGAGGAGCGAGAAAACACAATGAAACATTCTCGAGTTCAACCTCCTTCACAATCTAATTGAAGAACCGCCGTTGAAAAAAAGAGAAAGAGGAACAAAGAGATGCAACAAGAAGAGAATTAATATATTCAACGTGAGTTTGAGCAAGAGCAACATCAAGATTCTGTGTTTGAGAATCATATACAGCACGATCAAGAGGAGCATGAGCAACATCAATAGCCTGAACAAACCTCTATTTCCTAGAGGTCCTTTCGATCTTTCCGTCCTTAAGGACTATGAGCACCACATTGTAGTTAGAGTGTGGAATGAAATGGTTAGTAAGTAATTTATTTTATTACATAATATAGTATAACATATTATGTATAGTTTAATATATTTATAGTATAGTTTATTACAAGACCGATATTAGGAACTCAATTTGTTTGAAATAGTTGATTTACTAATTTGCTGGTGTTAGGAACTCATTAGAGTTTAACGATAAAATGTACTAATTGATAAAGAGAAGAAAACTAAAGAAAAAAATAGTTTTTAAAAGAATTATTTCAATAGTGAAATTTCTTAGTATATATATAGTAAACTAACTGATTGTATAATTTATTGTGTGTTATTTTAATTAAACAGGATAGACGTGCCTTGAAATTTGTTTCAAATGGAAAAAAAAAACAAGATAAATTCATTGATATCATATAGTATTTCCAACTCAGATAGATCAATGGATTACTACATCTGGGTTACATCATCTGCAATGATGTAGTTTGCACATGATCAACAGTAATCTCATATCTACTTTTGCTGAGACATGGCACGTACAGACTAGCTCATTCACCTGCCATTTGGTGAAATGACTATTACTCTTGACGATGTTGGGGGGTCTTTTGGGCATATTATGTTATGGAAATTTTTTCACACCTCTCACTAATGTGAATGAAGATTTGGCTATTGCTGCTGCCGTTGAGTTATTGGGAGTTGAGGAAGATGAAACTGTGAATGAAACTAGGGTCAATAGAGGTGTTTCATATAGTTTTGAGTGGTTGAAAGCTGTATTTTTTAAGAAACTTCATGAAAGACGATTCGACTGTGCAGCGAGGACATACCTACTTCATTTGATATGGTGTACCATACTAGATGACAAAAGTTTTACCCTTGTATATGGAAAACATTAGTTCCTTTTTCAAGACCTTGATACTTGTGGTAAATGGGCATGGGACCATCTTAGATGGTACCATGCCTGCAACGAAGCATATCAGAGGATATTTATCTCTACTTCAGGTACTTTTATGTTATTTTTTTTTATACTTATTATATTGTTATTTGATAAGATGCTTATTTAATTATTTGTACTTTTTAATTATTTATAGACATGGATTTGTGAGCATTTCCCTGACATCTGTAAGCGGAGTATGAGTGAGCCTATATCTTCACTCCCATGAATGTTTCGATAGGCTCCTAAACAAATATTTGGGGATGTTGCATACTACATAGCGAAGTTGAATGCTTTGGTACCTATTGATATTATCTAGACGCCAAATTACGATGAGGACACCACGACATGATTTTAGTCAGTGTCGATGTTTATAGGATACATTCATTGGTGGTCCACAATGGTACCGTATTTACTAGAGAGGTGTATACGTCAATTTGGGTATACTCAACACATCCCTCCTACACCGTCGATGCTCGTTGTACGTGATGTTGATGTTGAATGGAGTAGTACAAGAACTCTGTTCGACCTTTTCGTACTAGATTGCATCCAGCCTCCATGCTTTGACGTTCTTGGTGGTGTTGGTCCTGGTCCTAGTCATGATGTTGGTCCTGGTCCTAGTCTTGATGTTGGTCTTTGTCCTTGTTATGATGTTGGTCCTAGTCATGATGCTAGTCCTAATACTACTCATGGTGAATGGTATACATGGTGTCAAATAATAGGTGGTCTTATACAGTAGAGTTTAGACTTACAAAGGCTAGATCCTGAAGATGAGATTGATGTCTTCTTAGAGATAGCCTTACACATCTTGATAATACGATCACGTGATAGGTCTCCATGGTGTGCACCCCTTAATGGAAAAAAATCAAAGAAAAAGTTTTTCCCAATGTCACAAGAACAAGATTATGTTTTGTTGCTATCACGTAACCCATATCTGAAATACTCACCCACTTCTCGTTGGGTTGGTTTCCCATATCAGTTACAAGCAAAGAGTTTGTCACTTCTTGCAAACGTTCCTTGAATAATGCAGCATATAAATTAGGTTTGGACTTAATCTCTCTATACAAATGTCGACGCGCAATGCTCCAATATTCTTCACTATGACCAAGTAAATTAGCAATAACACGATATCCACAGTTTCCATCCGCTTAACATTAACTATGTCTTCAATATATGAATGAATTAGAGGATGAAACTCGTCCAAATATTTTCTAACTTCACTCATCATAGGTTGCTGTAAGGTTTGTTTGGGTGCTTGGTGAGAGTCTTGTTTGAGTGCTTGGTGAGAGGCTTGTTTGGATGTATGCTGGAGGCTTGTTGGGATGCTATCATGGGTCCTTGCTGAGAGGCTTGAGTAGTTGCATTATCAGAATAAAATGCATCAACATGCTCAAAAAATGAAGGGTTGCGATATACGTCAAATCCATTCGGCTTCTTACTTTTTTTCCTCTCCACACCACCCTTTGTTTTGATCTTATCTGGTGGTGCACACATTGATGTTGTTTCTGGATATGCTATTTCACGCAACTTGCTCTTCAATGCCCTCTTCAAGCAACATCAACTGTTTTCCATGTTTTTCAAATTATATTCATCTGTGACGTAATATCCACTCTGAATCGTTTTCTAACTTTTCTTCCTCTAGACCACTATTCATGGTTAATTTCCTCCAATGTATGTGTTAGAGACGACGTGTTGTACGAATGTTGAATATTGATGTATGTCGAACACCATGACACGTCTAGTCTATTCTAATACGTGTCATGCTTTATAGGTAAAATGCTTCTATTAGATTTGATCCTATCCAAGTGTTATCCGTAGCTGAGTGTAGTAAAACCAGTGCTCTCTGTAATGTCACCTCCAGCATGGACAATTCAACAATTAGTGAAAATTAGTAGAACAAAAACTAGCAGCCAAACATATTTAATTAATATATTTATAGCACATAGGAAGCCTCAAAATTAGACGGGCTGATAAGTATCGTATTTGATTCCCGAAAAATTGCTTAACTTTATCGCACCCTAATATCCTTACATTCCATATGACTAATTCCTAAGTCTCACTAATGCTCAATAAACATCTTATTTAATAGGTTATAGCATAAGCTATCAAAGCATCATATGAAAAAAAAGAAAATCATATTTTCTGAATATACCTCTAAATTTTATTAACTGATTATATAAAAATACAAGAGTATAAGCTCATATATATATTTATATATATAGAAACTGACATGAGCTAACTAACAATTCATAAGCCTCAATTAACTTATAACTAACCTCTGAATTTTATTAATTGATTATATAAAAATACAACAATATAAGGTCATATATATATAGGAGCTGATTGAGCTAATGAGCTACTAACAACTCATAAACCTCAACTAACTTATAATTAACTCTACCATAAAGAGAAGTAGTTACATTCAGTTACAGTTAAGAGACTAAAAATAACTAACTAACTAATAAATATTCCTAATACTCCTCTTCAAGTAGGATGTTATATATCTAACAATCCTAACTTGCCAATGAAATGATGAAACTGAACGTGTGGAAGTGCTTTGGTCAAGGGATCTACTAGTTAATGCTTTGGTCATCTCCCCCTCACAACTATGTGGAGATAATCGCCAAACCGGCGATATCACAACAAGTTTCAAACTTCCCTCTTGGTAATGCTTTAGTCATCATATCAGAACCATTATAATCAGTATGAACTTTAACCAACTCCAACAACTTAGCTTCCAAAACATCACGTATCCAATGATACCTCACATCAATGTGTTTGGACCTGCTATGAAATGTAGAATTCTTACCAAGATGAATAGCACTTTGACTATCGACAAATAATACATATTTATCCTGAATAAACCCAAGCTCCTGCAAGAATTTTTTCAACCAAATCAACTCTTTGCATGCTTCGGTAATGGCAATGAACTCTGCCTCAGTTGTAGATAATGCTACACATTTCTGTAATCTAGACTGCCAAGCCACAGCTCCATCTGCAAATTTAATCATGTAGCCTGAAGTTGAATTTCTCGAGTCAATATCTCCAGCCATATCTGAGTCGGAGTACCCTACCAAAATAGGTTTGTCACCTCCAAAACAAAGCCTCATACGTGCAGTACCACGAAGATACCTCAAAATCCATTTCACAGCATTGCAATGCTCTCTACCTGGATTTGACAAAAATCTACTGACTGTACCAACAGCATGCGCAATATCTGGTCTTGTACACACCATTGCATACATCAAACTACCCACAACAGAAGCATAAGGAACTCGTTCCATGTCTCTTTTCTCATCTTCACTGGAAGGACTTTGTTTAGAACTCAACTTAAAATGAGCAGCAAGAGGAGTACTTACAGCCTTAAAGTTTTCCATTTGAAACCTTTGCAACACTCTCTCAATATAGTGTTTTTGTGACATCCAAAGTTTTTTCTCCTTTCTGTCACGCATGATTCTTATGCCAAGAATCTGTTTAGCTGCTCCCATGTCTTTCATGGCAAAGGACTCGCCCAACTGTTTCTTTAACCTGTCAATCTTGGAAATATTTTTTCCAACAATAAGTATGTCATCGACATATAATAACAGGATAATGAAATCATCGTTAGAAAATTTTCTAACAAATACACAATGGTCAGAAGTAGTCTTCATGTATCCTTGGTCACACATAACAGACTCAAACTTTTTGTACCACTGCCTTGGAGCTTGCTTCAAACCGTATAGACTCTTTCTTAGTCTACACACATAGTCTTCCTTGCCTTCAACAAGAAAACCATCAGGTTGCTTCATGTAAATCTCTTCCTCCAAATCACCATGAAGGAAAGTCGTTTTTACATCCATTTGCTCAACCTCTAAGTCAAGAGTAGCTGCCAAACTCAACACGGTTCTAATTGATGACATTTTTACCACAGGTGAGAAAATCTCATTAAAATCAACACCCTTTCTTTGACGGAAACCTTTCACCACTAATATGGCTTTATACCTCGGAGACTTTGAGTTACTCTCAAGTTTCACTCTATAGATCCACCTGTTTTCCAAAGCCCTTTTGCCTTTTGGCAACTTCACCAAATCATAAGTGTGATTATCATGCAAGGATTTCATCTCATCATGCATTGCATCCAACCACTTTTGACTTTCTTCACTCTCCATGGCCTCTCGAAAACACTCAGGTTCCCCTTCATCAGTCAAATTCACATACTCATCAGAAACATACCTTGTAGATGGTTGTCTCTGCCTCTTAGACCTCCTGAGTTGGGTTAGAGATGATTCAGAAGCATCATTAAGATTCTCATCGTGTGGCAACTCATGATCTTCACTAGTTGGAATATTTACCTCATCTCTAAGTCGATGATCATCAACACAATCATGTGGCTCATCATTCTGATCATTACCATCAGTAGTATCCAAATCAAGAACAGGTGACTGAACTGGATCACCATCAGATAAGACGTTATCTCTCTCAGGTGTAGTCTTCTCCACCTTATCAATGTGTTCAATAGTTTGGTCTTCCATGAACACTACATCACGACTTCTAATAACCTTTTTGTTTATAGGGTCGTATAACTTGTAGCCAAATTCATCCTCACCATAACCAAGGAAGATACATTGCCTTGACTTTGCATCCAACTTGGATCTTTCATCCTTCGGAACATGCACAAAAGCCTTGCAACCAAAGACTCTCAAGTGATCATACTTGACATTCTTCCCAAACCATACCTTGTTTGGTACCTCATTATTCAAAGCGACAGTAGGAGTAAGATTAATAACATGCACCGCCGTGTACAGTGCCTCACCCCAATAATGTTTAGGCAACTTAGCTTCAGAGAGCATACACCTCACTCTCTCAACAAGTGTCCGATTCATCCTCTCTGCTAAACCATTCAGCTGAGGAGTTTTAGGAGGAGTCTTTTCATGTGCTATATCCTGTTGTTTGCAATAGACATCAAAGGGTCCGCAATACTCACCACCGTTGTCAGTACGAACACGTTTCAACTTCTTGCCTGTCTGCCTCTCAACCAAAGCATGAAATTGTTTGAATTTCTCCAACACTTGGTCTTTTGTTTTCAGAACATAAACCTATAGTTTCCTGGAACAATCATCAATAAAAGTAACAAAATAAAGTGCACCACTAAAAGATTTAACCTTTAAAGGGCCACAGACGTTAGAATGCACCAACTGAAGCAACTCTGACTTTCTAGAGGGAGGATGCCTTTTGAAGGATACTCTAGTTTGTTTACCAATTATGCAGTGAGAACATTTCTGCAAATCTACATTTTTCAATCCTGGAAGCACATCTTTTCTAGCTAAACACTTTAACCCCTTTTCACTGATATGGCTAAGCCTTTGGTGCCACAAAGATGATTCCATATCCACGGCATTCACACTGTCTTTTGCAACTAAAGCTTTTGTCCAATACAGTTTACTAATTTTCTCCCCTCTAGCCACAACCAAGTTACCTTTACTGAGTTTCCACTTTCCAGAAGCAAAATGATTATCAAAACCACTTTCATCAAGCATATGCACGGAGATCAAATTGAAGCGAACATCTGGAGCATGTTTGACTCCTTTAAGCAACAATTGTATTTCCATGTTGGTTTGCAAGCATACATCACCAACACCAATTACATTAGATACACCATCATTACCCATCTTCAAAACTCCAAAATCACCTGAAGTATAAGATGTGAAGAACTCCTTCCTCGGTGTAACATGTAGTGTAGCACCACTATCAATTATCCACATGCTCTCATCAGATACAAGATTAATTGACTCATAGTCACGGAGAATAACAAGATCATCACTAGTAGCAGTAGTAACACGGTCATCATCACTATCATCATCACGACCCCTTTGTTTCTGCTTACCTTTCTTGCCTTTGTTCTCCTTTTTCCACAGAAAACAATTCTTCTGTATGTGCCCTGTTTTATGACAAAAATGACACTCCACATTTTTGTATCTAGACTTGGACTTGCTTCTGCTGTTTTCTCTACCACCCTTCGGTTCTTTTTTCTGACTTCTCCCCTATTTTCAGTGACAAGAACTTCAGATTGAGATGAAGAACTTTGTGCCTTCCTTCTCATCTCCTCATTCAAAACACCACCCTTAGCCGTTTCCAAAGAAACAACACCATTAGGAGATGAACTCGTTATAGAAACCCGAAATGTCTCCCAAGACTTTGGTAAAGATAACAGTAAAAATAGTCCCAATAGCTCGTCATCAAACTTGATACTCATTCCAGACATTTGATCAAGGAGCCCCTGAAATTCACTCAAGTGGTCCGAAATAGATGTTCCCTCCTTATATTTCAAACTTATGAAATTATTCAGCAAGAATAATTTATTATTCCCTGAATTAGAGGCGAACAAAGTCTGTATCTTATCCCACATAGTTTTTGCATTTGTCTCATTAGCAATATGATTATAAACATTATCTTCTACATATTGCCTAACAAAACCACATACCTGTTGATGTTCAAATTCCCAGTCTTCCTTAGATGTAGTATCCGGCTTTTTAGAACCAAAAATAGGAAGATGCATATTCTTCACAAATAACAAATCTTTCATCTTGCCCTTCCACAAATGGTAATTAGTATCATTCAAGCATACCATCTTTATATTCATATTTGCCTCCATCCTTCAAGCAAGTCAAATAACCCTTTAACCAAGAGCTCTGATGCCACTCTGATGGGGAATAAACACAGAAACACAATAACAAGTAATACGCAGCGGATATAAAATTCCCCCAACTTGCAAGAACCCGTGAGGAGCAACAATAAATATATGGCAGCAAATTAATCAAAATAAAAGAGCGTAAAGAACACCGATATTTTAACGTGGAAAACCCCTCAATGAAAGGGTAAAAACCACGGGTCGTCCAGATCAATGAAATAGCTCCACTATAATCAAATAAGGGTACAAGAGAGTCTCAAAAAAGATGCACCAAGTGTGCCTACAACCAGCCAAAATAACAAAGCACTAAAGCTTACAAATGAAAAACAAGAAGAAGTGAAACAACCAAAAACCTCTGCTGTGCGAGCTCGATTCCTCCCACTCCAGAAGTCGTTTCGCCGATCCGACCGTTGAAACCGAAGCCCTGAATGTGGCGAACCTACTGTCCAAATTTCAGCCCGATCCAACGGTTAACGAGTGCGCAATCGATGTTTTTCTGAGACTGATTTAACAAAATCGGGAATAGGGTTTACTCTTCTCTTTTCTCTTTTGGTGGCCGCCTTTTCTCTCAAAATAGTCTCTCTCTTTCAACCCTAATTAGGCCACTCTCCACTTAAATAAGTGAGACACATGGACTACAATATTTGGGCTTTTCTCCACATAGGAAGGGAGCCCAATACCCAACATGTTATATATCTAACAATCCTAACTTGCCAATGAAATGATGAAACTGAACGTGTGGAAGTGCTTTGGTCAAGGGATCTACTAGTTAATGCTTGGAAGGAACATGAATGAGCTTGATGAATCTTGAGTTAACATATTCTTGAATAAAATGGAAATCAATGTCTATGTATTTTGATCTCTCATGTGTAGTTGGATTAGAAGCCAAGTAGATTGCTGAAATACTATCACTAAAGACCATGGTGTTCTTTATTTCCAAATCAAAGAAAAATCTGCTTTATCCAAAATAACTCAATAGTCATAGATGCCAATGCTCTATACTCTAACTCAACTAAAGATCTTGCCACAATATTTTGTTTCTTTAATCTCCAAGATATCAATGAATCACCTAAGAACACACAATACGTAGTAGTAGATTTTCTTGTTGATTTGCAGCTATCCCAATATGCATCTACATAGCCTGAAACTTTCAAGGAAGAATGAGAAGAAAGCAACAGTCGTAGAACAAGAGAAGCTTTTAAATAGTGAAGATTGTGGTGCACAACATGAAGATGACTTTTGTAGAGCTTACTCATATACTGACTCATCTTGTTTCTGCATAAGCTATGTCAGGCCTGGAAATGGTTAAATACATTAATATGCCAATGAGTCTTCTATAAATAGTGGGATCTTCAAGTAATTATGATTCTACTTCATTAAATTGTAAATTAGGCTCCATTGGAACATTGAGGGGTTTTTCTCCCAAGAATCATGTGTCTTCAAGTAGTTAGAAAATGTATTTTCTTTGGCACAAGTGAATTCACTTGATTGATTTAACAATCTCCAAGCCAAGGAAATATTTTAAGTCACCAAGGACTTTTAGCTTAAAATGAGCTTCTAAAGCATGCTGAGTCTTGGTCGAAATAGCCTGATTTCGACTAGCTAGTATGATATCATCAACATACACTAGTAAGTTGACTAAGGATGATCCTTTTCCTTGAACAAAAAGAGAGCAGTTTGCTGAACTTAAACCACGATGAATAATGACAGAAAAGAACTTTGTGAACCATTGTCTAGAGGCTTGTTTCAAGCCATATATGGATTTGTTAAATTTGCAAACTAAATTAGATGTCAAGGGAGTTTCATATCTACATCTTCCTCCAATTCACCATTGAGGAAGGCATTATTGATGTCAGGTTGAAGAAGATGCAAGTTTTTTTTAGCAGCTAAAGCCAATAGAATTCTGATTGTGGTGAGCTTGGCTATAGGGTCAACATAGTCAATACCAGTTGTTGAGTTAGCCTTTTGCCACCAACCTTGCTTTGAGTCTTTCCAATGATCCATCAGCTCTAAATTTGCTCTTATAAATCCATATGCAACCAATTGCAGTTTTACCAGGTGGAAGAGGGACAATGGACAGTGTTTTGTTCGCTTCAAGGGTATCTAGTTCTTTAGCCATGAAAATCTTCCATTCAAGGAACTTGATGGTAAAATTGAGGCTCATAGATTGATATCACTTGCATAATAAACTCTTTGTAGGAATGTGAAAGATGAGAACAAGAATGATGTTGTTGGATGGGATGAGGTATGGCAGGTTGATTAAGTTGGCAAACATAATTGTCCAAATAAGTTGACATATGATGCGGTCTTGTTGATCTTTTGAGATTGATTCCAGCAGGTTAATCAGCATTATTGCAGGGATGATCAAGAGGATCATCAAAGTCTTGATCAGTAATAAGAACAACAAGGTGTTGATGTGATGGTAAAATGTCTAGAATAGGATTAGGTAGCACATGAGTTGGGAAAAGGGTCAGGTGTAGAGCTGATATTTTGTTGATTGTGAAAAGGACATTTGGAATCAGAAAAAACGTCGAGAAACCTTTTAAAATAGTAAAATGACATTTAAAATTAGATTTTAGGTTCAAGAATGAGTTATGTGTAGTAAAAATATTAGTACTCTACTATATCTTCAAAAACAGTTAATTAGTTGTACAAAGATTTATATTAACTTTAAAATATTTATTTCTCTATATTATTTAAATGCGAATATATCTTGTTTTTATGAAAAAGATTTTGAAATAAAAGTGTAGTAAAAATAGAGAGAGGGAGAGAAATGTTATTTTTTATTATTGTGCTTGACATGAGTTCGATCTTGCTCCTACGTATCTCCCGATGCGATTAAGAAATCAAAGTTACGTAGTTTTTAAGTAAAAAATGTCGATGGGTTGATTGCTTTTAAAGAAAACGCGTTTTGTTGTTGATAAGCAAATTAGGTTAAAAAAAGTTGTTTTGATGAAAGAAAATGAGTTTGTTTGATTTAAATAATTGATTTAAAAAGCGAGTTTTAAGACTATCAAATTGTACAACTTATGTGTTAAAAATTCAAAGATTAAAAAGACGTCACATCTAGTTAATCCATTTAAGAATATTTTATTTATTATTTTGATTATAAAACCACAAAATTGTACAACTTGTGTATTTTAATATCTCAAAGATTAAAGAAAATGTCACATCTAATTAACTAACTATTTTCAAATTATTTTTGCACGATTATTAATTTATTTTAAAAAAATGAATTTTAAAACTATCATATTGTCATATCCAAATAATTTGACGATTAAAAATATGTCAAATTTAATTAATTGTTAAAATTTTAATTTAATTTGATTTTATTTGTCAAATAATTTTCATAAGAGTTAATGATTTAATAAAAATATAAATGCAAGAATATGGTGAGTTGGTAAACACAAAAATTGAAATGGTTGTATAAGGTGACATATGTCAAGGGCGGTTCAACTTGATAAGTCAACATAACAATAACTAAAAGTCTGAATTTCAATTCTAAAGAAATAAAAAGTATCATTTTGATATTAGAAGCTTCAATATACAAAACAAAAGGGGAGTGCATCATAGCAGCGAGGAAGAAGGCGGCGGCGGTGTACGATTGATGGTGACTGGGGATAGTTGATTGTCTGATGGATAGATGAAGCGATGATGAAAAAATGATGTTATTTGTTTTTAATTTTTTTTTATTGTTCTCCTATTTTTTTGTTGTTAATTTTAAAATATATGGTTTTGACGATGAAATTGAGTTGTTTCTTCTCTACACTTCTTCATTTTTTTTGTCAGAATCTCCTCCTTCTACCTTTTCCTCGTTTTTGTTTCTTTTTTTTCTTTTCAATTTTTTATCCAAGAAAAATCCCTTTTTACTATATTTTTTGTTCCTATTTAAACTCAAAACATCTCTTATAATATATTAAAATAGACTTTCACATACTACATACACATCATCTAATATTGTGTCATTTCATTCAAATATTGTCACATCAACAAAAATCTCATGTGCCACATCTAAAAGGTCCTCCCTCTTCCATCATTCTTATTATTCCACTTCCAATTTGCTTTAGCACACATTTTACTACTATTATTATTACTATTTAGCATATAATATTATGTATAACTATTAATGTGTCCAAATTAAAGTACAATCAATATTATGTATAACTATTCATGTGTCATGTGTGGTTAGTATAACTATTTTATTATAACAGCTCCAAAAAATTGAATGATGACATATCTATGCTATAAGTTTTGTTGTTGTTGACATATCTATGCTATTCTACTCATTCAAACAATCTCTCTTAGTGGATGTTCTCTACAATTAGTGTCTTATTAAAAACAAAATTGAAACTCTAATATTTACTTTGTCGTTATATTTTGTTTAATAACTCTTATTATTGCATTGCACTATTGTGCCTCATCTAATTCTGAATTTATAACTAGTTTAAATGGTCAATAATTTTTTGTCTTGTAACCATTTTTGCATAGCTTATGCAATTAACTTTTGGATAGCAGGTCCGCTACTGCCACTACCACGAGAAAAATTTCCGAATACGTATGAGTTTTCACAACTCCATTTTATCTACTCAAAATAAAATTTCTTTGCAGTCCAATCATTTTCAAAGAAGTAGATATATAGAGTTGGAATTTTTTTTTTTTTTTGCATAAATAGTTTTTGAGTAAATGGTATTTTGTAACATATTTTACTATTTGCTCATTTTTCTCAAAATATTGATTGTTGTTAGTTAGAGTATTGTTTTTGCAGGCATATTTGATCTCATCTACGGCATGAAAGTATAGTGGCTCCCCAAAAGACAAAGAAAATTGTCCATATTTAGCTTCATAGTAGTGTTATTATTGTGTTTTCGGGAGAGATCTATTTGTTGTTTAATATTTAGATTAAAAAATTATTTGTTGTTTTTTTTACACATATGTTTTATGTTGTCAAATTTTTTTTAAATATTATCTATTTGAAGTTTCTACATCTGTTTTACTTCTACTCAACCGTACATACACGAATTGTTTGTGAAAATTCTCACGTCAAGTTGTATAGAAGTCTCATACTCAAGACATTAGAATTTAGATTTGTCATTTCTTTGACAGGATTATAATGAAACGAATACCAAATGACAAAATCATATATATATATATATATATATATATATATATTTTGTTTCTAACAATATTTTGACAACAAATTTAGATTTGTTCTTCTACTTTTTCTAATAAGAGAGCAACTAGAGTTAAATTAAAATGTTACTTGCAACCATTTTCACTCTAACTAAAATAACATTCATTTTGTCTTGCCAATTTTAATTATACTTTTCACTTTATATTTTCTATTGTGTGTTCCATCTGAATGTACCAACTTAGATGAATTTCATACTCAATCATTTTAAAATTATAGTTACATGACAAACGAGTAAAAAAAGAGCATGCTAGTATGATTTTACGGTAGATAATTACATTTATTAATATTTATTAAAATACTTTTAAAATTTTTAATACTAAATATAATTTATGCGGTTTGTTTGTAGGATGATTTTCATTATGGATTTATTTGAAAAAATTATCATTTTTGGTTTTATGCATCCTAACCAGACATTTGAGAGAGTGATTTATTTATTGGCTGAACATTTGAGAGAATGATGTATGTTTCGCAATTAGTATTTCATTAAAATAATGTAGTAATTAGAAAGATGTAAATTTTAACAAATTATTGATTAACATATTAATTTTAACAGATTATTCGATTCATCATATAGACCATAAATGATTAATAGCTAATACTTTATATTTATTATTACATTTTAATGTGTATATATTTTTTTACATAATACTTTTTTTGTTCTATTTTCTCATAATCTTTAATGAATGGAATGTGATAAAGACATTAAATTATAAATTGGTTCATCAAACATTTAAATATTTTATCAGTTTTAAATCTTATTCATTCATTAAAATATAACTAAAATTTAACATAATAATTCAATGTATAAAATTTCATAGATGGATTAGTTGCAATTACTTTCTCCAAAACATTCTACATATTCTAAAATGTGTGTTTATAAACTCATATATAGTAATTACTCAAATAAACTCACTTGAAAAAAATACTCTACAAACAAATTCAATAAATTATTTTATTTTTGAAATTTTAAAATTTTATTCACAATAATACTAATATGTTAAAGTTTATATATCCTGCAAAATACGCAAGTTGTACAGGTCATATTCTAATTAGATTAATATCAATGCTAGCCAAAGAAGATGCCAAATTACAAGGCTCTGTCATCAACAAAACAATATGAAGAAAGTTGTTTTGATGCATATTTCATGAGGAATTGTTGTTTAATATTTTTTTCTTTCTTTTTCAATTGTTTTTTCTTCACTCTTTGTTAGTATAATTATTTAATGGAGTTAAGCTTGAAATTTGTCTTGGTCACAGGTGAATCCACTTTTAAAACAAAATTCCATTTTTATTTTATAATTTTGAACCAAAACAAGCCAAGGATTAAATAGATGGACCTTTTGCTTTTTAAGAAATTGCAAATTGAAGACAAGCCATGCAAAATTAAGAATCTTTTTGGAATTTTTTTGATTGATTGGGTAAAATTGGGAACTACAAATATTTATTAGTAAGCTATTTTTATTAAAAAATGCAAAATAAAATAAAGTTATTTTTATATAAATTAAAAGTTGTTTTGATAAACTATCATGTAGTTTATAAAAACTAACTAATTATGATAATTTATATAAATTAGTTGAAAACAGTTTATGATATTATAAATTTTTTATAAACTCTTCTAAATAAACTGACAAATGTATATCGGTAAATAAACGTCAATTTAAATTCGCTTTTGAATAAATAAATAAGAATCAAAACCATAGTTTCTGATTAACGTGTCATGTGATTCATTGGAAATTTGAGTTCGTGCACTGCCTAAGAGATGCACATTCTTGATAATCTACACCAATAATATCCGTTTTTCTACCATTCTACATTTGCAAACACTTTAGCAATTCAAAACTGTTATGGTTTCAGGTGAACGTTTGAAAATCAAATGCATTATAAACATAACATATACTTTCGAGAACCCCCAAAATCAGCAAAACACTTAAATCTCTCAAATATTTTTCTTGTGGCATATTAATTAATCTATTATGCCTTGGCATTTTAACTCATTGAGTCCTTAGCATACATCTTTCAAGACAAATGGTTGCCATTCCAAACTTTATCTTGATGATTCATCTGCAAATAATAACAATAATAATAAAAATAACACATCATATATTATTTTGGACAAAAATAATGATAAAAAAGGTGAGTAAAAAATATATTATGTGTTAAACATGATAAAATATGATTTAATATTTATGTCATTTTTTTTCACATTAGTGTTATTAAACTCGTGATAAATTGCTGAAATATTGACAAAAGTGTAAAAGAGAATCTTAATCAAAGTCAAATAAATTTAATTATAAACAAACTATATCTAAATAACTTGACTTTGATCAAATAAATTAAGCATAAACAACGAATGATTGATTTCAATGTTTGTGGATTGATTAAAAAGAGACAAAGTCTAAATATTACCTTTTTCATCCTTCCACCTTCATTGTCTCAACAAGAGAACTATCTAGTATCTTGAATTGTACAAGATTCTTCTTTTCCCAATAAGAATACATAGGCTTTGAAAACTCTTCCACATCATCCTCACATATCCATAATCTCTTCCTTGCACGAGTTAAAGCCACATATAGTTGCTTGAGTTCAGAGCACAAAACATTATGCTTTGAATCAACAAAACTTCGATGGCTAATACATGATGATCTTGAGTCCAACATATTTTTTTCCTTCATATACTCGTATATTATCCCCCATCTCCTTTTCACCGGAGAACAGGCAAAAAAGTTATATAGCAAGACATCCTGAAACACACCAAAAAATTTGTTAGAAAATAATACAAAAATAAAAGAATTAAGAAGATACACACGTTCATCTTAAAATTATTTTACAATAGCAACCAATGAAAACCGCATTTTACCACATCGGTCTTATTTTGTAATTGGTATCATGATATGGAAAAATTGTGGTTTTTCATTGGATCACAGAATATATCCATTAAAAACAATATAATTTAAATAAAATAAGTTAAACTAAATCAAATTGTGTTGTGACAACCTTAAATACAAGGCCCTTGCTCTCTGAAATGGTCAAAACAAGAGCCTTTTCTCCAACAAGGTGCCTTATTTCTTCCCTTGAAGAATCATCTCTTACCAAAATTACTTGATCATCCTTAAACCTTCCACTTCCTCCAAAAATTGTTAGAATTGGATTTTCTCCATTCCTAGATTGCAAAACAATAGGAGGTTCTCCAAGTACCAAACTTGATTCCACTTTCAACATATCAATAGAATGAGGAAAGAAATGAAACAAAAGTTCGATGACACTTTGTGACAATTTAAGCACCTTATCATGAGTACTAAAGTTCTGACTCAACATGAAATTTTCAGAAACATAACCTTTCACTTTCTCATTTTTCTTATCATGATTCAAAATTTTAGATTCCAACACAAACTTGTTGTAGAAGAGTGACCTTACATCTTGGAATCTAAAATCAATACCCCTTCCAAATGTTTGTGCCGTATCGCCACAAAAAACAAAACCTTCTTCAACATTTCGACAAATGTGTTTAAATAGAGCAATTTGCGCCATTGTGAGATCTTGCACTTCATCAATAAACACAAACTTCATTTCATCACCTTTGTATCCATTAGTCCTCAATCTATGATGTAGATCAATCACAAGATCAGCAGTATCGAATTCTCTCCTTTCAATCTTCAATTTTTCATAGTTTTGAAAGATATCATATATGATTTCTCTTGTTTTAACGCTCAAACTACTTGACGCTCGGCTTTCGGATAAAGTACAATAGTCCTCACGGCTCAACTTACCAAACTCAACTGCTTTTATGCCACCTTTGATATGTGACATTATTTCAGTGAACACAAGGTGAGAATCCAAATGTTTAATCAAATTGGTGTTAAAGTGAGGCCAATATAATGAATCAAACGTTTCATAGTTCACCTCATTCTTCTTATTCTTGAGATCAGAAAATCTCTTAATGTAAGAGTTACTCAATGTAAAATCAAGCAACACCAAAAATTTGCGAAATGTTATCACAAGTGGATATGAATAGGATGGAAGATCAGAAAAGGAATAAATTGATGAATCATCGACATCTTCATATGTTGAAACATTCTCACCTATGGACCTGTAAGGGAATAAATTAGAATATTTGAAATTGATTGAATATAACAATATTACATTATTCATTACTAACAATTTTTAAAAATAATACCATAATTTGAATACTAGCAATTTAAATCTATGAGAGTACTAACCAATTTTAAAAATAATGTGAATATTGAATTTAAGTTGATAAAACTTCTCTATAGTGATGCATTTACATACCACTTTTGCCTTAGAAAAACTTACATCTAGACTGAAATATAAACAAAAATGATAACTGAAAAGTTGATGTATCTCTATATATAATGTATTGTAGAAGAAATAGTGTACCTTTTAAAACAAGAAACATGGTGATTGATCTCTTTACACAGTCCAGAGCTCAATGTCACAAATAACTGGCGTAAAACCGGTCTCTTAATCTCAACAGAAATCTCATTATGTTCACTCGCATTGTGATTGGGACCATAAGCTATTTCAACAGCCATATGGTGTAACTTCTCATTTCTTATCAGCTTTGTGGTAAGAACTTTGGTTTTTCCAGTACCGGATCGACCGAGTACAAATGTACTCCTAGGGAAGACGATAATGTTGTGTTGTTCGTCTGTTAACTCTGATGGAAGATCCACTTCAATGGTGTCACGACCAGTAAGCATGCAATCTTGTGAAATAGAGCAGAATTTCATTAACAAAGTACTCTCCTCAATCATTGATTTTTCAGCAGCATTACTTGTATCTTCAGAAGTAACTAAATCACCCTCCTTTGTATTGGTATCAACACTATTAAATTTTTGGATATTTGCACTTCTTGGCCACATCGAAGGAAACTCTACTTTCCTGTTCAAACAGAAAGAAACCAAAGTTCGCATTTTAGTTATAGTCATGGTTTTCAATTGCAGTCTACAGCTACAATATAAAGATTTCAAAGACCTCTGCAACCAAAGTATTACATCGTGCGAACTTACTAATACTAAAATGCAATAATCATAGTTTTCAATTGCAGTCTGCAGCCACAATGGCAATGGCAATATAAAGATTTTGAAGACCTTTGCAACCGAAGGATTACACGTGCGAATGTACAACCTTGCTAGTACTAAATTCAATGCAAATAGAAGAAATTATGAACCTACCCATCAAAACCTTTTTCTTTGGAGTAATCAATATATTCATTGCTGTATCTTCTGAATTCCTTGTCAAGGCGCTTTGCCAACTGTGCAATATCTTCTAAAGGAACTATGTCCCATATCTTGAGAACCTGAATGTAGTAACTTAAATTCTTCACTATCTCTGTTGAACAAATAACGTAGCGACTTTCAACCTTAATTTGTTTCAGAATCTTCGATGAAATTTCGCAAGCGAATTCAACTCTTTGCTGTCTTGGTCTCCAACCATTTGCAAGTCGTTCCAACACCTTTATGACCGAGTTTTTGTTATGTGTCGTGCGCACCCTTTTGAATGATCTTAAGAATTTGTCACTGAAATGCACCTGCAGAAGTGTAGTTGATTGGCACTATAAATGTTTGAAGTTCATTAAATAGCAAATAATGTTTGAAGTTCATTATAAGTGTAGTTGATTGGCATTAATTGAAAAAACAAGTATAAAGATTAAAAGCAGCATCTCATATACCTTCCACAAAGTATTTCTGAAAATAGCACTATTTGTATGAAGCAAATCAAGAGATTGATCTAACTCTTTCATGGAATCCAAAACAGCCTTAGCCATTTCACTATCTTGATCAGTATGAAAGAAAAAACCGCGATTCTTGGAATCAACCACCAAACTTCTCCATACATTTTCATTCTTTGTTAGAGCCCTTTCATTTCCCAAAATCCATAAACAATGCCTAGCAATGATTAAAAAAAACCAACGTAATCGTAAACATGAACGACCTTACAAATTCAGACACAAATGCACGACCTGTGCGAATGCACGAGTACTTTACTAGTATTCTTATAAAACAAATAAAACTTAGAAAAATTTGCAGTGTAAAATTTACCTAGCTCTTGTAAGTGCTACATTGGTTCTTTGAGGAGATGATATAAACTGAAGAGAAGTCATGTGATTAGTTCTTACAGTTGATAATATAATAATATCTTGCTCTCCACCTTGGAAACCATCAATTGATTTCACATTCACATTAAATCCATCATGACTTATATAATCCATCCTTGCTAGTTTCTCTTGAATTTTCAAAACTTGACCAGCATAGGGAGAAACTATGCCAATGGAGAGTTTCACCTTTGTTGCTAGCCATGCTGCAACCAAGAAAAAGTAGCAATATTAGAATTAAGATATCATGTGTACAATTTGTGTACTTCATAAATTACATGCTAGAAAAACTGTTAACAGTAGAAACACTGACTCACTGATTTTATCAATTTCACTGTGAAACTAAATATGCACTAAAATTTAGTACTACAGACGTAAACAACAATTAAGTAAAAACAATAACATTGAAAATTAAATGTGAGAAATTGAATAAAAGAACAAACCTTTATGCAAATTCTTGAGTATTATCATGACAACGGCAACTTCAGCCATATTCTTATAACTTCTACCATCATCATCAAATTCTTCTCTTCCTCCAACAACATTTATGAAAGAATATGGACCAAACATTGGCCCCGAAAGGTATCGCTCACTATAGTTTCTTTCAACATTCGGCCCATCATGAATTTTGTTACAATAGAAATATGAATTTGGAAATAAACTTATTTCAGGATGCATCCTATGTTGCATGTTGAGAAGGTTTTTTTTGGTCCCCAATAAGCTCAACCTCTCAAATAAGCTTCTTCCAAAACCAGCTTCAATAGAAACCTTACAAAAAGAACAATCACAAATGAGCAACAATATTGGGTTTGAAAAGAATTCACTAATAGAAAAAATAAGTTTTAGTATATTATGCTTACATTACTTCTGACCATAGCTGGAAGCTGACACTCATCACCAACAAGAATGGCGTGGCTCATTCCCGGCAGTAGTAATGGTACGATCGATTCACACTCTTTAAGCTGCGCAGCTTCGTCGATCACCAAAAGGTTCATTGGCTTCATAGAAACTTTGTGTAGCCTAAAGGAACTAGAAGTTGTGCAAAATATTATCGACGATGATTTGAAACAAAAATCTCTAACCAATTCATCACTTGTAAACATTTCCAACTCGAGTCTATCGAGTGAATCTCTTGCAGTTTCTATAGCAGATAAACATTCATTTCTCTTCTTGAACACTTGTTCTGCAGCACCATTCTTAAAAGACCAAGAAGAATTCTCTTGCATTTGCATATTGGAGAAAAGTGTCTTCATTTCTTCAATAGGCAAATTCTCTTGAAACAACATTTCTTGAAATGATTCAAGTGTCTCATTTAAACACATTAAGTTCCTATAGTTATGTTCTAAAATAAGATACATTGGTAAATTATTGCATACGATAGAAATGCACTCTTTCAATTGCAACGCTCTAGAAAGAAAACTTCTCACAAACTCTACAAATGACTTTTGCTTTCTTTTTGTTCCTAATTCCTTCAACGTCACCTTCTCATTCTCAATGCATGTGTCATAATCTGAACCACAATGTTTAAGAAAATCAATCATTGAATTAAAACAATGTCTCCATCCAGTAAATCGCGATAAACATTTTCTTAGTTGTTGCACGCGATTATCCAAAAATAAATCTTCAAGATCTTCACCAACATCTAGTCTCTCATCGTTCCCAAACAACAGCATATCACCTGTAGAGCAGAAAAAATCACCAATGTTGCTACAAAGTGAGTCTCTTGCCATGCTCGATACACGCGAAGCCACTTCCTTTATCGCAACATTTGTTGGTGCACAAACAAGGATTCTGTATTTCATTTTCAATAGAGACAAAAGCATTGTTGCTAAAGTTTTAGTCTTTCCAGTTCCAGGGGGACCCCAAACAAGCTTCAAAGTTGGTTTGTGAGTGCAATGCACACCGGAAAGACAATCACGAATCGCGTTGTTCTGAGATTCATTAAGCTCTGATGATAATCTTTTGATTGAAGAATCATCCCATAAAGCATCAGCTAGTGAGGTGCATTCACAACTTCCCTTCACCTGTTTTCCATCCTACATTAATCAATTGTAGCACCAATTTCATATAATCAATTATTTCAAAACAATACATCTTTCTATGTATTTGACATAAATCAGTTAATCTGGTTTGCATGGTTAGTCAAGTATACATGTATGGAATAAATGCAAATTATAAATGCAAATTATTCTACTCTATAAAAAAAATGCAAAAATAATAGTTACATAACATTTAGAAAAGCATATAAGTAAATATAACATAAATTAAGATGGTATACCAAAAAAACTAACTTTAACACCAAAGGTGAAAATGATATTATTTTGTTAATAAAATGTTTACATGAGTTGAGTCCAGAGGCTCACCTGAAGTGGAAATGAAGTATATTACCTCGTCACATGTGATGATAACATATAATAGATTTAATTTATATACATCGTTAATGTAAAGATTTTTTACAGTCAGAAAATCATAGCCATCAAATTATTAAAAACATTTAACTTTAACCATAATTAAAGTTATCTATATGACCGATTGTGATTTGTGGATAGTATAAAACTTTTTAAATTGAGAGTGTATGAAAATTAATATCAACATATAATATAAGCGAAAGTACCATAAATAGAAATCATTTTTCTTACCACATCATTACTGGTACATAAAATTTGTTTAACTAGCTTCAAATTACCAGACATATGAAGTCCACTCCATATTTTTCCATATGAGCCAACATTTGTCAAGAAAACAATATACATAGATTTGTACCATGACTCATCCAAGTCAAGATCTTTTGATGCCTTAACTTTAAAACAAATTTCACACTCATTCTCATCTCCTGTTGTCTTCACAACTGCCAAAAAACTCCACACTCTTCCAAACCTTTGCAAATCTTTTGCCGATTCTGGTTTACAATCAGCCAAAACCATAACATCTCCTAGTAATGTTCTGTAAGGTTCTCTTCCATGGTTAAACTTGTTTTTCCAGTTATCAATTTTCAAGCTATAAAGTTTGTTGCCATATGGTTTGGCTAGTTTAAGTCCAACCACTTTGGCATATGGTGCTTGGTATATGAGTTCCATGCTTGAGAACATTTGAGCCCTTGTTTCTTCCAATAAAGGGTATTTGTAAGAACCAATATAATGATTAATGGATTCAAATGATAATCCAATCTTTTCGACCTGAATGCAATAAATACGAGTCAATCACTAATGTGTGCACTAGCATGTAATGTGCATGTGTGTATCAATATCATCTTAAACATAAAACTACATAGAAGAACAACAACAACAAAATATTTAATATTGAATTTAATATAACATAAAATAAAATGAAGGAATAGTACCAACCTTATGCTTGTATAATTCTTCATCTAAAATATCTTCAATAGACCAAGAAAAAATCAAGTCCATGAAACCATAGTCATTGAAAGTTGCTCTCTTCCTACTTGAACTTGAACCGTCTTCTTCCATTATTCCTCTAGCTATTACCTTACACTAGCAATGTTTGGTTTTGAAAGAGTGAGAAACAGGTAGAATATGAAAAGCTGTGTGTTAGCCTTTACGCAAGCAGTGTTTGGTTTTGAAGAATGATTATTACACTGTTCTTGACACCAGTTTTAATAACTTCCAAGGCTTATACTTATAATAACTTCTTGCACTCCTATTTTTGTGGGAAAATGTACAAAACTGTTTAACTTCCTTTACTCTTTCATTTCATTTTGTATTTATTTTACAGGAAGATTATATACATTCCTGAGTAAATGAGATCGAAAAAATATTATCATTTTAACTGATAAATATATAAAGGGGTTTATTAATTTACACATTTATTTTTTTTGGGTAAATTAGTAATTTTAAAACTACAAATATACACTTTAATGGTAAGACTTAGCTGACAATGTCCCGGGTTCAAAATCGTAATTGTGTGTAAATTATTTATTTATCATTTCATTTACCAAAAAAAAAAAGAATAATTTACAAATATTAAAAAAAAGAATTTGAATCTCTCAACCCAAATCTCTCCTAATCTTTCAAGTTTTTCGTTGGATAGAAAATTTATGTTATTTATATCATACATGTATGTTTTATATAAATCAAAAATCATTTGATAAGTTATAGAGATTTATAAAGATTAATGGTGTTCAATGAAAAAACGTAAGATGTTAATTTGAACGTATCTCAATAATATATCAAATGATTTTAAATTTATATAAAACATTACATGAATGATCTATATGATTTCAATCCAAACCGGAAAAAATAAATAAAATTAAGAGAGATAGAGAAAATTGAGAGAAATTCAAATTAAGAGGTTCCAAATTCCTAAAAAAAAGTTGGCAGTGTATATTTTTTTGACACAACCATTTCTTGATATTTTAAACCGGTTTAAATTAAAGGATAATTTTATAAGTTTTTTTTTTATATTTAATTAAGAAGGTTTTATTTAATTTTTTTTAAAACAAAAAAAAAATTGCATAACTCTCCACGTGACCTTTTAATTTACCCTATTCCAAATTAGAAGGTGTCCCGATAAATCAAAAAGTTTCCAATATTTTCGGAATTTAGTTATCAAAATTGTAATGGTCGATAATTTACGTCACTGAAGTTTGAGAAATAGAAGAAAAAAAAATGAAAAAAATAAAATATCTATGAAATTGATGTCCAACCACCAAAATTATTCTTCTCTTAATTTATTCCATTAAAGTATATGAGGTGGCATGTTAATAGCTTGCGTAGAATGTGACACTTAGTGCTTGTATCTAAGGAATCAACATAAAAATAGCGACTAAATTGGCAAATTATTAAAAATTGAATTTATTAACACTATAAAATAGAATTCATCACCATCTTTCAAAGAGTATCATAGTTGAAAACAAAGACTTGTTAATTACAATTCTACCCTTAACTCTATGTCACTTGATCATATCAGATGTAACTCAATTTTACGAACTATAAGTTGTTAGTCATGTCATCACATAACAATAACTTCATCAAATCTTCTTGATAGTAACATATCTGAAATATTGGTTGTACGATGAGAATCACAATCCAAATATATAATGCAAGTAGAAAGAGCATAACAGATGCTCATGTAGTAAACACATTTATTTATCCATTTATTTTAATCAATTATCCATTTAATCATAATTACAATTAATCAATAATAGCAATTAATCATAATAACACACTTCTTAATTTCTCAATTGTCATAAACATGTATATTCTAATAGCTCGACCTAATGCAATTATCATTTAGAATGCAATGTATCATAATCAACAACTCACACTAACACATAGATCCAACTAGCTCAGAAAGGTACGTAACTACTTGATCATTAAAATAATTTTCCCATTGAGGGATGCACACAATGGAGACCTATCACATGATCGTATTAGCAGGATGTGTAAGACTCTCTCTAAGAAGACATGCATCTCATCTTCAGGATCTAGCCTTTGTAAGTCTAAACTCTGATGTATAAGATCACCCATTATCTGACACCGCCATGAGTAGTATCAAGACCAACATCATGACTAGGATTAGGATCAACATCATAACTAGGACTAAGACCAGCATGATGACTAGGACTAGGACCTGAAGTAGCAATGTCGATTTACAAGGAAGGGGGTTTGAATTGTAAATATTCTTATTTAAAAATTCCTGAAAAAACTTAAGAATTTAACTCAAGATTGATCTTGGTTGTGAAAACAGAAAACGAAAAACGTTCTTGGTTTTAACTAGAAAACGGAGAACGTTCTTTGTTAGTTAAAATCAGTAATTCAGTTTATGTATTTAACTTGATAATTAATCAGACTGAAAGTAAATAGATAAGGGAAGAGATACCACACAAGGATATATCCTGGTTCACCCAACTCGGGCTACGTCTAGTCCTCACAACTGTGAGATTTTCCATTAAGTGTTCAAAACAAAGAACCATCTTGGTTTTACAGCACCTAGCTCAGATCAACCTTGATCTGCTACAAAGTTAAAACCTTTCCACCCATAAAGGAGTTCAATCAGGTCACCTATCAACCTTGATAGGATTTCTTACAATCTACCCAAACTATACTAAACTCTTATAGTTCAAGTTTTACAATAATGATGAGATTATTTTGTTAGAATCTGAGATATCTCAACTCTTGTTTGAGATATGATTCTTTGATAGAGAAATACACGAGAATGATTCTAGGAATCAAATGGGAAAAATCAGAACATATTCAATGTATGTGAGTGAGAGAAATTCAAGTATGATTGAAATGAGTAATGAATTTTCTTAGTACTTGAATATCTGATTTTTCCTTGAGCTTGGTCTTCCTTTTATAGGTGTTTTATAGCATTTAATAATGGTCAAAAGAGTTGTTGGTAGTGCTTTGTCAGTTTTGACCAAAGACCAATATAAGTGAATAAAAATAATCCAGCATTTGAACAGTTTTGAACTTTGTTTGATTGGGCTGTTTTATTCATTCTTTATCAGATTGCCATCGTGTTTAATGATCCTTTAAGCTTCAGATATATCTGTTGATGATATATCTTTGATCTGGAGACTTGATTCTGTCCAAAGCAGTTTGGAGAATAGTGATGAACTTCTGCAAAAAATAAGGAGATTGATTCTGCAGAAACGGAGATTGATTCTACAGAAACAGAGATTGATAATCAATCTGGTCTGGTAGTGTTCTGAACTATCTGGAGATTGATGATCAATCTTGAGGTTTAGTCTTGAATAAACTTTCTTGACAGTTCAGGCTGGAAAAAGTTACAACTCGTTTTATTTTGCTAGATTCACGACCTTTTAACTTAGTGATTCGAATGACTTCTTTGACTAAAATGATTCCTACTTGTTCCTTGCCAAGTACTGGTTACATTAATATGAGAACGTTATTTGTTTTCCAGATTTTGTTAAGAAGGTTCTTCATTCTTGTCTGTTTAGTTTCTTGCCTATTTATGCTGATTTCTTGCTTTGTTTAAATCCTATCTTTGAATTAAAACACTCAAAAGCACAAGTTAAAATAACATAACATTTAGAATCATAATTAACATTCTTAATTAACTTTTTGTTTGCTTTCATCAAAAAATTAAATTGAGATTTTGTCTCAACAATCTCCCCCTTTTTGATGACGACAAACATGTTAATTTAGATTTTAATTTTGATTTTAATTTTAATGATAGAGAGTTTAAAAGCTCCCCCTCAGAATATGCTTCACATTTTTGAACCAACATAATTTCTAAAATAAAATTCTCCCCCTTTGTCAACACAAAAATGTTGGGGAATACAAAGGAAATGTATATTACACATAGAAAACAATGAGTAGACTCTAGTTTTAAGAAAAATAACATTTTCTAAAAAACTCCCCCTTAATATTTTGAAATTGATATCCTTCAAAATTCCAAAACACGCGTAAGATAAGATGAATGTGAACATGAGAGAGTGAGCGCATATAGGGAAGCAAAAATAAGATGAATGTGACAACATGTCAAATATAATTTTTCTTTTTACAAAACATTCTTATGCTAATAAATTTTTTTGTTTTTCAAAACTAATTTTTCAAAAAATAATCAAAGTGATTTGTTCACATAAAAATGATTTTAAGGATATAAAGAGGAGAATTTGTAGAAAATGATGTTAATTTTTTTAACAAGATAATTTGAAATTATGATAAGAATTTGAGTTCCAAGAAAGAATAAAATAGTAATCACGATTAGGATATACCTTGATAAGATCCAAAGAAGCACTTGAATTAGACAAGAGTACAATGTGAATATGTGCTTCTTCTAACATGAAACTTGAATATTATTTCTGTATTTTACAGGCAAATCAACCACTGTAATTACACCTCCAACAACAGCTTTGGTACCATATCCTTCCAATTAGTTCTTCCAATAATTTGATCATGAGAAGATGTTTTTGAAGGAGAGGTCAATAGTGAGATATGTGTAAGAATGCCAAAAGAAAATGGTTCAAACTCATTTAGAAGTTGTTGATGTTTTTTCAACCATATCATGATAATAGGAAACATTAGATTTGATTGGATGTTGCATATAAACTGTGAAGAACGTTCTGGAGAATGTTCTGCTCTTCTGGAGAATGTTATGCTTTTTTGCAGAATGTTCTGTTCTTCTGCAGAATGTTCTAGTACTGCTTCCAGAATGAACCTTTTTGCTTAATTTGATTATTCTCTTAGATTTTGCTTTGCCAATTCATGATCAGGTTATCTTTCTCCAGCTTTTATGAGGAGAATGAAATGGAGATTGTTTATCAATCTCTGTTTCATAGGAATCATTCTGTTGCTGCTGTCCAGAATGTTCTTCTTCTTCATCATCCTTTGCTTTAATGTTTCCAAAGGTTATAGATACTGCAAATTTTTGTAATGAGAGGAGGCGTCATACTTTTCAATTCTTGTGTATTGAACATGCCTTGTCCATGTATCAATGTTCTTTCTTGATTGTTGGATGGTGTTCCTACATCATAAGTTAGTAATGACTATGATACCCATATTTGTTTGGGTCCTTGATGGTTAGTATATCTTCTTTTAGAAGATTTTTTAAAACTTGATATCTTTTTAAAATAGCAAGTTGATTCTTGATGACCAATTTTGAGACAGTAGAAGCATTTAATTGTTGATCTTGGAATTGATTTCGAAATCTGGGTTTTAAGGGGTTTTAATCTAGATTTTGAAGAAGTTCAAGATCGTTCTCCTTTTATCTTACTTTCTGGAGAAAGTTATGCTTTTGTTCCAGAACGTTCTCCGTTTTGAGAACAACCTGGAGAACGTTCTCTATTTTGCAAATTTTTCAAAACTAGTTCAGCTTTATTTGCAGAGCGATCTTCCCTTTTAAAAAGCCTTTTGCTTTTAATCTTTTCATCTCTTTTCTTAAAGTAGCAAGCAAATTCCAGATGTCCAAGTTTCTTAGAATATGAGCATTTGTTTTTGCATTTATCCTCTTTTCTTTCCAAAACAAAAAAGTTTTCATATATTTTCGTTTGCTGAGTTTTATCAAAACCAAGACCAGCTTTATCAAAGATTCCTACTTGAGATCCCATGATTTTTTTGAATGTTTCAGTGGCTTTAATAAAATTTGCAAGTCATTTTTAAGAAGTTCATTTTCAGTTTTAAGGAGAACATTCTCCGTTTTAGCTGCAGAACGTTCTTGACCTCTTTGACTTTCAAAATTTTGTTGTTGTGTTTCTTTCAGTTCTTGAATGATATTTTTGAGAACATCATTCATAGCCTTAGCTTTTTCTTTTTCTTGTTTTTCTTTATAAAATTGTTCTTTTAAAGAACTGCATTTTTGAACAAGAAAATTTGAATCATTAAGTAAGCTATCAAAATCTTTTTCAATTTGTTCACATAAAAGACATGGTTCAGAATTTGTTACCTCATTTTCTTCAGTATTTGCCATTAAGCATATGTTGGCTTCTTCATGTTCTTCTTCATCTGATTCATCTAAGTTATCCCATGTAGCCATCATTGATTTCTTTTTGAAATGAAATCTGTTTGGTGGTTTTTTACTTAGGGGACATTCGGATTTGTAATGTTCCAACTTATTACATCCAAAACATGTAATTTGGTTCTTGTCCACTTCTGTTTTGGGACTTTCTCTTTTGTTTGGAAATCCCTTCTTGATTTGATCCCTTCTTCTCAACATTCTCTGTATCCTTCTTGTAAGACGAACTATTTCTTCATCAACATCTTCTTGTTCGATTTCTTATGAGTCCTCATCTGTTTGAAATGGTGGACTTTCTTGAGATGCTTTAAAAGCTATTGCTTTTCCCTTTTTGATTGGTATGTCTTCTTGTAGTAGCACTTCATGTGCTCGTAATGTTCCAATCAATTCCTCCAGTCCGAGTACGTCAAGATTCTTGGCCTGGCTTATGGCTGTCACCATTGGTCTCCATATTATTGGAAGGCACCTCATGATGTTTCTTACTCTATCTTGCACTGAGTAAGCTTTGCCAAGAGAACGCATTTCATTCACTATTGTTGTGAACCTTGAGTAACATTTCATCAATGGTTTCTCCTTCTTGCATTTCAAATAGTTCGAACTTTCTTATGCCAATGTCTATTCTTGTTTCTTTGACATGGCTTGTTCCTTCATGATGAGTTTGTAGTGTATCTCATACTTCTTTAGCAGTTGTGCATTCATCAACTCTTTCACTTTCTTCTCTGCTCAAAGCACACGATAAGAATAATTGAGCTTTAGAGTTTAGGAGTACCTTAGATTTTTCTTCTGCTGTCCAATCTGCTTCTTTCTTTTCAGCAGAGGTTGAATAATTTTGGTCGACTCTTGGATGAAATCTCCATCTCTAATGATGCACCACATTCCTGTATCTTGAGATTTCAGAAACAGCCGCATTTTGCTTTTCCAAAAATAGTAGTTTGTGCCATCAAAGTAAGGCGGTCTGTATGATGACCTTCCTTCAGCAATGTACATATCTTTTGAATTTTTTCTAAATCTTTTTCTCTAACACTTGTTAGGTGTTCAACCTTAGAGACTGAGCTCTAATGCCAATTGAAGTACCAATGTCGATTTACAAGGAAGATGTTTAAATTGTAAATGTTCCTATTTAAAAATTCCTGAAAAAACTTAAGAATTTAACTCAAGATTAATCTTGGTTGTGAAAACAGAAAACAGAGAATGTTCTTGGTTAGTTAAAATCAATAATTTAGTTTATGTATTTAACTTGATAATCAATCAGACTGAAAGTAAATAGATAAGGGAAGAGATACCACACAAGGATATATCTTGGTTCACCCAACTCGGGCTACATCCAGTCCTCACAATTGTGAGATTTTCCACTAAGTGTTCAAAACAAAGAACCTTCTTGGTTTTACAACACCTAGCTCAGATCAACCTTGATCTGTTACAAAGTTAAAACCTTTCCACCCAGAAAGGAGTTCAATCAAGTCACCTATCAACCTTGATAGGATTTCTTACAATCTACCCAAACTATGCTAAACTCTTATAGTTTGAGTTTTACAATAATAATGAGATTGTTTTGTTAGAAACATAAAGACTTGTTCATTACAATTCTACCCTTAAATCTATGTCACTTGATCATAGCCAGATGTAACTCAATTTTACGACCTATAAGTCGTTAGTCATGTCATCACATAACAATAACTTCATCAAATCTTCTTCATAGTAACATATCTGAAATATTGGTTGTACGACGGGAATCACAATCCAAATATATAATGCAAGTAGAAAGAGCATAACAGATGCTCATGTAGTAAACACATTTATTTATTTATCCATTTATTTTAATCAATTATCCATTTAATCATAATTACAATTAATCAATAATAGCAATTAATCATAATAACACACTTCTTAATTTCTTAATTATCATAAACATGTACATTCTAATAGCTCGACCTAATGCAATTATCATTTAGAATGCAATGTATCATAATCAACAACTAACACTAACACATAGATCCAACTAGCTCAGAAAGGTACATAACTACTTGATCATTAAAATAATTTTCCCATTGAGGGGTCCACACAATGGAAACCTATCACGTGATCGTAGTAGCAGAATGTGCAAGACTCTCTCTAAGAAGACATGCATAGAGGTTCTGCAACAACTTAAAGGATCAATCGAGGATGAAATATCTTATAGTACCACTAGATGTATCCTCAATAGACTCGTGTGAATATGTGGTTGGATGCAATCTAGTACGAAGGGATTGAACAGAGTTCTTGTACATACTCCATTCAACATCAACATCACGTACAATGAGCATCGGCGGTGTAGGAGGGATGTGCTGAGTATACCCAAACTGCCGTAGACACCTCTCTAGCAAATACGATACCATCATAGACCACCAACGAATGTACCCTGTAAACATCGACACAGACTGAAATCCTGTCGTCCTCTTCGTAATTTGGCGTCTAGATAATATCAGTAGGTCCCAAAGCATCCAACTTCGCTTTGTAGTATGCACCATCCCCAAATGTTTGTTTAGAAGTCCATCGAAACATATGTGGCAGTGAAAATATAGGCTCACTCACACTCCACTTATAGATGTCAGGGAAATGCTCATAAATCCAGTTTTGTGAATAATTAAAATTAGCATCTTATCAAATAATAATATAATAAATATGAAAATAATATAAAAGTATAGAGATAAATATCCTCCGATCTGCTTCGTTGCAGGCATGGTACCATTTCTAAGATAGTCATATAAAACAAAAGTAGCTAGTCCCCATGCCCCTTTACCACAATTATTAAGGTCTTGAAAAAGGAACAAACATTTTGCAGATACTGATGGAACTAAATATCACTAGAAAGGGGGGGGGGTTAAATAGGGATTTTGGCGTTTAAAAATAGTTTTAAAAGTTTTTTGAGTTTCTGTCCTCTCTGAGAGGATACGAACTGTAAAATAGATTTTCAAACTTTTTAAGTGAGAACAAAATAAATGCAAGGAAAATATACAGAGATAGACACACAACTTTTATACTGGTTCACCCAAATATGGCTACGTCCAGTCCTCACAACCTTGTGAGATTTCACTAAAGATCAATCAGATCAGCCTCTTGCAGAGGATGATTACACTTTGTGTATTCTCAAGCTTACAACCAAGTTTCAAATATTTTCAAGTACAACTTACTTGAAAATTACAGAGTGATATGAGTATGATTTCTTTTCTCTTTACTTAAACACTTTCTAAAAAGATATTTCAAAGATCTAGTGTATGGATGTAGAAAGTATAAAGAGAGGATGAATATTGCTTATGATAAACTTAAGATTCTTGATCTTTTTCTGCAATATTTGTTGTGTGTTTGATTATGAAGAGCTTGCTGCCTTTTATAGAGGTCTTGTGATGTTCTTTCCATGAGACAAGCTTTTGTGACCGATTGGAATCATTTCAAATCAATCCATGGTCTTTCATCATATTTACGAAAATGCCATCCAGCTGTCCTTGGACATATGCAGTCCATCCTCAGCCTGGAAATTGACTTGCATTGGACCTTGGTCTTGTGTTGTCTTTTTCTTTTCTCATTCTTCAAGGCTTGTGACTTCTATTTTGAGTTTGTTTAAAGTTGCCTTTCTGTATATTGACTTTGCTTTATTTTTCCAATCATCCAAGAATGATACATAGGTCTGCCCATTAGCTTTTGCACATAGGAAGGTAGTTTGCAACATTTGACTTCTTGAAAAACCAAGCTTTAAGCCATCCTCGTACCTTGTATAGTTGGCCTTGTGATTTCCTTTGATTAAATGCTTTATATAATTATTTATTCATGCTGGTTTGACCTCTTTTGATGAATTAAAAAGTTATTTCAGCGAGGATGGAAAATTTCATCTTGAAGACCCATCCTCTCAAGGTTCTGTCCTATCCTCCTGCTTGAACACTTAATGAATTAACCCAGATTTTTCTCCCTTTTGATCTAATTGATGATTAACCTGTTTTCTTATAATAATTCACTCAAAAGCATAGATTAGTCATAAACCACAATCATTATCTTTAAACAATTTTGTTATCATTAAAATCATTTGAGAGATTTTGTCTCAACAATCTCCCCCTTTTTGATGATGACAAAATTCTTTAGATTATGATTTTTAAATATGAAAACATGATGAGATTTAATGTTTATGCTCCCCCTCAATCACATGAGTAATCTTTTTAAAATTAAATTTTAAAATAAGTTACTCCTCCTGAATATATGCCAAAGATTTGAAACAAGTATTGAAATAATAAAGTAGAACCATAAAGATACTTCATGTTAATGATATTAAAATTACAAACGATTGTTCAAACGGCGTAAACATTAATTAGCAAAACATATGCAATTCAAAATATTCATCTTTAAACAAACAGTAAAAACAAGAAGAACATAATCTATCTCCCCCTGAATTTGTCAGCAGCAAAAAAATAAGAGTTATAAAGGTACTCTGGGGAGGATGGTTTATCAGAGGAGGATGACTTGTCAGATGAGGATGAAGGTGAAGGACGAGGAGGATCGGGTTGAGGAGGTTGATAAGATGGTTGGTGACCCACTCCAAGAGGAGGGTAAATGATCAGAGTTTTTGAGTGATAAGAGTGGTTTGGATGTTTGATCAAAGAATTTGAATGATTTTGTAGGCATTGAAAAAGAGAGTTATTAGGCATTCATTAGGAGTTAATGAAGGTTTGAAGTTTCAAGAGAGAAGTAGTCGTTTTGCATTTAATGCTCATTGGAAAACGATGTATAAAAGATATATATATATATATATAGAGAGAGAGAGACAACAATGATGAGAGAGAGAGAGAGTTTTTGAATTTTTGGTTCACCCTCATCTTTGAAGGAGAATGCTATTTTTTTTTTTAAATCAGAAATGAGGAGGACGAAAATAATAAAAACAATAAAAAATAAAAAAAATTAAAATATATAAAAGTAAAATAAAAATTAAAAATAATAAAAAAAATTAAAATAAAATAAAAAACATTAAAATAAAAAATAAAGATAAAGATAAAAAAATAAGGAATAGAAAAATAAGAGAGAAAAAAAATTTCTTAACCAATTTTATTTAGATATTGATGCATGGGTAACAACAAACAGTTTTTCTAAAATAAATTCAAATTGATTCTCTTGAAGAGGTTGGACATGTAACCGTTGGAGAAGGAGGATGTTGAGGTATGCATTTAATGATGATTGATGAGACAGAGGCGTGCAGGTTGGCGTGTGAAGCACGCGTGTTGGGAAACGGCAGTTTCAGCCGTTGTAGCATTAAATGCTAGCGTGGACCATGGGGACGGCGCCACATGGACGGCCCAATGAGAGAGGAAGCGCGTGCACGCAAAGTCAGAGGCAATTAAATGGCAAAAACACCAAAATGGACTCTGTGTCCTCTGGGTTCTTTCCATCCTCTAAACTCTAGGCCTATTTCCTTTTTTTTTTTAATCAGATTTGATCTTTCACAGACAAACATTTAAAAAATAATAAAACAAACAAGTAAAAAAAAATGAGACAATAGATAAAACAATTAATCAATTAATTTTAGAAAAATCAATGATGGAGAGTTTTTCCAAAATATTTTTAAACCGATCCTCCTGGAGAGGTTTGGTAAAAATATCTGCAAGCTGATTTTCAGTGTCAATGAAAATCAGTTCTATATCACCTTTTTGAACATGATCTCTTGTAAAGTGGTGTTTGATTTCAATGTGCTTAGATCTAGAGTGTTGAATTGGATTTTTAGAAAGATTTATAGCACTTGTATTTGATGGAGCTAAGTATCACTAGAAGGGGGGTTGAATAGGGATTTTGGCGTTTAAAAATAGTTTTAAGAGTTTATGAGTTTTCTGTCCTCTCAGTGAGGATGCGAACTGGAAATTGGTTTTTTAAACTTTTCAAATGAAAACAGAATAAGTGCAAGGAAAATGTAAAGAGATAGACACACAACTTTTATCCTGGTTCACCCAATGATGGCTACGTCCAGTCCTCAAAACCTTGTGAGATTTCACTAAAAATCAACAGATCAGCCTCTTGCAGAGGATGATTACACTTTGTGTATTCTCAAGCTTCACCAAGCTTACAATCAAGTTTCAAGTATTTTCAAGTACAACTTACTTGAAAATTACAGAGTGATATGAGTATGATTTCTTTTCTCTCAACTTAAACACTTTCTAAAAAGATATTTGAAAGATCTAGTGTATGGATGTAGAAAGTATGATGAGAGGATGAATATTGCTTATGATAAACTTTAAGATTCTTGATCTTTTTCTGCAATATTTGTTGTGTGTTGAATGATGAGTAGCTTGCTGCCTTTTATAGAGTTCTTGAGATGTTCTTTCCATGAGACAACCTTTTGTGACCGTTTGGGATCAATTCAAATCAATCCATGGTCTTTCATCATATTTACGAAAATGCCATCAGCTGTGCTTGGATCTATGTAGTCCATCCTCAGCCTAGCATTGAGCCTTGGTCTTGTGTAGCCTTTTTCTTTTCTCATTCTTCAAGACTTGTGACTTCTATTTTGAGTTTGTTTGCAGTTGCCTTTCAATATATTGACTTTGCTTTATTTTTCGAATCACCCAAGTATGAAATATAGGGGTGCCCTTAGCCTTTGCACATGGGATGGTGGTTTGCAAACATGTGACTTCTTGAATACCAAAGCTATAAGCCATCCTTGGACCTTGTACAGCTAGCCTTGTGATTTCTTTTGATCAAATCCTTTATATAATTATTTATTCATGCTGGTTTGACCTCTTTTGATGGATTAAAAACGTTATAACAGTGAGGATAGAAAATTTCAACTTGAAGACCCATCCTCTCAATGTTCTGTCCCATCCTCCAGCTTGAAACCTTAATGAATTAATCTAGATTTTTCTCCCTCTTTTTCTAATTGATGATTAACCTGTTTTCTTATAATAATTCACTCAAAAGCACAAATTAGTAATAAAACACAATCATAATCTTTAAACAATTTTGTTATCATTAAAATCATTTGTGAGATTTTGTCTCAACAGTATTATCACAGAAGATGGGAATATTTGCACACCTTAGAGAATAATCCTCTAGCTGGTTCTTGATCCACAGTAGTTGGGAGCAACATTGTGCAGCTGATTCGTATTCAGCCTCTGTAGTTGATAGAGCAATGGTACATTGTTTTTTGCATGACCAACTTATTAGAGATTTACCAAGAAATTGGCAACCTCCACTTGTGCTCTTCCTTTCAACTTTGTCTCCCGCATAGTCAACATCACAATAAGCTATGAGATCAAGATTTGAACATTTTTCATACCATATTCCCAGATTGATTGTTCCAACAAGATATCTTAAGATCCTCTTCAACTGCAGTATGATGAGATTCTTTGGGAGAGGATTGAAATCTTGCGCAAAGACCTATAGCAAAGACTATGTGCGGTCTGCTTGCTGTTAAGTATAATAAGGATCCAATCATCCCTCTATACTCTTTTTCAGAAATTGGAGTTCCTTCATCATCTTTGTGAAGCATGGAGGATGGGTGCATAGGAGTTCCCATACTCTTGGCTGAACTCATGTTGTATTTGTTGAGAAGATCTTTAGTGTATTTTTCTTGTGAGATGAAGATGCCATTTTTCAATTGCTTGATTTGTAATCCAAGAAAGAATTTTAATTCACCCATCATACTCATTTCGAATTCACTTTGCATGAGGTTGGCAAAATCTTCACACATCTTTTCGTTTGTTGATCCAAAGATTATATCATCAACATAAATTTGCACAATTAATAAATCCTTTTCAATAGTTTTCTTGAAGAATGTTGTGTCTATCTGTCCTCTTAAGAAACCATTGTCTTTTAAAAATGAACTTAACCTCTCATACCAAGCTCGAGGAGCTTGCTTTAATCCGTAAAGGGCTTTTGAGAGTTTGAATACGTGGTTGGGCTTCTTTTCATCCACAAATCCAGGAGGTTGTTTAACATACACCTCCTCATTTAGAAAACCATTTAAAAAAGCACTTTTGACATCCATTTGGTATAGTTTGATACATTTATGGGTGGCATATGCTAGGAGGATTCGTATAGCTTCAAGTCTAGCAACCGGTGCAAATGTTTCATCGTAGTCAATTCCCTCTTGTTGGTTGTAGCCTTGAGCAACTAGCCTTGCTTTGTTTCTTATTACCTCTTCATCCTCATTCAATTTGTTTTTGAAAATCCGTTTTGTTCCAATGGTGGATGTCACGACCCAAAAACTAAACGTCGTGACCGGCGCACAAGCTATACCCCTAGCCTGGCAAGCCTATCAACTAACTTAACAATTTACCAAATAAATAGTTCTGAATAATCATTCCAAAAATATATATATATATATATATATATATAATTTTTCACGAAATTTCGACAGAGTATCCTCTATAATTTCAACATTTCCAAATTTACAAAATCCCTGTTTAACTTCAAATTCAGCCAAATTCAACAGCAAAATCTAAACATTCAGTACATTACCCAAAGACTATCTAAACTCCAATAGCTGCAAAATACATATGACTCAACAGATTTTACAAAAAAATGGTCCTCGATCAAAGAGGCCTACCAAAACAAAACACGACCGAGACTTGAGCCTACTATCAGCTTGGTACTCAACTGCCTGTGAATCTGAAAAAAATAAACAACATGAAGGAGTAAGTCACAAAGACTTAGTGAGGAGACAACAATCACCATCAACTAGAAGGGAAACACAAAAAGGCACGAATAACTGTTTTACAACCTTGAGACGATTATGTTATTCACGTAATAAAATCATCTAAATTTATAATTTAACCATTCTGATAAGAATATTAAAAATCCAATTAATAGTGAAGCGAAATCAAAATGAATAACATTAAAATCATCATAGAAAATCAAACAGTAAAAATACTATTTATTGAAAACCAAGAGGCGGCTTCATCTCATTGATAGCCCTTTCCTCCTAAGGGTGGTATTTCCCTTAGGGGTGGCTCCATCTACTGGATAGCTCTCTCCTCTCAATCTCGCAACGCATCATCACACATCAATTAGGGAGCTTACATCTCGTTGATAGCCCTCTCCTCCTACGGATGACATTTCACATAGGGGCGGCATCATCTAACGGGTAACTCTCCCTAATCAAAACGAGGTAACTAGGTGCACCTAACGCTGTTAAAGATTTAATAATCATAGCAACGATTTCCCAAACACGTATTTAAAATCATCTTTCAATTCATCGTAATTCATGGAAAATATATTCAATCGCATAACAATTCACAATTTAAATAATTTTAACGCATACGTATATCGAATTAATAACATATTATATAATAAAGAGCATTAAAATAAATAAATGACGAAGTCGAGATAAAATTTCAAAGGTTGTGTTTCCCAAATTTTTTAATAAATATTTTAACATATAAAACGAGTAAAATAATAATTATAGCGTAAAAAAATAAATGACGATAACCGTCGTCAACTCACAACTACGGAGAATCAGCTATGTTTGTTCTCCAACAACTACCAGAGTAGCCGGCAGGACCACAGCTGACAAATCTGAGTATCAAAAATATTCTTAAGACTTTAGGAAAATTATTCTAAAGTTTAACTAACTCTAGGAAACCATAAAAATTCATTAAATCTACTCTAAGCACAAAATAAGATTTTGAAACAAAACTACATTTCCTAGAGATTTATTATTAACATAAGAGTTGTGATTTACCATAAAGAGTCTCAATAAATGGGTATCCTTCTCCTTCCTTAGAGCTCAAACCCAAACCCAAAAAATCTTACCCAAGAACTTGTATACCCTTCCTAAGGGTTTAAGATTTAAGGAGACTAACTTGATTTTTGAGTGAGAAGAAGAAGAAGAAGAAGAAGGAGAAGAAGAAGAAAAGGAAAGAAAAACAAAAAAAATTGAAAAATGAAAAATGGGGGGAGGGTGAGGGTGACCGAGAGAGAAAGAGAAGAATGAGGAGAGTGTGATGGAAAAGAAAGAGAAAGTGGGGTGTGAGAGAGAAAGAGGAATGAGGGAGGGATGTGGAAAAAGAGTGAGAGAGTGAGTGGGGTGTTTTAATTATTTTTATTTATTATATTATTAATTTTTTTTTTAGACACGGGATGTGTCAATGGATTTTTCAAGTGGAAGAGGTACAAGGTTCCACACCTTGTTTCTTTCAAACTATGAGAGTTCTTCCATCATGGCTTCAACCCATGATTTGTCACAAATAGCTTGATCAATATTTTTGGGTTGAATTTGTGAAATCATGGCCACGGTAGTTGCATTTCCTCGTAGAGACTGTCTAGTCCTTACACCATCAGTCGTGTCTCCAATAATCAGATCTGGAGGATAATAAGTAACTGTCTTCAATCCTCGTGGAGGTTGCGGAGAGGTTGGATCAGAATCATCCTCTTCGTTTGGACTGGGTGCGTTGGAGGATGAAGGTTCATCTTCCTCAGATTTATCAATTTTTTCTAAGCACAAGTCATCAAACTCATCAAAAATAACATGCATGGATTCCTCCACAGTTTGAGTCCTAAGATTATATATTCTATAACCTTTAGACGAAGTGGAGTATCCTAAAAATAATCCTTTGTCAGATTTTGAATCAAACTTTCCCAAATTTTCTTTATTATTTAGGATGTAACAATAACACCCAAATATATGAAAATATGAGATGTTTGGTTTTCTTCCTTTCCATAGTTCATATGGAGTTTTGTTTATAATCTTTCTAATGGATACACGATTTAAAACATAACAAGCAGTATTGATTGCTTCGGCCCAAAAATATTTTTCAATGTTGGCTTCATTCAAAATGGTTCTAGCCATTTCATGCAAAGTTCTTTTTTCCTCTAAACAACTCCATTTTGTTGAGGGGTTCTTGGGCAAGAAAAATTGTGAGAAATGCCATTTTATTCAAAAACATTTTTTAAAGATTCATTTTCAAATTCACCTCCATAGTCACTTCTTACGGAAATAATTTTTGATCCCTTTTCATTTTGGATCTTTTTACAAAAATAATGAAAAGCCTCAAAGGCATCATTTTTATGTTTTAAAAATAAGACCCATGTAAAACGTGAAAAGTCATCAACAATTACAAAACCATATCTTTTTCCACTAAGACTTGGAGTTTTAATAGGTTCAAAAAGGTCAATATGAAGTAGCTCAAGAGGATGGTTTGTGGAAACAACATTTTTAGAATGAAAGCTACTTTTAACTTGTTTTCCTTTGGCACAAGCTTCACAAATTTTGTCCTTTTCAAAATCAATTTTTGGAAGGCCTTTAACTAATTCTAATTTAGACAATTTAGAAATAGTGTTTAAACTTGTATGACCAGCTCGTTTGTGCCATACCCATTTATCCTTTTCAATGGATACAAAACAAGATTCAATAGGCAAATCATCAAGATATAGCTCATATAAATTCTTTTTTCTAAAACCGGAAAAGAAAACTCTACCCGAGGATGAGTGTTTAACCTCACATAGATTGGGTTTAAAAATAACTTCGAAACCACTATCACAAAGTTGACTAACGCTAAGCAAGTTATGTTTTAAACCATCCACATATTGAACATTTTCAATTTTGGCAGAATATTTATTACCAATTATACCGGTACCTTTTATTTAAGCTTTCTCATTGTTGTCAAATGTGACTGATCCTCCATCCTTTATTTCTAAGGAAAATAAAGCAATGTCTATCCCCTGTCATATGCCTTGAGCAGCCACTGTCCAAGAACCATGGCTTTCTTTTGTTGATCAGAGGATGTACCTGTGTTTGAGTTTAATAGTGACTTAGGTACCCATATAGGAGTTGGTCCTTGTTGGTTAGTTCGTCCTCTTGTGAGGAATTTTCTTTTGTGATAACAAATAGAATCGTGATGCCCATGTTTACCACATAATGAACATCCTTTCTTAATGCTATCTGCCCTTTACTACGCATAACATCTTCTGAAAGTATGTCCAAGTTTTTTGCAAAAGGTGCATCTTGGCCTATCCTCTTGTTTCTTTGGAATAAAAAAATTTTCATAGACTTTTTGTTTTTGAGAACTTTTAAATCCAATACCAGCTTTGTCAAAGATTCCAGATTGTGATCCCATAATCTTTTGAAAAGTATCAGTGGATTTAACAATGTTGGTAAGATCATTTTTGAGTTGTTCAACCTCTATTTTCAAAATTTCATTTTCCGCATCCTCTTCTGGAGGATGAGTCTTGACATTTCTTTTGTTTACAATAGATATTTGTTCAGATAACTTCTCATGAGATAACTGCAAGTCTAGAATGGTTTGTTCGTATTTTTTATTCTTAGCTTGAAGTTCCTCATATAGCTTCTTTATTTCATAAAGTTGATTTTTAAGAAAACCACATTTATGAGACAAAGTGTTTGAGTCATTTAAAAGATTGTCAAATTCTATTTCTAATTGTTCACAATTAGGACAAAGTTCATATATGATTACCTTTTCAGTTTCTAAGTTAGTCATGAGACAGAGGTTGGCCTCTTCTTCCTTTTCTTGCTCAAAGGATGAATCATCATTGTCATCCCATGTGATCATCATAGATTTGTTTTTGTAAGGAAATTTCCTTGATCCCTTTTTGTTTAGAGGACACTCAGTTTTGTAGTGACCCATCTTGTTGCATCCAAAACAGGTAATCTGACTTTTGTCAGTTTTTTCTTTTTGAGGAGATCTTTTGTCCTGTCCTCTACGATTTATCATCCTCTGGATTCTTCTGGAAATTAGAGCAAGTTCATCTTCTTCCTCAGATAGAGGATAGTCTGCACTTTCTTTCTTTGTGGCTTCTTCAACTCTTTTGGAAGATGAGCTTTCTGTTTGGCTTGATTTTAGAGCTATCATTTTTCCCTTTTTGCTTGGTTTGTCAGTCAGCAACAGAGGTTCATGAGCTCTTAGAGTTCCAACCAGGTCCTCTAGTTTCATGTTGGCCAAGTCTCTTGCTTCTATGATGGCAGTCACCATTGGTCTCCATTCTTTTGGTAAACTCCTCAAGATTTTCCTTATCCTCTCTTGAACAGAGTATACCTTTCCAAGAGATCTCAGGTTGTTTATTATGATTGTCAGCCTTGAGAACATTTCATCAATCGTTTCTTCCTCCTTCATTTCAAATAACTCGAACTCTCTTACTCCCATGTCAATCCTTGCTTCCTTTACGTGGCTTGATCCTTCATGATGAATCCTTAGAGTATCCCAGAGTTCCTTGGCGTTTTTGCATTCTTCAACTCTATCATATTCTTCCCTGCTCAAAGCACACGTTAGAAATAAATGAGCTTTAGAGTTTAGGAGTACCTTAGCATTTTCATCAGCTGTCCATTGTGCTTGAGGTTTCTCGTCGGAGGTTGCATCTGTGTTGTTGATTCTGATGACATGATCCTCGTTCTCAACAACAGACCACATGTTGTTATCTTGTGATATGAGAAACAATTTCATCTTACCTTTCCAGTGGTAGTAATCTGTACCATCAAAGTAGGGAGGTCTGGTGGAGGATCCTCCCTCAGGAACATAATTAGCTTTTGACATTTTTTCTTTGGATCTTTTTCTCTTAGACTGTTAGATGTAATATTTCTAGAGAACCTTGCTCTGATGCCAATTGATGGAGCTAAATATCACTAGAAGGGGGGGTTTGAATAGGGATTTTGGCGTTTAAAAATAGTTTTAAAAGTTTTTTGAGTTTCTGTCCTCTCAAAGAGGATACGAACTAGAAAATAGATTTTCAAAATTTTTAAGTGAGAACAAAATAAATGCAAGGAAAATATAAAGAGATAGACACACAACTTTTATACTGGTTCACCCAAATATGGCTACGTCCAGTCCTCACAACCTTGTGAGATTTCACTAAAGATCAATCAGATCAGCCTCTTGCAGAGGATGATTACACTTTGTGTATTCTCAAGCTTACAACCAAGTTTCAAATATTTTCAAGTACAACTTACTTGAAAATTACAGAGTGATATGAGTATGATTTCTTTTCTCTTTACTTAAACACTTTCTAAAAAGATATTTCAAAGATCTAGTGTATGGATGTAGAAAGTATAAAGAGAGGATGAATATTGCTTATGATAAACTTAAGATTCTTGATCTTTTTCTGCAATATTTGTTGTGTGTTTGATTATGAAGAGCTTGCTGCCTTTTATAGAGGTCTTGTGATGTTCTTTCCATGAGACAAGCTTTTGTGACCGATTGGAATCATTTCAAATCAATCCATGGTCTTTCATCATATTTACGAAAATGCCATCCAGCTATCCTTGGACATATGCAGTCCATCCTCAGCCTGGAAATTGACTTGCATTGGACCTTGGTCTTGTGTTGTCTTTTTCTTTTCTCATTCTTCAAGACTTGTGACTTCTATTTTGAGTTTGTTTAAAGTTGCCTTTCTGTATATTGACTTTGCTTTATTTTTCCAATCATCCAAGAATGATACATAGGTCTGCCCATTAGCTTTTGCACATAGGAAGGTAGTTTGCAACATTTGACTTCTTGAAAAACCAAGCTTTAAGCCATCCTCGTACCTTGTATAGTTGGCCTTGTGATTTCCTTTGATCAAATGCTTTATATAATTATTTATTCATGCTGGTTTGACCTCTTTTGATGAATTAAAATCATTATTTCAGCGAGGATGGAAAATTTCATCTTGAAGACCCATCCTATCAAGGTTCTGTCCTATCCTCCAGCTTGAACACTTAATTAATTAACCCAGATTTTTCTCCCTTTGGTACACCATACCAAATGAAGTAGGTATGCCCTCGTTGCATAGTCGAATCGTTCTTCATGAAGTTTCTTAAAAAATACAGCTTTCAACCACTCAAAACTATATGAAGCACCTCTATTGACCCTAGTTTTATTCACAGCTTCACCCCCATCAACTCCCAATAACTCAACAGTAGCAACAATAGTCAAATTTTCATTCACATTAGCGGGAGATGGGAAAAACTTTCCGTAACATGGTATGCCCAAAAGACCCCTAACATCGTTAGGAGTAATAGTCATTTCACCAAATGGCAGATGAAATGAGCTAGTCTATGCGTGCCATGTCTCAGCAAAAGCAAATATGAGATTAGTGTCGATCATGTGCAAACTACATTGTTGCAGAGGACATAACCCAAATGTAGTAATCCATTTATTTATCTAAGTAGGAAATACATATATGATATCAATGAATTTATCTTGTTTTTTTTCCATTTGAAACCACTTTCAAGGCACGTCTATCATGTTTAATTAAAATGACTCACAATAAATTATACAATTAGTTAGTTTATTATATATATACTAAGCAATTTCACTATTGAAATAATTCTTTTAAAAAATGTTTTTTTTTTCCTTCAGTTATTCTTTCTTTCTCAATTAGTACATTTTATCATTTGACTTTTTTCAATAAATCAAATTAAACTCTAATGAGTTCCTAACACCAGCAAATCAGTAAATCAACTATTTCAAACAAATTAAGTTCCTAAAATTGGCTTGTACTATACTTACTATGCTATACTTACTACACTATACTATATTATGTAATAAAATAATTTATTTACTAACATGTCTTTTCCACACTCTAATTGCAATGTGGTTCTCATAGTCCTTATGGACGGAAAGATTGAAAAAACCTCCAAGAAATAGAGGTTGTTCAGGTTACTGATGCTTATGCATGTTTTATAGAGAGTATTGAGGCAAGAGGTTGTATGCCAAGATTCCCAATGCTTAACTTCTACAACTTGATCTTTGCAGCAAACTAATTCACATAACAGTGAAATCAATGTATAACGCTTGTTTATTTTTTATTTTTGGTGCAACCTTTTATTAAAAGTGGTTAATGTTCTGAAAGTCAACATAACACTATGGCTTTATAGTTGCTTTTACTAAGACCCCTTATACTCTCTCCAAGACAGTCTCTTATAATGGATTTGTCTACATTACGAAAATAAATAATAATATTTTGCTTATCATCATGTGATTCATAATGCCGTTTCTACAGAAGTCAAAAGGTTAAGTAATTTATGTTTCTAGATTACTGTCTTAGGTAGATATTTTATATCGGCCTTTGTAGACCTCAAAACAATCTTTTACAAATATTATTCTTACTTTTATAATCAAGATGGCTTATTATTTGAACAGCTAATAGACTAAACTAAAATCTTGCATGTGGCTAATTTAACAGGCCTCGTGTACTGCAGTTGATGCATACGACTCTCTGCAACAACTCTTTTTTCTCCTAGTACGTTGTGCACTTCCGTTTGTGCTTTTTCTATAATATGAGGATTCGTTTGCAACTCTGTCGTTGCCCAATCAAGGGTACGTATCAGTTTCAGCAGCAAACATATCCTGCTAAAAAGAAACAAGGTAATTATAGTTTCTGAATTGAGTAAATAATTAATTTGGTCCTACATGTATGAGATGGTGTCATTATAATCTTTGAATGTACTTAAAAACATCATGAGTGTGTTTTCTGCCAGTAATTTCATGTACCAAATTGACAAATAAATGACACGGTTGTTAACCAAATTGACTAACAAAAAAAAAATATGAGGACTAATTTAACTATCAAAAAATACATTATGTGAGGTTTTGTTGTTTGATGCATCCGGAGACTATAGTGACGTAGAGTGACATATTCAAAGACCCGAATGGCTATTTACTCAATACCGAATAGACTAATACCTTCTCCACTTTCAACATATTAGAGATAAACCAAAACCAAACACATGGTTATTAAGCCTTCACTTATCAAGATTATTGCTCTGATATTATTAATGGTGAGCGATTGATCAAAGCATTTGTGCACATGTTTCTAGCTTTTACTGTGACATTTTAAAAGCTCTTTATAGCCTAGATTAATTTTTTAGCTTATTTCTAAACTTTGAGTTGAAATTGAATTTTAATTTTATTATCTGCATATTGACCATTGCTCGCTCTATAGGCCATAACTTGAGCTTTGGATATCGGATTGACGCATGCGAGAAGGCGTTGGAAAGCTAAAAATAAAAGCTACAATTTTTATGTTGGAACAAAATCCCAATGCCGAACTTTACTGCGTCTAAACATCACATTACATGATCTGAGCTTTTTGTAATAATTTGAAGTAGCGGACCACTTGTTTTAAAGCCAAAAAACGAGTACCCTATATTTTGAGTTTTCTTTTTTTTTAGCGGACACGCTGTTTTTCAGATTCAGACTAATCAAGTATTTCAGAGTTTCATCAAAACCTTGAGGTTTATTTTATAATGTTAATTTCACGTTATGATTATATTTCTCTTTATTCGATTATATTGTTATTCTAATTGCTTAATTTGAATCTCAATAGGATTGATAAAATTAGTTTGACATAATTCGATTTCTACATTAAATAAATTGTAGTTTTTCGACGTATGATCGTTAACTATAATATATCAATTATTGTGATGTTTAATCAAGTCCAAGAAACATAATTCATATAGGATTGATTACGCTTGTTTGATCAATTCTATAGTCAAATAGAAATAGAAATAGAGTCACGACTTAGAAATTAAATTCGTTGATAGAATTTGTGATAGGTCTGAAAGTCACGAATCAGTGTATTGTTGCTAGCTCGTGTAGGCACTTTGCAAGTAAATAAATAAAAAAAAACGGTTTTTAGGCGACTGCCTCGGATTGCCTCGAAATTTTGCAAGAAAATCACTAACAAAATAAAGGAACAGGACTTCCTTAAAATGGACTTCTTATAGGATTCGACCCTCAAAATCCCAAATACCTTCGTTCAAACCACTAATTGAATTTTTCATATTCTCAAAAAATTTCAAAAAAATTTGCGTTATCTTTATTTGATTTGTAGAAATATTTGGTGGTATTTTTAAATTTTTTGATAAGGTTTTTCATTTTCCACTTCAATTTTTGCGATAGGACATTGTTGGGATTTTCATAATTGTGTGGCATTGCCTTGCTATATTTTCATGATGCATGATTATGGCTAGTTCTGTGAATCTACATTGCCTTGACCTTGAAATAGATAGGACTTTTCATCTACTTCGTAAACTTAATAGAGCTGCCAGTGTGAACGAGTCAAATAGTGAAAGTGATTCTGTGTGTGAGTTCACTAATCACAATATGGATGATATGAATAATAGAACCTTAAGACAACTTGCTGCACCTGATGTCACTTATAATGCGTTGTGTATCGAATATCCTGAACTTAAATTTGGTTTAATACACTAGCTTCCAAAGTTTAATGGTCTTGCAGGTGAAGATCCTCACAAAAACTTGAAGGATTTCCATGTTGTGTGTTCTACCATGAAGCATCAAGGAGTCAAAAAAGACCATATCAAGCTGAGAGCCTTCCTATTCTCACTTCAAGATTCTGCCAAGGACTCGTTGTACTACCTTCAGCCAGACTCTGTTAAAAAATTGGAATGATATGAAGAAGTTGTTCCTAGAAAAGAAATATGTGGCATTAGGAAGATTGATAGAGAATCCTTACATGAGCATTGGGAGAGATTCAAGAAATTAGTGGCTAGCTGCCCTCATCACCAGATTTCTAAACAATTGCTCATCCAGTATTTTTATGAAGGCTTGCTACATGTGGATAGAAGCATCTTGGATGCTGATAGTGGGGGAGCACTTGTCGATAAGACCCCAGAAGCAGCAAAAGCCTTGATTGAGAACATGTCCATTAATTCTCAGCAGCTTACAACCAAAAGCAATTCAACAGTGTTGACAAAGGGAGTTAATTAAATTCAAGCTTCTTCCTACAACAATCTAGAATGCATACTTGATAAGCTTATGTCTTTAGTAAAAAAATTGGCAGTAGGTAAAGCCCAAGCAGCAAAGGTCTTTGGTATTTTCACTTTTGCAGAGCATCCTACAGATTCATGTCCTACATTGTAGGAAGATCCAAAACATTGCGCAGCATCAACAAAACATTGTGCACCAGCAGCAAAACATTGCGCAGCAGCAGAAAAATGCACAGCAGCAAAACAACGCACCTTCATTGGAGGACCTTGTCAAACAAAAGGCTGTCCAGAATCTCCAATTTCAACAAAGAACAAATTCCACCATTCAGAATTTGGAGACAAAAATTGGCCAACTGGCCACTTCAATTAATCATTTGTAGACTCAAGGATCAAACCAACTACTTGCCCAATCAGTAGTAAATCTAAATGCTCCTAATGTCAGTGCAATTACCTTAAGGTCTGACAAAGTTGTTGAAATATCAAAGGTACCTAAAACAGTTACTGTAAAAGATAACAAGGTTGCTGAGGACACTTTGGTACTAGAACCTTTTGATGTTGAGCGACATATACCACTTCCTTTCCCTCGGAGGGCAGCAAAGACTAAGAAAATGGACGAGGCAGATAGGGACAAGGAGATCTTGGATACATTTAAGAAGGTGGAAGTGAAAATTCCCTTCCTTGAAGAAATTAAACAGATTCCAAGATATGCTAAATTTCTAAAAGAGTTGTGCACACACAAGAGAAGGTTAAAAGGTAATGAAAGGGTAAATATGGGGCGCAATGTTTCAACCCTCATTCAGCCTATGCCCCAGAAATGCAAAGATCTAGGAACTTTTTCCATCCCATGTACCATAGGTAATAATCAATTTGAAAATGCCATGTTAGATTTAGGAGCTTCCATTAATGTTATGCCTACATCAATTTTTAACTATCTTGCTCTTGGACCTTTACAGAGTACAGGTGTTACCATTCAATTGGGGAACAAAAGCAATGCTCGCCCTACTGAACTGTTGGAGGATGTACTTGTTCGAGTTAATGAATTGATATTTCCTGCAGAGTTTTACATTATTGACATAGAGGGAGAGACTAAGTCCAATATGGCGCCTTTCATTTTAGGCAAACCATTCTTGAAAACTGCTAAAACAAAAATTGATGTTCATGCTAGAACTCTATCTATGGAATTTGGTGATAGCATTGTAAAATTTAACATCTTTGATGCTATGAAACACCCCATGGAAGAGCATTCTATTTTTCAAATTGAATAACTTGCTGAATTGGTTGATGACATATACCTCGATATGTTTTCTACTGATTTTCCTTCACTTGCTCTGTGTGTGCTGAGATCGAAGCTACTTTGCACGTTGATCATTGTGCAAATATTTCTACTGACATAATTGATTTTGCAGACTTAGCTTCGGCCACTAGTGTTGTACCCTCTATTGAGTAGCCACTGGCTCAAGAGCTTAAATCACTTCCTGAAAATTTGAAATAGAAGGGAGTGGAAAGTTACCTGTGATTATTTCAACCAAACTTGAATATGAACACGAAGAGAAGTTGTTGCATATTTTGAGAAAACACAGGAAGGCAATCAGATGGGCTTTGGCTGATATTCCTGGTATTAGCTCATCCATGTGTATGCATAGGATACTATTGGAGCATGGGGTAAAATCAGTCAGGCAGCCCTAAATGCGACTTAACCCCTTAATTCTAGATGTTGTAAAAACGGAAGTGACCATGCTCTTACAAGCAGACATCACATACTCATCTCTGATAGTTAGTGGGTGCCTCTGGTGCAAGTAGTCCCTAACAAAACTAGACTCATAATGGTTAAAAATGAGAATAATGAACTTATCCCAGCACAAGTGCAAAACAACTGGAGGTATGCATCGATTACATGAGACTTAACTAGACAACTAGAAAGGATAATTTTCCTTTACCATTCATTGATCAGATGCTTCAACGGTTGGCTGGTAAGTCACATTATTGTTTTCTTGATGGTTTTTCATGTTCTTTTCATATCCATATTGCACAATCAAGATATGTTATAGATACAGTCACCCCAAAACAAAATAAGTACAACCACCAAAAGAAAACACTAAGGCCCTATACAATAAAAACTAATCTGATCATCCACTAACAACTATAGTAACAAGGGTGATCTCCACACATTGCACAATATCCTTTTGACGCAGTATCTCTCCTCGAAGTAACTTCCTCCTCCTCATCAGCCATAGAGAGATAGGTGGCTTCGTCGGTGCTGGAATCTCAAAACAGTTCACTACCTCAGCTCTCCTACTTGTTATCACCACTCTCCCCGTATATGTAGCCCTGCTTGAGATGGGGTCGTATACCAAAGCAGTTAGTGAATGCCGGTAAGGGAAGTCTAACGACGTTTCTGTCGTCAGGGTAACAGTCGGTAGGACGAACTCGGGTATCATCTGAGGACAAAACCCAATTTCCACAATAATGTAAAGGGACACCAACCGAAATTAACAATTAACATTTAACAATTATGTCATGAAGACAAACAATAAACACTTAGTAGTTATGGCATGATAACAACAATACAGAGCATGTATACACATATATCATATTATAACAAACATGACTCACGTAAATCATAAATGTATCGCCTCTCATAGAGCAGTACTAATTACCAAGGTGCCACTTATCACAGATTAGCACAATTTACCATAGTGCAGTCTATCACAGACCTACACGACTAAAAATCCTTGTAAGGATAAAATGGACAAATCAACTCATGGAACCATCACGTGGCCCATCACGATCACCACTAACACCGTGACCCATCACACTCACCACTAACTATGAAATGCATGAGCATACTCTGACCTTTTCTCAACAATTATTATGTAAATGCAGCTATTAAAAGACTCCCCTTTTAATACTCATTAAACACTAATAATTTTTCATACTTTACACAGAGCATACTCAAGACACATTCTCATTAATAACATTCATAATATGTAGTAACACGTATTATCACTTAAGAATGCATAATCACATCAATATTAATCACCACATATTCACACATCAATCACACATATAATGTCCCTAAGTGCAAACTAAAAATTTGGAAGGAGCCCTTACCTCAATTATAGTTTTTTCAACAACTATTGCTACCACAATCAAACACAACAAAAATCTCGTTCGTGCCAACACCTTCAATCAAATAGCGTTTGACTTAGTCAAATTAGTCCTTGAGACTTTAACTACCTTACAACCCTTTTCTTACTCTTAATCCCCTTAGAGTATATTTCACTAACAGAGTTTACAACGAGTAAAGACTAATAGTATTATTATTCACAATACCCACTTTCAACATATATAACATATTTTTAGAAATCAACATCCTTCAATTTTTAAGAGAATTCACTAACAATCATTTGAAACGTCTTAAATTATTTTTCTCAAAATTTTCAACACAACCACAAATTTTCTTAAATTTTACATAACTCATTTTTTTTTGTTTCAAATAACTACAAGTTTGATCTACTACCTTTTTAAAGATTAAGTGTTCAATCAAAGTATTTACCTCATAACAACATAACCACACACAAAAAATATCAATAAATATTTTTCTAGTTTCAAAGTTCTAACTCTTTGAAATAGTTTTATTCCTTTCAAAATATATTAAATATTTTATTTTTCTTTTCTTATCAACAAAGCTTGTATTTTAATTCATGAAACTTCGAATCTTTTTAAAAAAATGAAATTCTAACTCAAGACTTTAACCTTTACTTAAAAAACTTGAAACTTTAATTTAAATCATGCAAACTTGTCTAAAAATTGAAAGTATACATATAAGAACTTGAAATCACAATACACTAATTTTCCTTAAAACACATGTTCAAAGATTTGATAACCACATGTATACATTCTTGCTCATCAATCATAACAATTATTTTTGGAAAAACATAAACTAAGAAAAACCATTTTTCTTTAATCACCACAACAACATTAATATATCAGAGTTCTCCCCAACGCTAACTCGATGTCAACGGTCTCAATTCCTTTACGACACTCAATGAGCTAACTACATAAACATAAAGATTTATAAAAATTTGTTCACCACCAAAGTTCTATCAATTCAACCATTGAAGCACCAAAAATTTGAGTTAATAAAGTACTCTAAACTTAACTCAGTCCAAGAGTAATTAAAAAAGTATCATTTGTTACTCTAAACATTTTAATTTCAATATAACTTTTCTCTGAAACTATTTAACTTAGTTAAAATTTGAAGTTTTTCACAACTTTAACAACTCTAAATTTTCTTGTAAAACTTCAACTTCAGTTCAAACTCATTTATTTGAAAATAACTCATTACATAACTCAAACAAATCAAAAATCAATTTCTTTTTAACCATTACTAACAACATTAACAACAACGATTTTTTTTTTTTTTAAAACACCAACAACAACACAAACACCAAAGAGGGGAAGGTTTTGTCATCAAATAGTTTCTTCAAATAAGGTTTTGATCTTGACCAAAAATAGAGGTTTGTGTTTTTTTTTTCAAACCATTAAGACTATGTTTTTTTTTTCTTTTTGTTTGGCTAACAAAAGAAGGAAGAATAGAGTGAAGGAATCAGAACGAGGAAAAATGCTAGGAGGGGGGTCGTAGGCTTTCTTTTAAATGGCTAGGCTCTTTTTTTTATTTTTATTTTTTAACTTACAAACAAACAAAATAAATAAACAAATTATAATTAAATATTTAGGTATATTACCTCAATCATCATTATATCATCGAATCACTTTTACACACATCACATCACTCACTTCTCAATCTAATTTAATAATCTAATCTCGTCGCAACTCCATTGACAAATGAATTTATCAGCAACATGTGACATTTTAAAAAATTTATTGATAGTAAATTCTCCTATTACTAATTTTAAACGGGTCTCCAAATATATATATATATATATATATATATATATATATATATATATTTTAAATATATTACTAACTCTAACAAAATATATTTTTGGTACTTAATTCACAAAATAAAAACTGGGCTAAAAGCTTAAGCAATTCGACACAAAATATAATAAAATTGCAGAAATTAAAGTTTAGAAAATTCAGAGTCTTACACGCTTTATCAAGGACTTCAGCAAGATAGTTCTTCTGAAGTCAAATTTGCTGAAAAAGATGTCACTTTCACCTTTGATGACAAATGCAAGAAGGCCTTTGATTGTTTAAAGGTAGCACTAACCTCCACTCCCATCATTCAGCCACCCACCTCCCCTTTGAAATCATGTGTGATGCATCTAATTATGCAGTGGGGGCAGTCCTTGCACAAAGGGTTGGCCGGCTGCCCATGTTATTTATTATGTTTCTAGGACTTTAGATTCTGCAAAAGCTAATTATACTACCACTGAAAAGGAACTTTTAGCTATTGTTTTTGCTCTTGATAAGTTTATATCATATTTGCTGGGTTCAAAGGTAGTTGTTTTTACTGAGCATGCAACTTTGAAGTTCTTACTAAAGAAACCAGAAGCAAAACTGAGATTGATCTGGTGGATGTTGTTATTCCAAGAATTTGATTTGGAGATAAAAGATTATAGTGAAGCTAAGAATCTGGTGGCAAATCATTTGAGTAGAATAAAAATGGATGAGGACCCCACCCCCTTCAGGATGACTTCCCTAATGAGCAACTGTCACAGTTGCGTGAGGTAACTCCTTGGTTTACTGATTTGGTTAATTAGCTTGTTGTTGGAGTTTTTCTTGCAGATGCGTCTAGAGTACAAATACACAAACTTATAAGTGATGCCAAATACTATGTGTGGGATGATCCATATCTTTGGAAATTCTGTAGTGACCAGGTGATTAGGCGATGTGTCCCCCACCATGAGGCTCAATCGATTCTTCATTTTTGTCATGCCTATCAAGTAATGGGACATTTTGGTCCTCAACGGACAACAAGAAAAGTCTTAGACTCGGGTTTCTTTTGGCCCACTTTGTTTAAGGATGCTTTCGAGACTTACTGAACTTGTGAACAGTGCCAAATAGTAGGAACGACAATCACTCATAGGAGTGAGATGCCTCAACAACCTATGCTTTTCTGTGAAGTATTTGATGTGTGGGGCATTAACTTTATAAGCCTTTTTCCTGTATCTTTTGGTTTTGTCTACATTTTACTTGTAGTTAATTATGTTTCAAAGTGGGTGAAGGCAATAACCACTAGGACTAATGATTCTAAAGTTGTTGCAAGTTTTGTTAGGACAAATATTTTCTACAGGTTTGGAATACCTCGAGGAATCATAAGTGATCAAGGCACTCATTTTTGCAACCGCACCATGGACACTTTGCTTCAGAAGTACTGGCATGTGCATAGAGTTTCTTCACCTTATCATCCCCAGACTAATGGGCAAGCTGAAATCTCAAACAGGGAAATCAAACAGATTTTAGAAAAGATGGTGCAGCCAAACAACAAGGACTGGAGCCGCTTGCTAGAAGAAGCTCTTTGGGTTCATAGAACAACCTACAAAACTCCAATAGGGATGTCCCATTATCAACTTGTTTTTGGTAAGGTATGCCACCTCCTAGTGGAAATAGAGCATCGTGCTTATTGGGCGGTCAAGAGCTGTAACCTTGAGATGGAGAAAGCATGTTTAGAGAGAAAGCTTCAATTGCAGCAACTTGAAGAGCTTAGGCTAGAAGCTTATGAGAACTCCTGAATCCATAAGGAGAAAACTAAGCACTTTCAGGATAAGATGATTTCTAGGAAGGAATTTTCCATTAGTCAAAAAGTTTTACTGTTCAACTCCCGTCTGAAAATTATGGTTGGGAAACTTCCACCGAAGTGGATTGGCCCTTTTGTTGTCACTAACACTTCTCCTCATGGTGCGGTGGAAATAAAAAGTGAAAACACCGATAAAGTGTTCAAAGTGAATGAACAACGCCTCAAGCTATTTGATGAGAGCTCTGTGCTTAAAGATGCTACCATAGAAGAGCTCTCCTTGGAAAAGCCCACCTACGCTGAAGTTTGAACAATGAATTCCCTGTCCTTACTCTTATTTTATACTTGTTTCATTTATTTGTTGTAGGATTTCATTTACAAAAATAATAAAAAAAAATAAAAAATAAATAAAAAATAAAGATGTGCATTTTATTGCATGCTTTTTCATCAGATTTTGTGGTTGCAAATGTTGTGAGTTATATTGGGTTTCTAGCATGATTGGATAGTATCTCTACATTCCTGGTAAAATAGGTTGGATTATAACGCTAAATTGTGTATCATTTGTATTAGGTCATTAACCTTTGTGAGATTTTGAGCCTTATTATGGATGGAATACATTTTTCCATTTTCTTTTTCTTGTGTGTGATCTCACTCATGATTGCTAGTTACGCTAGAACTTGACTCGACTCTTGTCCGCATGCATATATTGAAATGATCTAGGTGTTTGTTTCTTGTTAAGCTACTAGTCAAATAAGCTTACCCTACAATTATCCATTTGTTTAAGCCCCTTTGTGCCTAATTATTCCCTTCTTTGTTATATAGCTTATTACAAGCCTAAAAGTGAAATATAATGAATTGACCCAATTTTGAGGGATAAATGAGTCCTTCTTTAAATAAGTGTGGGGGTGCTCAACTTGTTTGTTTGATTATATTTGAGGTTTATTAAAAAGAAAAACAAATCAAAAAAATCAACAACAAAAAAAAAAAAAGAAAAAGAAAAGAAAAGAAAAAAAAATATTGATGAATAAATGAGGAAAATGGTTGTGTTTTGAACAAAGAGAGTGCGAGAATAAAAGTCAATGATATTTTGTTGAGTTACCTCTCAATGTTATTTTTCTGTCTTGATCATTACTGTTTTCTTCTCTATGATTTTTAGCCCAAGTCTTGTTAGGATTATCTCACCTTTAACTTGGCCCCGTTACCACCTTAATAAAACCTCTTGATCATTATGTCCATGTGTAAGAGAATATCATTTGTTTTGTTTTGCTTGTCATGTTATAATAATACTACTTTGTGGATTCTAGTCTACCATGTTTGACTTATTTTATGCAGAATGCTTATTTTGTATCATAAGCTTGTCAACAATGCTTCTCTGTTTCAGTCTTCTAATTGTGTATTTTAAACAAAGTTCACCAGTTCAGATAGAAACCAATTGTTTTTAAAAATGTATTTATCAAAATACACCTAAAATCTATTTATAAAAATTAAATAAAAATATTTTCATATGCTTTTTTGCATTTATTGAGTGTAATTGATTTATATTTATATTAAAATAAACTATTTCAAATGATTATCCCAAAAAAAATCATTAGCGGTTGATTTAATAATTTTGGAAATCTTTCGGGGGAATTTTTCTATGGATGATAATTTAATACACACCTGCCGTGCGAAATTTCCTACTCAAACATTTTGTGAAAATTTACCTACGAAATATTTGAATGAATGGTTGCAGGAAAAAGCGTATAGTTGTAATCCCTCAACAAAATAATTGTTGCAGATATGTTTAATTGTGCCGCCGATATATCCGCAGGAAAATTACCTGCAAATTCTAAAATCCTTAGAAAATAATTACCCACGAAGATTTTACATGGGAATATTATTCCGCAGACAACTTGTTTCCTGCGGATTTTTAGCTCAAATAAGCAAGTAAAAAACTTAATTTTTGTCGTGTCCATTGACTTTGTCCGTATAGCGGATAATAGAAAACACCATATACAGAACAATTAAAATAATTATAAGTAACCTATATTCATTATTGAATGAATTGAATTCTAGAAACTAAAATAGTTATAAAACTAACTATGACAACAATCAATGAACAAACTTATGTGACTAAAACAAAGTGCATATTCAACATGTTTAGCTTTGGTTTGATCTGGATGATGGAAAAAATTGATCCTAACAATAACATTTTAGGTACGAATTAGTTCGAGGAGATTCAAGAGTAGTTGATGAGTATTAACGTGTGACGAACGTGGGGTAAAAATGGGTTTTTCAAGATAATTTTGTAATAATAGAATTGTCGCGATATTTCTAAGTTTATTTTTAAACTTTTGTGACTGATCCGCTGTCGCACACGGATCAAATATGATTGAAAATATATGTCAAAACGGATAATAACTCGAGTCGTTTCACAAGGACTTCTGATATATTAATATTAACCTAATTGAGAGTTCAAATTCAAAAAGTGGGGTTTTTATAATGATTTAGTTTGAACAGATAAGCATAACGATTAATCCACTTATTCGAGTTTCGGACCTTTCACAGATTTTATCAATGAGTTTAATTCCTAATTCGTGATTCTATTCTCATTTGACTATAGAATTGATCAAACAAGTGTAATCAAGCCTATGTGAATTCGGTTTCGTTGACTGCATTAAACATCACAATCATCAAAATATTATTATAATTAACGTTCAAATGTCGCAAAATTGTAATTCAATTAAATTAGAAACGAAACCAAATTCTGTCAAACGAATTTAATTGATCCTATTGAAATTCAATTTAAGCAATCAGAATATCAATATAATCAAATAACATAAATAGAATCATGAATTAGAATTGACGGTGTAACCTGAATCTCCAGGTGTTGATGAAACCTCGAACTCCTGGATTAACCTTACGAACTTAGCCTTCCATGAAATTAAAATAAAAGTGTTTTGATTTATCTGATCTCTGATTCCAAAAATAATACATGCCAAGAAAGTAAGGAAAATTCTCAATATATAGTGCTCGATTTTGGGCTTTAAAAACAAGTGGCCCGCTATTTAAAATTATTACAAAAGTCCAGATTACGAAATCTGCAATTTTGGCCCAATAGAGTTCGGCATTGAGATTTTATTCCAACACAAAAGTTGTAGCTCTGATGTTTAGCTTTTTAATGACTGCTCGCATGCTTCAATCTGATATTAAGAGCTTACGGCCTACAGAGCGATCTGATAGAGTCCTCACAAGATATAAAATTCTCTCAATCACTCTAGTGTTTGGGTTATTATTTACCCTCAAAGCACATCATGAATGCTAGCACTACCATAGGCTTGAAAAGCCTCTAACATCTATAATTGAAACACATGCACATAATGATCAAAATGTCTTTATTTAGGTTGTAACGTGGCCAAGGTAAGGGTGTGATAATCCTAAGGGGACTAGGGATAAAAATTAAAGAGGATAAAGGAGTAATGATCAAGAGAGAAAAATAACATTGAGAAGTAACTCAACAAAATATCATTGACTTTTATTATCAACTCTCTTTACTCACAACACAACCATTTTCCTCATTTTGTTTCTCATTTCATTTTTTTTATATACATTTTTTTTCTTTTTTATTTTATTTATTTTTTTATAAACATCAAATTTAAACAAAAAAGTTGAGTTGAGCACCCCCACACTTATTTAGGGAAAGACTCCTTTATCCCCCAAGATTGGGTCAATTCATTGTTTTTCACTTTTAGGCTTGTAATGAGCTATATAACAAAGAATGGGATAATTAGGCTCAAAAGGACTTAAACAAATGGATAATTGAAGGGTAGACTTATTTGGCTAGTAGCTTAACAAGAAACAAATGCCTAGATCATTTCAATATATGCATGCGGACAAGAGTCAAGTCAAGTTCTAGCGTAACTAGCAATCATGAGTGAGATATCACACAAAAAAAAGAAGACGGAAAAATGTATTCCATTCATAATAGGCTCAAAATCTCACAAGGGTTAATGACCTATCACAAATGATACGCAATTTAGCATTTTAATCCAACTTATTTTACCAAGAATGCAAAGATACTATCGAATCATGCCAGTCCAAAAAATTACAACATTTGCTCACAACATTTACAACCACAAAATCTGATAAAAGCATGCAATGCAATGCACATTTTTATTTTTATATTTTTTTATACGTATATATTTTTTTTTTAATTTTTTTTTAATTTTTTGAAATCCTATAACAAATAAAATCCTAAATACTACCCCCACACTTAAATTACACATTGTCCTCAATGAAAGTAACAACTATAAATTAAGAGTAAGGAAAGGGAGCTCCCTGTTCAAACTTAAGCGTAGGTGGGCATTTCCAAGGAGAGTTCTTATATGGTAGTATTTTCAAGCACATAGCTCTCATGGAATAGCTTGAGGCGTTGTCCATTTACTTTGAACACTTTGTTGGTGTTTTCACTTTTTATTTCCACTACACCATGAGGAAAAGTGTTAGTAACAACAAAAGGGCCAATCCACTTGGGTCGAAGTTTACCTGCCATAATTTTCAAACGGGAGTTAAACACTAAAACTTTTTGGCCAATGGAAAATTCCTTCCTAGAAATCATCTTATCATGATAAGACTTAGTTTTCTCTTTATAGTTCTAGGAGTTCTCATAAGCTTCTAGTCTAAGCTCTTCAAGTTGCTGCAATTGAAGCTTTCTCTCCAAACTTGCTTTCTCCATCTCAACATTGCAGCTTTTAACAGCCCAATAAGTACGGTGCTCTATTTCCACTGGGAGGTGGCATGCCTTATTAAACACAAGTTAATAAGGGGACATTCCTATTGGTGTTTTGTAGGCTGTTCTGTGAGCCCAAAGAGCATCTTAAGCCGACGGCTCCAGTCCTTCCTGTTTGGCTGCACCATCTTTTCTAAGATCTGTTTGATTTCCCTATTTGAGATTTTGGCTTACCCATTAGTCTGGGGATGATAAGGTGTAGAGACTCTATGCACAACCCCATACTTCCGAAGCAAAGTGTCCATGGTGCGGTTGCAAAAATGAGTGCCTTGATCACTTCTGATGGCCCGAGGTATTCCAAAGCTGCAAAAAATATTTGATCTGATAAAACCTGCAACAACTTTAGAATCATTAGTCCTAATGGGTATTGCTTCCACCCACTTCGAAACATAATCAACAGCAAGTAAAATGTAGGCAAAACCAAAAGATACAAGAAAATGGCCCATAAAGTCAATGCCCCACACACCAAATACTTCAAACAAGAGCATATGTTGTTAAGGCATCTCACTCCTACGAGTAATTGTTGTTCCTGCTATTTGACATTGTTCACAAGTTTTGTAAGTCTCAAAAGCATCTTTAAACAAAGTGGGCCAAAAGAAACCCGAGTCTAAGACTTTTCTGGCATGACAAAAATGATGAATGGATTGAGCCTCCTGGTGGTGAACACATCGCCTAATCACCTGGTCACTACAGAATTTCAACAAATATGGATCATCCCACACATAGTTTGTGTATTTGTGTTCTGAATGCATCTGCAGAATTTCCACAGATATGGATCATCCCACACATGGCATCACTTTTAAGTTTGTGTATTTGTGTTCTTGATGCATCTGCAGGAAGGACTCCAGCAACTAGATAATTAACTAAGTCACCAAACCAAGGAATTACCTCACACAACTGTAGCAGTTGCTCATCAGGGAAGTCGTCTTGAATAGAGATGGAGTACTCATCGAGTTCTATTCTACTCAAATGATCTGCCACCGGATTTTCAGCTCCACTCTTATCTTTAATCTCTAAATCAAATTCTTGGAGTAACAACATCCCCCGGATCCATCTCGGTTTTTCTTCTGGTTTCTTCAGCAAGAACTTCAAAGCTACATGGTCAGTAAAAACAACAACCTTCGAACCTAGCAAATATGATCTAAACTTATCAAGATCAAAAACAATAGCTAAAAGTTCCTTTTTAGTGGTAGTATAATTAGCTTGTGCAGAATCTAAAGTCCTAGAAGCATAATAAATAACATAGGCAGCCCTGTCAACCCTTTGTGCAAGGACAGCTTCCACTGCATAGTTAGATGCATCACACATAATTTCCAAAGGGAGGGTCCAATTGGGTGGCTGAATGATGGGAGTAGAGGTTAGTGCTGCCTTTAAGCAATCAAACGCCTTCCTGCATTTGTCATCAAAAGTGAAACTGACATCTTTTTTTAGTAAATTTGACAGCGGAAGAGCTATCTTGCTGAAATCCTTGATAAAGCGCTTGTAAAAACCTGCATGGCCAAGAAAAGAACGAATCTCGCGGATGCAAGATGGGAATGGCAAATTAGAAATCATATCAATCTTGGCAGGATCCACTTCCATCCTATTCTTAGAGATCACATGTCCCAAAACTATGCACTGTTCAACCATAAAATGACATTTTTCATAACTCAGCAGAAGGTAAGTTTCAATACATCTATGCAAAAATTTATCTAAATTGTTCAAGCATACATCAAATGAGGAACCATACAAAGTAAAATCATCCATGAAAACTTCTATACAACGTTCTATCAAATCAGACAAAATACTAATCATGCAGCGTTAGAAAGTTCCAGGAGCATTGCATAGGCCAAAGGGCATCCTCTTATAGGCAAATGTGCCGAAATGGCAAGTGAACGTGGTCTTTTCTTGGTCATCCGATGCAATATGGATCTGAAAATAACCAGAAAAACCATCAAGAAAACAATAATGTGACTTACCTGCCGACCGTTCAAACATCTAATCAATGAATAGTAAAAGAAAATGATCCTTCCTAGTTGCCTGGTTTAGTCTCCTGTAATCGATGCATTATTTTCATTTTTAACCACTATGAGTCCAATTTTCTATCAGAGACTATCAGAGACAGGGTATATAATGCCTGCTTGCAAGAGCATGGTCACTTCCTTTTTCACAACATCCAGAATTAATGGGTTAAGTCGCCTTTAGGGTTGCCTGAGTGATTTTACTCCATCCTCCAGTAGTATCCTATGCATGCACATGGATAGGCTAATACCAGGAATATCAGCCAAGGTCCATCTGATTGCCTTCTTGTGTTTTCTCAAAATCTGCAACAGCTTCTCTTCCTTTTCATCTTCAAGTTTGGCTGAAATAATCATAGGTAATTTGCCACTTCCTTCTAAATATGCATATTTCAAATTTTCAGGAAGTGGTTTAAGCTCTATAGTCGGTGGCTGCTCAATGGAAGGTACAATACCAGTGGCGGAAGCTAAGTGTGCAAAATCAATTATGTTAGTAGAAATATCAACATCAGCATAATGATCAACCTGCAAAGCAACTTGGATCTAAGCAAACATAGAGCACAACTAAGTATCTGCGAAAAATTCACAAATATAAGTATCATCAAAATCAGACAGTGAAGGAAAATCAGCAGCAAACATATCAAGGTAAGTGTCATCAACCAAATCAGCAAGTAATTCAACTTGAAAAATAGAATGCTCTTCCATGGGGTGTTTCAAAGCATCAAAGATATTAAATTTTACAATGCTATCACCAAATTCCATGGATAGAGTTCCAGCATGTACATCAATTTTTGTTCTAGCAGTTTTCATGAATGGTCTGCCTAAAATGATAGGCACCCTGTTGGAATTATTCTCTCCCTCCATGTCCAGAATGTAAAAATCTATAGGAAATATTAGTTCATTTACTCGAACAAGTACATCCTCCACAAGCCCAACAAGGCAAGCATTGCTCATGTTCGCCAATTGAATGGTAACACCTGTACTCTGTAATGGTCCAAGAGCAAGATAGTTAAAAATAGATGTGGGCATAATATTAATGGAAGCTCCTAAATCTAACATGGCATTTTCAAATTGACTATTGCCTATGGTACATGGAATGGAAAAAGTGTTTGGATCTTTGCATTTCTGGGGCATGGGCTAAATGAGGGCTGAGACATTATGCCCCATGTTTACTGTTTCATTACCTTTTAACCTTCTCTTGTGAGTGCACAACTCTTTTAGAAATTTGGCATATCTTGGGATCTGTTTAATTGCTTCAAGGAGGGGAATGTTCACTTCCACCTTGCTAAATGTATCCAAGATCTCCCTGTCCCAATCTGCCTCGTCCATTTTCTTAGTCTTCACTACTTTTTGAGGAAAAGGAAGTGGTATACTTTGCTCAACATCAACAATTTCAGGTGTCAAAATTTCTTCAACAACCTTGTTATTTTTCACAACAGTTTCAGGTACCTTTTGGTATTTCAACAGCTTTCCCGGACCTCAATGTAATTGCACTAACATTAGGGGCATTTGGATTTACTACTGACTGGGCAGGTAACTGGTTTGATCCTTGAGTCTGCATCTGATTAATTGAAGTGGCCAGTTGGCCAATCTTTTTCTCTAAATTCTGAATTGTGGAATCTGTTCTTTGATGAAATTGAAGTTTTTGGACAGCCATTTGCTTGACAAGGTCCTCTAATGAAGGTGTACTATTTTGCTGCTAATGTGGAATGTTCTGCTGATGCGAACTGTTTTGTTGCCTAGGTTGCTATTGCTATTGTGCAGATGAATTCCCCCATCTCAGGTTGGGATGGTTTCTCCAACCGAGATTGTACCTGTTAGACGACAAATCATAGTTAGTTGTAGGGGTTAATATGTTTGCTGCATATGCTTGAGGAGCATCAGCAATCGGATCGTCTTGCAAAGTAGGACATGAATTTGTAGGATGCTCTAGAGAAGTGCAAATACCACATACCACTGCTTGGGCTTTACCTACTGCCAATTTCTTTACTAAAGATGTAAGCTCATCAAGTCTGCTTTCTAGATTCTTGTGGGAAGAAGCTTGAATCTCATTCACTCCCTTTGTCAAAACTGCTGAATTGCTTCTAGTTGTAAACTATTGGGAATTAATGGACATGTTCTCAGTCAAAGCTTTTGCCGCTTCTGGGGTCTTATCGACAAGTTCTCCCCCACTAGCAACATCCAAAATACTTTTATCCATAGATAACAAGCCTTCATAAAAATACTAGATAAGCAATTGATCAGAAATCTGGTGGTAAGGACAGCTAGACACCAATTTCTTCAATCTCTCCCAATACTCATGTAGTGATTCCCTGTCAATCTGTCTAATGCCACATATTTCTTTTCTGATTGAGCAGCTCTTGAGGCAGGGATGAATTTTTCTAGAAACAATTTCTTCAAATCATTCCAACTTGTAACAGAACCTTACTGAAGGTAGTATAACCAATCCTTGGCAGCATCTTGAAGTGAGAATGGGAAGGCTCTCAGCTTGATATGATCTTCTGTGACTCCTTGAGGTTTCATGGTAGAACACACCACATGGAACTCCTTCAAGTGGTTGTGGGGATCCTCATCTGCAAAACCATTAAACTTTGGAAGCAAGTGTATTAAACCAGATTTAAGTTCAAATGGTACAGTAACTTCAGGATATTCAATACACAATGCATTATAAGTAACATCAAGTGCATAAAGTTGTCTCAAAGTTCTATTATTCAAATCAGCCATATTGTGTAGCAAAATGTCACTTTCACTATCACTATCTCTATCTGACTCTCTATCTGACTCGTTAGCACTAGCAACAGCCTTATTAAGTTTACGACGTAAATGAAAGGTCCTATCTATTTCAGGGTCAACGGGGTGCAGATTTACAAAACTAGCCCTAGTCATGCATCACCATAACAATACAATGCAAAATCACAATTCTGAAAATTCCAACAATGTCCCTATTGCTAAAATTGAAGTGGAAAATCGAAAACACTATCAAATAAAATCCAAAAAATATAAAAATACCACAAAAAATCTCTAAAAATCAAATAAAGGCAACACAATTTTTTATTTTTTTTTTATTTTTTTTAGAATACCGAAAATTAAAAAAATTAAAAAAGTGGTCCAGATGAAACAATTGTTAAGATGGTTAGTAATACTCTACAACTGGTTAATATTGTTATCAGAGAGTCTCCGGAAATGGCGCCAATTTGATCCACTGTCGCACACGAATCAAATACGATTGAAAATATATATAAAAAGTGGTAATAACTCAAGTCGTTTCACAAGGACTTCTGATATAATAATATTAACCTCATTGAGAGTTCAAATTCAGAAATGGGGGGTTTTTATAATGATTTAGTTTGGACAGATGAGTAAAACGATTAATCCACTTATTCGAGTTTCGGACCAATCACAGATTCTATCAATGAGTTTAATTCCTAATTCGTGATTCTATTCTCATTTGACTATAGAATTGATCAAACAAGCGTAACCAATCCTATGTAAATTCAGTTTCATTGACTGGATTAAGCATCACAATCATCAAAATATTATTATAATTAACGTTCAAGCGTCGCAAAATTATAATTCAATTAAATTAGAAACGAAACCAAATTATGTCAAACGAATTTAATCGATCCTATTGAAATTCAATTTAAGCAATCAAAATATCAATATAATCAAATAACATAAATAGAATCATGAATTAGAATTGACGGTGTAACCTGAATCTCCAGGTGTTGATGAAACCTCGAACTCGTGGATTAACCTTACGAACTTAGCCTTCCATGAAATTAAAATAAAAGTGTTTTTATTTATTTGATCTCTGATTCCGAAAATAATACATGCCAAGAAAGGAAGGAAAATTCTCAATATATCTGAACGTCGTTGCTTGTTTGGGTCGAGCGTTAACCTTAGCGCATCCGTTTTCTTGCTCCTTAGCACAAGCACTAAGTAAGCGCCCTAAATCAATCAAAAATATTTTTTTTGTTGAATTAATCCCATTTTTTTTGGGCGAGAGGGAGGCTGTGAGTCGCCTGGGCTACGAATTTGTTGGTTGGTTAATTCTTGAAATCACCTCATGAGAAAAAAGGTCCACGGGTCCCGACCCAAAAATGAATAGGAAGCGGGGCGGGCGAGGGTCTTTCATTAAAGGGGGAAAAGAGGGGTGGGGCCTCCCTGGTAGACGGTTCCTTTTCCCCCAGATCAATGAAGAAGGGGGAAGTCAGTTGATTCTTCCGAAGAACCGGAAGCGAAACGCTATGCCGGGGCGGGGGGACGGGAAAAGAAACGGCTCCGAAGAAAGAAATGGAGATTCCCAATGCTTCTCCACGCCCAATGAGATGCGCCAACCTCGGGATGCTTTACTACTAATCCCACTAGGTTCCGAGACGGAGCTTAACCTGAGTCTCGGTTAAGAACGGCGATGATCTACGTTTCACACGACGCACGATTCCATGGATAGTTTCATTCGATGTCGTGATGGAGGACATAACTTACGATCATCGGCTTTGATCATGCCACTAGGCGTTTTATTAGGACATTGCAAAATTATCCACAGACTTTGTCGCATCTCTTCAATACGGATACAGTAACGATCATAGCAATCTCCTCTGGTACCTACTGGTACGTCAGGATCCGATTGGTCATGAACATCGTAAGATGCTGCTCTTCACAAATCCCAGCATACCCCTGGTTGGGATGGGTAGGCCCACCACTTCACTTTCACTTAGGCCTGGGCCAAGTCAGTGGGGGGACCCTGTCGGGCTCCTCCCCCCCCCCCCCCCCCCCAAAAAAAAGACAAATTGTACGTGAGAGTTTCCCTTCATACGGCTCGAATCATTCTCAGATGCCCCGAGAGGAATCCTTTCCTTGTTTGTTGGGTTGGTTCACGCATGCGCAAACGAGACCTCATACTCGTGGATTAACCTTACGAACTTAGACTTCCATGAAATTAAAATAAAAGTTTTTTTATTTATCTGATCTCTGATTTCGAAAATAATACATGCCAAGAAAGGAAGGAAAATTCTCAATATATAGTGCTCGATTTTGGGCTTTAAAAACAAGTGGCCCGCTATTTAAAATTATTACAAAAGTCCAGATTATGAAATCTTCAATTTAGGCCCAGTAGAGTTCGGCATTGAGATTTTATTCCAATTCAAAAGTTGTGGCTCTGATTTTTAGCTTTCCAACAACTGCTCGCATGCTTCAATCTAATATCCAGAGCTCAAGTTATGGCCTACAGAGCAAGCAGGGGTCAAAATGCAAATAATAAAATTATAATTATAATTCAATTTCAACCCAAAGTTTAGAAACAAGCAAAAAAATTATTCTAAGCTATAAAGCGATTTTAAAAAACCTAAGTAAAAATCTAGAAACATGCGCCTAAGGGCTATGATCAGTGACCAACTTTTAAAATGTACTAGAATTCTAGAAATACAGAAGTAGGTTCTCTTGCGTTAGGAATAATTGATTTTTCTTTATTTTAGCTTTCAATAAACATTTTCTTATTAATATTAAAAACATGTGATTGTTACTAATTATTTAAATGAATGAATGTTAGGTATCCTTACTAAAAAAAATTGTCGTAAATTTTTTTAAGCAACAGTTATTTTTTTAAGTAATGTTTTGGATTCAAAAATCGGGGGCGTTACAGAAAACAACATATACAGAACAATAAAAATAATTATAAGTAACCTCTATTCATTGTTGAATGAATTGAATTCTAGAAACTAAAACAATTATACAACTGATAACAATCAATGAACAAACTTATGTGACTAAAAAAAAGTGCATATTATATTATGAACATATTTCTTTGTTTAAATACACATAAAATAATCTACTAAAATATTAAAATCCTTAGATTCAGCAACTATATTATCCCACTCAACAAGATCATCTGCTAGAATAGTAAAATCCTCAGGTTTAGCCACTATATTATCCCATTCAATAAGATCAGAAAAATCCACCATATCACAAATGTCATCATAAAGTGGCAGCATACAACCAGTGATATTTTGCATAGTGTTTTGTATGAAGCTAGTAATGTCTTCATATTCAACCACTATATCATCCCACTCAACAAGTTTACTATGTTGGTTTGTCGACGGAACTGGTAGCAAATCAGAAATATCACTGAAATCCATCCACACACTAATATCATCATTGGTTGGCTCCATAAAATCAATGATATGTTGCATTTAAGGAAGGTTATGCATTACTACATTATCTTGACTTGAATATAAGCAGACATCACTATCTTGAGCCATGTTTTGTACGAAGCAAATGTCACTTTGTTGCATATTTCCAGCATGTGATTACAAGCTTCATTCTTGGAATCTACAAAAGCACTGAAACCTTTGAGTTGCTCCTCTTCGAAGTTGGATACTTTTTCTTGAGAATCTCCTTACGCACTCTAGAAATTTGGACTTCGACTAAATTCTTCTTATTGGCATAGTAGCGTGGGGTTGTGCATAGAGTTTCTACACCTTATCATCCCCAGACTAATGGGGAAGCTGAAATCTCAAACATGCAAATCAAACAGATTTTAGAAAAGATGGTACAGCCAAACACCAAGGACTGGAACCGCTGGCTAGAAGAATCTCTTTGGGATCATAGAACAACCTATAAAACACCAATAAGGATGTCCCATTATCGACTTGTTTTTGGTAAGGCATGCCACCTCCTAGTGTAAATAGAGCATCGTGTTTATAGCACGGTCAAGAGTTGTAACCTTGAGATGGAGAAAGCAGGTTTGGAGAGAAAGCTTCAATTGCAGCAACTTGAAGAGCTTAGACTAGAAGCTTATGAGAACTCCCGGATCCATAAGGAGAAAACTAAGCACTTTCATAATAACATGATTTCTAGGAAGGAATTTTCCATTGGCCAAAAAGTTTTACTGTTCAACTCCCATCTTAAAATTATGGTTGGGAAACTTTCATCCAAGTGGATTGACCTATTTGTTGTTGCTAACATTTCTCCTCATCGTGCGATGGAAATAAAAAGTGAAAACACCGACAAAGTGTTCAAAGTGAATGGTCAACACCTCAAGCTATTCCATGAGAGCTTTGTGCTTGAAGATGCTACCGTAGAAGAGCTCTCCTTGGAAAAGCCCACCTACGCTGAAGTTTGAACAAGGAATTCCCTTTCCTTAGTCTTAGTTTATACTTGTTGCTTTTATTAAGGACAATGTGTAATTTAAGGGTGGGGATATTATTTTATCATTTAGGATTTTATTTGTTGTAGGATTTCATTTACCAAAATAATAAAAAATCAATAAATAAATAAAAAAGTGCATTGCATGCTTTTTCATTAGATTTTGTGGTTGCAAATGTTGTGAGTTATATTTGGTTTCTGTCATGATTGGATAGTATCTCTACATTCTTGGTACAATAAGTTGGATTAGAACGCTAAATTGTGTGTCATTTGTGTTAGGTCATTAACCTTTGTGAGATTTTGAGCCTTATTATGGATGGAATACATTTTTCCATTTTCTTTGTCTTGTGTGAGATCTCACTCATGATTGCTAGTTACGCTAGAACCTGACTTGACTCCTGTTCGCATGCATATATTGAAATGATCTAGACATTTGTTTCTTGTTAAGCTACAGGCCAAATAAGCTTACCCTACAATTATCCATTTGTTTAAGCCCCTATGAGGCTAATTATTCCATTCTTTGTTATATAGCTCATTACAAGCCTAAAAGTGAAAAGCAATGAATTGACCCAATCTTGAGGGATAAAGGAGTCCTTCTTTAAATAAGTGTGGGGGTGCTCAACTTGTTTGTTTGGTTAGATTTGAGGTTTATTAAAAAGAAAAACAAATCAAAAAAATCAACAACAAGAAAAAGAGAAAAAGAAAAGAAAAGAAAAGAAAAAAAAAATATTGATGAATAAATGAGGAAAATGGTTGTGTTGTGAACAAAGAGAGTGTGAGAATAAAAGTCAGTGATATTTTGTTGAGTTACCTCTCAATGTTATTTTTCTGTCTTGATCATTACTGTTTTGTCCTCTTTGATTTTTAGCCCTAGTCTTCTTAGGATTATCTCACCTTTAACTTGGCGCCGTTACCACCTTAATAAAACCTTTTGATCATTATGTGCATGTGTTTCAAATAGAAATGTTAGAGGCTTGTCAAGCCTATGGTAGTGCTAGCTTTCATGATGTGCTTTGAGTGTAAACAATAGCCCAAACACTTGATTAGTTGAGAGAATTTTATTTCTAGTGAGGACTCTACCACTTATGATGCAATCTTTAGTTAATTTGTCCCCTTATTTGCCTTGGTTATGATAAAAAGCTATTCATGATTGCCATATTCTTTGAAGCTTAAAAAAAATTTTGTTCACCACTTTGCGTTCCTAAGAATATTTGGAATCGCATGCATTACTTTGTTTGGAGTGCAAAAGCTTAAGTGTGGGGGAATTTGATCAAAGCATTTGAGCACATGTTTCTAGCTTTTAACTGTGACATTTTTAAAGATCTTTATAGCCTAGATTAATTTTGTAGCTTGTTTCTAAACTTTGGGTCGAAATTGAATTTTAATTTTATTATCTGCATATTGACCCCTACTCGCTAATAGTTGTACCAATAGTTAGCAGGCTAATAGTTAACTTTAAAAAATTTACATTTTATAAGTCAAGTTGGAACCTTGCTGCTTATCTTTTATTTTGCCTCTACTATGATACGACATACTCACTGCAGAGTTGGAAGGAGAAATAGATATGGACAAGACTTAAAGCCAAGGTTTGTCTGCCCTTGTAGTAATTAAAAAATAAAAATTAGATTCTAATATTGAATTTGGCTTGACATTTATCATTTTATGACTTGTTTTAATATAAGGTAAGCAGGGAACTTTAGATTATATTAGTTTGTTTGCATGTGAGAACTAATCTTTCCTGCGAATTTATCTGTGGATGATAATTTAATGCACACCTGTGGTGCGGAATTTTCTACTGAAACATTCTAAGGAAATTTACCTATGAAATGTTCGAATGAACGGTTGCAGGAAAAAGCCTATAGTTGTAATCCCTCAACAAAAAATTTGTTGCAGATATGTTTAATTGTGTCGCCGATATATCTACTGGAAAATTACCTACAAACTCTAAAATCCTTAGAAAATAATTAACCACGAAGATTTTACGTGGGAATATTATTCCGTGGATAACTTGTTTCCTGCGGATTTTTAGCTCAAATTTGCAAGTAAAAAACTAAACTTTAGTAGTGTCCATATATAGAAAACAACATATACAGAACAATTAAAATAATTATAAGTAACCTCTATTCATTATTGAATGAATTGAATTCTAGAAACTAAAACAATTATAAAACTAACTATGATAATCATCGATGAACAAACTTATGTGACTAAAACAAATGGCATATTCAACTTATGCCTAACTATGATATTTCTAAGTTTATTTTTAATCTTTTGCGACCAACTTTTAAAATGTATTAGAATTCTAAAAATATAGAAGTAGGTTGCCTTCTATTAGGAATAATTGATTTTTCTTTGTTTTAACTTTCAATAAACATTTTCTTAATAATATTAAATACACATGATTGTTACTAATTATTAAAATGAATGAATGTTAGGTATTCTTACTAAAAAAAATTGTCGTAAATTACTCTAAGAAGTTACAAAAAACAACATATACAAAACAATTAAAATAATTATAAGTAACCTCTATTCATTATTGAATGAATTGAATTTTAGAAACTAAAAAAATTATAAAACTATGATAACAATCAATGAACAAATTTATGTGACTAAAAAAAAGTGTATATTATATTATGAACATCCTATCTTTGTTTAAATACACATAAAATAATCTCTTGAAATAGTAAAATCCTTAGATTCAACAACTATATTATCCCACGATCATATTCTAGAATAGTAAAATTATCAGGTTAAACCACTATATTATCCCATTCAATAAGACCAGAAAAATCAAACATATCATAAATGTTTTCATAAAGTGGCAGCATACAACTAGTGATATTTTGCATTTGAGGAATGTTATGATTCACATCAAGTTGGATTGAATGTGAGGATAGAACATCGTCATAAGTAATGTTTTGCATAGTGTTTTGTATGAAGCTAGTAAAGTATTCAGATTCAACCACTGTATCATCCCACCCAACAAGTTTACTATCTTGGTTTGTCGACGGAACTGGTGGCAAATCAGAAAGATCACTGAAATCCATCCACTCACTAATATCATCATTGGTTGGCTCCATAAAATCAATGATATGTTGCATTTGAGGAAGGCTATGCATTACTACATTATCTTGATTTGAATATAAGCAGAGATCACTATCTTGAGCCATGTTTTGTATGAAGCAAGTGTCACTTTGTTGCATATTTTTCAGCATGTGATTACAAGCTTCAATCTTGGAATCTACAAAAGCACTGAAAGCTTTGAGTTGCTCCTCTTCCATGTTATGAAAAATTGGGCTCGAAGTTGGATACTTTTTCTTGAGAATCTCCTTACGCACTCTGGAAAACTGGGCTTCGACTAAATTCTTCTTATTGGCATAGTAGTCTTTGACGTCAAATTCCTCAAGAGTAGTCTCAATCTTTTTATGCTCATACTTTTTAAGCATAGATTGTACAGTTGTGGCATTTTCTGGAAAAGTCATTGGTATATCACTACCATCATTATCATACACAATTAAGCAAACTTCAGCTCCAAAAATGCTTGAAAATTCAGAAACTTTTTTTGTTAATCCTTTCTTTCGGTGAACGAAAGTTGTTTTTCGAGATTTCTCATTTTGAATGCGTTTCATAGTTATTTTTGAACGACCCATATCTACAAATATAATGTAAAAGTTGTCAATAGAAAAACTATCTTGATGGAAAAAATAAAAATAAAAACTGTCTTAGTGTTAGATTCTCCCAAACTATGTTGTCACGAGCTTAATTCGTTAATTGCAAAGTATATAAATAGAAATACTAATAGACAAATTTTAACATGTCTTCAATCCTCGTGAATATAATTTCATAAAATAAAAAAGAAATATAATATAATTAAATACATAACACATTTTTACAAATTAATAATACTCCTTTTTGTTGAAATATAAGAAAAATAAGTAATAAAGCTTTTTTAGTGTTTTCTTTTTCTTTCTAGTCATGTAAACATTTTTCCTTATTACAAAAATTAAACAACAAATGAAAAACACCTTTTTTTCGGACAAACAATAAAAAAGAACTTGGAATCATGTCATATAATAATTATATGTTTGACACACAGAAAACTAGAATAAAGAAGAACCCTTGTCATGAATTCCTTAATTTTCTGGTTCTGCTTATCTTCCCCCTTAATTACACTAACACTATATACATCTACTAAACTAGTTAAAAACAAAGAAAGATATTAAGAAACATTAAAATAAATAGTAATGATGTCAATGGTTGTTTTTTTGTAAAGAACTCATCCTCATTCCTTTATTTTCTTTGAATGGGTCATACCAAAAACAGAGATACGGTACATGCAGAAAAATATGTTATACCATATCATATAATTAAATCTTGAACATTTATGTAAAAAAGATTGAATCTTGAACACAATTTTTATAAGAACAATAAAGAACCCTTCGACTAACACTATATACATGGAACGAAAGTGTAGAACAAATTGATTCAATGAAAGGAAACAAAAAACAAGAACATAAAACAATCAAACACAAAGAGAGGTGTGTTGTTTACCTATGTTTGAGAGTGGATGGTTGATTGATATCTCAAGAACACTCAAATTCAGGCGCGCGATGCTAATGCTCTGTTCAACTCAACAAGATCAAAAGGGTAACTTTGAGTTTAATTATTATTTATAAAACAATATTAATTACTAGTAATTAATTAATTAATTCAATTAGCCGGACATTGTGCGCGCAAAGATTTTTTATGGATATTTTAATTCAATCTCTTTTAGATTTTTTATCAACAAAGATTTTATTTTTATTTTTATTTTTTTTATCTCATAGATTTATTTGGATTGAATAGCACATTTATTAATTATTATATTTTTTTATTTGTAGTGTGAAACTTGTTTTGTTTTTTTAAAGAATCTCCAAGTCTTTTGAATTTTAGTTTTAATACACTTTTTAACATGGTGGAAATAGATCCTAGATTGAAAGTAACTTCCAGGAGTGAAAGTGAAAAAAAATATGAGAAAAAGGCATGCAAAAATTTTGGACTATGGATTTTATTTTTATTATTTTTTCGTTTTAGTTTATTTGTCACTAGATTATTTCAAATTTTGTTATTTGTGCAATGTAGATCGCACTAGACAAGTTTGAAAGAGAGTATCCAAGGGCCTCATTTGTTAGTAAGGATCGAAAATAGGAGTGGGAATAGGCTGCGCCGAGCGAGACTTTGTTGTGTTTGGGTCTGACCTGTCAAAAAATTCAAGGCCTAAACCTTGTCCGTGGTCTGTCATAGGCTTACTTTTTAAGTCTGAGTCTGGCCTTAAAAGAAGTCTAGTATGACTTGTTAGTCTACTTAAAAGCCTATTTCAATTTAACACTTTTTAACATACTCATGTGCCACAATTTTCTATAGTATGATGATAAAATGTAATCAAGATTATAAAGTGGTGAGAATTGCTATATTTTGACACAAATAGAGAAAGAGGGGAATTAAAGTAAAATAAAAAATAAAAATTCAGTTATCTGTAAAATTTGTTAATACTATTAGGGAGATATTTGTCAATACTATTAGTAAAGTTTGTGGTTGCCTTGCAATCCATGCCTCCTAGTCGACAGCAATCAATTCCAAATTCACATCCTTGTCCATTTTTCATCTTTGACCCATGAATGGTATAATCAAGTCACAAGCCTTCTGCTATAGGTATCGCAAATAGATTATCTATAATGTGTTGAGTACTTAAAGACCAAGAAAGTTATAATAAAGTGTTGACTGCTGAGCCAAAGAATTGAAATTAATGTCCATTTCTACTTCATCACATAAACCATTAGAGTGGTGGAAAGTAGAGATTGTTCAAACTGTTTTGAGTCTGAAAGTTATTTAGTTGATTTCTAACAAAATTGTATCACGGGACTAATTTTTAATTCTATATATCTATGTCTTCCAACCTCTTTTACATTGTTTTTCTAAAATGTGTTGTTGTAGTGTATCACTCTTAGAAAATATGGATTGATTAACACTCTTTTATATAGAAGATTGTTGGCTTAGCTAACAAACTTAGATAAGCCTAACTAACCAAAACAAACTAATAGAAAGACATACCTAAGACAGATACAACTGAAAATTGAGGCCCTAAGTCAATTAATGATCTAAATAAGCTAATTTTAGTCAATAAGCTCCTAGTCTGCAAGTGAGCCTCTAGTCAGCTTCCAGTATGCCTATCAGCTTTAGTAAGTTGCAACTCAATTTCACCAGCTCCTTGTTAGCCTCATCAGCTGCTAGACAGTTTCAAATAATAAACTTGTTACTTGGATAACAAGCTTCACCCTTTATCTTCTAACAATCACTTTTGAATTTATTTTTAGTTAGCACTTAGCATTTCTGAAAGAATGGTAAAAGAAAAGAAAACTTGACAATGAAGTCCTTCATATGCCTTTTTATTTTATTTGAATTATTATAGGAAAAAATGCATTTTTTTGCATTTGATTAATTTCGAAATGTAATGTTGAGTCTACGAATTTACACGTTTTATTGAACATTAAGATAGACGATCAATTGGACAACAGGACAGATAAGCAGTTTCAAATATAATCAATCAACAGAAGAACAAATAGGATTTTTTTTATCATTTATTGTTATGTATTAGATATTTCATGATTTATTGTGTATGTTTGAGTCTTTAACTAATTGTCATCCTAATATGGTAGACATATCTAGAAAAATTATGTTTGTCACTTTATTTGGTCACATCTAGGAAGCAAGGAATGGAGAACCACGAGACCAATTATGATAGTGTAATTTGTCAGCGGATTTTCCTGCAAAAATATTTTCGTAGAAAAACATGAGGGTTGAAATCAACTGAACACTACGAATATTTGTACGGTGTCAGATTTTACAGATAAAATTATGTTGCGAATTTACATGGGATTATATTTTCGCAATAAAAGACATACCTTTTACTCAGGATTTACATGCAAGTAACATTCCGCAAGAAAAATCTACATTAAAATCTACAAAAGGAAAAAAAAGTGTCCTACTTTGAACTCAGCTTCTTCGAACCTAAAGTTGTAAAACCTAAACATAAAGTTGAACTCAGCCTCACCAAACTCAATCTCGCCACCATCGTATCTCAACTTTGCCTCCATCGTAAGTGTCGCGCGCTACTTTTTGATTTCTTTTATTCTCGTTTTTCGCCATTTTCCATTATTCTCGTTCTTCATTTTCAAGAACTGCAGAGCCTCCATTTTTGTGACCATCGACGCCACCTTTAGTGAAAGTGAGTTAGGGTTTTGACATTACCTCATTAATGGTATATAAAATGTATTCAGCAATTAAAACTTTCTTCACAACTAACTTTATCTATGTGCTAATATTTGAACTAAATTTCTAAAAAATACTGTTGTCATGTGTATTGTTTGTAACACAGCAACTTTAGAAATTCAATTAATTGTCTTATATACTTGTCATGAATATGTAGTTTTAATTTTTTTTTTGAGTTGATGTTATCTCAATTTTAATTAACATGGTTATTGTATAATTTAATTTTGGTTTGTCGTATAATTTGCTTCAAAAAATCCAATTCATTGCTTGTGATTTCATATTCATATTTTCAAATTCTTTATTCTCTCACAGTTTCATTTGCGTTATTAAGGATCATATACATCATGATCAGGATGAGCATAAGCAACCCCATAATAACATGCATAAGCATCAACAACCTGAACAACCTCTATCTCCTAGAGGTTTTTTCGATCTTTCCGTCCTTAAGGACTATGAACACACATTGCAATTAGAATGTGGAATAGACATGTTAGTAAATAAATTAATTTAGAGTATATCATCAATTTAGTTATTGAAATTGTAATGGTCGATAATTTACGTCACTGAAGTTTGAGAAACAGAAGAAAAAAAATAAAGGAAAAAAATATCTCTAAAATTGATGTCCAACCATCAAAATAATTCTTCTCTTAATTTATTCCATTAAAGTATCTGAGGTGGCATGTTAATAGCTTGCAGGAATCAACATAAAAATAGAGATAAAATTTGCAAATTATTAAAAATTGAATTTATTAACACTATAAAATTGAATTCATCACCATCTTTCAAAGAGTATCATAGTTAAAAACATAAAGACTTGTTAATTACAATTCTACCTTTAACTCTATATCACTTAATCATAGCCAGATGTAACTCAATTTTACGAACTATAAGTCGTCGGTCATATCATCACATAACAATAACTTCATCAAATCTTCTTCATAGTAACATATCTGAAATATTGGTTGTACGATGAGAATCAATCCAAATATATAATGCAAGTAGAAAGAGCATAACAGATGCTCATGTAGTAAACACATTTATTTATTTATCCATTTATTTTAATCAATTATCCATTTAATCATAATTACAATTAATCAATAATAGCAATTAAGCATAATAACACACTTCTTAATTTCTCAATTATCATAAACATGTATATTCTAATAGCTCGACCTGATGCAATTATCATTTAGAATGCAATGTATCATAATCAACAACTAACACTAAGACATAGATCCAACTAGCTCAAAAAGGTATGTAACTGTTGTGGTCTCCCTATATTTGTGGTTTCGTTATGCTCTACATCAATCTCCTGCTGGCCATTGTTGTCGTCATGGTAAATAATCTCTAAGTCATTCCAATGCCCCCTCCGCCAGCACCCTCGGCATGTAGGTTAGAACTTAACGAGTCATTTATCTCCTCTATAGTATGTAGTATGCAAGAACAAGAAAACAATACATGGGCTAAGATGAATGCACAATTATAAAATAAAATAAAAAGGATTATTGTCCTCGATCAAGAGCCAACCTACTAACATTTCATCTATATAGACAGGGAATCCTAATGCCAAAAGCTTAGGTACACTTAGAAGAAATTATCATATTCGAGAAATATTTTAAGTGTCCATCCAACTATATAGTAATGAGTAGAACTGTGAAATCTACTACTGATGTTTTACTTGAATAAATTAAAGCTAGGAAAGAAAACCTAATTTAATGTAGAAATTTTGAACTAGCATTTCAACTCTAAGTGAATTCGAATTCTTTTACCCCAAATTTCCCCTTTTACTGAATGCCCCATTCTAAGTAGCCAAGTCTATAATTGGTCCAGAATGGTTCATGCCATTTAAATTAGACTTAGTTATCAAAAAATCTAAATCACAACAAGTTATAGCTAGCCCGTATCATCTTTCAAATTGCCCACCTAACCTTAGACATTGATTTGCGTTCAAGTAAAATATGTCAGAAACCAAGAGGTAATTTCACACTTTTATGTAATGTTTTCTTTTTACTATTTACATTTAATATTTACTTAACATCTTCACAAAAGACATCCCAGCCAAGCTTTCGAAAAAGAAACAACAACAACCAAGAAGAAAAGTGAAAGGAAACCACTTCTTGTCATATAATCATCAGATGGAGAAGATGTTTCAAAAAAGAAAAAGAAAACAAAATCCAAGACCAAGCCCTCATCAACTCATTCTTGGGCCATACAAGTAACCTTATATTTATGACTTGAAACAATGTGTCCTGAATCATCTAACAATGTTTTTTTGAATTTGGTTTCTTAGGGTATTGCTAAAACTCTTTCAAAAGAGAAATAAAAAATAAGCAATCCCACCAAAGGATTCGGATGAATATATCGAAAAGGTATACTTTTACTCTCTTATTACTTTGCTAAGATCAAGAGGACTTGAAGCATAGTAAGAAGCTTCATGATTTTCATGATCTTACTTCCACTCACAATGTAGACAATACTTCCAAACCGTTAATGATTGTCTTCCCCGACTCAAATGTCTTGCACGAAGAAGCTTCGATCGATCAACAAGAAGGTCAAACAAATCTTGTTGAGGTCATTAATTTTCATCCGCTTTCAATTACTATACTTTTGTCTTCACAACTATTTCAACTTTCGTTTTATCATAGGAAAATATGGCAATGGAGGTTGAACCAAATCTTGAGAACTTGCAAATCCAACCCATAACCACTGCTCTCAGTGTTGCTGATATAGAAGATCAACAACCTTTTAAGGAAGTCGAAATAGAAAAAGAAGTTGACCACTCCAATTCTTCAAACAACAACAAACCATCTTCCGAAGAAGATAAGGCTAGTTCCCACGCTACCTCACCTTCCAAGGAATCAAAAGAAGAAGAAGATAAAGTACATGAAGAAGACATAAAAGGTGATGCTAATATTTTAATATTTCTTGATGCAACATATCTCACCATTTTCTTACCCACAAATATAGTTCCCATATCTGTGGTTAAAGTTTGAGGAATTCCAAAACGACAAACAAAGTGATCTTGAATGAAGTCTATCACATGTTTTTGTGCAACCTTTCTTAAAGGAATTATCTCCACCCATTTGGAATAATAATCTCCAACCACTAAGATATATTTATGACCTTGAAATGGTCAAGGTTTAATGATATAATGCAAGTCATTGGAACATGTTGCACATTGGCATGTTTTTGACATTCTTCACACCGTTTAGAAAATTCGAAGCAATCTTTGGCCATGGTTGGTCGGAATAGATTTTGATGCTTCAAGACTTATTTCCTTTTCTCATCTGCTTGATGATTTCACAAATGCCTTCATGAACTTCAGCCAAGGCTATATAGACATCAATTTCACCTAAGCATCTTGCTAAAGTACCAGAAAGACAATTGTTGATATAATTCATCCCCAAGTGTAGTTTAAAACAAAGCTTTGTATTTTAATTTCTTGTCGCGATTCGAATTAAGATTTCTCAGATATTCTATAATTATTGTTCTCCAATGCCCAGGTTTGAATTTCATTTATGTTCATGACTTCTAAATTGCATTAAGTAATGGTTCTTCATCTTATGAAAATGTTTCTTTAAGATCTTATAACCAGATGCATTTTGAACCAATTAATTTGCTTGAAAATTTTCAATTCGAGGGATGTACTCTAAAATTGCTTCATCAAATTTTGATAACAATTTCTTAGCAAATTAGGGCTCATCAAATTAGGGCTCTCACATCTATAACTAGGGCTCTCATATTTATAACTTTGATTTAATTGATTAATTACCAATTGCGAATCCTTTTGCATGAGCAAATTCTTAGCCTTTAAATCCATTAGCAATTCGAGACCTGCAATTAAAGCTTCATATTCTGCTTCATTATTCAAATATTTAGTAGACAATTTAATCATAAACTTTGTTGGGTATCCTTTAAGAGACACAATCAATACTCTAGTTCCACTACCTTTATAATGACATGAACAATAAATGTATAATTTCCAAGGAATCAGACTCACATAATCTTGTTCAAAATTATTATTATCATTGATAGAGTAATTTGCTAAAAAATTAGCTATTACTTGGCCTTTAATGGAACATAAGTTAATGAAAATTTAGTAAATGCTAGAGCCCATTTACTAATTCTACTGTGAAAAATAGGTGTTGATAACATGTGTTGTATTATATCATAATGAGAAGTCACAAAACCTGGAAAGGCTTTACATAATACATCAATTTAGTACAAGATTAATATAAAGCCAAACAAAGCTTCTCAATAGCACTATACCTAGTTTCAACATTTACTAGGGTCCTACTTACAAAGTGAATAGCTATCTCATTGCCATCTGAATCTTCTTGACGAAGCAAACTGCCAATTGTTTCCTTCAAGTCAAAAATATACAATTTCAATGGTTTTCCCTTTATAGAAGGCGTACAATTTGGAGGACTAGTCAAGTACCTCTTGATTTCTTCAAATGCCCTTTGATGCTCCGAATCCCATCAAAATTATTCCTCTTTCTTTAATTTCAACAATGGTGTAAACACTTTTGTTCTTCCTGATAGATTTGAAATGAATCTTTGAAGATAATTTACTTTACCTAGAACTGTTGGAGTTGCTTTTTGTTCTTTTGGGGTAGAGTTTTCAAAATGACTTTGGTCTTGTTGATATGTACTTCAACTCCTTTCTCTTGAATATAAAATCCAAGAAATTTTCCTACAGTTACACCAAAAGCACACCTAATTGGATTCATTTTTAATTTGAACTTTCTCAAAGCCCATTTTTACTTAGATTTGACCACAACATCATCAATATAAACATGCATAAAATCACCAGTGAAATCATGAAAAATCAAATTCCTTGCTCTTTGATAAGTGGCTCCTACATTTTCTAACACAAATGGAATCATAGTCCATTCGAATGTTCCAAGTGAACTAGGACACCTAAATTCAATCTTTAGAATATCCTTCTCAGCAATAAAAATTTGATTATATCTCGAATATCCATCCATCAAACTTAAAATTTAATAACCATATGTAGAATTTATTAACATATCAACAACAGGCATAGGATATTCATCTTTAGAGGTAGCAACATTTAAATATCTAAAGTCTATACATACTCTTAAAGAACCATTTTTCTTCGCTACAAGAATTCCAATCAACATACCTGACAGTTCCTTTTAGCCTTGAGCGTCAACATTCAAAGATTCACCATTCTTATCAAAGTGTTTCTTCCACTGCTCGGTATGGGCTTATATCCTCACATGTCCTCTCAAAATTAAAGATACTATTATACGCAACTTAAAAAATATATTCATCAACTTTGATACGCTCTACATAACCTTCTTCATCCCACAAAACAAAAGTTTTATGAACAATCGAAGGAATTGCTCCTATAGCATGAGTCCACTATGGGCCTAACATCAGGTTATAATTGGCTTTTAAAGAAACTATCATAAACATAGTAGATCTAATCACTGATTCTACCTTTAGATTTAATGCAATTACTCCATTAGATTTGGAAGTTTTACCATTAAAGTTGGTAATCAACATCTCAGGAGGAATTGAATTTTCCTCAGTCTTCTTCAGCTTTTCCATGATTATTTTGGGCATTAAATTTACTACAGCTCCTCCATCTATCAATACTTTATGAATTTTAATTCCTTTTATCAACCTCCACTTGAATAAAGAGGGTTTTCAAATGAATTTTCATTTTGTCTATGGGACGATCAAAGAAATTTCTTTAGGAGATGTTGTACTTGTTAGCCTATATGGAGTGTTGATGTTTTTTAATTGGATCTTATTGTATTACTACAAGCTTTGAATGTCAATTTCAATTTGGTATTTTCAATCATTAATAATTTTTATTTTATTTTTTAGGAAGAACTAAAAAACATTGTAATGAGGTTGGAACTTCTCAATCAACCCAAGAAACACAAGGTTCTATATCTTGGAAGGATGACATATTTTATCAAGTACATGGACCTGATAAAAACGGACGTGTGCGATGTATGGACAAGATTCCTCATTCCAAAAAATCGAAGGTTTGTGTATCTGAAAATGAAGAGTTGCGCGAAAGAGTTAAGAATATGGAAAACCTGTTAGCAAATGTCATGACTTTAATTCAAAATCGATTTTCTGGGGAAGATTTGAATGATATAATACAAGCTACAAGACAAGTTTATCATAAGTTATTAATCTTACTCAACTAGCTTCATAAGTTCCATACTCGTATTTTTCACAAGTAATATTTTCTATTTTTTGTGATAGTTTCCTGATGCTACTAGTGCTCAAAACCATTTGAATTCACTTAGTCCAAACAACAACAAAAATAATGAAAATGGTAATTAGATAGTATTAGTTAATTTTGATTAAAATCATTAATATTTTCTCTGTTTTATTAGAGATATTTTTATATTGAATCGTGTATTTATTCATTTGTTATTTTCTTGATTGTAGGTGAAGATTAAAAGCTAATTTGTTGTTGAAGATGGAATCTTGGCAATTTGGTAGACTCTATTTCTTAATGTTTTTTGAGACTGTTTTGTATGACATAATATGTCTATTTTAAATATTCGTAAGACAATGTTTTTCACTACTAAGTAAAAATATTCTACGTTGCACTATAGTGAACATTGTTTAACTATTGTTTTATCGTTGTAAGACTTTTATGTTATTTTTTAAAATATATGAGGAGCACCTTTTATTTTATTTTGACTCTTATATATATATATATATATATATATATATATATATATATTTCATTGTGTATTTACATTTGGTTAATTTTATAAAATAAAATTTTAAATTATTATATAATTTTTATTGATAACAAAAAATTAAAATTTATAGAAATTTTGTTACTGTTAAAACCTATAGCAACAGAAATAAGTTGTCACATAAATGTATAGCAACAGAATCAAAACCGTAGGTATAACTTTTGAAAATAATGGCTAAACTATATACCTACGGTGAAATGTCCGTAGGTAAAATCAAATGTTTACAACAAAGGAAGAAATTCTTTCATTATACCCTATAACAACGGCGAAAAATTCGTAGGTATTGGGTAATTATGTACCACGAGAAAAAACCCCGTCGGTATAGGTTTTTTGGCTATCCCTACTGTTTTTATACTTTTTCCTATAGATTTTGACTGTCACTAAATGTGAATTTTCTTGTAGTGAAAGTTGAGTTCCACATAGGTTTAAACAATGGTCTTGGTACATAGGCAATCATGCTAGGTCCTTGTTGCATCATCTCTTTTTGCAATTGTTTATCTAAAGCATCTAAACCAACCACTTGATTAGCATACTCTACACGTAAAACAAAAATCATATTCACACCACATATATTGATAGCGATTTCAGAAAGTGTACTGAATTGTTGCAAGTAATGCACATTAGAGTACCAGATATCGAACTCAAGGATTGCAAATTAATATTAACTCGTAAATTAAATTACTAGATTGAACAAGGAATCGTATTTGTTTGATTGATCGAAACACAATTGTTACTGAAAGATAAAATAAATGATGTTTAATAGATAATAGTAAAAACGTTAGAGATGAGTCTTACTTGATTTTTCAACCTCTAAATACTTAATCAAACATTGGTTATCAAATTCATTCATTAAGTTGTCAACAAATTTTCTCTTACATTCTAATCCTAATTCCTCAGTGAAAAGAGTCTTTAATCTTAACTAAATACCTTAAGGAATGAAAATCAAGATTAAGTATTAGAGTTAGAAATTCCCTTTTGGTATTCAACCATTAATATCCATTCCTAGACTATGATGGCAAGAACTCACTATCTCAAGCATTTATACAATAAACTTCCATTTCAAACTATAAACCATAAATCATTTTAAAGGCGGCCAAGCGATAAAACATTACAAATAGAGATAGAGAAACAACTTATATGAATGCATTCAAATACCTAAATATCAAATCATAAAGGTTTTCATCAAAGTTTGCTTATCCCTAACAATATAGGTTTAGCTACTCATGAAAAACAAACAAGAACCAAAGAGTGAAGAGTAATCACAAGAGTTGATATGATCCTATTTGTAATGATTCACTTTAAGGATCGTTCTAGGTTGGGAACTTACAGATTGGATCCAAAATCGCGTATTGCTGGAGGACGCGATAACCGGAGCTACGAAACTCAGAATCGACCGATTCCAAAACGAGGTGAAAGATGACGTTCTGAAACGCAAATTAGGATGTTGAATCACCGAAAACAAGTTTGTAGAACTCGAGATATGATTGCAGGTTGCTGAACACGAAAATCGGCACAATTTGTGTATTAGGGTTCGATGTAAAGGAAACTAAAAATTATAAAGAAACAAAAGATGGATTAGGTTGAGAAAATGAAGAAGGCGCCACAATCAAGGATGATTGATAAGCCAATGAAGAATCGCCACAATGGTAAGGAAGCCATTGATAAGACTCAAGCAAGTTCTAATCCAAGAACTTAAAGAGGACCACAAATGATATGATCCTATTTGTAATGATTCACTTTAAGGATCGTTCTAGGTTTGGAACTTACAGATTGGATCCAAAATCGCATATTGCTGGAGGACGCGATAACCGGAGCTACGAAACTCAGAATCGGCCGATTCCAAAACGAGGTGAAAGATGACGTTCTGAAACGCAAATTAGGATGTTGAATCACCAAAAACAAGTTTGTAGAACTCGAGATATGATTGCAGGTTGCTGAACACGAAAATCGGCACAATTTGTGTATTAGGGTTCGATGTAAAGGAAACTAAAAATTATAAAGAAACAAAAGATGGATTAGGTTGAGAAGATGAAGAAGGCGCCACAATCAAGGATGATTGATAAGCCAATGAAGAATCGCCACAATGGTAAGGAAGCCATTGATAAGACTCAAGCAAGTTATAATCCATGAACTTAAAGAGGAGACCTAACTCACTCACAATTCTCATTAGAGAAATTTTAATTCATTCAAAAAAAATCCCTCCTTTCAATGAGGTTACAAATTCATAGTTATAGTAAAATTATCTCTAAACCTAAATGGGTCATAAGTGACACCATTCTCTAGGCCCAAATTGGGCTTACATCATTTTTTTATAAAAATAAACTAAATGTAAGGAAGCAAAGTATCTTCACTTACATATAACATCAACTAAGTCTATATTAAAACTATTAGAATTCCAAATTAAAGCATACTAAGAATTATTACAAACCAAATAAAAATAAATAAAGTTCATCCTAATTTATTAAAAATATGGATCATCTTCACGCTCTTTAGATCCTTATCATTCTCTCCTTCTTGAAGAAATTCGACCTCGAATTTAAGCTCCATTATACCGTACATGAAGAAATAATCCAATCAAACCACAAGCTCATCATATCCACCGGGGTCAAATAGAAATTTGGAAAAGTCACCAAATGTGATAAGTCGGTGAATCACATTTTCATCTTGAACAATTAACATCTTAGTACATTTATGGTAAAGGTATGAAATTCTAAATATGGTAATAAAGTTATACCTTTTGAAGTTGCCATTCATAGCCAAATTTACCTTCTTTGGATTGAAATTTGTGGCAAACAATATGTTACTTTGTATTTGCAAAGGCTTCAAAGAAAGTTGAGTTTCTTGAACATTCTCTTCATCACAAAAAAATGGTGACTCAATAATTTCCTTGTAAGCATCCTTTTGAGGAACCTTTGAATAATCATCTTCAAACACTAACATTGCTTCATTCACCTCACTCTCTTGTTTAAAGAGACCTTCAATTTTACCATCATCTTTCTCTTTACTTTCAATTTCAATATATTGATGACATTCCTCATTTGGAGACACTTCTTCAAACACTTGTAATAGAGAATTATTAAAATTAGACCAATAGTTGGAGTCAATTTCTCGCCATTTGTCTCTCAAATATTTCTCCTCTTCTTCTTTCTTTTCTTTGATTTTCTCTTTCTCTCTCAAGGCTAGCTTCTCTACTTTTCTTGCATGTTTTGCATATCCATTTTCGTATAGATATTTCACATACTCCGGATCCAATACAAAATCTCGAATATATTGAGGATATGACATACTTAAGAATTTTGTCAAACAGGTAGTGTGCAATAATTTTAACAACACAATTTTTTTTAATGTGCAGCAACACACAAATTAAGTAATGATAGCAATTCAAACAAAAGCAAGACAACTAGCAATTTATGTTTCACCAAAAAAAATGCATATATTTTTACTCAATTCCGAACCTAGAGACAAGCTCTGGTACCAAATGATATGATCCTATTTCTCATGAATCACTATAACGATCGTTCTAGGTTGGATACTTACAGATTGGAACAAAAATCGCATATTGCTGGAGAACGCGATAACCGGAGCTACAAAACTCAGAATCAGCCGATTCCAAAACGAGGTGAAAGATGACGTTCTGAAACGCAGATTAGGCTTTTGAATTACGAAAAACAAGTTTGTAGAACTCAAGATACGGTCGCAGGTTGCTGAACACGAAAATCGGCACAATTTGTGTATTAGGGTTCGATGTAAAGGAAACTAAAAATTATAAAGAAACAAAAGATGGATTAGGTTGAGAAGATGAAGAAGGCGCCACAATCAAGGATGATTGATAAGCCAATGAAGAATCGCCACAATGGTAAGGAAGCCATTGATAAGACTCAAGCAAGTTATAATCCATGAACTTAAAGAGGAGACCTAACTCACTCACAATTCTCATTAGAGAAATTTTAATTCATTCAAAAAAAATCCCTCCCTTCAATGAGGTTACAAATTCATAGTTATAGTAAAATTATCTCTAAACCTAAATGGGTCATAAGTGACACCATTCTCTAGGCCCAAATTGGGCTTACATCATTTTTTTATAAAAATAAACTAAATGTAAGGAAGCAAAGTATCTTCACTTACATATAACATCAACTAAGTCTATATTAAAACTATTAGAATTCCAAATTAAAGCATGCTAAGAATTATTACAAACCAAATAAAAATAAATAAAGTTCATCCTAATTTATTAAAAATATGGATCATCTTCACGCTCTTTAGATCCTTATCAAGAGTTCTCCATGAATGATTTTTGTTGAAGTACCTTCCTAGATGTTGAAATGAGCTTTTCCAAGAGTTAATGGCTACTAGGGCTTTTCCTCCAAGTTGAAACTCATCAAAAGATGCTTCGAAAATCATAAAATAAAAAATCGTATTTATAACATAACCGGCCCATTATGGGGTTCTTTGACCTAACTGGGAGGCCTGGCGTTGCGAAAATGCAAGATTATAAGAAACACACAGTGCCTATCGTTGTAGTGTGGAAACTAGAGCTAGACAAATTAGAATGTAGGCGCCTAGCACTAGATAGTGTGGCGCCTAGCGCTGGAAGAAGTTGGAATTTTCCTTCAACATACGTTGACTACTGTTCTAGGGCGCTTGGGGCTCCGAGACAACATGAATTCATTCATTTTAATGTTCATTTGTGCCTCTCCACTAATAGCCTTCCACACCTACAAACAAACACAAACAAAGCAAGTGAAATGTTAAAAAATAAAGCTTAAATCTATCTTAATTCCAACAACACAAGAAAAAGAGCGACATTACACATTGCAACTAGTAAGAACAAATGGAAAAATAAGATTAAAGTCTAGATACATTGATGAATTTTACACCAAAAGTAACACAAAAATAAGATAAATAAGAGACTCGTTATATATCTTTAATATCATCATCAAAACCTATTTCGAAATTATCAATTATTAAGTCATTCTCATTTTCATAATCCTTAAGCTTAATAATTGTTTCTATAGTTTTTACAACAAAATTCTGATATGTAACCTTATTATCATCATGTTACTTTATAGTAACATTGACAGAACTATGGTGATTCTCATGATTTTGGTACATTTCTTTTCCACCCCTTTGAGCCCTTTCAAGTCTAAGTCCTAATCATCCCACCTCTTGACCAGTTTGGGTGGCTATACATAAAGGGTTTTGAACTAGTTCATTTGGTGGCTTGGTTTGAATTATGCTCTCTAGAAAACTGATTTGAACTACTTCCTTTGAAGAATTGACAATGATAAATCATGCTTGATGAACCTTCTTTGAATTGCTCCATGACATTATCAACGTCATTATCTTCATTTTTCAATGCAGTTTCCACCATGCAAATGCTTAAGTCGAATTCAACACAATTAGCAAAGGCTTGGAAATGATCTTCATCTACTTTCATGGTTGGCTTTGGTTTGTCTTCGAACACGAGACGCATCTCTTCGATTTCCTTTTGTATGGTATCCTTGAAATGCATGCATGAATTAGTATGATGTCCAAACGTATTATGAACTTTACAATACTTCTTCCATGGAATTTGTTCCCGAGTGGGAATTTTGTGGCCTTCACTTAACAATATTTGTTTTTCTTTCACAAGAATATTAAATATTTGATCAGTTTTATTAATGTCAAAAGCATAAGTTTTCCTAGTAGCATTGAATTAGAAGGCTTAAAACTTTGACATTTATAAGGTGGACTAGGTTTGACCTCAGCAAGGTTAACACCCTTATGACTAAAGTCATTCAAATTATCATTCACAATCTCATCTTGATCTACTAAAGCCATATATGTTCCTTTATCTCTTTGAAGACCACATTCTTGTTTCTTTAGTTTTTCTTTTTCAAGATTTAACTTTTCAATTTGCTTAGCCCTATCAGCCAATGGAGATAGTCTCTTAATTGTTGGTTGGAGATTTTCTTTTGAACTACATAATTCAAACCTGCTGCAACCATTTGGGCTAATTCATATTCAAGAATCATAGCCATGCACCCCACCTTCATTTGGTGGAATCCGCTGATATAGTTATCAATTGATTCACTATCATTTCTCCCCCAGAACTTATATGATTGTCATTTTGAGGCATACTTACCTCTTGATCATCTTCATTCCAATCATTATTTTGACTCTTCATATGGTTTGGAGAATTTGTAATCCTTCTTCTTGTGGGATTAGTTATTTTACCGTTTCTTAATTGCATAAACTATAAAACTCGACATAAACTATCTCAAATTTAGTCTCACTGGGCGTGCCAATTTATAGACAGTAAATTTTGTCACTTCAAATAAATGAATTTGATGGTCATCTATGACTCAAATTAAATGCTTAAGGGTCTAAGTTGACAGGTTTAATGAGCACAAGTTTAAATTTAGCAATCAAGACTATGTAACATTAATTCGAACAAGAAATACACAAAGTAAATAACCAAGAATTGTAAAATGAAGATTATTATTATTAAGAGTTTCATACATCATCATTCTAATAGCCAAAGAGACCGATAATCCTATGAGAGCAGATGTTTGCATCTATCTAGGCTTTATGAAATCAGAAAAATATAAACCCGTTTCTAGGAGGATGCAACCTTTATTTATAGAAAATTTTGATTACTACCTAATACCCTTTATGTAAGACTATCTTTTGTGTTTCTTACTTTGAAAATTCCTGAACTAATTTTAGACTTTTCTTGTAAGTTTTCATATTCAAGTTTGTTCCTTCGATCGGTGATATTTTTTAAATATCATTTCTTGCTTCTTGAGAACCTATTTGTCAATCATGTGTCTTTGACTTTATTTGAATGAGACACTTTCGAAACTATCAAGACTATTATCCTCGTAGTAACTACTCGTTGACTTCGAATCGTTTTTCAAAATTTTGTGTATAGCAAAAAAAAAAAATATATATATATATATATATCAAGACTTCACTTTGACTAAAAGAGTATATGATACATAAATAAGTTTGAACATAAATAAAAAAAATTAAAATATATTTATCAATTTTTTTGCCCTATTGAATATCCAAATAAACAAACAAAATAAAAACGAAATTTTCCATTAAAAAAAATGTAAAGTTTTCCATAATCACAAAAACAATAAATGAAGGATCTGATAGTAAACATTAAAATCAAATCACATAAAATTACAACTTTGATAAATAACATTTCACCACCTAATATACATTGTTACATTATCACATAATAGGCCCATTTGTTTAACATTTTTAAAAAAATATAATTTTAAAGGAAAGTTTAAAATGAAAAATTGGTTTAAATAGTTTATCTTAAATATGATTTTAAGTATTTCATTCATTTTTTACAATTTTTTTAAATAGTGAAATTTCAAAAAGTAATTAAAATAAAAATATATTTTGAGAAGTTCTTCATCTAAAGCATTTTTGAAAGATATATTTTTTAAAAAATGTGATTTTTAACATGTTAAAATCTCTAATAATTATATATAAATTATTAAATATCAATTATTTTTTTAATTGTTAATAAATGAATATAAAAAATTTCTATTATTTTAAAATAAATTTTCATAAAAATTATTTTTGAAAACATAAAGTCAATTTTTTTAAAAAAAATCTTTAAAAAAATGGATCTAACATGGAACAAAGCTTTTTCATTACATTGCATTTAAAATACAAAAAAAATAAATAAATAAATAAATAGAACAACGCAAAACCAAACAAAACAAAAATAAAGAAATGTTTTGTTTGTACTGTTTTCCTTCTCCTAATTTCCTGTTAACTTCTGCAATAGCCAACCTACATCAACTCAGCACACGCACATCAACTACATGTCAGCCAAAACACTAAAACATGCTTCTTTCTACAAACACAGCAACACTTTTCAAAATCACTGTGTATTCTTTTATTTTCTTTGCCTTATTAACATCCTAATACAAACATGCTACAAACCAGTTTCTTGCTTAATCTGATTTATTTTTTTACTTAATGAGGTAATTACTTGTAACATCTGTGCACTCCATGTAAAAGCTAAAAGACACTTTTTCCTTATTTATACATTGCTTAAAATTTGTTACAAAAGCAATACGAAATGCAGTTAAAATTTGTTGTAAAACAATACAAAATCCAAAGCTTAGATTTATCTAATGAACAGAAATATTCACTGGTTTACCTATAAATTGAGACAAACAAAACTCAAAAAGGGAGGATTTTTTGAATAGATCTGATATTAACAATACTAAAAAAAAAACACTTTTAAAGAAAGAGAGAAAGAAGAAACGGAAGGCATCACCGTCGTTCCAACTTCCACCGCGCACCACCGTCTCTGTCTTCACCGGTATCTGAAAAGGCATGTATCTTCTCATACTCTTCATGTTTGCTCTCTTTTTCGAACATTATATTATTAGATTGGAAGCTAAAATTTGAAACTAGAGTTTGATTTATTTGAAGCATGAAATTTGGTTTTGTCTATGTGGATGGTGTTTTTGGTTGAGATCATTTTTATTGTGTTTGTAAAGCTTAAACTTCGTTTTGTTTTCTACCATGGATGCTTATACCAGCCTGTTTGATTTTTATTGAGATCATTTGGTTTTGTTTTCTATCATTTTTGTTTGCTTATGCCAGCCTGTTTAAGCGGGTCCGCTGGTGCCAAGCTGTTTTGGACGTGATTTTGCTTTGTTTCTGTTTGTTATGCTAGCTAGTAATCATGGCCTGCCAATTAGTGCTATTCCCATCACTTTATTCCATTTAATTAACAAAAATCCTGCTACAATTTCCATTTAAATTCTATTTATTATAAATAATTATGGATGTCACTAAATGATAATAAACATCATTTTATTTCATTTATGAGTGGTATTAATCGATTTTCTTTTTTAACTTTGGGTTGTGCTATTTTATATTAAAATGAATTTTATTTCTTCACTTATTAAATTATAAAATATCTTAAAAGAGGACATCCACTTGTAATTAGTATTAAAATGTGTTTTTTTTCCTATTTAACATATTAAGTTACAAGTTCATTTATTTCTCTTCTTGCTATTTTTGTATTTATTACTAATTTTATTTCGAAAAATCACTTAAACTTATTTAGTATCTATTTTTTTTTCTTTTCTCTTCTTAAAAAAATTGATAATATTTAATAATAAGGAGAAATAAGTATATTTAAATTAATATTAGTCTTGCACAATTAATTATAGGTAACCATTTTTTTTAACGGATGTCGTAGGGTGCTAATACCTTCCCTACGCATAATCGACTCCCGAACTCAAAATTTGGTTTAAAAGACCATTCTTTATTTTATTTTTATTTTTAAGGGTTTTCCAATATTTTCCCAATTTTAAAATAAACTTTGTTGGTGACTCCATTGAATTTGAGAAACACTCGAAATTTTAGGCCGCGACAGCTAGCGACTCCACTGGGGACTGTTAGAGAGTCAAGCCTAACATAATTAACTGTGCAAATTTTTTTGACTTCTTTTATATTTATATCTCCTTTCATTTTCTTTACTTTATGCCTTTATTGTGTATTAGTTATTTTCTTGTAGTCATTATCTTTATATATATATTTATATATGTGTGTTGAGTATTTTACACCGTTTACTGGATTGTGGTTCTCTTCACACATTCACTTACGCACACACTTATGAGTGAGACCCTATACCCAGGACTGAGTGAAGCTTAAGTTTAGTTAGGGGTTTAGTAGTAATCATGTGGGATGTACTTCCTATTTGGTTAGTGCGACAATCTCGTCTAGAGTGTGACTCCATCAGAAATACCTACATTTTGGATGTACTTCCTATTTGTAGGGATGTTTCGATACGAGTACTTGGCTCTAGAGATCAATGAATTTTAGGATTGTAGAGCCCGTACATGAAAGAGTTCGCGAGTTTAGAAGCTTATAGACTTTAAAATTTCTCCAATCTTGGATAAAACGCATCTAAGTCATATCCTAGCTTTCTTGCTTTTAAATGGCAGATTTTTATTTATTATTATTTTTTATTTTATCTTTTTTTTTTCCACCACCCGATGTTAGTATACCCCTCAATTTTTTCTTTGTTGCATCAATTCAAGTAGCTTTCATCGTTAATGTTAAAGTTAAATTTTTTAGTACCATGCATTCCTTTCATTCATTAAAAATTATTTTCAACACCATACCATACATTATTCATAATCATTCATTTTTATGTAGGTCCATTAGAGAACCATTGATTTCAAAGCTAGGGTGTGGATATCTTTGATTAAAAATGGGATCCAACAATGAAACTGCAATCCCAATGCTAAGAAAAACTATGAATGTGAAAGCCAAAAAACCTCAGGTTGATAGTTTAAAAAGACTTCGTAGCTTGTTGGAACTTAATCATCGGTCAACATTTACTAGAAATATGGAAAGATTCTTGATTTATTGGATGTGGATGTACAAATAGGGGCTATTACCGCTTTGGCTTAATTCTACGTCTCCTTTGAGATGCTTCACTTTTCAAGACTTCCAATTTGCGCCTACTTTGGAAGAGTTTGGACCAATTTTAGGCTACTCCCTAGAAAAAGGAAAACCTTATCGTTACATGGGGAATTATCCATCCACAACCAAAGTAGCTGAGATACTAAGGGTTGAAGAGGAAATGTTGATTAGCCAAAAGAAGAAAGGGACTTCTGGTTTCCTAAGAAGTTTTTTTGAGGAAAGAGCACATCATTTAGCTGAAGCCCAAGATTGGAGTGCTTTTATGGAGGTGATAGCTCTCACCATCTATGGAGTTGTTATATTCCTGAGTGATGAAGAAATTATTGACTTAGCAGCAATCGATGTCTTCCTAGCTTTGAAGAATAGAGGAGAAAATCCTACAACAGTCGTCCTCGCTGACGTGTACTATACACTTAACTACTTTCATGAAAAAAAGGAAAACGAATTTTGTGTTGTTTACCAGTTTTGTACGTCTGGTTGGTGAATTATATGTTTGATAGTGGGTGCCAAAAGCGTTGCCTTATCAATGATTTCAAGAATTGTTGTGTTGACATAAAGGATAATCGAGAATGGGCTCAGAGGTTGGTAGATCTTAATGAAAAAACAATTTGATGGTATGCGAGATGGCAAGAGGTAAAAGAAGTAATATACCAATGTGGAACATTCTCTAATGTGCCACTTATGGGCACTAGAGGTTGTGTGAATTATAACCCAATATTGGCCTTAAGGCAACTTGGGTATCCTATCAAAGGAGAACCAATGCGAAAACTAATAACCCCTTTTATTCTTTATGACATGGGTTTAGAAAACATTGAATATTTTAGGAGAGTACGTCAATCTTGGAATACGATAATCAGAAAAGGGAAGGAACTAGGAAGTAGAAGTTGTGGTGCAGTGATTGCTACCGACAGTGGGTCAAGAATAGAGTCCAAAAGATTAAGCTGCCTTTTCGTCGTACATCTGAGGTGGTCGATGAAACAGCAATGCAACCCAATATCGTTAGTGAAGAAATTGAGAAGTTGCAAGCACCAATTCTAGAGGCGAAAGATGAAAAGAAGAATATGCGAGAAGAGCTGATGGTAGTCCGTCGAGCATATGAGTTTGCTCTGTTGGAAAATGAGCAAAAAATGATTTCTCTTGAAAGATCAAATATGAGGGCGAAGGTAGAGGAGGATTATAAGCTCAAGCTTCATTGCAATTTAAGGGCTTCAAACGAGTCTTTATGTTTGAGAAGACAAGAAAGATACCAAGCGCGAGAGGAGGTTGAAAAGTTGAGAAAATGGTTGAAAGATTCAAAAATCAGTGAAAGAAATGCAAATAGACAATTGGAAGATTTGAAACAACAGTTGGATAGAGTGGTAGTAGAATATAAGACAAGGATATAAGAGGAAATTGAAAAACAAGAAGTTATTGCTATGTATCGAGATGCGTGGTTGAAGTAAATATGTTAAGAAACCGAATGATGAAACAAGTGGAAGCAATAGAGATGCTTGGGCAAGAAGGGATAATGTGGATGGATCGTTGTGAAAAACTCACTTCCATAGCCAACCAAGCCATCGAAATGGTCCCCGTACTCTTAAGGAAAGCAGAAGCAAGCATAGTTCCATCTGTCACACCTGCTGAAATTATTACCTTCATTCAACATTGTAATAGTTTGATAGAAGCAATGGATAGTTTAATTCGCCAAGAGCGATAGAAACAATGTATTTCAGATGTAGAGAGGAATGTTGCACTTGTACCCTTTTAATTATCAATGAACGAGCTTGTTTTGTGTTTTCTAAAAAGTTGTTTGTGCCTAGGTTGCGAAATCAATGGTTCTCTAATACCCACATGCATGCATATAAATCTTCATTTTTTAACTAGTATCATATGATCTTTCAGAAAAAATCAATAAAGTTGTTTCCCCGACACCCTTATCGAACTCGCGCAAACTCCAAGATCATGGACGAACTTGAGCAAAACCAAGAAGTGATGAGAGCGGATGTTAGCCAATTGAAGGACAAGGTTGATAGAATCCTAGAGGCTATACAGGCTTTGACAACGAAGGATAATAATACACATAGGAATCCTCCAACTACAAATGAAGAACACCAAGCTACCCCGTCTCACCCACCAGGCTTTACTCCAACTACCCAACAATTCTGCGCGCCAGCCATGCAATTTCCTATGTATGGTCTTCCACCTAGTTATACTCCTCCCATAGCCATCAACCTCATGGACAATAACCCAAACCATTCAACTATCAACACCCAAAGCCTAAACCAACCACAAATCCCATCTCCTATGGGCTACATGCCACCCCAAAACACTATACCCTCACAAAATATTCCATTTAATGCACCCCAAGTACCCCATTTTGATGCGAATGGAAATTGGCAATAACCTCATGTTGGTGACGATACACAGTCGAAAGAAAAATTCCATGTTTTAGAAGAACGAATGAAAGCAATTGAAGGAAATAATGTCTATGGTCTCAAAGCTTTTGATATGTGTTTGGTTCCCGATGTGGCTATTCCTTCGAAATTCAAGGTACTTGAGTTTGAGAAATACAAAGGTGCCACATGCCCTACAAAGGTACCTGAGTTTCATGATGTGCTTTGAGTGTAAACAGTAGCCCAAACACTTGACTGGTTGAGAGAAATTTATTTCTTGTGAGGACTCTATCACTTATGATGCAATCTTTAGTTGATTTGTCCCCTTATTTGCATTGGTTGTGATAAAAAGCTATTCATGATTGCCATATTCTTTGAAGCTTAAAAAAATTTTGTTCACCACTTTGCATTCCTAAGAATATTTGGAATCGCATGCATTACTTTGTTTGGAGTGCAAAAGCTTAAGTGTGGGGGAATTTGATCAAAGCATTTGACCACATGTTTCTAACTTTTAACTGTGACATTTTTAAAGATCTTTATAGCCTAGATTAATTTTGTAGCTTGTTTCTAAACTTTGGGTCGAAATTGAATTTTAATTTTATTATTTGCATATTGACCCCTACTCGCTAATAGTTGTACCAATAGTTAGCAGGCTAATAGTTAACTTTAAAAAATTTACATTTTATAAGTCAAGTTGGAACCTTGCTGCTTATCTTTTATTTTGCTTCTACTATGTTACAGCATACTCACTGCAGAGTTGGAAGGAGAAATAGATATGGACATGACTTAAAGCCAAGGTTTGTCTGCCCTTGTAGTAATTAAAAAATAAAAATTAGATTCTAATATTGAATTTGGCTTGACATTTATCATTTTATGACTTGTTTGAATATAAGGTAATCAGGGAACTTTAGATTATATTAGTTTGTTTGCATGTGAGAACTAATCTTTCCTGCGAATTTATCTGTGGATGATAATTTAATGCACACCTGTGGTGCGGAATTTCCTACTGAAACATTCTAAGGAAATTTACCTATGAAATGTTTGAATGAACGGTTGCAGGAAAAAGCCTATAGTTGTAATCCCTCAACAAAAAATTTGTTGCAAATATGTTTAATTGTGTCGCCGATATATCTGCTGGAAAATTACGTGCAAACTCTAAAATTCTTAGAAAATAATTAACCACGAAGATTTTACATGGGAATATTATTCCGTGGATAACTTGTTTCCTGCGGATTTTTAGCTCAAATTCGCAAGTAGAAAACTAAACTTTAGTAGTGTCCATATACAGAAAACAACATATACAGAACAATTAAAATAATTATAAGTAACCTCTATTCATTATTGAATGAATTGAATTCTAGAAACTAAAACAGTTATAAAACTAACCATGATAATCATCGATGAAGAAACTTATGTGACTAAAACAAATGGCATATTCAACTTATGCCTAACTATGATATTTCTAAGTTTATTTTTAATCTTTTATGACCAACTTTTAAAATGTATTAGAATTCTAAAAATACGGAAGTAGGTTCCCTTCTATTAGGAATAATTGATTTTTCTTTGTTTTAACTTTCAATAAAAAATTTCTTAATAATATTAAATACACGTGATTGTTACTAATTATTAAAATGAATGAATGTTAGGTATTCTTACTAAAAAAAATTGTCGTAAATTACTCTAAGCAGTAAGTATTTTTTCAGTAATGTTTTGGATTCAAAAATCGGGGGCGTTACAAAAAACAACATATACAAAACAATTAAAATAATTATAAGTAACCTCTATTCATTATTGAATGAATTGAATTTTAGAAACTAAAACAATTATAAAACTAACTATGATAACAGTCAATGAACAAATTTATGTGACTAAAAAAAAGTGTATATTATATTATGAACATCTTTTTTTGTTAAAATACACATAAAATAATCTACTGAAATAGTAAAATCCTTAGATTCAACAACTATATTATCCCACGATCATATTCTAGAATAGTAAAATTCTCAAGTTAAGCCACTATATTATCCCATTCAATAAGACCAGACAAATCCACCATATCATAAATGTTTTCATAAAATGGCAGCAAACAACCACTGATATTTTGCATTTGAGGAATGTTATGATTCACATCAAGTTGGATTGAATGTGAGGATAGAACATCGTCATAAGTAATATTTTGCATAGTGTTTTGTATGAAGCTAGTAAAGTCTTCAGATTCAACCACTGTATCAGCCCACCCAACAAGTTTACTATGTTGGTTTGTCGACGGAATTGGTGGCAAATCAGAAAGATCACTGAAATCCATCCACTCATTAATATCATCATTGGTTGGCTCCATAAAATCATTGATATGTTGCATCTGAGGAAGGTTATGCATTACTACATTATCTTGATTTGAATATAAGCAGACATCACTATCTTGAGCCATGTTTTGTATGCAGCAAGTGTCACTTTGTTGCATATTTTTCAGCATGTGATTACAAGCTTCAATCTTGGAATCTACAAAAGCACTGAAAGCTTTGAGTTGCTCCTCTTCCATGTTATGAAAAATTGGGCTCGAAGTTGGATACTTTTTCTTGAGAATCTCCTTACGCACTCTGGAAATCTGGGCTTCGACTATATTCTTCTTATTGGCATAGTAGTCTTTGACGTCAAATTCCTCAAGAGTAGTCTCAATCTTTTTATGCTCATACTTTTTAAGCATAGATTGTACAGTTGTGGCATTTTCTGGAAAAGTCATTGGTATGTCACTACCATCATTATCATACACAATTAAGCAAACTTCAACTCCAAAAATGCTTGAAAATTCAGAAACTTTCTTTGTTAATCCTTTCTTTCGGTGAACGAAAGTTGTTTTTCGAGATTTCTCATTTTGAATGCGTTTCATAGTTATTTTTGAACGACCCATATCTACAAATAAAATGTAAAAGTTGTCAATAAAAAAACTATCTTGATGGAAAAAATAAAAATAAAAATTGTCTTAGTGTTTGATTCTCCCAAACTATGTTGTCACGAGCTTAATTCGTTAATTGCAAAGTATATAAATAGAAATACTAATAGACAAATTTTAACATGTCTTCAATCCTCATGAATATAATTTCATAAAATAAAAAAAGAAATATAATATAATTAAATACATAACACATTTTTACAATTAATAATACTCCTTCTTGTTAAAATATAAGAAAAATAAGTAATAAAGCTCTTTTAGTGTTTTCTTTTTCTTTCTAGTCATGTAAACATTTTTCCTTATTACAAAAATTAAACAACAAATGAAAAACACCTTTTTTTCGGACAAACAATAAAAAAGAACTTGGAATCATATCATATAATAATTATATGTTTGACACACAGAAAACTAGAATAAAGAAGAACCCTTGTCATGAATTCCTTAATTTTCTGGTTCTGCCTATCTTCCCCCTTAATTACACTAACACTATATAATCTACTAAACTAGTTAAAAACAAAGAAAGATATTAAGAAACATTAAAATAAATAGTAATGATGTCAATGGTTGTTTTTTTGTAAAGAACTCATCCTCATTCCTTTATTTTCTTTGAATGGGTCATACCAAAAACAGAGATACGGTACATGCAGAAAAAGATGTTATACCATATCATATAATTAAATCTTGAACATTTATGTAAAAAAGATTGAATCTTGAACACAATTTTTATAAGAACAATAAAGAAGAACCCTTCGACTAACACTATATACATGGAACGAAAGTGTAGAACAAATTGATTCAATGAAAGGAAACAAAAAACAAGAACATAAAACAATCAAACACAAAGAGAGGTGTGTTGTTTACCTATGTTTGAGAGTGGATGGTTGATTGATATCTCAAGAACACTAAATTCAGGCGCGCGATGCTAATGCTCTGTTCAACTCAACAAGATCAAAAGGGTAACTTTGAGTTTAATTATTATTTATAAAACAATATTAATTGCTAGTAATTAATTAATTAATTCAATTAGCCGGACATTGTGCGCGCAAAGATTTTTTATGGATATTTTAATTCAATCTCTTTTAGATTTTTTATCAACAAAGATTTTATTTTTATTTTTATTTTTTTATATCATAGATTTATTTGGATTGAATAACACATTTATTAATTATTATATTTTTTTATTTGTAGTGTGGAACTTATTTTGTTTTTTTAAAGAATCTCCAAGTCTTTTGAATTTTAGTTTTAATACACTTTTTAACATGGTGGAAATAGATCCTAGATTGAAAGTAACTTCCAGTAGTGAAAGTGAAAAAAAATATGAGAAAAAGGCATGCAAAAATTTTGGACTATGGATTTTATTTTTATTATTTTTCGTTTTAGTTTATTTGTCACTAGATTATTTCAAGTTTTGTTATTTGTGCAATGTAGATCGCACTAGACAAGTTTGAAAGAGAGTATCCAAGGGCCTCATTTGTTAGTAAGGATAAAAAATAGGAGAGGGAATAGGCTGCGCCGAGCGAGACTTTGTTGTGCTTGGGTCTGACCTATCAAAAAATTCAAGGCCTAAACCTTGCCCGTGGTCTGTCATAAACTTAGTTTTTAAGTCTGAGTCTGGTCTTAAAAGAAGTCTGGTATGACTTGTTAGTCTACTTAAAAGTCTATTTCAATTTAACACTTTTTAACGTACTCATGTGCCACAATTTTCTATAGTATGATAAAATATAATCAAGATTATAAAGCGGTGAGAATTGCTATATTTTGGCACAAATAGAGAAAGAGGGGAATTAAAGTAAAATAAAAAATAAAAATTCAGTTATCTGTAAAATTTGTTAATACTATTAGGGAGATATTTGTCAATACTATTAGTAAAGTTTGTGGTTGCCTTGCAATCCATGCCTCCTAGTCGACAGCAATCAATTCCAAATTCACATCCTTGTCCATTTTTCATCTTTGACCCATTAATGGTATAATCACATCCTTGTCACAAGCCTTCTGCTATAGGTATCGCAAATAGATTATCTATAAATTGTTGAGTACTTAAAGACCAAGATAGTTATAATAAAGTGTTGACTGCTGAGCCAAAGAATTGAAATTAATGTCCATTTCTACTTTATCACATAAACCATTAGAGTGGTGGAACGTAGAGATTGTTCAAACTGTTTTGAGTCTGAGAGTTATTTAGTAGATTTCTAACAAAATTGTATCACGGGACTATTTTTAATTCTATATATCTATGTCTTCCAACCTCTTTTACATTGTTTTTCTAAAATGTGTTGTTGTAGTGTATCACTCTTAGAAAATATGGATTGATTAACACTCTTTATATACAAGATTGTTGGCTTAGCTAACAAACTTAAATAAGCCTAACTAACCAAAAAAAACTAATAGAAAGACATACCTAAGACAGATACAACTGAAAATTGACAAGTCAATTAATGATCTAAATAAGCTAATTTTAGTCAATAAGCTCCTAGTCTGCAAGTGAGCCTCTACTCAGCTTCCAGTATACCTATCAGCTTTAGTAAGTTGCGACTCAGTTTCACCAGCTCCTTGTTAGCCTCATCAGCTGCTAGACAGTTTCAAATAATAAACTTGTTACTTGGATAACAAGCTTCACCCTTTATCTTCTAACAATCACTTTTGAATTTATTTTTAGTTAGCACTTAGCATTTCTGAAAGAATGGTAAAAGAAAAGAAAACTTACAATGAAGTCCTTCATATGCCTACGAATTTACACGTTTTATTGAACATTAAGATAGACGATCAATTGGACAACAGGACAGACAAGCAGTTTCAAATATAATTAATCAACAGAAGAACAAATAGGATTTTTTTTATCATTTATTGTTATGTGTTAGATATTTCATGATTTATTGTGTGTGTTTGAGTCTTTAACTAATTGTCATCCTAATATGGTAGACATATCTAGAAAAATTATGTTTGTCACTTTATTTGGTCACATCAAGGAAGCAAGGAATGGAGAACCACGAGGCCAATTATGATAGTGTAATTGTTCAGCGGATTTTCCTGCAAAAATATTTTCGTAGAAAAAACATGAGGGTTGAAATCAACTGAACACTACAAATATTTGTACGGTGTCAGATTTTACAGATAAAATTATGTTGCGAATTTACATGCGATTATATTTTCGCAATAAAAGACATACATTTTACTCAGGATTTACATGCAAGTAACATTCCGCAAGAAAAATCTACATTAAATTCCTATGAAAATTTTTGGGTTTAATAAATCCTTAGAAAATTATGCAGATTACATTCCTGTGGCCAATTTCTACTTTTTATTTTTATATATTTGATCATTATTGTGATAAAACAAAAAAGTAAATTGTTTCTTAAAACAAAACAAAAGGAAAAAAAAGTGTCATACTTTGAACTCAGCTTCGTCGAACCTAAAGTTGTAAAACCTAAACATAAAGTTGAACTCAGCCTCACCAAACTCAACCTCGCCACCATCGTATCTCAACTTTGCCTCCATCGTAAGTGTCGCGCGCTACTTTTTGATTTCTTTTATTCTCGTTTCTCGCCATATTCCATTATTCTCGTTTCACTCTTCATTTTCAAGAACTGCAGAGCCTCCATTTTTGTGACCTTCGACGCCACCTTTAGTGAAAGCGAGTTAGGGCTTTGACATTACCTCATTAATGGTATATAGAATCTATTCAGCAATTAAAACTTTCTTCACAACTAACTTTATCTATGTGCTAATTTTTGAACTAAATTTCTAAAAAAAACTGTTGTCATGTTATTGTTTGTAACACAGCAACTTTAGAAATTCAATTAATTGTCTTATATACTTGTCATGAATATGTAGTTTCAAATTTTTTTTGAGTTGATGTTATCTCAAATTTAATTAACTTGGTTATTGTATAATTTAATTTTGGTTTGTCGTATAATTTGCTTCAAAAAATTCGATTCATTGCTTGTGATTTCATATTCATATTTTCATATTCTTAATTCTCTCACAGTTTCATTTGCGTTATTAAGGATCATATACATCATGATCAGGATGAGCATAAGCAACCCCATAATAACATGCATAAGCATCAACAACCTGAACAACCTCTATTTCCTAGAGGTTTTTTCGATCTTTCCATCCTTAAGGACTATGAGCACACATTGCAATTAGAGTGTGGAATAGACATGTTAGTAAATAAATTAATTTAGAGTATATCATCAATTTAGTTATCGAAATTGTAATGGTCGATGATTTACGTCACTGAAGTTTGAGAAATAGAAGAAAAAAAATAAAGGAAAAAAATATCTCTAAAATTGATGTCCAACCATCAAAATAATTCTTCTCTTAATTTATTCCATTAAAGTATATGAGGTGGCATGTTAATAGCTTGCGTAGAATGTGACACTCTGTGCTTGTATCTAAGGAATCAACATAAAAATAGCGATAAAATTTGCAAATTATTAAAAATTGAATTTATTAACACTATAAAATAGAATTCATCACCATCTTTCAAAGAGTATCATAGTTAAAAACATAAAAGACTTGTTAATTACAATTCTACCCTTAACTCTATGTCACTTAATCATAGCCAGATGTAACTCAATTTTACGAACTATAAGTCGTTGGTCATGTCATCACATAACAATAACTTCATCAAATCTTCTTCATAGTAACATATCTGAAATATTGGTTGTACGATGAGAATCATAATCCAAATATATAATGCAAGTAGAAAGAGCATAACAGATGCTCATGTAGTAAACAAATTTATTTATTTATCCATTTATTTTAATCAATTATCCATTTAATCATAATTACAATTAATCAATAATAGCAATTAAGCATAATAACACACTTCTTAATTTCTCAATTATCATAAACATGTATATTCTAATAGCTCGACCTGATGCAATTATCATTTAGAATGCAATGTATCATAATCAACAACTAACACTAAGACATAGATCCAACTAGCTCAAAAAGGTATGTAACTGTTGTGGTCTCCCTATATTTGTGGTTTCGTTATGCTCTACATCAATCTCCTGCTGGCCATTGTTGTCGTCATGGTAAATAATCTCTAAGTCATTCCAATGCCCCCTCCGCCAGCACCCTCGGCATGTAGGTTAGAACTTAACGAGTCATTTATCTCCTCTATAGTATGTAGTATGCAAGAACAAGAAAACAATACATGGGCTAAGATGAATGCACAATTATAAAATAAAATAAAAAGGATTATTGTCCTCGATCAAGAGCCAACCTACTAACATTTCATCTATATAGACAGGGAATCCTAATTCCAAAAGCTTAGGTACACTTAGAAGAAATTATCATATTCGAGAAATATTTTAAGTGTCCATCCAACTATATAGTAATGAGTAGAACTGTGAAATCTACTACTGATGTTTTACTTGAATAAATTAAAGCTAGGAAAGAAAACCTAATTTAATGTAGAAATTTTGAACTAGCATTTCAACTCTAAGTGAATTCGAATTCTTTTACCCCAAATTTCCCCTTTTACTGAATGCCCCATTCTAAGTAGCCAAGTCTATAATTGGTCCAGAATGGTTCATGCCATTTAAATTAGACTTAGTTATCAAAAAATCTATATCACAACAAGTTATAGCTAGCCCGTATCATCTTTCAAATTGCCCACCTAACCTTAGACATTGATTTGCGTTCAAGTAAAATATGTCAGAAACCAAGAGGTAATTTCACACTTTTATGTAATGTTTTCTTTTTACTATTTACATTTAATATTTACTTAACATCTTCACAAAAGACATCCCAGCCAAGCTTTCGAAAAAGACACAACAACAACCAAGAAGAAAAGTGAAAGGAAACCACTTCTTGTCATATAATCATCAGATGGAGAAGATGTTTCAAAAAAGAAAAAGAAAACAAAATCCAAGACCAAGCCCTCATCAACTCATTCTTGGGCCATACAAGTAACCTTATATTTATGACTTGAAACAATGTGTCCTGAATCATCTAACAATGTTTTTTTGAATTTGGTTTCTTAGGGTATTGCTAAAACTCTTTCAAAAGAGAAATAAAAAATAAGCAATCCCACCAAAGGATTCGGATGAATATATCGAAAAGGTATACTTTTACTCTCTTATTACTTTGCTAAGATCAAGAGGACTTGAAGCATAGTAAGAAGCTTCATGATTGTCATGATCTTACTTCCACTCACAATGTAGACGATACTTCCAAACCGTTAATGATTGTCTGCCCCGACTCAAATGTCTTGCACGAAGAAGCTTCGACCGATCAACAAAAAGGTCAAGCAAATCTTGTTGAGGTAATTAATTTTCATCAGCTTACAATTACTATACTTTTGTCTTCACAACTATTTCAACTTTCATTTTATCATAGGAAAATATGGCAATGGAGGTTGAACCAAATCTTGAGAACTTGCAAATCCAACCCATAACCACTGCTCTCAGTGTTGCTGATATAGAAGGTCAACAACCTTTTAAGGAAGTCGAAATAGAAAAAGAAGTTGACCACTCAAATTCTTCAAACAACAACAAACCATCTTTCGAAGAAGATAAGGCTAGTTCCCACGCTACCTCACCTTCCAAGAAATCAAAAGAAGAAGAAGAAGATAAAGTACATGAAGAAGACATAAAAGGTGATGCTAGTAGTTTAATATTTCTTGACATAACATATCTCACCATTTTCTTACCCACAAATATAGTTCCCATATCTGTGGTTAAAGTTTGAGGAATTCCAAAACGACAAACAAAGTGATCTTGAATGAAGTCTATCACATGTTTTTGTTCAACCTTTCTTAAAGGAATTATCTCCACCCATTTAGAAAAATAATCCACAACCACTAAGATGTATTTATGACCTTGAAATGGTCAAGGTTTAATGATATAATGCAAGTCACTTGTAGGAACGTGTTGCACATTGGCATGTTTTGGACATTCTTCACACCGTTTAGAAAATTCGAAGCAATCTTTGGCCATGGTTGGTCGGAATAGATTTTGACGCTTCAAGACTTATTTCCTTTTCTCATCTGCTTGATGCGTTTCACAAATGCCTTCTTGAACTTCAGCCAATGCTATATAGACATCATTTTCCCCTAAGCTGCTAATGTAACAGAAAGACAATTGTTGATATAATTCATCCCCAAGTGTAGTCTAAAACAAAGCTTTGTATTTTAATTTCTTGTCGTGATTCGAATTAAGATTTCTCAGATATTCTATAATTTCTATTCTCCAATGCCCAGGTTTGAATTTCATTTATGTTCATGACTTCTAAATTGCATTAAGTAATGGTTCTTCTTATAACGAGATGCATTTTGAACCAATTAATTTGCTTGAAAATTTTCAATTCGAGGGATGTACACTTAAATTGCTTCATCAAATTTTGATAACAATTTCTTAGCAAATTAGGGCTCTCACATCTATAACTAGGGCTCTCATTTATAACTTTGATTTAATTGATTAATTACCAATTGCAAATCCTTTTTGCATGAGCAAATTCTTAGCCTTTAAATCCATTAGCAATTCGAGACCTGCAATTAAAGCTTCATATTCTGCTTCATTATTCAAATATTTAATAGACAATTTATTCATAAACTTTGTTGGGTATCCTTTAAGAGACACAATCAATACTCTAGTTCCACTACCTTTATAATGACATGAACAATAAATGTATAATTTCCAAGGAATCAGACTCACATAATCTTGTTCAAAATTATTATTTATCATTGATAGAATAATTTGCTAAAAAATTAGCTATTACTTGGCCTTTAATGGAACATAAGTTAATGAAAATTTAGTTAATGCTAAAGCCCATTTACTAATTCTACTGTGAAAAATAGGTGTTGATAACATGTGCTGTAGTATATCATAATGAGAAGTCACAAAACCTCGAAAGGCTTTACGTAATACATCAATTTAGTACAAGATTAATATAAAGCCAAACAAAGCTTCTAAATAAAACTATACCTAGTTTCAACATTTACTAGGGTCCTACTTACATAGTGAATAGCTCTCTCATTGCCATCTGAATCTTGACGAAGCAAACTGCCAATTGTTTCTTTCGAGTCAAAAACATACAATTTCAATGGTTTTTCCTTTATAGAAGGCGTCAAAATTGGAGGACTAGTCAAGTACCTCTTGATTTCTTCAAATGCCCTTTGATGCTCTGAATCCCATCAAAATTATTCCTCTTTCTTTGATTTCAACAATGGTGTAAACACTTTTGTTCTTCCTGATAGATTTGAAATGAATCTTTGAAGATAATTTACTTTACCTGGAACATTTGGAGTTGCTTTTTGTTCTTTTGGGGTAGAGTTTTCAAAATGACTTTGGTCTTGTTGATATCTACTTCCACTCCTTTCTCTTGAATATAAAATCCAATAAATTTTTCTATAGTTACACCAAAAGCACACCTAATTGGATTCATTTTTAATTTGAACTTTCTCATTCTTTTTAATAAAGTTCTCAGATGTGTTAAGTGGCCCATTTTTACTTAGATTTGACCACAACATCATCAATATAAACATGCATAAAATCACAAGTGAAATCATGACAAATCAAATTCATTGCTATTTGATAAGTGGCTCCTACATTTTCTAATACAAATGGATTCATAGTCCATTCGAATGTTCCAAGTGAACTAGGACACCTAAATTCAATCTTTAAAATATATTTTTCAACAATAAAAACTTGGTTATATCTCGAATATCCATCCATCAAACATAAAATTTAATAACCATATGTAGAATTTATTATCATATCAACAACGGGCATAGGATATTCATCTTTAGAGGTAGCAACATTTAAATCTCTAAAGTCTATACTGTGAGGGGAATTTCCAAAATATATTTAGAATTCTCTAATAACTATATTAATGTAGCAAAATTAAATAACTTAATGTATCACTTGGTCAAGTGGTTGCAATGCTTGGGTTTAATTCAAACCAATGCATCTGTTAAGGTACCAAATGTTACAATCTTTCTCAATAGTTGTTTTCTTTCACCAATTGGTATGAGTTCAGGAGTTGTTTTCTTTCACTAATTGGTATGAACTTCTCTATAAATAGAGATATTTTAGAGGCAGAAAGCAGAACACAATTTTCATGTTACATGAACTAAATTTCTGTCAAAAATATTTCTGAGTCATTTATTCTTTTCTCTAGTGCACGAGAGTAAATGAAGGAACTTTATTCTTTAAACTATCATTGATCGATAAGCTTGATGTCAATGTGCAATTCACTTCAAGAATTCCAAAGTATCCTGAAGGGAATTCGCCGGTTAACCCGTTTGCATCCAATATATATAGATTGGTGGGGGCGACTCGAACCTAAAGCTTAGTGTGATACACACGCTTTGGAATTTACTTGTGCAACCTTTATCATCATCAAGTTCATCATCTTCTTGTTCAAGATTTGTAGCATACCCCCAACAAAAGATCCAACAATCTTTAGGTTCGATTATCAAATTTATTTATGACTGCAACTTTTAAAGGAGATGGACTTTTTTGACCATGGTGAAAGGTACACATTTAATTTATATGAATATATATATGATATGTTTGAAGTTCTAAATTCATATGTGGTTCTTCAAAGTAATTATATTTGTTTATGTTAAATTTAACATGAGGTTAGATTGATATGCCTGATTTAGAATATATATTCAAGTATGTGAATTTAATATGGTTTATGCATGAATTTTGTTTGTTTGAATTTTAAAAATTAATTAAAGTCTTGGAAATAATCACATATGAAAATTCATGGTTGGGCACTGAAAGTTATTTAGTGTTAATACATTTATATATTACATTCATGTTTGAAATGCATATATAATAAATTTTCCTTTTCGGATGCATATATAATTATATGGAGATAGGATGTAGAAAATTCATAATATGGAATTAGAGATAATATGTTTTGATGAAATTTTTGTTTATCTATGATTGACGTTTTTACACTAAGAACAATAATTTATGATTGACCGGTGGAAGAAAATTTATTTATAATTTTGGTCTCTTAAATCTTGACAAGTATGAATATGTATGATTTAAGGTGCATATTTAACACATTAATTTATTTAAAGTAGTGAAAATAAATTGTCATAAATATCAAGTGTATGTCTAAATATAGTAATGCTTCATGTGAGAAGTTATTAAGTCTAGAATTGATTAACTCATATTATAGGTGCATGATAGTATGAAAGTATCTGTCAATTTCTTGCTTATTTGATATTGAAAATAATTTGGATCTATTTTGAATTATTGTAAGTTGACAAATGTTCATGGAAGAAACTAATAAAAAATCTTAATGATTTTATTCATTATTTATTTTCTATTGTGATGCTTATTTGGATTTACCATAGAACATATTTAAATATGAAACTTGAATTAACAAATAGAATTGATGATGCATGCATTAGTTATAGTATAACTATGAAGAAATGATTTCTTTAATAGAAATTAAATGAATTCTTATTTGTTAAGGAGTAAATGACTTACATGTTTGGACTCATCTGATGATATTTGATTATGAGAAATTTTTATGATTATGTTTTGTTTGCTTGTGGCAATATATATTTAATGCATTCAATGTATTATATCTTGAACTTGGATATATTAAAAAGAGAGTTAGAATTTTAAATTGAGATGCTTATTAAATATAGTAAAAAGTAGAATAACATAAAAGTTTATTTATGTGATAATTGAGATGCTTATCAATTTTAAGCAATACAATGTGAAGAGATTAAATGAAAAAATGTCATTGTTTGGTGATAGTTGGTCAACACTATCAAGAATATAAAAGGTAATCGGATGTTTGATGTAAGTCATGACTTATACCAGACCTGATATAGATATGTTATTGGAAGATTAAGTCGGTATACAAGCAATTCAAGTAAAGAACACTGACATGCTATTAATAAAATATTTGAAAGGAACAATTAACTATAGTTTAATCTATAGTGGATATCCTTCAATTTTGGAATGATATACATATGTCAGTTTGGTAAATTATGTTGAGGATCATACTTCCACAAGTGGATTGATCTTCTACCTTGGTGGATGCGAAGTTTCTTGGAGTTCAAAGAAACAAACTTGCATTGCTGACACCACCATGATTGCAGAATTTATTGTTCTAGTTGCAGGTAGTAAAGAGGTTGAATGACTAAGAAATTTGTTGTATGAGATACGAATTTGGCCAAAGTCAATGGCATCGGTGTCCATACATTGTGATAGTTAATCCACTCTATCAAAAGCATAAAGCCAAGTATATTGGTTTAAGACATAGCTATGTAAAGGATTTAATGGAGTGATATCCATAATGTTTGTAAGAATTGAAAGGAATCTCGCAGATCCTTTGACGAAAGGTCTGACAAAGGACATGATGTTGAAGACATCATCAGGGATGTGATACAAGCTCATATTTATTTAATCACCAATGGTGGAACGATCAACTCACACTTGAGTAACATCAAGTCTTGAGTTAAATGATGAAAGTACACTATTAGAGTGATTGAAGTACTTGACAATAGATACATCCCAAAGGGTAAAAGTACTTGGACCATAAAATAAAAGTGGTAGGATGAGGTCTCCTCTTAATGGACATATAGCATATATTTGCTGGAATGTATAATTATGGGTAATTATCTGATATAGTCCACCTATATGAGAATGAAGTGGGCCGCTTCATAGAGTTCAAGAGCTTGACTCTTAAATTCTCATGAAAAGGATATGAGACATAAGGCCTTATCAAATGTGTCATATTTATAATTCAATCAATGATACCGAGATTTCATGTGTGAGTTATGCACACTTGTTCTAATGAATGGTTGGTTCAAAGCTTGTCTACCAGTCTATTCGGGGATGAGTGAAAACATAATTTACTAAGTAATGGTTCAAATCGTAAGATACCTTTATCTGAAACCATGAGATTTCTGGAATAACGAACTCAAATGTATTTTGAAAATGGTGGGGGATTGTGAGGGGAATTTCCAAAATACATTTGGAATTCTCTAATAGCTATATTAATGTAGCAAAATTAAATAACTTAATGTATCACTTGGTCAAGTGGTTGCAATGCTTGGGTTTAATTCAAACCAATGCATCTGTTAAGTTACCAAAGGTTACAATCTTTCTAAAGAGTTGTTTTCTTTCACCAATTGGTATGAGTTCAAGAGTTGTTTTCTTTCACTAATTGGTATGAGCTTCTCTATAAATAGAGATATTTTAGAGGCAGAAAGCAGAACACAATTTTCATGTTACATGAACTAAATTTCTATCAAAAATATTTCTGAGTCATTTCTTCTTTTCTCTAGTGCACGAGAGTAAATGAAGGAACTTTATTCTGTAAACTATCATTGATCGATAAGCTTGATGTGAATGTGCAATTCACTTCAAGGATTCCAAAGTATCCTGAAAGGGATTCGCCGGTTAACCCGTTTGCATCCAATATATATAGATTGGTGGGGGCGAATCGAACCTAAAGCTTAGTGTGATACACACGCTTTGGAATTTACTTGTGCAACCTTTATCATCATCAAATTCATCATCTTCTTGTTCAAGATTTTTAGCATACCCCCAACAAAATATCCAACATATACATACTCTTAAAGAACCATTTTTCTTCATTACAAGAACTATATTGGTAATCCAATCAACATACCTGACAGTTCGAATGAACTTAGCTTTTAGTAACCTCTCGATTTCAAACTTGATCTTCAAAACAATTTATGGGAAAACCTTCTAGTGTTCCGCTTCACTAATTTATTCTGAAGTTTTAAAGGTAGTCTATGTTCCACCAAACTTTTATCTAAACCTAACAAATCTTTGTATTCCCAAGCAAAGTAATCTTTATATCCATGTAAAATCTTTTGATTTTGTTCTTCATGTCTTCATCAAGCAAAGCACTAACATATGTAGGCTTAGATTTTTCACCATCTTCTGCCAAGTTGACTTCTTCAAGAAGGTCTTGTATTTTGAGCTTACCTACCTCATAAGACTAGCCATTCTTGAATCCTAAGGGAGAATCATCAAGAATACAATCGAAAGAACTATCTAAAAAGGTGGCTTCAAAAATCTTTTTCTTTTGAAGCATCCTCCACATGCATTTTATTAACATTCAAAGATTTGCCATTCTTATCAAAGTGTTACCAAAAGAAAAAAATAAATGACATTTAATAGATAATAGTAAAAACGTTAAGAGATGAGTCTTACTTGATTTCAACCTCTAAATACTTAATCAAACATTGGTTATTAAATTTATTCATTAAGTTGTTACCGAATTTTTTCTTACATTTTAATCCGAATTCCTTAGTAAAAAGAGTCTTTAATCTTAACTAAATCCCTAATCCCTTAAGGAATGAAAATCAAGATTAAGCATGAGTTAGAAATTCCCCTTTGGTATTCAACCATTAATATCCATTCCTAGACTATGATTGCAAGAACTCACTATCTCAAGCATTTATACAATAAACTTCCATTTCAAACTATAAACCATAAATCATTTTAAAGGCGGCCAAGAGATAAAAGCATTACAAACAGAGATAGAGAAACAACTTATATGAATGTATTCAAATACCTAAATATCAACTCATAAAGGTTTTCATCAAAGTTTACTCATCCCTAACAATATAGGTTTAGCTACTCATGAAAAATAAACAAGAACCAAAGAGTGAAGAATAATCACAAGAGTTCTCCACGAATGATTCTTGTTAAAGTAGCTTCCTAGATGTTGAAATGAGCTTTTCCAAAAGATAGTGGCTGCTAGGGCTTTTCCTCCAAGTTGAAACTCATCAAAAGATGCTTCCAAAATCATAAAATAAAAAAAATAAAAAAAATAAAAAATCGTATTTATAACATAACCTGCCCATTATGGGGTGCTTTGACCTAACTGGGAGACCTGGCGTAGCGAAAATGCAAGATTATAAAAAACACACAGTGCCTAGCGTTGTGGAAACTAGAGCTAGACAAATCAGAATGTAGGCGTCTAGCACTAGATAGTGTGGCGCCTAGCGCTGGAAGAAGTTGGAATTTTCCTTCAACATACGTTGACCGCTGTTCTAGGGCGCTTGGGGCTCCGAGACAACATGAATTCATCCATTTTAATGTTCATTTGTGCCTCTCCTTCTCATTTTCATAACCCTTAAGCTTAATGATTGTTCTATAGTTTTTACAACAAAATTCTGATATGTAACCTAATTATCATCATGTTGCTTTAAGTCTATACATAATCATCCCACCTCTTGACCAGTTTGGGTGTCTATACATAGGGGGTTTTGAACTAGTTCATTTGGTGGCTTGGTTTGAAATATGCTCTCTAGAAAACTGATTTGAACTACTTCTTTGAAGAATTGACATGTCCCTTGTAAACCTCTAAAGTTATAGGACTACCGACAACAAACTTGCTTACACCTTTATACCAATGGCTTGGAGGTACATTATTAGCCGAAACTTAGGTCATTTTCCTATGAGGAGGAATATAAGGCTTCTTCTCATGAGAAAGAACATAAATCCTTTTCTCATAAGGAGGAACATGCTCTTCTCTCATAGAAATGTCTTGGTCTCTCTCCGTAGCCAACATTATAAGATTGTGCTTCTTCTTCATTAACAACTTCTCGTGCTCTTTGATTTTTGAAAGTTTGCTTTCTCTCAAACCTTTTGAATGCTTTAGCAACAACCTTATCAAATATAGAATAACACCTGGGACATAAAATGACTTATTGATCAGCATTGCATTTTTTTTTTGCAAAAGTTATAAAATGACAACCTTATCAAATATAGAATAACACCTGGGATAAATCATGCTTGATGAATCTTCTTTGAATTGCTCCATGACATTATCAAGGTCATTATCTTCATTGTTCAATGTAGTTTCCACCATGCAAATGCTTAAGTCGAATTCAACACAATTAGCAATGGCTTGGAAATGATCTTCATCTACTTTCATGGTTGGCTTTGGTTTGTCTTCGAACACGAGACGCATCTCTTCGATTTCCTTCTGTATGGGATCCTTGAAATGCACACATGAATTAGTATGATTTCCAAATGTATTATGAACTTTACAATATTTCTTCCATGGAATTTGTTCCCAAGGGGGAATTTTGTGGCCTTCACTTAACAATATTTGTTTTTCTTTCAAAAGAATATTAAATATTTGATCAGTTTTATTAATGTCAAAAGCATAAGATTTCCTAGTAGCATTGAATTAGAAGGCTTAAAACTTTAACATTTATAAGGTGGACTAGGTTTTACCTCAGCAAGGTTAACACCCTTATGACTAAAGTCATTCAAATTATCATTTACAATCTCATCTTGATCTACTAAAGCCATATATGTTCCTTTATCTTTTTGAAGACCACATTCTTGTTTCTTTAGTTTTTCTTTTTCAAGATTTAACTTTTCGATTTGCCTAGCACTATCAGCCAATGGAGATAGTCTCTTAATTATTGGTTGGAGATTTTCTTTTGAACTACATAATTCAAACCTGCTGCAACCATTTGGGCTAATTCATATTCAAGAATCATAGCCATGCACCCAGCCTTCATTTGGTGGAATCCGCTGATATAGTTATCGATTGATTCACTATCATTCCTTAGAATATTGGCCAAATCTATGACCCTAACTTTAGTTTCACCCCTGAAGAATTGTTCATGAAAAATAGTTTTAAAAATGACCCTAATTTGGGACTGAATTTGGTGGTAAAGTTGTGAACCATGTGAATGTGTCTTTAGTTAAAGAACTGGGGAAATATTTCATGTTTAAATATTCATCATTGACTATATCTCCACATTCAATTTGATACCTGGCCACATGTTCAACAGTAGATCCACCAATCCCACCAGCAAACTTGGTAAATTTCGGAACCCATTATTATTATCACCATCATTAGGGGCTCCGAATACATCAGCAATTCGACCCATTTGCCTAGACAAAACTTGATATGTTACATTTGTATTTTCTATGACTAGGTTAGCAGTGGCAATTTAATGGGTAATCATATTCATCATTTCATGGTTACTATCATCCATTTGTTGTCTTAGAGACTGCAATGTGGTGTTAGTAATTGAAGAAGGTACTTGATTCTCCCTAAGTCCGTGAAGGAAACCAACAATACTAGTTCTTACATGATCTATTTGAACCCTATAATTTCTTGTTGCATATGATCTTGGGAAATTTTTAGTCGTGAATGGTGTTGTATATGCAACTTGTGGATGAGGGACAAAACCCGATGGCAGCCTATATGTGGAAGTATATTTGTCCTTCGAGTAGGAGAATTCTCCATGAGATTAATATTAAGTAGAATATAACTTGCGCATTGCGCGCGACATATAGACTTTAACATATAAATATTATTGTGAATAAGATTTTAAAATTTTAAAAGTAATGGAATTTATTCATTTTGTTTGTAGAGTATTTTTTTCAAGTGAGTTTATTTGAGTAATTATTATATATGAGTTAACAAACACACATTTGAAAATATGTAAAATGTTTTACAGAACGTAATTGCAACTAATTCATATATTTAGTATTAAAAATCCATATTATTATATTTAGTGTTAAAAATCTTAAAAGTATTTTAATAAATATTAATATATGTAATTATATACCGAAAAATCAAATTAGTCATGCTCTTGAAATGACAAATATAAATTTCAATATTTTGAGTATGAGAATGTTATACAACATGACTTGAGAATTTTTACAAACAACTCATATGTACGGTTGAGTAGAAGTAAAACAGATTAAGAAACTTTAAATTGGTAGTATTTTTAAAAAATTTGACAACATAAATCATCTCCGTAAAAAAACAACAAATAAATTTTTAATCTAAATATTAAACATTATTCTTTTATCTATAAATGGTAAATAGTTTTCTCCCAAAGACACAATAATAACACTCATATAAAGCTGAATATGGACAATCTTCTTTGTCTTTTGAGGAGCCAATATACTTTCATGCCGTAGATGAGATCAGTTGCTATGGATGAAAAATCAACTAGAGGATTACTCTCTAAGGTACGCAAAAATTCCCATCCTCTGTGATAATACAAGTGCTATAAATCTTTCAAAAAATCCAATTCAACATTCTAGATCTAAGCACATTGAAATTAAACACCATTTTATAAGAGATCATGTACAAAAAGGTGACATTGAATTAATTTTCATTGACACTGAAAATCAATTGGCAGATATTTTTACGAAACCTCTCCAGGAGGATCGATTCAAAAATATTTTGGAAAAACTTTCCATCATTAGTTTTTCTAAAGTTAAATGATTTATTGTTTTACCCATTGTATCATTGCAGTGATTCTCTTATTTTGTTTGTTTAAATTTTTATTATTGTCAAAACTTGATGTGTGTTTAAGCATTCTTTTTAAGTTAAAAAGTTGAGAGGACGGTAACAACCCAGAGGATACAGTTTCCTCTTTTGTGAAACTCCTTGTATTTTGTGAAACTCCTCTTTTGTGCACGTGCCTCCCTCCTTATTGGTCAGTTTGTGTGGCGTGGTCTCCTTGACTGCTACATTAAATACCCAGACGGCCACACATGTCCGTTCTCCCACGCCCCTAGTCTAACGCCTCCATCATCATCATGACAGCCTAGGGAAACGTCTAACGCCTCCTCCCTTGAACAGTCACTTTTGTTTCAACTGCCATCCTCCTCTACTTAATCCCTCAATCTTCTCTCCTCTTCATCCTTCAACCATTTGTTTTCAAAAATCAGAATCCACCTTCCTTCTACGTTATTGTTCCAGAATCCTAACTCAAATGGCTCGCACCAAAGTAACAGCTAAACGCAAAGCCCCCACTCAAGAAAATGAATATGTCCAAGATTATTACTCCAGCACGGAGTCCGATCATCACGAAGAAGGCAACTCTGATGCAACTACGCCACAACAACCCTCATCCATGTCTCATCCTCCTGAACCATGTACAACAATTTTCTCTCCCTCCATTAATCTTAAAAAACGTTCCACCAAACCTTCATCCTCTACAACATCCTCTACACCTAAAAGACGATCCTCCAGGATCATGTCTGGAGTTGTTTCATCCAAGAGGTCAGTGTCTCAAGACAACACTGTACACATGATTAATTCAGATGACTCTTAGAAAACCATCTCTGTTGAGCCTATTCAACCACCACCATCTACCAAAAACACCACCATTGTTTCCACTCCCAAAAAGCCTAAGAAACCTCTCTTCAAAAAACCTCGAGTCTCTCCATCCAAAATCTCTATCAAATTGTTTAATTCACCTATCCTAGAAACAAATTATGTTTCTAAATGGAAAAATAAATCCGTTGTAAATGGAAAAATTATTTGCCTCGCTGATTTGAAAGAGGGTGGTTTCAACGTTGAAGAAATGTTTGATCAATTAGGTTGGACTTCCTTCCTCCGTATCAATGAACCACAATATATATCCACGCCTTGTTAGGGCGTTTTATGCTGCTTCGAATGGCTCACGTGGCCTTACAAGCTTCAGCATTGTTCTGAAGGGTGTCCACATGGAAATCAACCCTGCCACCTTGTGCCAAATCTTAGACATACGTGATGAAGGTATTTGCTGCTTTACTGAGAATTGGTATTCTCAATGTATGGTCACCCGTAACTCCGTCCTTACCAACACTCTGATATCTACAACCAAACCCCATGTAGCCTCAAATCTGCTTCCTATTTGTCGTATCCTCCACAACATTTGTGTCCACTGTATTGTACCTAGAGTTGGTAGTTTCGAGAAGGTTACTGAACTAGACATTCTCCTCATCCACCACCTTATGTCGGAACCCCTCTACATTTCGGCTATATCATATTCAGCTTTATGTTGAATGCCTCAATCTTAGGAAGGTCAGCCCCTTATGGCATGGTGCTAACCAAAATCTTTAAGTTTTTCAAACTGCCTTTAGATGATTAACCCTTAGTTCATTTAAACAACACCTTCTCAATGAAAAATGTGAAACAAATGAAGCTCATTTCGTCTGCCTCCATCACCCCCACCTTCTCCAAAAAATAGAAGAACTCGCAAATCATCCTCTACCACTCCACCACATGAAACCATTACTGCTCAACCTCGTTCAGACATTTGACCCTCCTCCATCTTGACATTTGATCCTCCTTCATCTCCATCAAATGAATTTGTCATTTCTTCACCACCTCACTCCCTACTGTTGCCAGACATTTCCTTACCACTTGAAGAGGCACCTCCTCCTAAGGATATTGTTCCAGAAGCTCCCCTTCAACTAATGGAGGATGGAGAAGAGCTCTATTTTGATCTAAATCTAATCTATCATCAATTCTCTCCTTTGAGCCCTCCTAAAACTTTGCCTGAGGAATTTCCTCCTGATTTGCAAGAAGATAGTCTGATACCTCCTACTTATGCTCCTCCTTCAACTCATGTTGATGCCATTGTTCCTGAACAACCCCAACCTCTACCTGAGGTTCCTATTGGTTTCTGTTCTCTTGATTCATTTTTAGCTCCAACAAAGGATCAACCTTCTAAGGACAATGTTGGGAGTTCGCAGAATAAGAGCTCTAGCGTCAACAATCAACCCAAGGATTCTTGCCCTTGCCAACGTATTGAGGAACGGAAACTCAATAAGAATATGAGGCTCCTAAAGACCATTAGGAAGGATCAACAGAAACTGATTCGTCGTTTCGATCTCTTCCAGAACTCGTTTGCACAGTTTGGACTCATTCTTGAATGGGTTACCAAACATATGGTTACTACGGCTGCTCCTGATGTTCCTCTTCCTGAGCTCCCTGCCATGCCTTCGTTTGTTGTTCCTGTTTCCTCCCCTTCGTCCTCCTCTGATGAGCCGTCCTCTTCAGAGTAGCATTTTCACTCTTATTTTTTGCTGCTGCAACAATTCAGGGGGAGAATGATTATGATGTTTTGATGCTATGTTATTGCTGCCATGTTATGATTAAGTTGATATTTTATTAATGTTTTGAAAAGACTATGCTTAAAGTTTATACCATTATCATTGGCTTTATCTTACAATATCTTTTTAGTCTTCCTATATTATCTAAGATTCACATTGCTAGCATACATTCAGGGGGAGTAATTTTTGTTTAACTTAAAATTTTAAAAATAAATTACTCACTTGATTCAAGGGGAGCATAAACATTCAACATCATCATATTTAAAAATCATAATCTAAAGAATTTTGTCATCATCAAAAAGGGGGAGATTGTTGAGACAAAATCTCTCAAATGATTTTGATGATAACAAAATTGTTTAAAGATTATGATTGTGGTTTATGACTAATCTGTGTTTTTGAGTGAATTATTATAAGAAAACGGGTTAATCTTCAATTAGATCCAAAGGGAGAAAAATCTGGGTTAATTCATTAAGTGTTCAAGCTGGAGGATAGGACAGAACCTTGAGGGGATGGGTCTTCAAGATGAAATTTTCCATCCTCGCTGAAATAATGATTTTAATTCATCAAAAGAGGTCAAACCAGCATGAATAAATAAATATATAAAGCATTTGATCTAAAGAAATCAAAAGGCCAGCTGTACAAGGTACGAGGATGGCTTAAAGCTTGGGTTTTCAAGAAGTCACATGTTGCAAACTACCTTCCTATGTGCAAAGGCTAAGGGCAGACCTATATATCATCTTTGTATGATTGGAAAAATAAAGCAAAGTCAATCTACAGAAAGGCAACTACAAACAAACTCAAAATAGAAGTCACATGTCTTGAAGAATGAGAAAAGAAAAAGACAACACAAGACCAAGGTCCAATGCAAGTAAATTTCCAGGTTGAGGATGGACTGCATATGTCCAAGGACAGCTGGATGGCATTTTCGTAAATATAATGAAACAACATGGATTGATTTGAATTTATTCCAAACGGTCACAAAAGCTTGTCTCATGGAAAGAACATCACAAGACCTCTATAAAAGGTAGCAAGCTATCAATCATTCAACACACAACAATATTGCAGAAAAAGATCAAGAATCTTAAGTTTATCATAAGCAATATTCATCCTCTCTTTATACTTTATACATCCATACACTAGATCTTTGAAATATCTTTTTAGAAAGTGTTTAAGTAAAGAGAAAAGAAATCATACTCATATCACTCTGTAATTTTCAAGTAAGTAGTACTTGAAAACATTTGACACTTGGTTGTAAGCTTGGTGAAGCTTGAGAATACACAAAGTGTAATCATCCTCTGCAAGAGGCTGATCTGATTGATCTTTAGTGAAATCTCACAAGGTTGTGAGGACTGGACGTAGCCATCTTTGGGTGAACCAGTATAAAAGTAATGTGTCTATCTCTTTATATTTTCCTTGCATTTATTCTGTTCTAACTTAAAAAGTTTGAAAATTTATTTTCCAGTTTGTATCCTCTCAGAGAGGACATAAACTCAAAAACCCATAAAACTATTTTTAAACGCCAAAATCCCTATTGAACCACCCCCCCCCCCCTTCTAGTGATATTTAGCTCCATCATAAATAAGTTTGAACATTAAATAAAAAAAAATCAAAATATATTTATCAAATTTTTTGCCCTACTGAATATCCAAATAAACAAACAAAGTAA
>JBBPBP010009777.1:33024705-33064053 GCA_037974735.1 Cicer chorassanicum | reverse complement strand
TTTTAAAAAAAGTTTTACAAAAAATAATAATTTTTAATCCTTCAAAATAGTTTGATCTTTTTAACGAGTGCCTTAAGGATCAGGTAAAAATTCGAAAATGAAATTTTATATTAAACCAATAAATTTTAAATTTTAAAAAAAATTAATAACACAACTTTCAATACATTTTTAGTTAAATATTTTTTATATTTTAACAAATGCGTAAAGACACTTGTTAATATTTGTAGAGGAAACTAAAAGCGAATAGAATTTATAGAGGAACTACACTTAAAAAGTTGTGATTTTGTAAAATTAAACACATATTTAACCCCTTTATTGTAATTTTTGTTCTACTGTTTAACCCTTATTTAATCTATATGTCTCTTTTGAATAGATATGTTTTAAAATATTATTTTGTAAATAAAATATGATCAAATTTTACTCTTTTTTTTGTAAGACATTGGTTGAGACTTGTTATCACCTTTTAAAAGTATGTATTTTAAAAAATAGCAATGACTCCTTTTATTTATTTTAATAATCAAAATTTAGGAAAATTGAGTTCCTATATATCTTCACTTTAAAATTTCGGTGTTAAGAGAAAGTCAAGCTCAAAATGATAATAACAACTAGAAAATACTCTAATTGATAGCAAATGCATTTATAGCTATAACTATTTCGGTAAAATAAACTGAGAATAGTGTTACAACAACCTAATTAGTTGATGCCGCTCATTACTAATGCTTCTTCTTTTTCTGGTACTCCAGCTTAATTCAATTAATACAAGTTTTTTCTCAATGAACTGGGTTAGTGCAAACATGGACGAATTTGGGAAATTGGTTTAATCAGGCTAAATTAGGAAAATGGGCTAATCAAGGATTGGAGTTACATGATTTGAAATTTAGGTGAATTGAGTTTTCATTTCGTTAGATAAAGAAAGTACATTACACCATATCAATTCATTCATGGATAAATAATACTTCATATAATACTTCCTCTAAAATAACATAAAATAAAATATAAAAAATTAAAAGTCGATGTACTTAATCTTATTACATTCATTAACTTTTTCAATTATATTAATACATGTATAACAAATTAACCAATGTCATTAAAATGAAACAAGTGTAAATTGAATTCGTAAGTTGTGAGTTTAATTTCTGTTAGTATTATTAGAGAGAGACAAATATAATTCTTTTTAATTGTTGAATGAAAATAGATGTATTTCCTACTCTAGATATATATTAAAGAAAAGCTGAAATATGAAAAGTGCCACCAAACTGTCCAAGTCCAACATGGAGAAGTGCTTGCAGCTACCATTCCTCTGTGGATAATTAATTGAATTATTTTATGCTAATATGAATGAGGTAAGACATCTTCAAAGCTAATGGTATTAGCTACATGTATTTTGTAGCAATTTGATAGCTCTTACACTAATTAAAATTCACGGAATTATATTGTAGTCATATTATTTTGATCATAAATGGTCAAATTTGGGCATCTACACCATTAATAATTTTAGTAGGTATGTGATTTTTATTTTGTCATCGGCTAAATAATAACTACTCACTATGAAAACTGGATTATTTGGGATGTGTACAGTTTTTTAAAAAATAATTAGTTATGCAAATGATAAAATTAGTTTAATTCACTAAAATATTCATATTAATAGTAATTAGTTGAAAAATGTTTGACATATAATTTGAAACAAGTAAATATTATAAATAAGACACTTAATTTGAGATGAATATGAGATGAATAGACTATTTATTGCATTGATTATTTGTATTAAAGATGATAAAATTTGAACGACAATAATTTTATTTATAGTGTAAAGTTTTTTTTTTTCCTTTACTTTCATATATTTCAAAATTACATATGATGTTTATAGACTTGATTTATATGATAACAACTTTAAATTCAACTGTGGAAATTGAAATACAAATATTTGGTAAATATGTTAAATGGTGTAATAGTGCTCAAGTGTTATGAGTATAATTATTTTTTGACTAATAAAAAGATTTACATTCAACCACTTTGGTAAAATAGATAAAAAAGGACACGAATTCAACATCTTCTTCTTGACAAAATGTTTACAAATCAGACAATATTAAATTAAATGAGATCAAAATAATCATGCGTCCAAATTTATAGTCGTGATTGTAAGACTCTCTTAACTTAGACTTAATATTTAGATAAATGTCAAAACTAGGTATGTCTAGATTAAATGATGTGTGTAAGCCTTTATTGATTTTCGTTTCTCAATCTGTTGCAAATGCATTTGAATCAAAAAAAATAATGTGAAAGTCATTTTTTATCATGCATGAACTTAGTTGTAAGATAGGGTCATGTTGGCACACTTTGAAATTTATTAAAAATCATTCATAAGTGATTTTTACCTTTGTAATTAACCTCACAGGTTTGTAAATCTATTTACAAAAGTTATGAACTCATTTCTAAGGTTCCAAACCTTGCGAATCGACTTACACTTTGGTAAGACAACTTATAGTTTCATCATTGAAATCCTGGAGTGTTGAAACACTTGTGAATCGACTCATAACTCACGGGGATCGACTTACACAACCTACAGAGTTAAAATTTGACAGTTTTTAACAGTTTCAAAATGGTTATTTCAGTTACGACGCATTGTACTTTGGCCAAACAACTCATATCTCTTTATATGTATCGATTTGAACCATCATTGGTATTAAGAAAACTTTCACCCATTCCAAAAGTTTCATGCATTCAAGATCATAATCTAGATTGAAAACTCTTCGGATTCAAGACAGGTTTGTGATCAAAACTGTGTGAGAAACATCAATTGAGGGGATATCTTTTGGTGGGGTGATTGCTCCAGACGCAATGATTGAGGGAGATATCGATTGACATTATGTTGAAGTTTTGAAGAGGGGATATATTTAAGTTATAGAGAGGCTTTGTCTCTATGTTCTATCTTGCAAGAAGTTAAGGGATGCCTTCGTCTTTAAGATAGGGGTTCAGATTTTTGTGGAGGATTGTTCCAAGAATTTGGTTAAGTGTGTTTAGAATAAAAGGAATTGGTGTGTGTAAAAATTTTCGATAGACCTTGTAAATATTCCAAGTGTAATATAAAGGAAGAAACTCTCATTCTTTGAAGAAGGATTGAATGTATTCTAAATGCGAGGACGAAGTAGAGGAACTAGAATAAATTGTTGTGTGTTTTTCTCTTTCTCTTAACTCATTTAATTTATGTAATTTTGTCCTTAATGAATTTTGATATATTGGAGTTCCGAGGCATAAAATTTTGTTTTATGTTTTGTATGATAGAAAGATTTAGAACTTTGAAAATTGTGTTTTGAATCAATTTCATGTTACGAATTGTTGAGTACAGATTTTTTTTGAAACAACCTCAACAATTGTAATTTGATTCTTAATTAAATTTTGTTTTTATTTTTGTTTTTATCATTATGCATCATTAAGTGGTTCTAGCACTCTTGACAAATTTGATTGAAGTATTTTCAGAGCATTCAATCAAATAATATTTCTTGTGTAAATTCGCCATATTTCAGTTGTCTTGATTTATTGCAATATTGAAACGTTTTTAAAACAAAATTTCAATAGGAAATTGTATGCAAGTCTATATCACAATTACAACATTTTCCACTACATGATCTATTAAAATCTGAAATGAGAGGACTTTAATCAACCCTCTTTTAGAGACTATTGGCAATATCGTCTAACAAGTGGCACCAAGAGCTCGGTCTCTTTGTGTTTCGAGTCTATCGACTTAAAGAGTTATCAAAGGGTCAATAATATGATTCCGGAATCAAAGGGACCTCACAATAGTGCACACGTTTTCAAAGGCGACAAATATTCGTATTTGAAAGAACACAAAATCCATATTATTTTTTATGATTGAACATTTGGAATGTGATTGAAAAAGGACCATATGTTTTGAGAATAGTCTGATACAATGTTGCAATAAATAAACCCAAAATGGTTAGACAACACAAACATTCAATACGACTCGAAAAGCCAAAAGTATTCTAACGTCCGCTTTAGGACAAGATTAGTATTATAGGGTTTCTCATTATAAAAATCCAAGAAATGTGGGATACTTTAGAAGTCACACATGAGACTACAAGTGAAGTGAAAAGAGCTAGAAAAAAAATACACTTACGCAAGAATATGAACTGTTTCACTTGAAGCAAAGGGAAACCATTGCTGATTTTCAAAAGCAATTCACATTCATTGTAAATCACTTAACTTCGCTTGGAAAATTTTTTTATAACGAAGATTTAACTAATAAAGTGGTGAGATGAATTATAAAGGAGTCGAAATTGAAGGTGGCAACTATTGTCGAACCACAAAACTTAGTAACAATGACAAAAACCACACTCCTTGATAAACTGACCGAACATTAACAAGAGCTTAATCCACTAAACGACATGAAGAAAAGGAGTCAAAGAAGGAGAAAAAGAGTATTTCCCTTATAGACTCATCCTCTAAGTCTAAGAAGGATGATGATTCTAATAGTAGCAAACTAGATGGTAATGATTCAAGTGATAAAGATATCAGTCTCTTTGTCAAAAAGTACAACAAGCTCTTCGAGAGAAAATACTTTATAAAGAAGGAAACCAACTTTATCAATTGCAATGAATGAGGGAAGTCCAGACACATTAAATTAGATTGTTTGGAATATCTTAAGTAGGTGTAGAAAGGTGATAAAATAGGTAAAAACGAAAAGAAAGGTAAAAGAGCATACACAACTAAGGAGGACATTGATCAATCCTAAAGTGAAAGCTCTGGTACAGAAGACATCGCAAACATGTGCCTTATGGCTAAACACCGTAAGCAAGAGGTTAGTGATGATGAAACTAAATGTTTACCTACTTATGAACAATTTGAAGATGTTTTTTGTGAACTTCATGATAAGGCTAAAAACATGACAAATATAATGGCTTATCAAAAGAGAACAATTTTAAATCTAAAAAATAAAATAGCTAAATTAAAAAAGAGATTTGTCAAAGACCTTACAACAATCTCATGAAGTAACCCAAATCATTCACTGGAATCATGATTTTTCAAAATGTGAAAATTGTGTTTCATTGGTAAATGATAATGATATTTTGAAAGAGAAAACGCCAAATCTTGAAGTTGAGGTTAAAACTTCAATCAAAAGGAAACATCTTAAAAACAAAACTCTTTCAAAAGATATTATCATAAGTCTAAGAAACAAAATTTATCACATTTTATTTATTTTTATTGTTGTCAAAAGGGTCACACCTCTTCGAAATGTTTTCTTAAAAAAGCCATTGTACCAAATGGAAGAATGGTATGAGTATCAAAGAAAAACATGGTAGATTCAAGTTGGTTTAAAGAACTATGAACCTTACTTGTTTTGATGATAACAACATTATTTTTTGGTATGAATTTAATGTACTAATGTTCTGTTTTAGTGTGCAATTTTCAAATCAGGTTATTCTATATGAGTTCACGTTGCATCCTCTAATGTTTGATGTAAGTTAAAGGAAAACCAAGACTTTGCTTTGATTTCCGTGATTCTAAGTCTGTTGAACAGGCTGTGAAACGCGCCTCTGGTGATTTTGATAATACAAGCAATGCTCTAATTCGTCTGCCTCTGATAATCACATCAAACATCTAATCTCTCTGCCTCATATATTCCTGACAAACAAGTGATTGTCTGCACCTGATAATCGCAACAAGCATTTGATCGTCTGACTTTGATAATAGTTTATGCTATAATGAAAGTCAACACTCTGATTTAGATAAAGCTTTTGGGCATCCTCTGATAAACATCCTAAATGTGTATTAGTTTGAAGGTCTATGCGACATACTCTGATCATAATATCCTTTTCTCTTTTTGTCTCCATATCAAGATTCGTAAAATCAATTTCAAGGATATTTTTAACAAGGTTTAATGGCGAATCAATCTTAGAAGATTTGATATGAAACTTCATGATGCATGCTAATATCTTGCAATCAGGACAACGACTAGAAAACCTAATGCTCTCTATAAAAGGACGTGCTACCCTTATTGAAAAACAAGCAACAACGTAACATAATAAGCACAATACAGTCGTTTCTACACTCTTGATTTTTATCTTTTATCCAGTCTAAATGCCGAGAAATATTTTTCGAGAGTACAACATTGAAAACACCCTCTTGTGAGAGTTATTCAAAAATCCATTAAACTTATTTTTTTGTAACCTAGTCCAATAGTGGTTGCATCCCTCAATAGTTTGACTGTACTAAGTTAGAAGGTTGAGAAGAATTGAACACGATTAGTTTGACTAATAGGTGTTCAATGAAAGTGTAATTCAGTTAGTGAATATGTGGATTAAATCCTTTAGGTTGAAGGGACTAGATGTAACTACAGTGTTGGTAGTGAACCAGGATAAATCGGCTGTGTCGCTCTGTTTTTTATTTCATCTTTGTTTTCAATGTTTTCTGTTAAAATCATTTTAAAATAAAACATAATTCAAACCTTTATTTCTTCTGTTTTTCTTTCTACAATTGGTATGAGAGCGTGGTCTCAAAGCTGAGCACTTAACCGTGTTTGAGTAAAAATCTGTGTTATTATGACTAACTCTAGTGACGAAGTTACAAATGGAAACATTCACATTCCTCTCATGTTTGTTAAAGAGAGATTTGAGTACAAGAAAGATAGGCTCATAAGTTTCTACATCTCTCATGATCCTGAACTCTAGGACATAATAAAAGATGGCTATGAGGCTCCAAAAGACGTTCCTGGTATTGAAATATCTAGAAAGGATGTTAACACTAATCAAAAGAAACAATACAAGATGCATCATAAAGCCATAACTTTCATGATGAATGTTATCACCCTCAAAGAGTTCGAAAAATGCAGCAACAAATAAACCACAAAAAATATCTTTGATGCTCTAGTTCTCAACTACGAAAGAAATAAGCAAGTACAAGAAGCTAAGGAAAGTTTATTAGTAAGAATGTATGAACTCTTCCAAATGGAAGAAGATGAATACATTGAAACAATGTTTTCTAGATTCCAAACTATGGTTTTTGGATTGAAGGTTCTCCAATAGAGTTACACAATGTCTGACCACGTCAAGAAAATCCTCAGAAGTCTTCTCAGAAAGAAAATGTCCAAAAGGGTATTTTAGACATAAAATTTGTTGGCACTGATCATCAATGGGCTAATATTTTCACAAAATCCCTTGCTGAGGACATATTCAATTTTATAAAGGAAAACCTAAATATTCTATGTATAAAAGAATGATGTTGAAGTCTCCGTATCCTTGCCTCTGGCAAACAAATTAAATGGTTAAATGTATATATGCTCTGCCTCTGATGAAATTGAATTTGCTTGTGCCTCTGGTCAAATCTAAATTCAATTACTCTTAATATGAACAGTCTTCTTGTAAGTCGTGCTTTGTTTTTGATACTTTGATAGGTGTTGTTCATACGTGTTTACGTGTGCGCATTAGTTATGGTTTTAGAAACTCAAACATTTCCGTAAAGCCCACTCATGAATCACGATAACTAACAATCTTCATGTATTCCCACACTTTCTCTCTTTCAAACCTTGAAATTTCCTGAAAAATCTATGAATCTCTCATGCTTCAATGGCTTCAAGTTCATCCTCAAACCCTACACTAAAAAACGTATCCTATGTTCCTACTATGCAATGAAATCTTGATCAGTTAGAAGTTATCCATGAATCCTAGTAAACTTAGTAAACCACGCTGAAAATGGTTTTGATTTTATTGAATATTTTGCTGGTGTTGGTTGGTCTGAGTACTTTAACCTAGAACGAGAAGTGGCTTTGGATGTTTTGGTTAATTTTTTTTGGGGATTTGCAGATGAAAACCCAAAGGATAAGTACCTAGTACCGTACTAGGACTTTCTTTTAAGATTACCCAACAATCCCTAGCAGCTCTCACCAAATGTTCCAATGAAGTTATGTTGCTTGAGAATGGTTGAGTCATGGGTTGGCACATTCAAGATCAATAAGGAATTATTTGAATATCTAAAGGTCAACTCCAAATTAGTCTACTTGAAACCTAGATACAAATTTCTATTTAAGATATTGATTGGGTTTGTAGTACCTAAATGTGGGTTAGGGGAATATGCTAGCAGAGACCACAAAGGCCTAATGTGGAATATCTCCCAAAGGATCAAGATCAATCTTCCAAACCTGATTTTGGAACACATGAGATCATGTGCCATCAACTCTAGGTCAAGAAAGATAAAGACAATCCTCTACCATAGACTCATCACAGTAGTATTAATGAGAACTCCCTTCGTTCAGGCCCTAGAGGAAGTAGGAGGCACTCTGCAAGAAGAAAATATGGTTAGTTCGTTTGCACCCTTGTTCAATATATCCAACGTCAACAAGATGAGACTAATCGCTCATAAGCAATGCATTCGACCCAATGGTGATACTAGAAGGATATTTGTCCAAAGCTGTGGATTTTAGGCCATCCATTCTATAAATAAAAACTCTAATGCTCCTTTATTTTAGGAAAATAATAAAGTAGTTCTGGAATACCTAAGGATATGTTAGTCTAATCAATAAATTGCTCCGGTCTGCCCTCCTCTTCCCAAAGCTGCTCAAGTTTTTTAGAAGAAGAGAAAAAGGGTTACCAAGGCATTTTGTGTAGAATTAGATAAGGAAGAAGAAACAAACTGCAATGAGGACGAAGCAAAACTCATTCTAAGGAAGAAACATAAGGTAACTTCAAATTCTAAGTAAACTACTCGTTTTTCTATTTTTGGTAATACGAGTAGTAATGAACAACCAGAACCAGAATGTAACGCCCCGGATTTTGATCCAAGACATTACTTAAAAATATTTATTTTCTTTCAAAAATGACATAATTTTTTTTTTTAATTTTTTTTTTAAAAACAGAAGTAGTTGATCATGTGATTAATAAAATTTCACTAGTAAATAAATTGATTTCATTTTTTCTTTATGAAATAGCACAACGCAAATTTTACTGGATGTTATTATTATTATAAAAATAATTTGCTAATTGTAGAAAATGGTCACTTACGTCCTAAAATAGAATAAATTCTCCTTAAATGAAATAAAAACAACTGATTTAGATTTTTCCTAGCGGAAGGACCTCACCTCCGCATTTCTATTTAAAATTGACGAAAAAATAAATAAACTTTATAAATGTGCCACATCGGGCTTATCACTACAAATATTATTATTTTTAATTAAAGTACCCCTTTTTCCCACGCGCGTGCGCCAAGCAAACGTCATTCACGTAACTCTTTGAGATCCTTAGTACCTAAATGTTGGTGTAAGGGGTCAGTTCATCCCACGGCAAAAATTAAACCAAATAATAAGTTAATAATCATAAAATATAAATATAAAATCTTTTTGTAATAAAAGATTTAGAGAAACTGATTTTTGTTTTTTTTTTTTATCATTCACAGGGATGTATCAAAAGTCATAAAAAAACATCTAAATAAATCGAGTAACAACTCACCTTAGAGAAAATAATTAGATCAAAATAAAAATAACAATAAAATGAATTGCAAATTGTGCATGCTCCTAAACATATATGATCCGGATATAACCAGCCACACAGGCGTCCACACAGAAGTCACCCATACCAATGGGGAAAATTAAACCAGCCACACAGGCGTCCACAAAGATGCATATGATATGTCATGAAATGATAATGATGCTCGAAATTTACAAATCACTAGCCACTTAGGCAACCACAAAGAAAATGTCATAACACGAATAGCCAGCCACTTAGGCAACCACAAAGGGAGAACTATTCAAACCATAAATCATCAGCCACTTAGGCAACCACACAGATAATAATATTTAAAACACAAATAACCAGTTACAAAAATCAACTTAATCATGTTATCACAATTAAAAATTAGAACTTTTCATCAATTCTCTCAAGACTCATATAGTATTCACAAAAATCAAAACTTTGAAATAAAATAGCACAAAAATCGAAACTTTAAATTAAAACATCCGAACAAACATATTACTCATGAGATCATAATAAAAATCATAACTTTATAATTAAATATACCTAGACAACAACAAAAAATTGTAACTTTACATCAAATATATGACAACAAGCATATTGCTCATGTTATAATAATAAAAATCAAAATTTTATAATTAATTTTATCAAGGTAACCATATTATCATAAAACAAAATATTATAATTAAATTATCTAAGGCAAACATATAATCAACATTTTTCTTTTAACACATCAAGACATCATATAAATATCTTACAAATTATTAATTTAATATTCGGCCTAACCTTGCATGGAGAAAAGCCCTTACCTTGAGTGCTTTCCTTCCAGGAGACACTATATAGCCCTCGAAAATCTCACCAAGATGAAGGAACGAAAGTTTAGAACTTTGATCGGAATACGAGGGAATGTGAGGGTGGTTGTTTGAGTGGCTTAGAAAATATTTGAGATAATGAAACGTTGGTAATGGAGTGTGGGTGATTATGACTTCTTTTTCTCTACCGCAAGTTTTATCGTGTCCTACGAATGAGAGGTGTATGTGACTAATAAAGGAGACGTGGGGCTGATCCGAGAGAAGGAATAATTCTCTTCCTTGAGTTTAATTGCACTCATGAATAAGGAATTCAATTGAAATAATACCATTCAATGACCAACCGTTAAGAATTAATTGACATTCATGTATTTATTGTTGCTAGTTACACATTTGAATGGACACAAGGGAAAGTGCACGGTCCTATAACCTAAATACTATTAAATTAAAATATACTTATCAAAGGAAGTAGTATGGGTGATTCAATTTTGACTTAGTCAAAATTGACTTGGTCATTGTTCACTCTAAGACAGAAATTTTTAGTTAATAATAAAAATCCCAATAATTAAATAATTAATATAAAAATACTTCATCAAATAATTGAACATCCAATAAATAATTATCTTACGATCATCACACTGAATTAATAAAAACAGAATAAACAAAACTAAGGGTTTTAAATTAATTAATTAAAATAAAGGATGTTACACAGAACCTCTCCCTCCCTCTACCCGAAATACAAATTTAGTTGTCCATCCCTCTGATCTTGCATCTATTACCTCAGTTGACTCTAACTCCAAAACCTCAAATAATATGATTGAGGCTACCTTAGCTGAATACTTTTCTACTCTCCGACATAGAACCCATCCCCTTCCTCTCAAGACCAACACTTAAAACCCAACACCATTAAACACTAAAACTAACAGCTCCCAACTCTAACATTCCACAAACACCTATCCTCTCCACGCCTGCATATGACTCTATCACACCAAGACCTGTGAATAACCCTCACCAAGAAGTTGAGACAGTAACTCAAGTCCTCATTGAATTAGCCTCTGATAGATCTTCAGAAGACTCCACCGCTCCTCCTTTAACTCCTTTTCACTTTGAACCTTCCACCTCCACCTTCCAACTAGACCCCATTCCCCTCACGCACTTCATTCCCTCTTGTCTTCCAAATCTTGACTAATTCATTACTTCTCTTATTGTCAAAATCACTTTAGGACGCAATAGGAATGCTCAAAGTTTGGACCTTAATGATGTTTCTAACCAATGATAAAAGGTCTTCTCGTTTCTCACCAACTGGATAAGGGACAACATGGTTCATGGAATGTAGTTGGCTTCCCAGAACGCTGCAAATTTCTGATAATTAATTGAGATCCTCTATCTATGTTTCTTGTAGCTTTAGAAAGCTTAGAGCAATCGTTCTAGAAAGCTCCTGAAAGCCATGTTAGAAGGCTCATCAAGGGACAACCCATCTTCCTCTAGTGGCGTTCTTCTGAAAATTCCAATGGTTGCTCCATTAGTACCATTGCAGCTCCCTTTGTTTATTGCACATATTAAGATACCCTCATTGGATGTTCCTATTACTACTGCTTTAGGTTCTATAACATCTGCCTCTGGATGTATTTTTGCCACTCCTTTTGGACTTGTGTTCAATCATTCTAGTACGTCAAAAAGAAAGACTTTGACTTGATGGAAGCTAAGACTGGGGCGTTCATGGAACATAAAACCAAGAATTAGAGAACATTCACACTACCCTAAGTTTAATCTTAGCTAGGCTGACCAACCAAAATTTGTAGTTCCCTATATTTTCTTTTGTTTGTTTGTGTGCATTTCTTTTCGTTTTTGGTACTTTTTTCTTTTCTTTTTGTTAGCTACTCCACTCTTTTTTATGACAAAAAAGGAAGAATATCTTGAACAATTTTATTGCATGAAAATTTCAATTTTTTTTTTAATTTCAATCATTAATGGTTATCAACTATCTTGTCATAATATCTCTCATCACTCTTAAGGGGGAACCTTGCTTTGATATTCTTCGTTATTCTTTTTACTCTTGAAAAATGAAAAATTGTTCACAGAAATAGATGTTTGTCATCATCAAAAAAGGGAGATTGTTAGAACCATATTGGTTTGAAGAACTATGACCTTCCTATTTTTGTGGGAACAATTTAAAGCACTAATGGTTTGTTTTCATAACAGATTATTCTATATGAGTTTACGCTGCATCCTCTGATGTTTGATCTAAGTTAAAGGAACAACAATATTCTAAGTCTGGTGAACGCGCTCTGAAATGTGCCTCTGGTGATTATGCTAATACAAGCAATGCTATGATTCGTCTACCTTTGATAAGCCCATCAACCATTTGATCTATTTGCCTTTGATAACCTTGACAAGCAAGTGATTGTCTACCTCTGATAATCGTAACAAGCATTTGATCGTCTAACTCTTATGATAGTCTATGCTCTGATGAAATTCAACGCTATGAAAAGTCAACACTTTGAAAAGTCAATGCTCTAATGAAGACAAAGATTTTGTGTAGCCTTTTTCTAAACACCCTGGATCTGTATTTGTCTGGACGTCTGTGCAACATACTCTGATCATAATACTCCTGCTTTTTCTATCTCCATATCAAGATCCGTAGAGTCAATTTCAAAGATATTTTTGACAAGGTTTAAAGGAGAATCAATCTCAGAAGATTTGATACGAAACTTCATGATACTTGCTGATTTCTTGCGATCAGGACAACGACCAAAATCCCTAATGCTCTTTATAAAAGGATGCGCTACACTTAATGAAAATGAAGCAACAAAGTAATACCATTAGCACAGTACAACCGTCTCTGCACTCTTTTTGTCTTGTCTAAATGTTGAGATATATTTTCTAAGGGTACAACATTGAAAACATGCTCTTGTGAGAGTTATTGAAAAAACTCTTAAACCTATTCTTTTGTAACCTATCTCAGTAGTGGATGCATCTCTCAACACCTTGATTGTACTAAGCTATAAGGTTGAGAAGACTTGAGCATAATTATTTTGACTAGTAGGTGTTCAATGGAAGTGTAATTCAGTCGGTGAATTAGTGAATTAAATCATTCATGTTGAAGGAACTGGACATAGCTATTGTGTTGGTAGCAAACAAGGATAAATTAGTTGTGTCACTCTTTTTTTATTTGATATTTGTTTTCATTGTTTTCTTATAAAACTGTTTTAAAATAAAACACAATTTAAATTCTCTTTTCTTGTGTTCCTCATTCTACAAAACATTCCAAATTGTAACAGTTAAAATTTGGATACCAATAACTATCAAATGATTTATTTGTGGGAATATTTGCCAGCATCATCAACCATTTAAATGCTTCATGTATTTATAAGGATTGTTGATTCTTTATCCCATTATGGTTGAATGCTTGATTTCCTAAGTTATTCATGAAAAGGTAAAATGTATAATTGTACAGTTATCATTTATCAATGGTTAGGTACGTGGTAATTGGGTTGAAGTTTTCTCTTATGTTATACATGAATATTTTTTGTGTATATGTGTTTAATAATCTTAAATGTCTTCAATATGTGAAATCTTACATGTAAGCACATTCATATATGATTGTATGTTGAATACTTGATTATAGCATATATATGCCTTAGCATGAGAAATTGCATGGTTTTACTCATTCGCATTAGAGTAAGTCAACATACACTGTTGCAAATCAATTACGACCCCGAATTTTTCAAAAATAAGTTTCAAGGGATACTATAAATCGGCTTGTTATTGTGTGAATCAACATACATTATGATATTTTGGATTTTCGTAGTGCTGCAACCTTGAAACACACACCCATACACATAAAATCACACCCACTTACCTTTGAAACCACTATTTTCTCACATTAACTCACAATATTAAACACAATATTAAATAATGATTTTGAAAGAGACAACGTTGACACTAATTTGTTTACGAAATCATCTCAGACTGACCTTCTCATTATCTAAATTTATGTTGGTGATATTATTTTTGGTTCTACTAACGGCAAGCTCTTTTCACTGACCTTCTCACTGACCTTTTTTGGTCCTACTCTCGTAAACGTCTCCTATGTTGCTACCATGGGATGCAATCTTGATCTGTTAGAAATTACCCAAGAACTCTAAGTAAATTTCTCAAAACTTGCTGAAACTGATTTTGTTTTTAATAAAGGCTTTGCTGGTGTGGGTTGGTCTCAGTACTTTAACCTAGAACAAGACGTGGCTTTGGATGTTCTGGTTAATAAATTTTGGAGATTTGCTAACGCAAATGAAGACGGAGAAGTATCTAGTATCGTGCTAGGGCTTACCATTATGATTACCCAACAATCCCTAGCGGCTATTACCAAATTTCCTAATGAGGGGGTGTTAATTGAGAATGGTTATGAGTCAAGGGTTGGCTTATGCAAGATCAATAAGGAAGTGTTCAAAGATCCTAATGTCAACTCCAAATCATTCCACTTGAAACCTAGATACAAAGTACTTTTCAAGATTTTGATTGGGTGTGTAGTATTTTACGATGGATATGTGGACCATGTTAGCAAAGACCATAAGGGTCTAATGTGGAATATCTTCAAGAGGATCAAGACCAATTTTTCAAACCACATTTTGGAACACATGAGTTTGTGTGTATTAAACTCTAGGTTAGGAAAGATCAGAACAATCCCCCACCCTAGACTCATTACTATTGTACTGATGAGAACTCCTCTCATTCAAGCTCTAGAGGAAGTAGAAGGAATTATTCAAGAGGAACACCTGGTTTCTGCCTTTTCACCTTTGTTCAGTCTTTCCAATGTCATCAAGATATTTGGTCAAACCACTGGATCTCAGGCGATTCCATTTGTGGTTGAAGATTTTTATGCTCCCATCGTTGAAGAATATAATAAAGAAGTAGTTCTAGAAAACTTAAGGATGTGTCAGTCTAATTAAGAGATGGCTCCAGTTTGCCTCCCTCTGCCAAAAGCAGCTCAAATATTTGAGAAGAAAATGAAAGAGTTGTCAAGACGTTGAGTATCAAAGAGGTTGAGGAAGAAGAAACACGTTTTAATGAGGAAGAAGATACCCTCACTCTAAGGAAGAAACAAAAGGTAACACCAAAATCTGAGAAAACTATTCCTTTTGCTTTTTTGGTTATATAAGTAGTAATGAACAACTTGAATCTTTCATATGCTTTACCAAAGATATGAACTTAGTTGGCCTTTCCTTTGACCTTGCACCTAATACCCGTGCTGACTATAACACCGATCCTTGGGATGAATGTTTTGAGGCTACCTTAGCTGAACAATTTGCATCCCTTAGATATACAACACATTATCTACCTTTCAAGACCAACATCCAAACCAAACACCATCAAACACCTACCATCTCCACCCCTACATCTAACCATACCTCACCAAGCAGCTAAGACATCAATTGAAGTTTTCATTGACTTAGTCTCTAATACATCTTTAGAAGATTCCTCTGCTCCTCCCTCACCCTCTTTGAACCTGCCACCTCCACCATCCCTCTAGACCTACAACGCTTTTTTTTAAACAAAAGCGTTGTTTTATCTTTTTACAGCGCTGGTAACTACAACGCTTTTTTTTTTTATATAAAAAAAAAGCGCTGTAAATGGCTTAAAAAAAGCGCTATAAAATGCGTTTTTTCGCGTAGTGTCCCCACACGCATTTCATTCCCTATGGCTTTCCAAACCTTGAGTCATTCATTACTTCGCTTATTGCCAAAATCACTTTAACACACAATATGAATGCTCAAAGTTTGGACCCTAATGACGTTTCAAACTAGTGGAACAAGGTTCTCTCGTTTGTTATCAACCAGATAAGGGACAACATGGATCATGGAATATAGTTAGCCTCCCAAAATTCTGATACTTTCAGACGAACAACTGAGATCTTCTATCCATGGATCTGGAAGATTCAGAAAGCCCAAAGTAGTTGATCAAGAAATCTATTAATAGCCACGATATAAAGCTCATCAAGGAAAGTCCTTTCTTTTCCTTGTCACCTTCTTCGCTCTGAGCAAGATAATTTAGTTCGAGCTCATGTTCCTATAATTTACGAAACAAAGTTTCTAAATCCATAGAAGTTAAATCTTAAGATTCAACAATTGCAGTTACTTTAGGTTTCCAACTACGATTGTAGTATATAAGAAGTTTGTTAATCAAATCCTCATTTTACGAATTTTTCCCAACAGTTTTAAGACGATTAACTATGTCGCGAATCGCTTTTTTGTATCCTGGATGTTTTCATCGAGTTTCATCCTAAAAAGATCATACTCATGGGTCAATGTGTTCATCCTAGCCCTTTTGACCTCGCAAGTACCTTCATTGGTCACATGAAAGGTGTCCCACATTTCTTTTGCGGTTTTATAATGTAAAATTCAAAAGAACTCGTCCATACTCAAGGAAGTGGTAATTATGTTCTTTGCTTTCAAATTGTATTGTACTTTTTGTTGGAACTAATTTGGTTTGAAGAAATATGTCCCTCACTTGTTTTGATGATAACAAAATCATTTATGGGAACAATTTAATGCACTAACATTTTGATTAAGTGTGCAAGTCAGAAATCAAGTGCTTGTTTAATAGGTTCTTATTGTATCTTCTAAAGATTGGACAAAGAAAAGAAACCAAGTCCTCACTTCTGCTCTACTGTCCAAAACTGGTGACACGAGCCTTGTTATTACAAGCTTCGTTTGACTTTAGAAAAAACAAGCAAGCTTTGGTTGACTCTGGGATGCGAGCAACGTTGTATCTTGAATGCCTCTGGAAATGCAAGCAATGTTGTAGTTAAATTTCCTCTGACAAATTCAACTTGTGTTATGTATCGTATGCCTCTGATGAATTCAACAAATGTCTGTTTGTCTACCTCTGATAAGCTTGACAAGCAAGTAACTTCCTTTGCCTCTGATAATCACATCACGCGTTTGGTCGTCTAACTCTAAGTTATTATGTATCATATGAAAAAGTCAACGCTTTGGAAAAGTCATCACTCCAAAGAATACAAAGCAATTCTCTATAAAAGACAAAGACCATAAACCCCAACCATTCTCTATAAAAGACGTGATTTCCTCAATCAAGAAACACATGCAAAAAGCAGATATGCACTCTTGCTCAATATCATTATGTTTCACATTAATGCTAAGAGAAGTTCTGAAGTAACAAATTTGTAAACACTCTCTGTGAGAGCTAATTTAGAAAAAACCCAAAACCCTTTTGTTTGTAACCTAGCCTAGTAGTGGTTGCCTTCTTCAACAACTTGATTGTATTAAGCTAGAAGGTTGAGAAGATTGAACACAATTAATGTGACTAGTAGGTGTTCAAGTGTATGTCTAATTTTGTGGTGAACTAGTGGATTAAACCTTCAGGTTGAAGGAACTGAACGTAGCTACCATGTTGGTGATGAACCAAGATAAATTGTTGTGTCTCTCTGCCCTGTTTTCTGTCACCTGCACTGCTTTCTTTACTTTAGCATAGCCAAACGAAAAAGTTTTTTAATCAAAAATCACAATTCAAACCCCTCATTTTCTTGTGTTTTTGGTTCTACATCTTTTCTTTTACATCATTAGTCCAAAGATTTCTAAGCTCGTCCACCTCTACACAAATTTCTTGATGTTTGGGGACAAATGGACCATTCATGACAACAAGCCAAATTTCATAATCAACACGCTCAATAATAAATTACATTCTCTCTTTCCTATAGTCGTGCATATCACCGTTGAAAGATGGAAGTCGGTTGAAGGAATCAATGCTTGGAAATTAATTAAAAATAAATGTGAGACAAAAATAAATAAAGTGTGTAAAGTAAATGTGCGGAAATAAAAATGAGAGAGATGAGAGAGCACACAGGGAATTATATTGGTTCAACCACTAACAACCTAAGGCCTAAGTCTAGTTTCACAAACAATAATATTATTATTAATAAGCAAACTCTTATAATAGGATTAGCAAGAAACCTTAACAACTTAATAGAACTCTTCAAACAAAATTTTTCCTTGGAAGAAGAGCCTCCAACTGCAGGATATATCACATTTCTTGAACAATGGGATTGTTTCCAATAATATTATAACAAGAGATAGAAGTGATTTACACCTTAAATGTAAATGAAAAAATTGAAGCACAAAATATTACAAACCAAGCTATGTTGTATAAAGAAAGCTCTCAACAAAAAATAGTAAAGTGAGTTAGACAAGCTAAAAAGAAAAGCAAAGGGATTGAGAAATGAGAATTAACAAGAGAGGTATAAGTCAATTGGTGTGATAAACCATGTGAAAAGCACCTCCTATTTATAGGAGAAGAAGGTCAAAAAAAGGGTAATGTAACAATGAGCATTGAAAAGTTTGATTTTCGTGTGTGATTTTCTGCGAGATAATGCATCATAATCAATTATTTTAACCTATGATTGATTATTTTTATCATTAAAAAACACATAACTAAATTTTGCATCCATAGTCGATTATGTAGACTTATGTAATCGATTCTTATATTGTTCTAGAAATACGGAGGTTCACTTTTGCAGTTATAATCGGTTATAGTGTCAGCCATAATCGATTAGTTTATTTGAAAGCTGTCAGAAACAAACAAGACATGTCTTTTTCATATTATAATCAAGACAAATAATTTTATAAGCTTTATAATAAATTATCTTTGAATTGAAGTTTGAAAAATCAATTAAAAACTTTAGTGTGAATAAATTTTAAGAGAGAATCTCAAAATTCATTTTGTACATCATAAAACTTTAGTATTATTTTTCATCTCAAAATTCATTTTGTACATCATAAAAAAATTATGATATTTCTGTCAAGACATGTGTTCACAACATGTACATCTGTAATACGAAATGCAAATTATTCCATTTAATGACTACCATATCATACCTATAACACAATAACTTAACATAAGGAGTACCGTACTATTTGACGTTTTAAAATTTAAAAATTTTATTACCTTTTTACAAATTTAAAGAATTAAAATGGTCGATCCAACTTTTATAATTTCAAATAATAAAATAATGATTTATTCGTATAGACTAATTAATATGGCCCATCTATTATATAGACTAATTTTTTTAAAACAAAATAAAAATAGGTTCAAATATAGAAAAATGAGGTTTTTTTTTCAATTACCCAATTTTGAAAGAAAAAAACATTGAAATGCCCCCCTTTGAATTTTTTTTATCAAAATGCCTCTTTTTTGAAACTAACTATAAGTCGCCATTTGCAATGGCGACTTCCTCAAGGAAGTTCGCATTGCAAATGGAGACTTCCCATAGGAGTTTTTTTAAAAAAAAATTCAGTTTTTTTTTTTTTAATTTTTATTATATATATAATTAATATAATTCATAACAAAAATATGTATATAATTAATATAATTCATAACAAAAATAATAAATATATATATATATATATAATTAACATAATTCATAACAATATATATAATTAATATAATTCATAAAAATATAATTCAAATAACAAAAATAATATATATATATATATAATTAATATAATTCATAAAAATAAAATTACATAAAAATAATTCATAAATAATTCATAAATATAATACATAAATAATTCATAATTCATAATTTATTAAGTACCACATAAATACAAATTTTAAATTATGATAAAATTTTAAATTACATAAATAATTTATTCATAAAAAACCACAAATTTTACAAAAATTAGGATAAAATTAATGTTGAAGGTGACCTCCAGTACCACATTGCTGAGGTTTTCTCACACGTACGGGATTTTGACAACGCCTTGGTACATCACGAGTTTGTTCTTCTTCTTCTTGATCTTCGTCTTCTTGCTGTTGAGGATGTCTAGGAGGAAGTGCTGTAGAAGAACTACTTCCACCTTGAGTCCAGTTGGATATTTGATTCAATAGAGTACATGCATTCCCAAAGCTTGGAATTTGAAAGCTTTGTTGACACATATTATTCAGTAACTGGGTAGCGGACTCAGGTGTATTATAACGAATGTTGAACGTGTTATACAACAAATCCTCTTCGCTTGATGCAAAAGATAGTCAATGATTGTCTTCTTGTTGCGGTTGTTGGCTGTCAAAATTAAATTGTTCCCGTGGCGTGAACCTGTAAGATTGATATGTTGTGTGGGTAAAAGTATGAGGATGTGGTGTTTGGGTAAAGGTTTGAGGAGGCGGTTGAGCTTCAGGAGGTGTTGGTATATAATATTGGTTTTGTTGTGTTGTGTTGGGCATTGATTCTTGAAAAAAAGGTTGGCTAGATTGTGGTGGAGGTTGGGGTGGATTGACACGAGGATCAACCAATTGGTTTTCTATAGAAATAAATCGTTTAGAATTTTGGCAAAACCAAACCCTGTATTCATAACTTGGTTTAAATTCAACATTTAGAGGTTGACCATGAAGAATATGATTCTCTCGTTCATTCCACTCTTTGTTCTCATTTTCGTAGAAAAATGCCCAACTATAGTCAACTTGTTTATGCAAATCTACCTTATGATACTTTTTCATGTTCCTCTGGGGATTTGAAATTTCTTTAGATAGTCCAAATTGTAGTTTCACTCTATCGGTTTGATGCATTTCTATTATGTAGAAACAAATCAAATATGTAGATGCATTCCATAGCCAATTGTCTTCTGGATTATCGTATGTTAGATGTAGGTAGGGCCTCCAGAGAAACTTATATATAACAAGTTTGTTAGTAATATATGCATAAGAAGAAATAAAATAATATAAATAAAGTAATGTTTTAATATATTACATCGTTAACGGTCATGTGATCAATTTTTGATCGATATCCAGCGATATGAAAACGAGGTGTATCGCCAAATTTCATACCCTTTCCACTATATCTACGAAAATAAATTTCAATGTTAGTGAATTAATTAATAGTTTAATAAATATAAAATTTACCTTTTTGCGAACGGAAAATGAGGCTCAAGATTACATATTGGTGCAAAAAATGGCATATGGTACCATGCCCAAGTTTGAAGTAGATGTGAACATCCACCGATACACATAACACCGGGTTCAGATGCACTACACAATTCTCTATAAAGTGTTGCCAAGCACGCTGAACCCCAACTGTATTCTCCCGTCTCTCGCAAATCTCTCAACAAGTGCAACCACATAATATGTACTATGTTGTGGAATTTGTCAAGCATTAATATGCCGCCAATCAATTCTAAAATTTATGCTCTAAAATGTATAATTATTTCTTCATTTGATGATTCGGGAGTTAACATTGAAAATGTTTCTCTTAGCCATTTTAATTTTATAAAATTGCCTTTTCTTTGAGATTCAGGTGGCATGACTCCTAACAAAACTAAAAATTCATTTGTCCATGATACCATAGTTGATCCAGTTACTGTTTTACCCCCAACACGTAAGCCAAGTAGCAATGCAACATCTTCTAATGTTATGGTACATTCACCCGTTGGAAGATGAAACGTGTGGGTTTCAGGTCTCCATCTTTCAACTAAAGCAGTAATAAGTGAATTGTCTATTTTATAACTTTCTATTTGTGATACGTTACCAAACCCGACTTGATGCAACAATGGAACTATTAAAGAATTTGGTGCAACGTGTTTATGGCTAAGTGATCTTAAATTTAGAGATGAATCTTGTAATAAGCAAAGATTAAAAATATATTTCAAGATATTAGAATGAGATGAAGATATATAACAAAAGATTAAAAATATAACAAAAGATATATAACAAAAGATTAAAAATATAACATAAAGTATTGTATTTCTTGCAAAATATTGAATGTGGTGTAGCGCTGATCTGTGATTATCATCATTCCATAACAATGCCATTTAGATGACAATAAAATATTTACTAAGAGCAAAGAAGAAATATAAAGAATAGAAGAGTGAATATATAAAGAAGAGTGAAGAAATATGATCATAAACTTAGCCTATTTATAAAGAAAAAATATGTATACTTGACCAATATAATTCAATGCATGGCTTCACACAAGAAAGTTCTTTGAAAATGTAAAACTCTGGACGGACAAGACTGAATGAATGCATGGATTACACTGGACGGAGAAGACTGAATCGGAGAAGACTGAATGAATGCATATGGCTTCACATTTTTGCAAGTTCCCAACATGGGAATATATTCTGATTCCCTCTAAATCGCCTTTCTTAAAGGCGATTTCTCAAAGTAGTCACGAGGTCGCCTTCTTGAATGGCGACTTGCAGAAGCATTGTCACGAGCTCGCCTTCTTGAATGACGACTTACCACATGCAGCATCAGGAGTTCGCCTTCTTGAATGGTGACTTACCAAGGTAGTCGTGTCATGCATGCAAGTCGTGTCATGCATGTATCAAATAGTTGGCAGCATGTATCAGAAGTGGTTCCGTATAAGTATGAGTTATTGTTTTCATTGCATTTCATCTCAATCTCAATATCTCATTTTGATATTAATGGCACCAAAAAATATAGTTTTCCTGATTTATTACAATGGTGAAATATGTGAAAGACAAGATATTGGTAAATATTTCAAAAGTGACGAAAAAAAAGCTATTCGAGTTCATGTTGGATGCAACCTTACTTGAAGAAAAAAATTGAAGCAAAGTTGAAGTTAGAAAATAAGAAGGTGTCTAATATAATTTTTCGACACCCTGTCTCATTTGGACAAGGCCTAGTTCATTATGAATTGTTAAATGTTGAAGACGAAGAAGATGTTTCACTCATGTTTGATGTTCAGAACACTACAAGAAAAACTGTCTCTACCTACGGCAAATTTTATCTGTACCCACGGAAAGTCCGTAGGTAACGTAAAATTACTTACAAGTTCGTAGCTATTTCGCTCGTAGGAAAATTTTTACCCACGGACAGGCAGTGGGATATACTTACATAATGAACGTCCGTAGGTAGAATGACTTACCGATTCTCCGTGGGTAAAGTAGTCATAGATTTTCCGTGGGTTAAAACCCAGATACTTACCTACGGATAAGTCACAAGTAACACTACTTACGGACAATCCGTAAAAATTATACTGATTTCTATTTGATAATTAAAATGTTATCTATGACATGTCCGTGGGTAAATTATTGTTTACTCATAGAATATTCGTGGGTAATGAAAAAATATATTCATTCGGTTTTGGATTATATTATTTCCTGTATTTTTTTTAATGTATTTTTAAAATAAATTGTAAGCATATTAACACATCATTGTCAAAACAAAGTGAAGTTTTATATAAATAGTATCTTCAAAGTACAAATAGTGACTACCAGAAGTCTCAAAATAAGCACAACTTACAATACCATAATTCTCAAAATAAGCACATTGTCACTACCATAAGTTTAAAAATACACATAACGACACTATCGTAAGAATATATATAGATAATGCCTACAAGTCTAAGCAAAATATGTAGTCATAACTACTAAATAAAACAGACACTAAAATCAGTATTACTACTCGGCGTCATCATTGTTAGACTCATCCTCGTCATAATCTGGATGACGACCACGACGGGAGGACTTAGCTTGTATGGAAGCAACACTTTTTGCCAATGTTGCTACCTGTATCTGAAGCTCTGTAGTGCGCTGCTCTGATTGTTGAACCTCCTCTTGTCGACGTTGCTCGACTTTCCTTAGCTCCTTTCGCGCCTCTCGTGCCTCGTGTTCTACCGCTTTTGCTCGCTCCTCAAATGCTGCTATCTGTGCAGCTATCTCGTTAGAGTGCTGAGACAAGACATTGGTGCAACCTATAGATGGACGAGAATCTACGACTAGACTTGCAACACTTGGTCTATAAAGCGAGGATCTATCTCCAACACCATAAATACGCCCTTTATTCTTTTCCCCAACAGATTGGACCCATATGTCTAAGCGAGCTTCTGCATTAACCATTTGGCTACAACTACTAGATGTTTCCCCACCTTTGGAGGCCTGTTACAACTTACTTTGAAATGTTTCCTTCTCAAATAGAAAATAATATAAGATAATCAAATTACTTTTACAAGAAATACAAATGAAATAATGAATGATTTAATATTTCTTACATATGTTTTTTTTCATCAACCCATGAGTTGTCCTTCTTCTTAGTGTGAGTTTTTAAAAAGACCTCATCCAATGTGGGGTCTCTACCTAACTCCTTAGCCTTACAAAAAATAAAAAACAGCATAACTGTGAATAAGATGAGAGCAACATTTGACCAGCAAAGGAAAACAACAAAATATTTCAGCAAAATAGATCTATGCATTTTGAAACAACAACACAATAAAACAATAAAAATAGGAAATAGTAGGCATGTCCTTGAGCTAAACATTAAATGGTTATACAGTGAAGACTTTGTCATAGAAAATGTACCATCTGAATAGTATGTTCAGCAATGGATATAGATCCACTAGTATGGACAGCTCCTCCTTTAGAAGAAGCACGATTTTTCTTAGCTCGATTTGATATCTCCTTATATGATGGATCCATCCATATCTTCTCAAGATCATTCCAAATAGTTTCACCCATCCAAGTTGGACACTTGCGCTTCTTTCTCACTTGCATCAACATATCAGAAAGACGCATTGATCCTTTTGTATTGATGATATTCTTAATCTGAAAATTGTGCTCAGACAACCAAGCAACTTTCTCCTGCAACATTACATTACAAATAAGTTATAATGTATTAATTAGTATCCACACAAGAGTTGAACTCATTAACAAGATATATAACATAATCAGACATCGAATTTGTCGAACCAGCGTTCCAAAGTTAATTTTGGGATTGCTCCCCGACTAGGATACGAATCAACATATTGTGATGTAATGACTGAGGTGAGTGCCCTCGATGCCACCCTACACGGTAACCACCTGCAAACAATTTTCAAACAACATAAAATTTTAAAAAGTAATTTGAAACGAACCATAAACCTCATGTTGTAATGAAAAGTTAATCGGAACTAGTTACATACCCTCGACCATCCGACCATATGATTGTTCTCCCATCAAGCGCAACCCCATGACTAGAATTAGAGCATCGTGAGCCTTGAGTCTTATTACCAGTAGCAACAGGTGTTGAAGTTGGTGGATTAGCGGAAATTGAAGTATGTCGTGAGGCAACAAATGTTGATGGTTGTGACGGAGAATGATCAACAGTTGGGGAAATGTTGTCTTCTGGGACAAAACCCGGTGTGGGCATCATCACTATAATTGGTTCAGATTGATGCACCTTACTATGTGCGGATGGAAGGATTGCAACTTGTTTGGTAGGAGGCTTAAAATGTTGCTGGGCGGGATGTCGCACATATTGTGAGGTTGGTGTAGTGACATTGGCATCTAGTGGCAATTGATCAATTGTTGCTTGTACCTGCTGAGCTGCTTGAGTTACCTTATGCGGTAAAATTATGTGATTTTTCTTCAAACGAAGCTTGAGTCTAATCTTTTCTTTTGGAGTCATCTATAAAAAAAATAAGATGAATAAAAACAATTAGCACACACAATAGTAAACACAATTTAAGATTATCAACTCTATAATATTAAAGAACCTGCATCTAAAACTAATATATAAAAAAGGTAGAATATGAAGATTTATACAAATAATCAACTGTTATTTATACTTACTAAAAATTCAAACGTCAATTGAAGAATCATCCTCATCTTCATCACCTATTTCACTATCATTATCAATTGGACTATTTGGAACAAACGTTACATTGACTTCTTCATCGCTATGTGTTTCATCATGCAAGCCAACCATTTCTTCAATTTCAGTTAATTGTTCAACATGTGCCATATCTTCATCTTGATATGGCATGTCCACATCGACACCGTCCACCTCTACACGACCCATAGGCTTTGTTTTCATAACTGCAGACAAGTGACGCTTATCAGTTCGTATTTCAGGATAAGGTACATAATACACTTGACTCCGTAGAAATCATCTTCTCCTCTTCCAGTAACCCCTTTTACATAAACTCCACTATTTATGGTTTTCTTACCCTGAGACCAAGCTTTTGTGTGAAATTTGTACCCATTAATGTAGTACTTGTGCCAAGTTTTGACCATTGAGTCAGAACCCCAAGCTAATGATAACAAGTTAGGGTCGGTCACACCATTTTCCTTGTCATTGGCCTATACAAACATGATATTCACAATAGTTAGGTGAGAAGTTCTAATTTATTTGCAACAAACTTCAATAAAGCACTTACATATGCATGAAACCATTCTGGGAATTCTCCATGTATACAAGTTTGAGATATAGGATCTTCTTCAATAATGGAATTAGAGTGCAAAAACGCGCAGGCAATAATGAGAGAATTGTTATTACATATATTTGATAAATATGTGGGGTGTGTGCTTCAGACTTCTTACTCAATATATGGCTTGACCTCGTTGCAATTGATGAGGATGTGTACATGAGCAGATCTTCTTTCAGCATCACTCAACCAATGTGTTTGGGCCTTCCCACTAGGACGTCCTAATTGATTGCTAATTGACAGTGTTGTTGCGACAACATCATTTAATTTTGCAGCTTCATTACGCTGGCTTCTATCAAACAAAGAGATTGTTTTGAAATAGTGGGAACAAAAAAATGTTGTCTCTCGATGTAAGTATGACATACATATTGAGCCCTCCACTCTAGGCTTGTTTTTCACTGTGCGCTTAAAATCACCCATCATTCTGGAAAAATGAAATCTTTAATGGTGAATATAAAATACCTTTCAAATGGATACATAATTCGATATTGAATTGGACCACCAAGTTTTGCCTCATACGAGAGGTGAATTGGAAGATGCTCCATTGAATCAAAGAATCCTTGTGGGAAGATTCTTTGAAGTTTGCATATGATGAATGGAATATTTTCACCCAATTTAACCAATTCATCATGTCTTAAGGTATTGTTGCACAAGCCCTTAAAGAATTGACTTAATTCTGTTAGTGGTTTCCACACATGGTCAGGCAATGAACTAAATGCAAATGGAAGCAAACACTCTATAAATACGTGACAATCGTGGCTTTTCATCCCATTCATTTGTCCTTTATTAACATCTGCACATCTTGCCAAGTTAGAAGCATACCCATCTGGCATCTTAAGCTCCTTTATCCATTTACAAACTTTTTTTGCCTCATTAGACGTAAGGCAATAATTTGCCTTAGGTTTTGTCATTTTTCCATTGTTATGTGGAACCAACTCCAAATCGCTACGTTGGCAAATGATGGCCAAGTCCATTCTTGCTTTTTCATTGTCCTTAGTCTTGTTCTTAACATTCATGACAGTGTTAAACACATTATCAAAGAAATTTTTTCTATGTGCATGACATCTAAATTATGCCTTAATAAATTATCTTTCCAGCATGGAAGATCCCGAAATCTGCTTCGTTTAGTCCAATTATGGCTAACTCCATATCCAAACAATTTAGAAACTGCATTATCTATCACTCGTGGAATATTGTGAACCCAACTCCATATTTCTTCACCAGTCAATATTGGAGGAGGTTCATCCTTAACAACCCTATTTTGCCACCATATTTTAAGGTAAAAGCCTTATTTCCGTCCATACACACTGGACACGCGAACTTACCTTGAGTACTCCATCCAGATAACATGCCATAAGCAGGAATATCGTTAATTGTCCACATTAAGGTTGCCCTCATGACAAAGTTTTGTTTCATGGAAATATCATAAGTCAAAGCCCCTTCACTCCACAACTGTTGAAGCTCGTCTATTAAAGGTTGTAAATACACATCAATGTTTGCTTTTGGGTTAGATGGTCCAGGTATGAGACAAGTCAAAAACATGAATGGTTTAGTCATGCACATTTCGGGCGGGAGATTATACGGGGTCACAACAATAGGTCAACAAGAATATGGGGATGCAGATGCTTGAATGTATGGCGTGAAGCCATCAGAACATAAACCAAGCCTTACATTTCTTGGTTCATTTGCGAAATTTGGATACCTTGCATCAAAATGCTTCCAAGCTTCCCCATCAGACGGATGACGTAAAATGCCTAAACTCGATCTATTATGTTGATGTCATCTCATTTGGGCAGCAATTTCCATTGACGCATACAATCTTTTTAACCTAGGAGTGATTGGCATATAGAACATCCTCTTAACTGGAATGTCTTTGTGGTTACCTATCCCATGCTTACGAGGAACATATCGAGGTTCATGACAAAACCTACACTCTAGATCTGCACTATTATCTTTGTAATACAACATGCACCCTTTAACACAACAATCAATTTTCTCAGACTTCAATCCTAGCATGGTCACCAATTTTTTCGCTTCGTAAATTTTTTTTGGAAGTGAATCCTTAAAAGGACATAGATCTACAAGCATGCTTGCCAAGAAATCAAGACATTTCTGTGGAACATTCCAATTTGATTTGCAGGCTAAAAGTTTCACGCATATTGAAAGTTTTGAATCAGAAGCCCCCTCATATAAGGGTTTGTTTGCAGCAGTTAACAAATCATAAAAGTCCTGAGCATCATCATTTAGGGGCTCTTCAATAATCTCTTCCTCGTTGCCCTCATCACCCATATTTTGGAAGTCATACGTCGGACCGAATGCATCATCGAACATATGTTGCATTAAATTAAATGGATCATCGTTATCAATGTATCCACTACTACTTGGAACATTTTCTGGGTCAATATGTGGGGCTTCTTCACCATGCTCAGTCTAATACCAATAACTTGATTGGAACCCAAACCTATACAAGTGAAGTTTGACTTCACTTGCAGACAATACACCTCTACACATGCAATTGTGACAAGGACATCTGATGCCACCATCTTTTACAAACTGATTTCGACTTATTGCCTTCGTTATAAACTCTTCAACACCTTTTGCGAAGGCTGGTTTCAACCCCCCTCGTTGATCATAAAGTCTATCATATACCCAACTACGATCAAGGTGGTAGCCATCCATATTTTGAAGGACAAACAAATAATGGACGATATCTATACAAATCACAAACAAATTATTACTCAATAAAGTATAGATAACAAAATATAATAAAAAAGTATACATAACAAAATAAAAATGCAATTATAGTGTGCATTATGTTCTGCCATAGTGTGCATTCTGCAATCATAGTGTGCATTCTGCACTCATAAAAATGTAATCATAGTGTGCATTCTGTTCTGCCATAACATGGCCAATGAGTTCTAATCACATTTGAAATACCCTATATTATTGGAAAGCACAAAAACAATTTGAGCAAATAGTGTGCATTAAATTATTTTTTTAGGTAATTAATAGTTGTTTCAAATGTTATGAAATACAGACATAGACAGAATCATCGAACATAATGCTGACGCATAAACATTAATGTCAGATATCAGATACACTTTTAATCTAGAACATGTCATATTTCAAACACGCTTTTAATCTAGAGCGTTACCAATTATTTTATAGAGAGAAAAAAGATATTCACTGCATTGCTTTTACATAATCCAAAAGTAGTAACTTATTAAAGAGTAATTTATTACACAATCCAATAACATCATTCAATTAGAAATTTTCTTTCCTATAAACATATCAATGTGAGAAAAAATATAATCAGAAATAGGGTAAATTCTTATTAAGATCCTATAAGTCTGGATCAAAACTAGATACATGAAGTAGTATAAAATAAAGTAGATACCTAAACAAGTAACCTAAACAATGAGAGTCCAAAATGTAACACCGACACTTAGAATTGAAGATATGTAATTGGTGTAGTCTTGGTATAACCATCCCTCCTGCACTCACTCAATTTAAGGGTAAGAATGTTCAGCTGTTATGTTATACTTCAAGTTACTGCCACACGAGACAAACTAGTTTTATTATATTTGAATAGTTCCTAAGTGTGTAAATTCTCCAAAACATGGTTTGTATATGTGAGGATATGCTTGGAAAGGTCAAAGCTTATCCTGCGAGCAGGCATTATAGTGTCCTATAGCTGTTGGCCCCTAAGCATATGCAATTTACTCTCTTCCATATACTTTCATGTTCGGACAAGGAGAAAATAGTCCTTTGAATTCATCAATGTTGGTAAGCTGTTTCAGTTAGCAATATAGTTATGAATGATGCAAGTCTGAATCCAACATTTGCATTTTTCTATTCTTCCAAATGCTACTAGCACGTCAACATAGATATATTGAGAATATATTATAATCTTTTTTAATTTTCCTTTTCTGGAATTCCAAATGAACACTAAGTTATAAGCAGAAACTTTTAAAGCCGGCTACTGATTTATGACATATAAGTAAGCTTCTCTATCTTATAAAATGGGGGAGTCACATACCATAAAAGAGTCACCATTTCCGCATCTAGCTTTCTGTCCTCAACCCTTTTGCATATCATGGGGTTTGCCAAAATTTTAATTAGAACCCTATAAATGAAATGTTGCTTACAAACGACATTGCCTTGGCTTTGTCTTAGCAAATTTATATGAGATTAGCTATCTATCATTAATCAATTAAGTAAACATATTCCAAGTTATTTAATCTATTTAAATTGCTTTAGAAGGAGACAAAAATCTTGCCAACATGTTTTGATTAGGATCTTACAAACTTAAATTGTGCATTTACTAATTATAAAGCATAACTCAGGAAAGTTAAACCAAGAACAAAATCATTATTAATTTGGACCAAAATTGAAATCATAGTCTACAACTACCAAACCAAAAAAAATAGAAAGAAATTGAAAGCAAGTGCCTTTTCTAAACTTTCTCTACTTATGCATATAGAAACCTAACATTGAAGCGTTACCACATTGGCTATATCCACAGACAAATATAAAAACAGAACATAGGATATATTTAATTAGGATGTGAAACAAACAGTGATACTATTCTAAACTATAACTTTTTATTCACTTTTATAACATAAACCAAGAACACACTTTCATCACTTTCAGTCTAATTTTAAAACATGCTTAATATAACTTGTCATAGTAATTTCAACTAATACATTGTTAACTACAACACAAGAGTAGAAAACATCCCACAATCAGTAACAAAATAAAGGAATTTTCACCAAGTCTAAGCACATATGACACTAAAAGGAAAACTAATTTCGGTAAGACTCGATCTGAATCGTAGTTCAGATTGAAGCCGGTTCAGCGAAGGCGACCGCAAAAGTCACCGAGAGAAGAAGAAGACCCAGGAGCACGATAATAAAGGAAGATAACTTACCCTTGAGAGAGAGCGATCGTCAACAGTCTGGGTTGGCGGGGCGAGTTGGAAGAAGAAGAAGTCTGGGTTTCGCTTGGTTTCTAAATGAGTGGCATTTTTTTGTTTTGTGAATAAATGAGTTGTTTTTTTGTTTTGTTTTGAGAATGAGCTTATACGTTGTTTCTGAATGAGTAAAGTTTTTTTTTTAAAAAAACTCAACACAAACTTTAAAAAAAAAAAATTACTAAAAAAAATAAAAATGACCTACGGGTGAAAAAGAAATTACCTACGGAGAAGTTACAGTTAAAATTACACGAAAAAATTTCACAAAATTTAAGCGGGAGCATCATTTTTTTTTTTCGTTACCCACGGTTTTTTTAATTTTACCTACGGAATAGCCGTCAAAATTAATTAAAAAGAAACCAATTTATTTTATAAAAAAATACCCCCAGTTTTTCCGTAGATAACAACTAATTTAGCTACAGACTGAGATCTGTAGGTAATTTTCCGTAGGTACACAAGTATTTTCTTGTAGTGGAAACAATGGCTGCAACTCGGATCTATCAAGTTATATGTCACGTTTGAGGATAGTAATCCATTATACAATGTTGGTCAACCATCATCCTCAACCACACCTCACCGTGAATACCATTTTCAAACACAAAATTCTGAATCTTACCAACCTAAACCATACAAACCTGAACCATACCAACCCGAACCATACTTTGAGCAGGCCGAATTTTATGAACCAGGACCATCTCAACCTGAACAGTATATTCCACTAAGTGATGTGGCCAATTTTGATCAACAAGAAATAAGTGAGGAGAGTGAAGAAGAAACATACTTTGACGAAGAGGAGGACGAGGAGGAGGAGGAGGACGATCCCAATGGCGACGATCTAGAGACAGAACCTCATGTAATTGCAACGGCATACGATCGACCATTCCATATGCGTAATCTAAACTTGGATTATGCTTACCAATCCTCCGAATTTGATATGCCATCTAATGAACCACCTCCATTAGATGCATCTCTTGAGATTGGAATGAAGTTTAAAAGCAAACCAGATTGTCAACTTGCAATTAAGCATTATCACATTAAACACTCCCTTAATTACCGTGTAGTGAAATATGATCAATAGAGGTATGTAATTAAATGTGTGAATCCACAATGTTTGTTCAAATGCAGAGCTTCGTTAAGCCAAAAAACTAAGCAATGAGTGATTGCTCGTTTGAAGGGGCCCCACAATTGCGCAAATTCATCTCTGTCACAAGACCATACCAAGTTTGACTCTAACATCATATGCGAAAGCATAAAGTCGCTTTTGAAAGCTGGTCCATCATTTAAGTGAAGGTGGTCATTGCACATATTCGGGAACGATACAACTACACAATCACCTATAGAAAGGCATGGATGGCAAAGAACTGGGAAAAGTCATACAATGACCTTCCAAGGTGGTTGTTGGCTATGCAAAAATTTCTTCTAGGAACTATTGTGGAAATGGAAGTATCACATGCATATTCTGATAATACTCTGTTATAGGGATAAAAAAATTTCAAACGACTATTCTGGGCTTTCCCTCCATGCATATCTGGGTTTACATTTTGTAAACCATTTGTCTCAGTAGATGGAACTTGGTTGTACGGAAAAATGGAAACAAAAATACAATTCCCATTGTTTATGCACTTGTGCAAGGTGAGACAGGGGGTGCTTGGAGCTTCTTTTTGAAAAATCTAAGAAGGTATGTAACATCTCTAGTCGACATTTGTTTGATTTCAGATAGACACGAATCTATTAGAAGTGCTTATAATAATCCAAATAATGGTTGGTATGATCTCCGTCAACACATGTGTACTGCATCCGACACATTGCACAAAATTTCATGAGAGAGTTCAAGGACAAGGAACTTCAAAGAAAACTTGTTTGTATGGGTAATAATCTAATTCTTGTTAGTATATATTCTACTTATCAGTTTATCATATTTGATAATTTTTACATCATTTATAACAGGATATGAATTAAATGAACCATCATTCAAATATTACCGCAATGAAATTAGGATGGCAAATCCAGAGGCTTTAAAATGGATCGATAATATCCCCCAGAACAATGGACTATGGCTTATTCTCAAGGTCGATGATGGGGACAGATGACAACAAACATTTCAGAGTCAATCAACGCAGTGCTCAAGGGTATACACAATCTCCCAATCACTGCTTTGGTACAATCAACATACTATAAATTGGGAGTTTTATATGCACAAAGGGGACAACAACATCAAACATCATTAGCTTCTGGTCGAGTATACACAGACGATTGCATGGACAAGATTAAATATGAAGTTGGTAAATCTAATACTCACCAAGTCATGCAATTCGACTGAAATTGTTATTCTTTCATGGTGCACGAAACAGTAAACCCAAGAGAGGTGAAACCAATTGGTCATTTTGATGTCAACCTTCAAAGAAAATGGTGTGATTATGGAAAATTTCAGGCTATACATATTCTTTGTTCACATGTCATAGCCGCGTGTTCTTACGCTCGTCAAAACTATTTAGTGCCTCTACCTGACGTGTACAAGGTTGTTAATGTATTTAACGTCTACAAAGAAAAGTTTCCACCTATACCCAATGAAGGATATTGGCCCACATATGAAGGTGAAACATTGTATCACAATCCTGAAATGCATAGAATTAAAAAAGGTCGTCCAAATAGTACCCGTATTAGAACTGAAATGGACGTTAAAGAAAAAGTACCAAGAAAATGTGGACTATGTCGGTTAACTGGCCATACTCGAAAACATTGTCCAAATGTTACAGCCAGCTCTAGTCAATCTATGTAATTTAAAATTTATATTTATGTATTTTTATGTATTATTATGTAATTTTATGAATTATATTAATTATATATATATATATTATATTTTTTTTATTTATTATGAATTATATTAATTATATATATATATATATATATATATTTGTTATTTTTTTATGAATTATATAAATTATATATATAATAAAAATTAAAAAAAAACTGAATTTTTTTAAAAAAAAACTCCTTTGGGAAGTCGCCATTTGCAATGCGGGCTTCCTTAATTATACTGAAATGCCCCCGTTTAAAAAATTGCAAATGGTGACTTGTAGTTAGTTTCGAAAAAGGGACATTTCGATAAATAAAAAATTTAAAAGGGGACAGTTCAATGTTTTTTTTAAAAATAGGATTATTGAAAAAAAAAAACCGAAAAATGAGTTATTTTCAGGAACCATAAACAAATTTATTTTCTACAAAAATTAAAATTAAAAAGTGATATATGTTTTCCGTAAGGAAAAACAATTTAATTTTACATAGTAAAACAACATGTATATGTTTCTTAAGAATAATTCATATGGTAGCGGTGGAACATTTGATATGCCAAAACATTAATTTGAATTTGAGATTTGCTAATTCTCTAAAATTCGAATATGTAAATTTTGTCGTTACACTCTTATAGAAAAATAATAATTGTATATTAAGAACAAAACTTATTTGTAGTTCTTTGAATGTTTGTGAGGTTTCCTAATTATAACACACAACATGGGTTAGAATATTTGTTTTTTTTTACTCAATGTTCGAATATTTAGTGAAACTTAATTTTTAAATTTCCGATTAAACTTAATTTTGTAATTAATGAAAAACTTAGTTAAATTTAATTAAAAATAATGTAAATATACTGTAGATCAATACTATCTCATCTTTTTAAGTGTCAATTTAGTGTTATTTATACACTAGCAAGAAATCCGTGGTAGATGCTGGGATTGCGTGTTGGTATTTCATAGACATCAAACAAAAATCTAATCTATTTATTGGAGATAAATATTTGTTATGTATTATTTTTTGTATTTTTCTGTATTTATTTCATACTTATCAATAGTAAAGATTTATCTGATATTTTTTTAATGTTCATCAATGATAAATATTTGTCGTGTATTTTTTAATTTATAAATAGCAAATATTTATCTCAATATTTATTTCATACTTATCAATAATAAAGATTTATCTCATATTTTTTAAATGTTCATCAATGATAAATATTTGTCGTGTATTTTTTAATTTATAAATAGCAAATATTTGTCTTGTAATTTTTCATATATGTCTTGTAAACATATATTGTATCATCAGGACTATGCTATCGTTTTGAACTTATGAAGAAAAACAGTAGAATTGCTAAAGAGTTCATACATATATTGAACTGTAATTACAAAAACAATTCAAGGAATATATTTTTTTGGTCAAAGAAAGAAGTTTTAATTTTGGCCTTAAAATTAACAAGTAGAGTTGAAGGGATCATTTCTTCCGTATACGGCATTTGTTTTCTTTCACCATATATTAACTTAACCACCAATCTTGTAGGATCCATGTCTTGCCCTAAATGGAATGAAGAGCCCTCCTTTGCGGTTTGATTTTCCTCTTTTATTCTCTTCCTAAATTCCGCATGCTTCAACCCCCAAAGTTTCTTCTTCTCTAACCCCCACTTCGTCTTGTTATATCTCTATACATTCCACGTCAAGACAAAAGATAATGATGTTACAAAGTTATAATAATGTTATAATGTTGAGTAATCTATTCAACAACAAATGGATGATCGTCATGTGCAGAACTGTACGACTCTACATGATAATCTATGTCTGTCCATGTACCTCACCGATTGGACTCATGAGAGTTATTTTTGTAATACAATTTTTTTTTATAAATAATTTAAAGTGATGAAAAATTGATAAATCGATAAATTGATCCTTAAAATTGTAAAATAATTCATATTTGAGATTATGATGTGATAAGTTAATTGAATATTTGATCTCATATCATTATTATTAAAATTTAGACTAATTTTTCTATGAAATTTAAATATTTAATGAACTAATTTTCTTATGAATTTTAAGTCTTTTATTGATTAATTTGTCCATAATTAGTTCATGCACAACTATAATTACTCAAATTTTTCTCTGAGAATATAAAATTTCATCGGTAGTGTCACATCAAAATATGTAACGACCAAAATTTCAAGGACTAAGTTGACTGATATCTACAATTTTATGGACCAATTTGTCTATTCACTCTTAAAGTGTTATTTCTAACGTAAAATTTACATATATGGTATTTTACCTTTTCTATCAATAGAGTTCTTATATATATATATGGACACTTCTAATTTTGTAACACTTATTTAACACCTCATTTTCTTTTCATCTCTCTTCCTATCACATCTATTAAATCACTCTTTTTATCTCTTTCTCAAGATGTATACTTCATAGGAAGTAGGAACAAAGTTCCATGCAAAGAAGAGTTAATAAGCTCCATGAAAAGGAGATAATTTTTTTCTTCTAAAGAAATATCAAAAAGACTTGAGGCCTCATTAAAACCTCTAAAATCAAAATACCCTTTGAAAAAAGGTATTTAAAGGAAAAAAGAGTACCCTTCATCGTCTTAGTATTAATATAGTTTAAATTTTTTTAGGTACAAAGGTTTTAAGCAATGTGCTACGTTGGTTATCCACACCTCTTAAGTATGACATAAAACATATTTTGATAAAGAATTGGCCAAACAATTGCCCTTTCTGCCTATATTTCTATAAAAAAAACACGGGTCATTTGAGTACTCAAAGCCCAAATTGAATCCAATAGAACTCCAGCATAGCCGCGAAAAACCCTTTTCTTCGTACTCTCTAAAATTTCTTATTAACTGTCCATCTCTAACAGCCTGTGCGCAACCCTACTCGCACATAAAATGCAAGAAAATGAGAGCGCTCATGAATCTATGACGAAGCAACTCAAACCCCAAATTGAGTGGTGAATGGAGGCATCAAAATTCATCATAAAGTAACTTGGAGGTGCAGGACTCTAGTGATTCGATTGACATCTTCAAATCATTTTTTATTACAAACCCATCAAATACTCTATGAAATCGTATCACACCAATGGCCTAATTCAAAAAATATAGAATTGTGTATTCTAACCAATCTGATAAATTAAGGTTGAGCTCGTGTGAAACTTTTGAAGGTGTGACCAATGGTCTTGAAATCATTAGTGCAATAAATTGTTCTTGCAAAGTACCTTTGTTATCATCAAAACAAGATGAAGAAATTGTTCTAAGAACCAACCTGGTTCCAACACACAAGATCTCATGTGTTCCAAAATCAGATTTGGAAGATTGGTCTTGATCCTCTAGGAGATATTCCGCATTATACCCTTGTGGTCTTTGCTTCATGGTCCATAGACCCACCTTTGGGTACCACACGCCCAATCAAAATCTTGAGAAGTACCTTGTACTTAGGTTTTAAGTGCACAAACTTAGAATTCTCCTCAAGATCTTCGAACAACTCCCTATTGATCTTGAATGAGCCAACCCTTGACTCATAACCATTTTTAATCAACATCCCTTCATTTGGACATATGGTAATAGTCGTTAGGGATTGTTGAGTAATCTTGAGAGGAAGCCCTAACATAGTACGAGATACTTCTCCACCCTTGTTTGCATCGATGAATCTCCAAAATACTTTGACTTGAACGTCCAAAGCCACACCTTCTAGGTTAAAGTACTAAAAATACGATTTTCTCATGAATTTCTCATCTCAAGCATTAGTAAACTCCATTTTCATTTCAAAATACGAATCGTAGAATATTTTAAATTTGATCAAGCAATAAAAAGCATTAAGCACAGAGATGAGAAAAATAATTCAATAAACTCATTCATATAACTAGAAATCAAATTAGAAAAATAAGAGTTTCATCTTGTTTCACTCATCCCTAACAAACAGGGTTTTGTTACTCATGATAGAGATAGAAAAGATAGAGATTAGAGAAGAATTACAAGAAAGATTCATGAATGATTTTTTACAAAACTGCTCCAATGGTGTTAGAAACAGACGTCTCTGAGTTTCTCTGTTAGGGCACAAGTCTCCAAACTTCCCAATAGTAAAAAAGATCCTTAAAAAGTGAGAAAAATGTGTTTTAATGTGGTCAATTGCACGCCGCGCGCCCCATGTGACACCCTAAACCCCAAAATAACATTTATAATAATTTATACTAAATTATTTAAAAAAAACTCGCAGCAGATGAAGAAAATATGTTCAAGAAAGTAAAAACTTTTATATCTATTTTAGGATATCACGTTTCTCTAAATACAGATGTAACAGTTCAACTTTGTTCCTTAATTAAAATTCAATGAACTTGATTTAACTAGAATTTCTTGATTTGATTCCCAAAACTTACTAGTACTAAGGTTTTCATATAAAAGTCATTTGTAACTACATAAGTAAAATACACATTACAACTCTTAATTCCTGGTATCACCTATCAAAGCGGGTTTCCTCTCAAACTCGAACTTCAAGACTCAATAACCTGTAATAACTGCGATTTCGCAAACGCAGGGCCAAGCCAGTCAAACACAAACAACGAAGGAGGTGAGTTTTGAAATCATGTGGATAGTATAATACAAGTAAGAAGAACACGCAATTAATCATAAACTAGAATATGACCCGCGCTTTGCGCGGGTTTAATTTTAAATTTTTTATAAGGTGATATATATATAATATTAATCTTGTAAATTTTTAAAGTTATAAAAAAATACGATAAAAGATATTGTAGAGTGTGTAATTAAATGAGTATTTTTACTCCTAAAAAAATTAAAGAACAATGTCTTGTAAAAGTTTAATCATAAAAAAAATTAACAATTTTATAACCGTTTCAAGTTAGATTTGAACTTTATTTACAATATCAAATTTGTACCATTTAGCTAATTTTTGATGGTCTATAGACATAAAATATTAACTATGATTTAAAAGATAAATTATATAATTGATAATCGTAAACTCTATTTTTATTACATGTAGGAATTTTTAAAATTTTAACATTTTTTCCTACACATATTAAAAAAATTCGAAATAATGCCCATGGTAAATATATGCAT
>JBBPBP010009777.1:33004624-33023478 GCA_037974735.1 Cicer chorassanicum | reverse complement strand
AAATTATATCTCTCTATTTGATTTTAAATATTAATTTTGGCCTAATTCGTAGATATTATACAATTTTATCCTTAGAAAAAATGTGTTGGGTTGTACAAAAAAAACAATTTACTACTTGAAAAAAGTTAAAAATATACATCACAATATCAATATTTCAAAAAATACATAAATTTTTCTCTAAGTCCATATCAGTAATGATATAATAAGAAAAAAATAGAAAAACAAATTGTTGGCCTAATTCTAAATTATATCTCTCTATTTGGAGTGTCAAATAATTGATATTTATTGTATTGTAATTGGTAACTTATGACACATGAATACTTCCACAAAATATGGGGAAAAGGTATTTAGAAAGTGAATAGGAAAACTTTCTATGAAGATCTACACGTCAACTTTTTAGCTAAGATGACAAATGTTTGCATACGTGGAGAAATAGGATGAGGTGGCAGTGGAGTCTGTTTTAAATATATATATATATATATAATAGATAAAAATATACATAACAATATCAATATTTCGGAAAATACATAAATTTTTCTCTAAGTCCATATCAGAAATGGTATAATAAGAAAAAATAGAAAAACAAATTGTTTCCTAATTCTAAATTATATCTCTCTATTTGATTTTAAATATTAATTTTGGCCTAATTCGTAGATATTATACGATTTTGTCCTTAGAAAAAATGTGTTGGGTTGTAAAAAAAAAACAATTTACAACTTGAAAAAGTTAAAAATATACATAACAATATCAATATTTCAGAAAATACATAAATTTTTCTCTAAGTCCAAATCAGGAATGATATAATAAGAAAAAATAGAAAAACAAATTGTTTCCTAATTCTAAATTATATCTCTCATAAATTTTTCTCTAAGTCCATATCAGTAATGGTATAATAAGAAAAAATAGAAAAACAAATTGTTGGCCTAATTCTAAATTATATCTCGCTATTTGGAGGACCAATAAGTGTCAAATAATTGATATTTATTGTATTGTAATTGGTAACTTATGGCACATGAATATGGGGAAAAGGTATTTAGAAAATGAATAGGAAAACTCTTTATGAAGAAGTACACGTCAGCTTTTTAGCTGATGTGGCAAATGTTCGCATACGTGGAGAAATAGGATGAGGTAGCAGCGGAGTTTGTTTTAAATATATACTAGAATATGACCCGCGCGTTGCGCGGGTTTAATTTTAATTTTTTTATAAGGTGATATATATATATATTAATCTTGTAATATTTTAAAGTTATAAAAAAATGCGATAAAAGATATTGTAGAGTTTGTAATTAAATGAGTATTATAGACATAAAATATTAACCATGATTTAAAAGATAAATTATATAATTGATAATTGTAAACTCTATTTTTATTAAAGTATATAAGTTATGTAGGAATTTTTAAAATTTTAACATTTTTTCCTACACATATTAAAAAAAAAATTGAAATAATGCTCATGGTAAATATATGCATTGATAACTAATAAAAGAAACAAAACACAAATTTTTTTATTAGATTGACTAATTGTTATTTGTTTTGGTAAATATATGTGATGACACAATAATAAAAAAAATACAAAAGTTGTACATTGACTATTTTTAATGTCTAAATAAATATTTAAAAGTGTTTGAACATTTTATCAACTATATTGGTAACATTTATTAAAATATTGTGTATCAAAATTTACTTATTTAATTTGATTTACACCCGATTTCACGATTTCTAAATAAATAATTTAATTTTATTAAATTATTTTTTTTTCAGTAATGATACTATATAATATTCAATTTGAAAATATTTATGGAGGAATAACCATTATCAATAATAATGGAGGACAAATAATTGATATTTATTGTATTAAAATTGATAACTTATGGCACATGAATTGGTAATTTATTGTATTGATTGATATTGATTATAGATACTGGATTTTGGGGCAGATTTGGATTTGAGTAACCGTTATCAATAATAATGGAGGACAAATAATTGATATTTATTGTATTGAAATTGGTAACTTATGGCACATGAATTGGTAATTTATTGATTGGTCAGGAGAGATATTCGGATTGGTCAGGAGAGAGGGCAAAAGCTCGTTAGAAAGTGAATAGAGAACTCTCTAGGAAGATGTCCACATCAGCTTTTTAGCTGAGGTGGCAAATATTCGCTTACGTGGAGAAAATAGCATGAGGTGGCAGGAGTCTCTTTTAATTATATATAATAGATAAACCGTATCATTAGACAAACATTCTTTCAAGGAAAACATATCATTATAAAGTCAAAACCAAGGAAAATCAATACATTTCACAATAACATCAAATCATCTAAGAAATTATCATCGCACACAATACATATTAATCACAACAAACAATCACACAAAAATGCAATGTTATGCATGAGCTTAGACTCTACTTCACACTGTGGTACCATTCTAACTCTGAAGTACTTGGTTAGGAGGCCATGATACTATGCCACCATTCTGGTGGACGGACAATTCAAATTGGCCCTGTCCTCATAGATCCCCTCAACTCAACCCGAGACACATATACGCGACAGTCGAGGTAAACGTGTGTTGCATGGTAGCTCCCGACATTTGGAGTGCTACCTCCAAGTCACCTAGGAATTCTCCACCCGAATACCTCCAAGGTCTAACAATCTTGCCTTAAGGCTCAACAGTAGACCGCCACGATCAGGCTCAATTCAGTTGTACTTCCCTGGAATCACTAGGCTTGTCAGGCCCTACCTATATGATGACAAAATAATCTCCACTTCACAAATTTTCAATATTTATTTTCTCCCCTCGTTGGCCTATGATACTCCATTAAGACCGCCATCTCAAACACAAATTGGAATCACAATTATTTCATCAGGGGTTACTTCAATATTTTCATCACAAATTCATAACATGACTATTATAAATCACACATCATCATTACATAACTTATCACAAATTTAGAGCATCACTATCATCAATCGTACTTCATCACATAAACTTATCAAAGATTTATAAAATAACAATTATCATTCTTGCATCATCATCACATAAAATTATCACAACACATCCATCTTTTATTATCAGATCGCATAAACTCATCTAATCAAACATATACGTAAAATTAATTTGACACTCAATATCACAATAACATCAATCGTACCTCATCACATAAACTTATCACAAATTTATGAAATAACAATTATTATTCATACATCATCATCATCACATAAAACTATCACAACAGATCCATATTTTATTATCATATCACATAATCTCATCTAATCAAACATATACATAAAATTAATTCGACACTCAATATCACAATAAAATCAAATACCACACATTTAAAGAAATTAAATCAATCAACACCTTACAAATTTCTATTCTATATTTTAATCTCACAATTTCCATATTTGCACATTAATTAATTTATCCCTCAAAGGGCTACTGCCGTACGTAGCAAGCCCCAGATGAATCGTTGGAAAATACGGTTTTCTCGTTCATCTCACAATATATTACACTCATGAATTCAAACGCTCTCTCACCCCTTACCTTATTTCGACGCTTTTACACACGAATAAGATTCCATGCGCAAACAGTCTTTGCTCTTTGACTCTTTGTCCTTCAATCGATCATAAATCAATAAAAAAAAAAAACCAATCAATGGATAATATAGCCACTTTTTTCACGATCGTTTTGGCGTTGGTTTCACTCAAATCGGAATTACGGTGAAGAAGAACGATACAAAATAAGGAATTTTATAAACGGAGAAGTCAGGTATTTTAGAGAGAAATTGGGATGGTTAAAAATCTGAGGAAGTATGTTTATTTGACAAGCTAAAAGAATAAAACAATATACTGAAATTTGGACGGAGAAAATTTTCTGGAATAGTTATCGATCACCGGTGCCAAATGATAGGTTGTTGTTGTGGCGGATGTTGAAGCTCCCTTTCTTATTTTTTTTAGGGTTCACATGGGTCAAACTCATTGGTCTCCTTATTTATTCTATGTTTTACTACTATTATTTTTATTTTGCTAAAACAAAATTAATTGTTACTTAATCTCATTTTTAATACTCTTCCAAACATCATTAAATTTTCAAAACATTACTAATATTTCATAACTAATATATGACAAATTAGAGTAATTAAAATAATTAACCTTTTTAAAAAAATACATATTATTAACAACCCAAACTCTCATATTCAAATTAATCACTATAATTATACTTATTTTTCAAAATACTCACGTTATAATAATACTATCATTAGAGAATAGTCAAAATTATAAAATAAATAAATATAACAATAATATTTTATGTTAATTACTAAATCATAATAAATATATATATATAAAATCACAATTCCAAAATAAGTATATAAAAATAAAGAAAATCAAACATAATATTACTACTATCTCAAGATAATTATTTATAAAATAAATAATTAAAATAAGATATATTTAGAAATAATTAAATATAATTAAGTGCACATACATTTAATATTAGTCAAACACACGAGAAAATATCATATTAATTACCAACTCACATATACACGTAAAATCTCCTAAATCTTATTCTTTAAAATATTTATACTAATATACTATTATTTTTAGAAAAATATATAAAATAATAAAATATAACATTTATTGTTCATATAACATATTTGGTCAAATATGTACAAGATTACCACATCATAGAAAACACACCTATAAAGAAAATTAATCATAAAACTAATCATTATATATTCCAAAATAATTTTAACACCAAATTAATTATCTAAAATCCTATTTAATTAATAAAATAGTTTATTATAAAATTTGGAGTGTTACACCCCAGGCGCGCTTCAGGCGCACCTGGATAGAATCTGGATGTGAAAATATTGTGGAAATGCGCCTCGGGGCGCTTCAAGCGCACATCATCTTCTATTTAACGTTTAGTGTATTTTTCACCTCTTTTGTGTCCGAATTGGGTTCCGATGTCTTCACGAAATTTGTAGCTATAGATCTTAGCTTTCATTTGCACTTGATTTAACTCCAATTGGACATCTAAATCTCCAGATATGGCTTAAATACTCCACATAGGTCATTTTGATTTCTCACCAAAATTCAACACTGCACTAAAACAAAGAAACAACACAAAACTACGAGAAATCTCTACTTGATCAAGGAAATAAGAACATAAATATTTCATTAAATCCAAGAACTAAAATCAACAAAATATATCAAATAACTCCTTAAATTACTAATGATTAGAGATAAATAAGACTGCAAACAATGAAAAGTATGCATATGATGAAGATTCATCATGAATCTACTATCACCCTATGTTTGTAGCTATTAGGACCTACGACCGAGCTTGGATACCAACTTTGTCACGACCCGCAAAATAAACGTCGTGACCAGCGCACAAGCTGTATTCCTAGCCTGGCAAGTCTATCAACTAACTTAACGGTTAAGCAATTAAATAGTTCTAAATAACCGTTTAGAAAATATATATAGTTTTTCTCGAAATTTCGACTGAGTATCCTCTGTAACTTCAACGTTCCCAAATTTATAAATTCATGTTTAAACGTTTAACTCAATCATAATTCACAAAGCATGATCTAAATATTTAATACATTTTCCAAAAAAAAAAACTTTCTAGACTCAAAATAGCGGTAAAATACATCACGACTCAACAGACTTTACAAAAAGGGTCCTCGATCAAATAGGGCTACCAAAAAAAATATGAGCGAGACTTGAATCTACAAACAGCTTGCTACTTAGCTGCGTGTGAATTTGAAAAAATAAACAACATGAAGGGGTAAGTCACAAATACTTAGTGAGGAGATAACAACCACCACCAACTAGAAGGGAAACACAAAAAGGCACAAATAATTGTTTTACAACCTTGTGGCAATTATGTAAAATAATACTACCTGAAAATCTAGATAATTCTCAAATAAAGTATACACATATAAAACAAGTAAATATACAAATTCTTGAGAACCAAGAGGCGGATTCATCTCATTGATAGCCCTTTTCTCCTAAGGGTGGCTTTTCCCTTAGGGGTGGCTCCATCTAACGGATAGCTCTCTCCTCTCAATCCCGCAACGCATCATCATGCATCAATTAGGGAGCTTACGTTGATAGCCCTCTCCTCCTATAGATAACACCTCTCATAGGGGCGGCTCCATCTAACGGATAACTCTCCCTAATCAAAACGATGTAACTAGGTGCACCTACCGCCGTTAACGATTTCGTAATTATAACAACAATTTTCAAAACACATATTAAAAAATCATCTCTCATGTCATCGTAACTCATGGAAAACATATTCAACTATATAACAATTCAATATTTAAATACTTTATAACTCCTAAATAATCAAACTACTAACATATTATATAACAAGAACCATGAAAATAAATAAATGATGAAATCGAGAAAAATTTAAAGGTTGTGTTCCAAATTTTGAAATAATTACTTTAACATAGAAAATGAGTAAAATAATAATTATAGCAAAATAAAAATAAATGACAATGATCGTCGTCTACTCACCAATATGGAGAATCGCCTAAGTTTGTTCTCCAACAACTCCTAGAGTAGCAGGCAGAACCTCAGCTGACAAATCTAAGTATAAAAAATATTCTCAAGACTTTAGAAAAATTATTCTAAAGTTTAGGCAACTCTAGGAAAGCATAAAAATCTTTTAAATCTACTCTACGCACAAAAATATGATTTTTAACCAAAACTACATTTTTCTAGAGATTCATACTAGCATTAGAGTTGTGTATTTACCTCAAAGAGTCTAAATAAACAACTTTCAAGAAATGGGTACCCTTCTCCTTCTTTAGAGCACAAATCCTAACCCAAAATCATAATCAAGAGCATTTGTAAGGGTATGAGAAGTTATGCTTTCGGAAATGCTAAATTCATTTTTAAGGATTGAGAGTTTATATGTTGTAGATGAGAAGAAGTAAGGAGAAAGAAAGAAGAAAAAAAAACTAAAAAAATGGGGGGAGGATTGTGTTTGTGTCGAGAGAGAGAAGAAAGAGGGAAAAGTGAAGTGGAAAATGAAGTGAGGTAGAGTTGGTTTGGTTTTAATTTATTTATTACTAATATATATATATATATATATATATATATATATATATATATATATATATATATATATTAAAAATGAAAAAGTAAAAAAAATGAAACAGTGCATTTCAGGTTTTTTTTTAAAACACCAAAGAGAAGAAAAGTCTAAATAGGCTAGGGAAAGGTAGAAATCAAAAAATTAGTTTTAACGAAACTAATCTAAGGTCTAATACAAAAAAGAACACATGTAATAAAAACAAGGACTAGACAAAATGGAGAAGGACAAATAATTTGTATCATAAAAAAAACACATGAATAAGAAATGACTTCTCAAACACATAGATAAACAAAAAAAAACAAAAAAACCCATGAACAAGAAATGACTTATGAGACACATATATAAACCCAAAAAAACACCAACATGCAAAACGAAATAAAACTACTTCCTAGATACACAAAGACAAAGCAGTAGAGAAAGAGAAGGGATGCAAAGAGTTTTAAACTAGTTCACAACAGATTATTATTGATATATCTAAGCTTTCCCTTATGTAACACCGTAATTTTCATGTTTCCATCTTAGCCTAAGTATCCAATAGAGATATACATTAAGTTACTTGAAAAAAAATGTATTAGTAGGAATATTTTAGTGTTAAGGTGTATGTTTGAATCTAGGTGATTTGGTATTATATTATTATATACCTTTTTCAATTCTTGAAAATTTCTCTAGCAATAATTGTGCAATGTTAGTACCATATCTCCGGTTACACTCATCCAATTAATATGATTCTTATGTCCTTACAAATATAATGTATTTATGTGTAGGATGTAATGCGTGTATGATGTAATGCGTGTCAAAAACCATATTGTTTTGGTTGAATTATCTGTGTGACTCTTAAGTTCACTATGCGATACAGTGCAAATCAAACCAGTACTAAAGGGTTTAAATTAGATTGAGACAAAATCCTAGTCTCCATGAGTTCGTCTTTCTCAAATCTTCAAGAAACCATCTCTCTTAGATTCTTGATTACCCAACTAAAAGAAGGCTATTTATCTCATCCAAAATAGTTTATGACCAATTTTCACTTATTCATAAGAACCTATTTTCACATTCTATTATTCATCCTTGTTATGACTCCTTGTTACTAATTTCTATGATTCCACCAATTGTGTCTTGGAGAAATCAACATTTTTCCATTATTGATGTTGTTTTCCTTTGGTTCATGCCATCACAGTTTTCTGTTGGTAAAAATGACATCGTTTATGGATTCATTGCGTCAAAACTTTTAAAAAGCACTATTTTTTTACATATTTTAGTGAAGTTGACCTTGAAACCTGTCAGACTTTTTTTGGTTATTTTTTTTGTCATTTTGACTTTGTTTTTACTCCTAATAATTTTAATAATTATTTCATACTAATTTTAATTACTCTCATAATTTATCAATTGAGTTTTGATTATTCAGTGAACCTGTCATATTGAACAATTTATTCTCCGGATTATTTGTTGCATGCTTTGGCGTTGCTGAAAACTCTTTAAATATTTGTATCGTATGAGATCGTCAATCATGGTAAGGGTGAAATGTTAATTCATTTAAATATGTGAGTATACACCAATGGATGAAAAAGAATGTCATAGTCCCACAATATTCGGAGCTCACCAATGTTAGGAATAGTGTCGGATTTGAAATGAGTTTTAGAAACGTTCATATGTTTCATGAGTGTTTATATCGAATAATGATATGTCTGTTATATATTGATGTTCATTAGAGGTGAAAAATTGTGAATGAGTTGTTATAATTTGTATAATTGTAGAAAGATTACTAAATGTTAATGAGCTGATAATAGTCTATGATAAATTATGTTTATATATGAATTAGTCGTTATATGATATGTTATTAGAATGATGCGCTACGTTGATTGATTTACGATGTGATGTATTAGTGATGATTTGATGTATGTGTGTCAATTGATGTTGGATGATATGGTTTAGTGGTTTTGTATTTTTTTTTTATCTTCATGTAAGATCGGAATAAAATGTTTTATAAAATATTAATTAGCTTTATATTTATAGTGACAGGAAAATTTAAATGTAGGTTGGAAGAATTGACCCGAAAACAACTTCACAAGGAACTCCTCCACCAAATGAATTAGATGTGTGGTGTGAGGTTGCAGGAATAAAAAAAGGACGAGTATATGGTCTCGGAATGGAATCTACTGTATTATTAGGGAGACTATGCTATCGTGGGTCATGTTCTTCATCAACAGAGTTGACTCAAAGACATGAATTTGAAGAAATGAGAAATGAAAGAGATCAACTTTGAGAGAAATTGGCTAATACAAACAGAGCAGTTGAGCGCAACAACCACTTGATAAAACAACTGATGGATAGCTTGAACTTTAAACCCATACCATATACTAGAGATCAAATTCATGAAGATGGGATTGGTGATAATGATGATGAGATTGGTGATCATGATGCTAGTGATTTTGATGATGAGATTGGTGATAATGATGCTCGTGATCATGAGGATGAAGAGTTAGATGGATAGTGATAAGTTAATCTGAAGAACCAATATGTTGCAATTTGTTATGACTAAATATATTATGTTAAAACTAAAATTTTATTTGTATTATTTTGAGTACTTAAAAATATTACTTAAATATATTATGTTCTTTAGTTATATACATTGAAATGATTAATGCTTTTAAATGATTTTAAATGATTTTTGTGTATGAATTTTTTAGATATTGAAAACAAATTAAAAAATTGTTTTTATTGTTCTTTTGGACATTAAAGTAATGTATTTAAAAAAAACGGTAATATTTAGAGACGGAATTGGTGACCAAATATTTAATAAAAATAACAATTTATGTCACAAATTTCTTCTCTAAATCGGTCGTTAATGAAATAGAAAATTAATTCAAAGTGGTTGTTAAATTAGTCTCAAAGTTTAGTCACTAATTCAGTCTCAAAAATTGGTCACAAAATCGGTTACAAAATTCAGTCACTAAATCGGTCACAAAATTCGGTCACTAAATCACTCACTAAATTTGGTCGCTGATTTGGTCGCAACAGCTAGCGATTAGCAGTTTACCTACTGATTTAAATTGGTCACTATATCGGTCGCTATTGGATTTAGTGATCAATTTTCTCCATTTAGTGACCGAAAAATTGGTCTCTAAAAGCGCTTTTTTTAGTAGTGTGGGTTGATAAATTGATGAATAAGAATTATAATTATGTTTATGAAGATGTGAAAATTTATAATAATGTGAAGATTTATAATGATGTGATGATTTATGATGACGTGAAGATTTATAATAATATGATGATGTGATGATTTATGATGATGCACGAGAGTTGATGAACTTTGATGAAAATATGTTGTTGAGAATGATTTATCCATCCCCATAATAGTCCTTCGTGAGGTAAGAGTGACATAGGGAGATGAAAGGAGAAATATATATATATGTCAGTAATACCCAAAGTGATGTAAACAAATGCTCTAATGACCAATATGATGGGAGTTTGCATTCATGACGTTAGAAGATCTAAGCAACACATTGATGTTGAGAAATGCAATTCTATTGGGTCTTATATGTGACACTCATAGGAGCATGAGAGGCTCGGGTGGGGAATGACTATATGGTTTGGAGGGATATCTCTAATTTCACGAGCTACCACGCAACACATCAACAATTTGACTAAACGATAAGACTGATCTGCGGAATTTAATATTGATACTAAGTTATTGAGTTTATTATTGCTACATATATATATGATGTCTATGTGATTATTTGTTGTTATGATACTATATCTTGTGATTAATGATGCTTATATGAATATTTGTTACCATAATTAACATGATTGATATTTATATAAAGGCTTATATGCTTGTTGATAGCGCTTTTCATTAAAATATGTACTCTATTTATTACAAAACTAGAAATATTCAGAATTTTTATGTAAAACGTGATTTAAATATATAAAATTTTGATGTAAACTTACGTTCTATTTAAAGATCGAATATATATAGTGTCAAAAAAATTCATAATACAGAATATCAAAAAAAATAAAATATATATATATATATATAATTTGTTATATAAAGATACAAACAGTACGCAAATATCCTTTTTAACCGCCAAAATGCGCGTTTGTATAAAAAAAACACAAAGAACAACCAAAATGAGCGTAAGTGCCTTATTTGGACATTGTTCCAATTAGCAATTAACAGTTCATAATCATAACAAAATTTGCCCTTATTTGACTTGATCAAGACCCATCTATCTTCAAATAAATACCTGATGAATTCCATTGAAGTTTCCTTGAAGCTAGGATATCTTGAATCAATACTTATAAGAAAATACAAATTTATCATCAAGTAATATCCTAGATTCCTATATAGTTTAAATTAAATACCCCGTCATATATTTGACAAGAAAATTACCACCCTCTTCCAGAAGGCATTAAAAGGTGATTTAAACAAACATCTTGATTAAAGAATTGAAGGCTTTTGAATATTTCTCTATTTTTCAAGGGTTAGTCTCATCTATTAAATCATCCATGGAACGAAAGGGGGTAAGCCTAAATCTGCCTATATTGATCAATATTTGAAGGATGAAGTTATTCTTTTTCAGTTATTATTATACGAGCTTATTTGATTATGTTTTGATTTTGAGGATTTGAAGTATATTTTGTAGAATAGTTTTTAAAATAATAATGTTTCAAATAAGTAGTATTTGTTTTGATTGTTTTTTTAATTTACAAACAAGTAAATAAGAAAATATTTATAAAAAAAAGTTTTATAGAACAAGCTTTTTTGAAAAAAATATAATTTAAACCTAAATATTTTTTTATAAAATAAATCAAACAATCCCTTAATAATTATATTAAAAAACTCCCTTATATTGCATAAATAATTTTTAATTTAAAAGGAGCTAATATATGACAAAATAGATTTTTTTTTTTTATTATTAACAATTCAATGTATGTTGTAATTTATGTTTGTTTTGTCATGAAATTGAAGATCTCATTCTTATTTAATAGTCTCTTGCAACTTAAATTTTTTTCATTTTACGTTTCCATTATGGTCTCAATCTCATAATTAATTGTTGCTTTGAGATAATATATACATGAAGTTTTAGGAAATGAATCCCTTACAGCTATTGTAATGAATCCTAAATATCTAACCGTTTTTTCTGGATATGCAGCAAGGTTCCTCACCATTTTCATCTTATCACCATATATATTGTCATTTATACTATATATTGCAGACAATATATAGATTTAATTCTCCATTATCGATGGAACATAGGAAATATCCAGTTTAAACTTAGCAGTAATCAACCTGTCAAAAAAAAACTTAGCATTAATCAACTTCATTAAAAGGAATGCAAAATGCACATATTTATAGGCCACCTAATTATTTTTTCTAGTTAATGAGTTTTTTTTTTTACTTTGCCTCAATATTTGAGTCTTGGGCTTGTATTGGTTGATGTGTGTTAATTACGGGGGTATTAACCAATACAAGAGTAAGATGATTGATAATCATTTTTTAAAAATACTGAGCCACAAAACAAACAAACCCCAAGTGCGGAGAAAAGAGAGGTTTGAATTTGCATTCTAGCATATCAAATGTCTCTCTCACCTTTTAATTAACACGAATTGAACATACAAGACTATTATTGTCTAGTATCTAAATAACTACTAAAAAACCATCAATAAAAATTAGACATATAATATTATTCTCTTTTTTGTGGATAATTGGGAGACACGTCGTAATATAAAGACTTTTTTTAAAAAAAATTAACAATAATTTAACCATTTTATAATTAAATGTTGGAGTTTGAAACCTTCAACTTGTAATGGTTAATGTGCGTTGATCAAGGGGGTACTAACCAATACAAGTGAAGGGGTTTACACTCAAAATAAATTATATATATAAAAATCTCTATGCAATTTAATTTCATAAAATGATAAACAAATCAAATTACTAATTAGCTAACATAAAATATGCTATGTGCAGAAGAAGCCTGTTACTAAGATGTCTGTGCCACAATTTGGAGGGTGGGAACATAAGCCTCAAGGAGTTCCTACAGACTACTCCATGGTGTTCAACATGGCTCGTGAAAACAAGAAGCATCATAAAACAGACTTGACTGAAGTTAAGCGTCTTAGCGTTGGAAATGATCAAAGGGTTGCATCCAATACTACGAATCATCACCATGGTCGTGTTCATGGTCATGGTCATGGTCATAGTCACGGTCATAATCATGGTCATGGTCCTAGTCATGGTCATGGTCCTGTTCCTGAACATAGTTACCCTCATCACGCTCATGCAGATCCTCCTATCACGGTGAGACATGATATTAGTTGTTAGTATTTCAATTATATATTAATTTCTTATTGCATGCATGTGGCTTTTCTTGTTGAGGTTTTGTGCATGCTTGTGGCTTTTCTTGTTGAGGTTTTGATTTTCAACGATAACTTAATATAACCCTTTGAACAATTACTCCACCTAGCATTGGTCCATACCCCCTTATCAACGCACGTGGATCAATGTTAGGTGCAGTATTGTCAAAGGCAACGATATAAAATAATACACCTTATATTCAATAATAAAAAAAAACATACCTTACTATTATAATTTCATCATCAACAAAAAAGTAAATATTTTAATATTAATTTGGCCATGTAAATAGATTATTTTTTTTTAATCTTTGTAAAAAAATAAAATTTTTGTCATTTCAAGATATATAAAAAAAAAATTGTCCTTAATTGTATAATCGAAGGAAAAATAAATAAATAAAAAGTGTAAAATAGGTACTTTAACTCAAGATAATAAGTTACAAAAGTATCATAAAAATTAGACTATCCTAAATAATTACTACACCAATATGAATGAATAACACATGAATGCCTCCCTTCATTATTACTAATAAACCATCCCCCAAATAAAAATTTAAATAAGAGCAAACAACCCAACACAACTAGTAACCACATCCTCAAACAAAATATTTCTTAATAACCAGATACACCAAAAAAAAAACCTAACCATATTAAGTGTCTAACTTTATGCTAATGTTTCCCAAAGCTACCATAACTTTGTTGCAAGAAATGACCAACACAATCTTCTAATGATATCCCACCAATACCAAATCAATCAAAAATTTTACATAAAACAACACAACAAAAACTTACAATCAATTAAAAGATGAGGTTTTGTGAAGAGATGAATCACTCCGAGAACTAAGACACACCCGAGCCAAATATTCATTCACAAATGATGTTGTTTCCATAAGCTTCTCCCAATACTCAGAGCAAAAATGTTACTCTTAAGAAAATATCCTTAGAACAGATTTAACTGTCCACAAGTTATCAACAAATTCTTACAAAACAACAATATATCACTCACAAAATGAAAAATTGAAAAAGAGATTTCCTCATTTGCACTTAACTACACAACAAAACAAAGATTAATTGTTTGTTTCACAAGAGCTTCCAACCCTCATTGACTATTAAAAACAAAAATGAAGTCAAAGGATCCCTTGCCTAAGACCCTACTCAACCACAAACTCATTCGCACGACTACCATTGACTAAGGCGAATATAGATGGTGAGCAAACTCAAGCATTCATTCAACCCTTCCAAACACAATTGAACTCAAGTTGATTTATCATTTATATAATCCAAAATTTCAATATTATTGTGTCATAAGCACGGTCAAAGTCAACTTTCATAATGATGCAATCGTTTTTTCTCCTTGTTTATATTGGAATTCATACTAAAACATGTAGTATGTAGAATATTTGCTTTATTCCCTCGAATATATGAGTTACATAAGGACTCAAATGAATACTACGCATATATTTCAGAGTCCAATTCTAATATGTACAAATTTTGTAGAAATAAAACAAAACAACAAGTATCAAAACAAAATATGATCTATTTTGTAGTGAGAAAAAAATCAGCAATCAAAAAATTAAATAGAGAAATAAAATGTATCACTTCTTTGTCATTAAAGTTTTTCTTAAACCATGGTTTCTAGTAGCTTTTATTATCAAACCAACAAATACCTTCTTTAGTAGTAAAGGAAATAAATAAAGTGTGTGTGAGAAAGATGAGAGGGAAAAAAAGAGAAAGAAGGAGTATGAGAAACCAAATACATTATTATAGATTCGGTGCTAACAATTTATAACTCATATATGTTGTTTATGATTTTGCAGGGGAGAAGGAACATGTTATCATACATGAATTGCTTTAGTAGACCTTGATATGATAAGAACCGAAACCACTCCATCATTTTAAAATCTTAGTCTTGGGCTTATTCTATTAAATGTACGAGGAATATATGACTTTGTAATATTATCTACACATAAATAAGAGACAAGTTTGTTAGAAATTTCTTGACCTAACCAACAACTTCTATGATATGATCTGTCATGTATATTGTTCCTTACAATAATGAACTCTTTTATTCTCATTTGTTACATTTCTAATGTTTTCTACACAAACACTAATTAATAAATAACTTTATTGTTACATTAAATATAAAAAATGATAACTGTGAAAGGATTTGTCATTCTTATAGTGTTGATCCTTATCAAATTGTAGATTTACTTCACTGGCTAGTTTTCTAATTTTTCTCTAGGGGTATATGTGGGTTGGGTTGGGCTAGTTTTGACAAAACCCGATGCTTGACCCGATCGATTATCTTTGGATTGGGTTAAGTTCTAAACCCGTATTTTTTTCATTTAACCCGAACCGAACCGACCCGATCAAGAACGAGTTGGGTTGGGTTGGCGGGTTATACATAAATAATAATCTGTTTTTTATTTTACAGGAAAATATATTAAATGAAAATATACTTAATCCATAAATGTCTCAAAAACTATAAAATTTCAATCACATCATTCAATTCATTAAAAAAATCATCAACCTCTCACAAAAAAAAAAATCCAACAATCTTCAAATACATAAATAAATTCAACAACAGTAAATCAATCAAATATAAAAATTCATCAATTCTAAACAATGTCAACTTCAAGTACAAACATTTAACAAGTTCCTCAAAGTCTAGAAGGAAACAATTGGAAATCTGGAAAAACAAATACTAATAATAAAAGTGAGGAGAAAACAGCTAGCATTGCTCACTACAAGAAAATTTACATTTAGTGACAGTGAAAATCTGTAGGTAAAAGTATAAAAACCGGATAACCAAAATTACCTATACCGACGGAGGTTTTTCGCCGTTGCTATAGGGTTTAGTGATAGAATATTTTTCGTTGCTGTAAACATTTGATTTTACCTACGGACATTTCTCCGTTGGTATATAGTTTAGCCATAATTTTTAAAAGTTATACCTACGGTTTTGATTCTGTTACTATACATTTAAGTGGCAACTTATTTCTGTTGGTATAGGTTTTAACATTAACAAATTTGCTATCAATATTAATTTTTTGTTATCAATAAAAATTATATAATAATTTAAAATTTTATTTTATAAAATTAACTAAATTTAAATACACAATGAAATATATATATTAAAAATTAAGATAAAATTTTACAACAATAAATCAGACTAATTCAAATGGAACCAACACATCAAGTGTCAAAAGTAGTCTCATCATAGATGGTTATGCCCTGCATGGTGGTCTCGGTCGGTCCCTACTCACGACTTAATTACAAATTACTTGACAAAAAAATTGTTGACTCCGTATCAACATTCTAGGAAATCACTTTGGAGACCACTCTTGCACCAACTGTCCTGCCTCCTTCTCTCAAAGCAAATCTTTCTCCTGTTAATAAATTAAATGATTGTTTTAAGATTATATTTTTTTAATGTGGTCACACACAATAATGTTGCATATAAGAAATGAACACTACAAGAAAAACATCATTTTGTGAGGGCCAAATGCCCTCACAAAGGGGGAAAAGCAGCCACAACAGGAGAATATGTGGTTGCCTTTGGCAGCCACAAATAAGCCAATCACAAAGGTTTGTGGCGGCCAAAACGGTCACAAAATTCATTTTTTTTGTTACCATTTGTGAGGGCTTAAGCCCTCACAAAATTGTGACGAAAAAGTCCGCCACAAATTTGTGAAGGCTTAGGCCGCCACAAAAGACTACGAATTTAAAACAGTTAGCGTTTGTGAGGGCTTTGCCCGCCACAAAATCCGTCATTTGTGAGGGCTTAGGCCGCCACAAAGAATGACATGACATAAAATAATAAGTTTGTGAGGGCTTTGGCCGCCACAAAGGATGTCCTTTGTGAGGGCTTAGACTACCACAAATGTTTGACTTTATTAAAAAAAAAATTATAAAATTCGAAATTAATATTAAAAAAATGATATTATACATAAAAAATTAATATTAATATTAATATAATTTAAAAATTTAAAATTTAAATTTCAAATAAATATTATATATTAATAAATTATATATATCAAACAAAATAAATTATATTTGAAATTATATTCAATTTAAAATAAATACTATATAGGCTAAATATCACCTGTGGTCCCTTAACTTAATTTCGGTTAACGATTTAGTCCTTTATCTTTTTTTTTCCGATTTGGTCCTTTAAGTTTTTAAATAATTTCAGCATTACCCTTTAAATGGGGTTGCGTTAAGAAAAAGTTAAAAAATCTCTCATTTAGATCATTGTATATGTTTATCAAACCTCTAGAAACGATTATCACTTATTTGAAGTGATGTCTGTGGAGTATAAATACCCATAACTTCAGTTTTAACGAATCAATCCTACTACCAAACTTATAACAAACTTTGAATATTTTTCTGAAATATCTCCAAAACATAAAGGATAGCTTTTTCTGAATATGAATGAGAAATTTTTTTTAACTTTTTCTCAACGAAATCTCACTTATAGGGTAACGCTGAAATTATTTAAAAACATAAAGGACCAAATCGGGAAAAAAAAGATAAATGACTAAATCGTTAACTGAAATTAAGTTAAGGGACCACGGGTAGTATTTAGCCTATTATATATACCAAATAAAATAAAACATTCCAAAATTAATAAATTATGTCATACAAACCAAAAATTAAACATACCATAATTAAATAATAATGTATAGCAAATTCATACAAACCAAAAATAAAAATAGCAAATATTATTCAAATCCATCAATCATCATAGTAATTGCTCTAATCATTAGCTCCACTCCCTCCATCATTATTTGATGGAATATTACCCGACGACAAAAGTCCCTCAAAAGTATTATTAATTGGTGTTGGAGACAACATAGTTTGAAATTGTAATTCATCTTCAAATACACCACCACTAGTCGACGGAGACATAGCTGGTTGAGGTTGATTTAAATCTGGTCTGATCAAGCCAGCTGTTGGCATAGTTGGTCGGTATGGAGCTAGATCTGCTTGAGGTTGAGGAAGCTGCTGTGAAAATGACGGAACATACTGATAATTACACGATCATTAATAAGATCCATGTTTTGTATATAAATTGCTTTATTTTTCAAAAGCATTATATATATTGTTATTAACATCTACAAATTACTAAATAATAAATTAAGACATACTTTATATATCAATTAAGTGAGCATTTACAAATAATATAATAAATCGTAATAAAGACTATATATATATATAAATTAAAATAAAATTTTAAATTATATTTAATGAACTTTTTTATAAAATAAGTCCTTTTAAACAAAAATAGAGACCATAAAAGTATATAAAGTTTTTGTACGAACTCAACTACAACTCTTTGTAATAACTAACAACAAATATTAATATCATTAATTTTAATAATGTTTTTATTATG
>JBBPBP010009777.1:32984081-33004253 GCA_037974735.1 Cicer chorassanicum | reverse complement strand
TTTTTATTTATTATTGATATATTTTTAATTACCTTAATTGATCTATTTTATGAAGTATTAGTTTAGAAATATTATTAATATTGCGCTTAATTTTCTTTTTATGAGTGTTCATTATGATGCGCTTGTATATAATTTGATTGATTTAGTGGCTAATGTAAAATATTGATGTTATATTTATTTATTTTGTCATTTTAAGTATTCTGAAAATATGATAATATTTTAATTTGATATTTTGGAAGATATTATTTTAGTGGCAAATAAATAAATTAAAATAAGTATATAATTAGTTGAGAAATATAAAAAATAAAATACGGTAAAAAATAATAATAAAACAGAGTTGAATGAATTAGGTTAATAATAACCTAATGTATAAAAAAAAAAAAAAGTAAACTAAGAAGTAAAGTATAACCTAATATAATAAGAAAGGAAGAAGCATAAAGGCATAAAGTAGAAACAGGGCAGCAGCCGGAGGAAATAGAGTGCAACTAAAATATAATAGAAAATCATACCGGTGTCCCACGACTGTCCAGAAAACTTTCTCCATTTTCGCTCAAATTTGAGTATGTTGTTTCATTCATTTAGCTAGTCAATTCAACATAATTTTTAACAACCCCGATTTCTCTCTAAAATACCCGACTTCTCTATTTGTAGAATTAGTTATTTTGCACCGTTCTTCTTCACCGTAACTCCGATTTGAATGAAACCAACACCAAAACGATCGTGTGAAAAATATCTATATTATCCACTAATTGGTTTCCTGATTTATGGTAAGTTTCCTTGACCGAATTTAGAAATTTAGTTTTTAGAGTAGTTTCGCATAATTTATTTTGACGTTTACCCATAAACTGTCGAGTTAGATCGATCGAAGGACAAAGAGTCAAAGAAAAAAGACTGTTTGCTCGTGGAATCTTATTCGTGTGTAAAAGCGTCAAAATAAGGTAAGGGGTGAGAGAGCGTTTGAATTCATGAGTGTAATATATTGTGAGATGAACGGGAAAACCGTATTTCCCAAAGATTCATCCGGGGCTTGCTACGTACGACAATAGCCCTTTGAGTGATAAATTAATTAATGTGCAAATATGGGAATTGTGAGATTAAAATGTGGAATAGAAATATTTATAAGGTGTTGATTGATTTAATTTCATTGAATGTGTGTTATTTGATATTATTGTGATATTTGATTTATTTTTGTTAAATGTGTGATATTTGATATTATTGTGATATTGGATGTCGAATGAATTTGGTGCATATGTTGGATTAGATGAGTTTATGTGATGTGATAATAAAAGATGTGTGCATTGTGATAATTTTATGTGGTGATGATGTATGATTAATAATTGTGATGTTATAAATTGTGATGAGTTGTGTAATGATGATGGTGTGTGATTTATAATAGTGATGTTATGAATTGGTGATGAAAATATTGAAGTAACCTCTGATGAAATAATTGTGATTCCAATTTGTGTTTGATATGACGGTCTTAATGGAGTATCATATGCCAACGAGGGGAGAAAATAAATATTGAGAATTTGTGAAGTGGAGATTATTTTGTCATCATATAGGTAGGGTCTGACAAGCCTAGCGATTTCGGGGAAGTACAACTGAATTGAGCCTGATCGTGGCGGTCTACTGTTGAGCCTTAAGGAAAGATTGTTAGACCTTGGAGGTATTCGGGTGGGGAATTCCTAGGTGACTTGGAGGTAGCACTCCAAATGTCGGGAGCTACCATGCAACACACGTTTACCTCGACTGTAACACCCCATATTTTATAATAAACTATTTTAATAATGAAATATAATTTTAAATAATTAATTTGGTGTTAAAGTTATTTTAGAATACATGTGATAAATTTCGTGATTAGTTTGCGTTATATGGGTGCTTTAGATGATGTGTTACCATTATACATATTAGACTACATGAATAATCTAAATAACAAATATTATATTTTATATATTTTCCTAAATAGTATTTTAGTGTAATATTTTAAAGAATAAGATTTTAGAAGATTTTACGTGTATATACTTATTATACCAAATTAATGTAATATTTTTCTGTGCATTTGACTGATATTAAATTTGCACGTAATTATATTTCAATTATCTATAACTATTTTCTATTTTTAGTTATTTATTTTATAAATAATTATCTCGGAATAGTAGTGATATATTGTGTTTGATTTCCTTCATTTTTATATACTTGTTTGATTTCCTTCATATTTATTATGATATAATAATTAATATAGAGTGTTGATGTTATATTTATTTATTTTATAATTTTGACTATTCTCTAATGATGGTAGTATTTTAATGTGAATATTTTATACAATAAGTATAATTATAGTAATTATTTTGAATATGAATCTTGGTTATTAATGTATTTTAAAAGATTAACTACTTTAATTATTTTATTTTATAAAATATGGGTTTTGAAATATTAATAATTTTGTGCTTATTTTCTTTATATGTGTGCTTGTCAAGTTGTGCCTATTTTATATATATTCCATTGATTTAGTGGCTTATATAAAATATTGATGTTATATTTTTTTATTGTCATTTTAACTATTCTCATAATATAATAATCTTTTAATTTTATATTTTGAAAGATATTATTATTTTAGTGGCAAATAAATAAATTAAAATAAATATTTAATTAGTTGGACCTTGTAAAAAAAAATAAAATAAAATGGAGTTAAATGAGTTAGGTTAACAATAACTAATATGTTAAAATAATAATAATAATAATAATAATAATAATAATAATAAAATATACCCTAATATGAAAGCGCTACAGTAGAAAGATAGAAAGAGAGAGAGAAAAGGCAGCGGCCATACTAAGAGGAAAGAAAAGAAAATCGGTTCCGACGATCGACAACTTTCCAGAAAAACTTCCTCCGTTTTCGTTCCAATTTCAGTATGTTATTTAATTTATTGAGTTAGTCAATTAAACACAATTTTCCAGATTTTTAACAACCCCAATTTCTCTCTAAAATACCCGACTTCTCCGTTTGTAGAATTCGTTATTTTGCACCGTTCTTCTTCACCGTAAGTCCGATTTGAGTGAAACCAACGCCAAAACGATCGTGTGAAAAGTGGCTATGTTATCCACTTATTGGTTTTCTGATTTATGGTAAGATTCCTTGACCGAATTTCGAAATTAATTTTAGAGTGTCTTCTCATAATTTATTTTAAACGTTTATCCATAAATTATCGAGTTAGATCGATTGAAGGACAAAGAGTCGGAGAATAAAGGCTGTTTGTTCGTGGAATCGTATTCGTGTGTGAAAGCGTCGAAATAAGGTAAGAGGTGAGAGAGCGTTTGAATTCATGAGTATAATATATTGTGAGATGAACGGGAAAACCGTATTTCCCAACTATTCATTGGGGCTCGCTACATATGCAGTAGCCCTTTGAGTGATAAATTAATTAATGTGCAAATATGAGAATTGTGAGATTAAAATGTGGAATAGAAATATTTATAAGGTGTTGAATGATTTTATTTCGTTGAATGTGTGTTATTAGATATTATTGTGATGTTTGATTTATTTTCGTTAAATGTGTGATATTTGATATTATTGTGATATTGGATGTTGAATGAATTTGGTGCATATGTTAGATTAGATGAGTTTATGTGATGTGATAATATAATATGTGTGCATTGTGATAATTTTATGTGATGATGATGTATGATTAATAATTGTGATGTTATAAATTGTGATAAGTTTATGTGATGATGTATGATTGATGATAGTGACGTTATAAATTTGTGATGAGAATATTGAAGTAACCCCATAGTTGATGAAATAATTGTGATTCCAATTTGTGTTTGATATTACGGTCTTAATGGAATATCCTAGTCCAACGAGGGGAGAAAATAAATATTGAAAATTTGCGAAGTGGAGATTATTTTGTCATCATATAGGTAGGGCCTGACAAGCCTAGCGATTTCGGGGAAGTACAACTGAATTGAGCCTGATCGTGGTGGTCTACTGTTGAGCCTTAAGGCAAGATTGTTAGACCTTGGAGGTATTCGGGTGGGGAATTCCTAGGTGACTTGGAGGTAGCACTCCAAATGTCGGGAGCTACCATGCAACACACGTTTACCTCGACTGTCGCGTATATGTGTCTCGGGTTGAGTTGAGGGGATCTATGAGGACAGGACCAATTTGAATTGTCCGTCCACCGGAATGGTGGCATAGTATCATGGCCTCCTAACCAAGTACTTCATAGTTAGAATGGTACCACATTGTGAAGTAGATTCTAAGCTCATGCATAGCATTGCATTTTATTGTGATTGATTTGTTGTGATTAATGTGTATCGCACGTGATTATAATTTCTCTTAGACGATTTGATTATAGTGAAATGTATTGATTTTCCTAGATTTTGACTTTGACTTTATTATGTGATTTTATTCCTTGAATAATGTTTGTTTAATGATACGGTTTATTTATGATCAAATGTGTGTTCTTCTTACTTATATTATACTATTAACATGATTTCAAAACTCACCTCCTTCGTTGTTTGTGTTTGACTGGTTTGGCCCTGCGTTTGCGAAATCGCAGTTATTACAGGTTAATGAGTCTTGAAGTTCCATTTGGGAGGAACCCCGCTCTGATAGGTGATACCGGGAATAAGGGTTGTAATTTGTATTTTACTTATTTAATTTGAAAAGACTTTTGTATGAAAACCTTATAAGTACTAGTAAGTTTTTAGAATTAAATCAAGTAATTATACTTAAATCAAGCTCATTGAGATTGCATTGTTTTAATTGAGGAACAAAGTTTAATTGTTACATGTGTATTTAGAGAAACATAATATCGTAAATTAGATATAAAAGTTTTTATTTTCTTGAGCAAATTTTCTTTATCCACTGCGAGTGTTGTTTCAAATAATTTAGTATAAATTATTATAAATGCTATTTTGAGGTTTAGGGTGTCACATCGACTGTCGCATATATGTGTCTCGGGTTGAGTTGAGGGGATCTATGAGGACAGGGCCAATTTGAATTGTCCGTCCACCGGAATGGTGGCATAGTATCATGGCCTCCTAACCAAGTACTTCAGAGTTAGAATGGTACCACATTGTGAAGTAGAGTCTAAGCTCATGCATAGCATTGCATTTTCTTGTGATTGTTTTGTTGTGATTAATATGTGCCGTGTGCGATAATAATTCTTCTTAGATGATTTGATGTTATAGTGAAATGTATTGACTTCCGTTGAGTGGTTTTGACTTTATAATGTTATGTTTTTCTTTGAAGAATGTTTGTCTAATGATGCGGTTTATTTAGAATTAATTGTGTGTTCTCCTTACTTACATTATACTATTAACATGATTTCAAAACTCACCTCCTTCGTTGTTTTTGTTTGACTGGCTTGGCCATGCGTTTGCGAAATTGCAGTTATTACAGGTTAATGAGTCTTGAAGTTCAAATTTGGGAGAAGCCCCACTCTGATAGGTGATATCGGGAATGAGAGTCATAAGTTCTATTTTTATTTGTTTAATTAGAAACAACTTTTGTATGAAACCTTATAACTAGTAAACTTTTGGAAATAAATTAAGAAATTCTAGTTAAATCAAATTTTATGATGATTGCACTATTTTGGAGGAAAAAGTTTAAAGTGTTCATTTTGAATTTTGAGGAATGTGATATCTCAAATTAATTATAATTTTTTTTTTATTCCCTTGAAAACGTATTTGCTTTATCCGCTGCCAATTAAAGTTAAAAATTCTATTATAAATTATTATATATTATTTTGGGGTTTAGGGTGTCACATTTATGATATTACATATTTTATTATTAGATCATTATTATAAATCTTGTTTTTCTTAAATATTATTTTGTTGCTAAAAAAATTACAATTTCTTAATATAATTATATTTTACTAACATAATAAATCATAATACCAATAATAACTATAATAAAAAATAGCACTTCATCACCAATTAAAAAATTACTACATTTTAATTTGAGTATAAATTTTACAATTTAAATATTTTACCAGTAATTTGTTTAACAAATCTTACTAATATTAAAGTTTAAAATTAACATTGTACTCAATTTTAAAATTAATATATTAATCTACATTCTAAAATAAAATATTAAGTACAAAAATATTTTAAAAAACCATATAACAATAATAATTATATAATTAATAATCTATATTTAAAATGCATTACATACTTGATGCTGAGTAGTGTCTGACTTGACGTTTACAAACAAGTAACAACTATTCGCAATCATCACAATAGCACCACTGTCAAAAACAATAAAAAATTAATATTCATTAAAAAATAACTTCAAATATAAAATAACTTCAAATAAAAAATAACATTAAAAAATAAAATATAAACTAACAACTTACCAAAATTTAACAACTAAAAGATAAATTTTGGAGAAAAAATATTTGTAGAGAAAAGGTGGAGAGAAAATTTAGAGAGTAGGTAGAATTGAAAAATTAGAGGAAGGGTTGTATTTATAGGAGAACAATGACACTTTGTGGCGGCCAAAGCTACCACAAAAGTGGGCCTTTGTGGCGGCCAAAGCGGCCACAAATGCCAATGGTAATGTGGGCTTTTGTGGCGGCCTTTGCAGCCAAAAAAATGGACTTTGTGGCGGCCTATGCAGCCATAAATGCCAACGGTACGCTACGTCCTTTGTGGCGGCTTTTGCAGTCAAGAACGAGTCATTTGTGGCAGCTTATGCAGTCACAAAAGAGTGACTTTCTGGCGGCCTTTGCCCTCACAAATGTGTGATTTTGTGGCGGCCTAAGCCCTCACAAAGGCCCAACGGTGTAATTTTGTGAGGGCTTTTGCCCTCACAAAATTCTGCTAAATTTCAAATCCATTGTGAGGGCTTTTTCCGCCACAAATAACAACAAATTTGAATTTTAGTATTTGTGAGGGCTTTTTCGGTCAGTAATTTGTGAGGGCTTTTTTCAGCCACAAAATATTTTATATGTTGGCCACAAAATGAATGTTTTCTTGTAGTGGAAAGTAAATAATAACTAAGAAACAAACACAATGCGAAAATAGTTTCAGCTACTACTACAAAATATAGACCTGCTAAATCATTAAAAATTAAATTCCCACACAGATTATTGAATGAGATAATATGATCTTATTTAGTAATTATTCTAATAAAGCAAAAGATGATATAAAAGAATGATATTTATGTGATCCATCATAGATAAAGCTTTTATCTTCCATATAACAAATTGCATCTAGGATAGAACTTACCAGTTTCAAGAGGAACAGGTAATATCAGCTCAAAAGTTGCAGTCACATTACCATCTTAAAATTTTTAGGTAACTGCACTTTTCCAATAGTGTCTGCAGTCCTCAGGTAAAACTGAGGCATATAGTTAGAGAAAAATGTAGTATGACGGCCACCTTCATCTTTTGAGAGGACATAAATCTCTGCTTCAAACTTCTTATATGTTTTCAATGCACCAGGCTTTGTGATAACATATCATTTTCATCAAAAAAAAGGTTAATTTTCATAAAATGAAATGGTAAACTGCATTTATTTATTTTATACATTAATATTTCATAACACTTTGAATCAGAATCAGTTTCACTCACCATTCCCCTCTGTACATCATCTCGCTTAAGACCTCATAGAAGAAGTCTGACATTATCACCAGCCTAGAAAATGGACACATAATATTCAATTAACCACCAATCCAATTTGCAAGGAAAAATAAAGTAGAGGATGTAAATTAAAAGGTTATATGATTAAACTCACTTCTCCTCGATCCAAAATTTTCTTGAACATTTCAACACCAGTTACAGTAGTCTTCAAAGGTTCACCCTGCACACAAAAGACTGATAAATACAAAAACATATACCATAAAGTATAAAACTCATGGATATGATATGATAATACACATTTAAATTCCATGTGTACCTTTGTTAGTCCCAGTATTTCAACCTCTTCACCAACTTTGACAGTGCCTTGTTCAACATGACCGGTGACGACAGTTCCACGGCCCTTCACATAAACCAAAGTAAATATGAACTAGTCATTGCAGGAACTAGAGAACAGAATGTGGCATTGAATCATGAATGAGAATAATTTTGCTATACATATATTATGGTATGAAATTTCTACTTACCTGAATAGAGAAAACTTCTACTTACCTGAATAGAGAAAACATCTTCTATTGGCATTAAGAAAGGCTTGTCAAGCTGGCGCCCGGGATCAGAAATGTATTCATCCACAGCATCCATTAGTTTCAAGATATTTTTCTTTCCAAGTTCTTCATAAGCGAAAAAATAGTTATGAATAATGTATCATAAGCTATTTGTATAATAAGTTTTTTCACACACTTACCCAAGTGTTTATATTGTGAGATAGAGCAAAATCAACTCTAAATAAATTCTGTCAAATGCTTCTGAGACCAATCAACATCATTAAACAAACATCATCTATAACCAGCCCAAAAGTTAAGCACATTTTCGTATTCAACGCAATCAGGGAAAAAATAAAGTTAATCCCTAACTCTCAGAAACTCAAGTATGAACCCTAACTCTCAATCAAACTCACGAAAATTCAAAATGAATCCCTAAAATAAACCCTAACTCTCAATCAAACTCGCAAAAATTCAAAACAACACAGAAATTACATATAACTAAGCAAATATTTCAAATATATATTTCATATGAAGTTTAAGCTAACGTAAAAAAAATAAAAAAATAAATAAAAAATATCTAAATTTACCCGGTGGTGTGAGAATGGTGGTCACGCTGTCGTCGTGGAGGTGGTGCGAGAACGGTGGTGCGAGAACTGTGGTGCGAGACCGGTGGTGCGAGACCGGTGGTGCGAGACCGGTGGTGCGAGAACGGTGGTGCGAGAACGGTGGTGCGAAAACGGTGGTGCGAGAACGGTGGTGCGAAAACGGTGGTGCGAGACCGGTGGTGCGAAAACGGTGGTGCGAGAACGGTGGTGCGAAAACGGTGGCCAAGCTGTCGTCGAGGTGAAGGCAACGGATTGAGCATGGCAAACCGGTCGGTTTAGGGTGAAAGAGGAGAAAGATTTAAGGTGTTTTGTGTTTTGGGTAAAGGGAGAACAAAAGCTAATGCGTTTTGTGTTTTGGCCAAAAGCTAATGTTTTGGTACAGTATACATTTTGGCTCCATTAAAATTTATTTTGGCTCCATTGAAAATATTTTGATTTTGGTCCAATTGAAATCTTTTTTGCCTCCAATGAAAAATTTAAGATTTTGACTCCATTGAAAAATTTAAGATTTTGACTCCATTGATATTGACTGCATTCAAAAAATTAGAATTTTGCCTCTATTGAAATATTTTTGGCTTACATTATGAAATATTTGTACAAAAAAATTTTCACAAACAATTAACATTTTAGCTTCTTTAAAAAAAATTTATTTTTTAGTTTTATGTCTATAGCCACATATTTAAGTGTGTCACTATAATAATTAATGACAAATTTATGTCACCGAAGGTATAAGACACTTATACCAACAACAAATAGTTTGTCTGTAGGTATAGGTTATCTATACCTACAGTTTTTTATGTTGTCGCTATAAGCTTCTGTAGGTATATGTCTATTTTCTTGTAGTGGCTACTTAATCCACCATTACTTTCATCATTACACATAACCCAGCAACCATTTTAGTTTACTAAGCTACCATAATTTTTTAATAGTAGTGCTTCATTTATTTATAGTTAGAGTACTTACTATTTTCAAATAAAATACTAAAAAAAAGTGTTTAATAGATTTAAATGTAAAAAATTTAAACTAAATTCCTCATAAGCTTTTGTATAAGCATCATTTTTGCTCATAAATACTATTTAACTCAAATGAATAATATTTAACTAAAAAAATTTGTATTTAACAAATGTAAATTTTTTTAACTAAATTCGTTATAAGCATAAGCTTTCCGTTCATACTTTTATTATGTAAAACTATAACAAAATATAACATTTAAATAAATAGTATTTAACTCAAAAATTAAATTGTTCTTTTGAAAGAGACAATTCAAAAATTAGATACGAATTTTATGAGTAGGCATATACGAGATTACAAGGCCAAAACAAATTAAACGCTAAGTTGTAAGAAAAAACTAACTATTTAGGCTAGACACAAAAACACCTAGCATCAGCATTCATATAAAAATCAGTTATTAATAATATCTTATTATAACTAATTCATATAAAAATTAATACTTGCGGAACAAAAGAAAAGGGTGGAAGGCGGCACGACTTCAAAAAGTGTGGAAGAAGGTGAACGTATAAAGTGAACGAGGGCAACTGAAAAATCTAAAAAAAAAAATAAATGAAACCTTGTTGGATTGCTGGACTGCCAAACAAAATTTAAAAAAAAAATATAACTAGTTATCGGGTCGGGTCGACGGATTCAAATTGTTAAACCCATTACCCGAATCAAATATAAGCAGGTTTCAATAGGTTGGATTGGGTTGGACCCGAAAATGACCGGGTACGGGTAAAAATCGAGTTGGATTGGGTGATCGGGTTGCGGATCGACCCGCGCCCATGTACACCCCTATTTCTCTCGATGTTTTGTCTCAAATATTTTCTTTACATCACTCGTTCCATCATTGGATCTATAAGAATATAAAATAATATCTTGATATAATCTTAAAATATCTTGATATTATATTACAATATCTATTATATTATATTACAATATCTTAAAAGTTATTTCTTAGAAACAATTTCCATTCATAAAGTATCTTAGAGTATCTCTTATTATTATTATTATTATTATTATTATTATTATTATTATTATTATTATTTGTTATTTGTTATTGATTTTGTATTAATTTAAGATTGTGTCTATGGATCTATATAAATAGAGATTAATATTGAGTTTTCTGTGTCAAGTTAAAATAATGTTGTTATCAATAATATTCAAGTTCTTATTATTATTTTATCTAAAATCCCACAGTTTCAATAAGATTAAATGTCAAGTTTTTCCAATCTAAAAGAGTGTATTGAAAAGTATGTGTTAAAGAGTGTGTTGTATGCATTATTTATAATGAATGATCTTATGCTTGTGTTTTGAACATTTGAACACCCTTCTAAAATATTGGAGCCCCCTTATTGTACCCTTCATCCATGTCTTTGGACTAATCTTTTCTTTAACTATAACTTTGAATGTTTACTCACATGGTATGATATAAGTAGTAGATATTTTGGTTCGTTAATTATTTAATCAAAGATTATATTGTGGTCAGTATGGTATGTTTGGTAAGATTGCGAATAAGATTGTGGGATCACATGATCATGCAATTCAAAGAAATTGTGTGTTGCGGTGTTTGTAGAATATTAATGTTGAGGACCATAAAATAGTCACAAAGAACTCATATGATCGATTGCAAGATTATTTGACTCTCACAAATTTTTGTCATTTAAGGTTTTTTTTATAAAAACATTCTTTTTTAAAAAAAATTGACGTACTCCTGACTCCTGTTGGGTTTTGGCAAAAGACTATGTTATAAAACAAAACAAAAAAAAAACATAGAAAAATGTTTCTTGGACATTCATACACCTACTGTGCACCTTGAGACAGAAAGAAATAGATAATGCAATATGATATATGTGATATGTTGGCGATGGAATGAGAAGACATGTTGGAACCAACTTGATTTTATACTTAGTATTTTGATGATAACAAAAGTATTTTATGAGAACAATATATTTGACTCCAAAGAGTATGAAAGAAGATTTATGTTTTTGAAAATAATCTAAAATAAGATTTGATTCAAATTTATAATTGAAGAAAATCTAAAATAAGATTTAATTCAGATTTATAATTGAAGAAAATCTAAAATAAGATTTGATTCAGATTTATAATTGGAAAAAATCTAAAATAAGATTTGATTCACATTTATAATTGAAGAAAATATAAAATAAGATTTAATTCAAATTTATAATTGATGAAAATCTAAAATAAGATTTTATTCATATTTATAATTGAAGAAAATCTTTGACCAAGATTTGAAAAAGATTTGATCAAGATTTATCTAGAACAAAATATGAACAGAATCAATCTAAAGAATTTACAAACGCAATCTAAACAAGATACGAACATAATCAGTTTGAAGAATTTACAAACTAAATCTAAACAAAATAGGAATATAATCAATCTATAGAATTTACAAACTCAATCTGAACAAGATACAATTCAGAATTAAACAATGACTAAATTGAAGCCCTAATTTTAACTATAAATAGATACTCAAGGCTGAAAAGAAGATCATCAAAAAGCATAAAAGAGTAGAAGAACTCAAGCTCAAAAATCCAAAATTCATCTTAGAGTTCAAAGAGAGAAACACTTGTTTAAATGAAAAATATTTTCTAAGTATTTTTTCTTAGACTGTGAGAGTTATTATTATGATCAGTTTTGTTAGAAGCAAACACTTAATGTTTCAATCTTTTGTATCCAACCCGATAGTTGTTTAGTTCCTTCTTCAATTTGGGGTTGTGAGGTTGTTAGGAGAAGACTTGGCTTGTAGGATCAAGGTGGTTAGTTCCTCAAAAGTTTGGGGTTGTTAGGTTGTTTGGGAAGACTGACTTGGAGGGTCAGGTGCCTTGTAATTTAAGGTATTTGAATTAGAGGATTAAAGTCTTCTGAATGAGGGGACTGGATGTAGCCAAGTTAGTGGTGAACTAGGATAAATCTATTTGTCAAATTATTTATGCTTTCATTGTTTGCTGCTTCTGAATCCGATTGCTTCTTATTTAAGTAATTCATAAAAACCAATCAGTCTTCATCAAATTAGTAAAAAGTTATCAATTTTGTCAAACACAATTAAACCCCCACCCCTTCTCGTGTTTGCACCTTCAAGAAAAAGATAGAGAGAAAAATGAGACGTTGAATGGGTGTTGAAAACTTTAGAGGTATACAAAAATAATAGCTCAAAAACATAATGTTCTTATTCCTTTGACTTCAAGAAGTTGCTCCCATCTTATTGAAATTTTGGTCTGGATTGTAGTAGGTGTTTTAAGCTATAGGATTAATTTTCATACACTGTAAATAATTTTTTTTTTACAGTATCAATAATCACAATCGTTCATAAATATAATTTTAAAAAGTAGTTATGATTAACTAACAATTATAAAAATAATATTAAACATGTTTGTAAAAATTATAATTGAATAACAATATAAAAAACTTATATCGATAGCTCTATATAGATTAAATATCCAAATATATATATATATATACACAAATTACTTATAGTTGTAGTTATTTTGTATAAATTCATTATTACGCATCATAATATGAAAACAAATTTGGTTATTATAAAAAGGATTTATATGTACTAATGACATACAAAAGTAATATGAAGACATACAAAAGTTTATACAATTATTTATAGGTTAAATATCACCCGTGGTCTCTTAACTTAATTTCGGTTAACGATTTAGTCCTTTATCTTTTTTTTTCTCCGATTTAGTCCTTTATGTTTTTAAATAATTTCAGCATTACCCTTTAAATAGAGTTCCGTTAAGAAAAAGTTAAAAAATACCTCATCTAGATCATTGTATATATTCATCAAACCTCTAAGAACGATTGTTACTGCTCTGAAGTGATGTCTATGGAGTATAAATACCCATAACTTCAGTTTTAACCAATCAAACCTACTACCAAATATAGAACAAACTTTGATATTTTTCTGAAATATTTCCAAAACATAAAGGATAACTTTTTCTGAAACGGAGGAAGGATTTTTTTTAACTTTTTCTTAACGAAATCCCATTTAAAGGGTAACGCTGAAACTATTTAAAAACATAAAGGACCAAATCGGGAAAAAAAAAAAAGATAAAGGACTAAATCGTTAACTAAAATTAAGTTAAGGGACCACGAGTGGTATTTAGCAAAAAAAAAAATACATTATTTTGAGTTTTAAACCATTTTTTTTAAATGTTTTGGATATTTTAATTTTTTAAAATTTTGAAATATTAATGGATTAGTTGAACATATTTGAGATTTTTACGATGTAAAGGTAAAATGTTTAAGAATTTTTTTTGTAAAATAAAGAAACAGGTAAGAGAGAAATTTAAGAGGACGGCAGAAGTATGGAGTCTAAACGTAGGGGTGTTAAATATATTTCTCTTAATTTTATTATAAAAATCCTTGTTTTTGGTTCATTGTTGGATAAATTGAATATTTTCTTTGTTTAATTGTAAGATGTAACGTTTAAAATTTATCTATAAATTTTAAAAAAATTGTAAATGCAGATGGTATAGAAATTTTCAATTCAAAAATGTCTAGGTGGCTTGCAAATAAATATCATTTTTTTTTTGTAACTTTAAAAGAACTTTTAAGTGAGATTTAATTAAATTATAACTCTAATATAGATTCAATACGTGATCCGACTTATGACATTGAAGCAGAGCTGTCAAAATGGGTTAGTCCCCGAATAGGCCAGCCCGCCCTGCCCGCTGAAACACAGGGCTTGAACCTAATAATTTTAGTCCGAATTTTTCTAGGGCTTTTTCACCCGGTCTGTAAAAATCTGTTATCCATTCAAGTCAGCCCGTATGGGTACTAGGTAACCCGCAACCCACATAATCAATTTAAAAAAAATTAAAAATAGTAAAATTGGTCCTCATAAAAAACGGCCAAAAAGATATCCAACACACTTAGCTGGTTATATATATATATATATATATATATATATATATATATATATATATATATATATAAAATAATATTTTGTGATATAATATTATCTTTAGTTGGTTTTATATTTTTGACAATTAATTTCTTTATTTTTCTAAGTGAACAATCATCCAACACTTTGAAAAATGTGAACATTGCTCAAGGAGTCTAAAAACACTTATTTTAGAGTCACATTAGAACTATTTAGCACTCTATTTGAATTTGAGTTATGTTAGACAAATCTAAATTCATTTGTGTTATGCTAGATAATATCTCTAAGTTTTGGAATTTGAACTTATTTTAATTTGTGTATTGATTTAAAAAATTTGAATTGAGTTTGAGTTAATTGGAAAATCCAAACTTAATTTTTGTATAAAGAGTAAACCATAATTTTTTTTAAAAGGGCGTGAAAGAAAATGAGCATTCAAATTGATTCATCCTTAATGTATAAGTAGTATACCATATATTTTTTTAAATGAACGTCAAAGAAAGTTTTCAAATTAAAATAGTTTCAAAGAAATTAAAATTATAATGAATCCAAAATTATATTACTTTAGGCCCGATCTGAAGAAGGTTGCAACCTTATATGGACCGTGTAGTCCGTTTTGACAGCTCTTCACTAAAGGACCGGTGAATAATTCAAATACTCCTCAGACTTTCAATGTTCACCTGTTACCTGAAATACATTGCCTTTAATATAGTGAGCATAAAACTCAGTAACATAAATTTAATAAAAACAGTTATAGATGTTTTCCAGCCCTGTCGGTGTGCTAAGCATGAAAAATACTCTCGACAAATTATATTTAAACTCTCGCTCCCGTCAAATATAGACGGATAATTCATCCATCCAGAATGAACCACATATATATATATATATATATATATATATATATATATATAATCATAACATACAAGTAATTATTTACTCCATTCACATAATTGAACATGCGCTTAACGTAGAAATCATATGAGTATATACACACACACACACCATGCATTAGCATCAAACTTCCAGGAAAAGAGTGTTATATTTAAGCTTTCAACTGCAATTGGTTTCACGCAAAACTGATTTATATAACTCAAGTTATGGTATCCTAAAGTCAATATTACCTAATAATCTTATGACAGAACAATTGTGTTTACAATACTACTGGACCACTTTTATGTTTGGTAAAATTATAAATTTTAACATGATGAAACTACTATGCGTCCTCTTTCAGACCCAACTGGTTTTACTCAAAAACGAGTTTCCTAGCTCAAGATATAAATATTTCAGGATGACTAATGCAGAGCAACTTATAAAACAGAACAGTTCACTTCATAAAATCACGAATATTTTTAAATTTAATATAAACTTATAAAAATTTATAGTAATAAAGTAATAGAAATAAACTTGCAATTGATTTCACTCAAAACCGATTCCTATTGCTTCTGTTATACTTATTTTAACTCAGCTACGTCATAATCTTTTTCTGCAGAAAATACTATAACTTTGATAATTTAATTAAAATATCAAACGACGTCCGATTTGAATAAATGATAAAATTTTGAAAAACTTAAGATGTCTAGTTTATAAATATATTTTTATTCTGCATAATAGACATTCAATTAATACAGTTTAATAAAATAAGATATCCATATACAAAGACAGAACACCAAATTATTTTCCAACTTGTAACTCAATTTTCTCTATCAATGCTCAATGAAAATTAGTGAAGCTAGTGCCTATTTCGTAGGTAATTAAGCCTAGTTTCTAATGGGATAGGAATCAAATTAAAACACTATCTATGGAAAAAGTTATGAATAAAATATCGAAGGTATACCTATACGCGTTCAAAAACAACATTATACTATTTTTACTATAAAATTTAGGCTAAATATCACCTGTGGTCCCTTAACTTAATTTCGGTTAACGATTTAGTTCTTTATCTTTTTTTCCCGATTTAGTCCTTTATGTTTTTAAATAATTTCAGCATTACCCTTTAAATGGGGTTCCGTTAAGAAAAAGTTAAAAAATCCCTCATCTAGATCATTGTATATGTTCATCAAACCTCTAGGAACGATTGTCACTGATCTGAAGTGATGTCTATGGAGTATAAATACCCATAACTTCAGTTTTAATGAATCAAACCTACTACCAAACTTAGAACAAACTTTGATATTTTTCTGAAATATTTCCAAAACATAAAGGATAACTTTTTCTGAACACGGAGGAAGGATTTTTTTTAACTTTTTCTTAACGAAATCTCATTTAAAGGATAACGCTGAAACTATTTAAAAACATAAAGGACCAAATCGGGAAAAAAATAAGATAAAAGACTAAATCGTTAACTGAAATTAAGTTAAAAGACCACAGGTGTTATTTAATCTTATTTATATGTATGAAAAATAAATTGGAGGTGTGATTGTAACAAATACCACTTCCTTAGCAAAATCGCAACGACCCAATTGCAATAGCGGAGCTCTACCAATGAACTAATATCCCCGAGCCAAGTTGGAGCATGCATGAAGGAGTCAACCATATTAATTGCATAATTACTTTTTTTATTCTAATATTATACTCTCAATTATTGTATCTTAATTCAATTAAATATTCTTTTAACTAATATTAATAAGATTACATTACTAAATAAATTTCATTTTACCATCAAAATTAATACACTCAATAATTTTCTTAAGTGTAAATAAATAACAATAAAAGTCACTTATGGTTACACTATCACATGCACAAACACAATTTATGATTATAATGAGGTATGAAAATCATGGTTTTGTAAAGTTTTTACTAAATGAGTAGCATCCTTCTCATTTCTCCTAAAAAAGATGTTTAATCCTAATAAACAGGGCAATTCAAGCTTTTAAACTTTACAAACTATTCTACTAACAAATGTTTTAATATTATCACGTTAATCATCAAATTGTTAATTTTTTTCATCAACCTTATCTTCCACAACTATTTAGCTACATCAACTCCATATAAAGAGACCACAACTATGATTATCACCTTAAATAATTACAGACGTTATAATACAATGTGTTAAAACCATAACTTCAAATAAAATATTAGTTATATAAAAAACAAGGTTGCTTAAGAGGTCTGAAAGAGAAGATAAGTGTTGTAAAATAAAATAACTAACTTTGAAAGAAAAAAACAAATGAAGAAAGGTCTTTCTACATTTTTATGAGTGTTGACAGTTTTAATCATTGTTCTTCACCCACAGTTGCAATCGAGCAAATAAAGATTCTTACTTTGACATCATTGACACCAGAACTTCGATAACAACTTGTTGTCTTGTTTTATTTTTCCTTTGTGAATGCAGAATCACCGCGATTCATTTCTCAAATTCACATATTAGGGATTATTGATTTGAGGGGGAGAAGATATTTTGGTTTTGCAATTTTTAGATTTGAATAATTTCATATGTTGGGGTTTGGGGATTGAAGGATGTTTGGATTTGGGGGAAGAATATACATAGAGATATGCATGATGTCTTTTTATTGTGATGAATAAATTGTTAGTAATAGTTCATTAAGGGAAAACTTTACAAAACTAAAATTTCCTATCTCATTCCCTGCAAAAGTTTTAAATGTTTGGTCAAATTCTCAATCATATAAATTACTTAAAAGACAAAATGTTCCTTATAATTTACGATCTGTGGGCAAAAGGCTCCATTAAAAATGTAACCCGTAGGCAGAATGCTCCTTAAATTAAACTAGAATGTTCCACACTACATGTCATCAAGATAGACAAGTGATCGTGTCATTTACTATGACAATTCGTCACTCCTAATAGAGCTACTTGTCATAGGGAATAATTTGACAACGTGATTCATTTTGAGAAAGAAACTTGTTGTTTCATAAGTTTGAGGACACTCACAACTTTATGTCCCAATTTGGTAGTTTACTTTTTTCTCTCTTTACTAACATTAAATTTCTAATATTCCCAATGTGTTATTCCCTCTTCATTGCCATTACACCATCACAACACCTTATATTAATGTGACTCCTTCTTGACTTATTTGACCATGAAACATCCTCCATTAAATTACTATTTTCTTACTCTTAAAATCTACCTATTTATACCTCCAATCTAACAATTTGATTTTTGGGACTGCCACCTTCAAAGGTCAATTTTGGCCATCACGTCACTAGATTGTTAAGAATCATACTATATTTGTACTCCCAACCATGAGATTTTACTATTGATCAATATCTTTTTGATTTTGTAGAACCTGTGTGATGTAGGTGTTGTGGCGTTGCTTCGGACCATGACAAAGAGAAATTAAGGTGTATAGATCTCATGATGGTGGTGTTTGGGTATGTGACGGTGGTGGCTGTATATTCTCTCCTCTTATTTATTCTTCTCCTGAAGTAGAAATGAATGTCACGAGAAAGGGGTTGAATTGCGACTCTTTTAAAATTTAGTTCTTGCATTAATATTATCCTCTCAAGTTGCCTTTGGAGTGAGGATGGTTAGATGAAAAAATAATTCTCCTCTTATTGAGGATGATCTAAAGAAGAATAATATCAGTTTGAAATATGTGTGATAAGTGTGCTAAGGGTGTGAATAAAACAAATGTAAGACACTAGAGTTTAAGAAGATTCACTGGCAAAATTTTGTTAGTGCAAAAGTGGTTTTAGCTACAATCATTGTTTGATATTTTGACGGTAACAAAACAAACAAATAAGAACAAGTATCCTCTAACTGTATTCGCTAAGCGTGTAGATTAAGTTAGAAGACAATGATTTATGCTAATGACTATCTACTTTAAGAGCATAAATTATGAGTAAATTGGAGGTAATAATCTAATTATTTTTAACACAAAATATTATCACCTAATAAACAAGTAATTATATCTACAAATAGAGTAAGTCGTAATATGGAAATAAGAAGCACTGCAACGAGCATCTGATTAATATACAATTTGAGTCTAAGTGTTAAAGACAAAGCAAATACAAATCAATGATTAACCCTTTGATCATTAAGGAAAAGAATGCTTCAATGATTATCTACCTCTAACTAAATACCCCTATTGATCATCTTACTCAAATATCAATCGAAGAAAGCTCAAAATAAAGCTTTTTTTACGGTCAATGTTTTGGTACAAGTTAAACTAGAATATAACTCGCACGTTACGCGAGTGTAATTTGTAAAATATTCTTTCAGTATAAATTTATTAAAATGTTCTGGTAATATTTATGGTGTATAAATGTATCAATCTGATCAGAAAAAAAAGGTTTCAAATTTGTAAATTTCTTAGTTTATAAGAATAGTGGTTGTATAACAAAAGAATAAATGGAATAGAAACAATTGAAAAGTTTATAATAAAATGAGTGATTTTCATTCTAAATAATATGATTAAAAAAAGATGAGTTAATGTTTGTATACACAATTAAAAAGATTTAAATAAAATGAGTGATTTTGATTTTAAAAATATTATTAAAAAAAGATGAGTGATTGTTTGTATTCATTTTGTTTTATTTTAAACATTCAATCATTATAGAATATTTTCTTCCAATAAA
>JBBPBP010009777.1:32961405-32973252 GCA_037974735.1 Cicer chorassanicum | reverse complement strand
TGTCGTTGTTGTCGTTGTCGTTGTTGTCGTTGTCGTTGTTGTCGTTGTCGTTGTTGTCGTTGTCGTTGTTGTCGTTGTCGTTGTTGTCGTTGTCGTTGTTGTCGTTGTCGTTGTCGTTGTTGTTGTTGTCGTTGTTGTCTTTGTTGTTGTTGTCGTTGTTGTTGTTGTTGTTGTTGTTGTTGTTGTTGTTGTTGTTATATTTCTCTTTTTTTAATGAAACGATTTGTTTCACAAACGCTACTTGAAACAACGTTTCATAAAATTTGTTTACCAAACACATCTCATTTAATCCAACAAGATTATAAACTAGTTTGACAAGCTTATAAACTAGTTTGATAAGCTATAAACTAACTTATTGATATTACCAAACATTGCATAAGTAAATCAACAAATTGAGCAGACCGTTTTTCTTTTCCATCTACTTATAAGGTCAAAGCTTATACCCTCCCCCCTTAAGCCTAGTATGGCAATAATATAGATTGATTCAATATAGAAAATTGCTAATATCTAGTCGTCCATCATTAATCAGCATAAACATAAAAAAAAATAACGAAACACGGTAACAATATTAAACAATACCTTACTAAATCATCAAGAAATGTGATAGCTTGCAAGTTTGACATTCTTGAGTCCTTGTCAATGTCTATTGAAACCCTGGATACACTTCTCCTGAAAATATAAATAATTAGACGTAATTAAACAGCGAAAATTTAGAAAGCCAATCATTAAGAAAACACTACGAGAAGAATTCATTAGTAGAAAGGAAATTGTAAGTGACGGACAAGAAATCCTTCTTAATAAGTGACAGCCAAAACAAAGAAGACAATACAGCATATCATAAGAACTTTCCAGACTCGGTGTTATCAATCCCAGATAGTTGAGCAGCAACTGACCTCAAAAATGCTTACTGACATTGCAGGTAGAGAGATGACCACTATTTTCGAATATTGATATGCAGTTTATATAATTTTTACTAAATACATAAAAACTCAATACTGGCTATGATGGACCAGTGAGAGGGTGAAATACGATAGCATGAATGAAATAGAGTGAGGAGGAAAAGCCCAAACGGTGGTAAGATGTTCTTTAGTTGCAAAATTCCTTAACACTGATCTGACACATGCATAACAAAAGTAACCCCCATGAGACACAATATGAACCCAGAACAAATGCAAGTATATTCCATAAATGATAAAGCATCCCTGAAGCATGACTTCTCCAAAATCCATGTCGTACCGATGCCCAATAAATAGAGATTAGTGTTTTAGTCTTTTTATCTATTTCTTCTCAATCTTCTCCTTATTTTATCCAAAACTCATAATTTCAACAAAATTGTTTAAATTTAGCAAACTGACACAATTTACTAGAAATAGAACTAATGTGATGGATACTGCTGAGACATACTGAACTATTTTAGTACAAACTTGATGGTATACTGAAAGTTCAGGACAAATACGGAGGAATAGGGAAGTTAAGGACAAAATTGAAGCAAGAAAATGTCTTTTTGGGCATAATAGGCTTAGGAAGAAAGAAGATTACCCTATTTCATGTTCAAGATATTATGTGTTTTAGCAAAGATTTAGAATGGTACATGCAAATGAAATATTTTACCAGTTTACTCACTCATTATTAGTAAAACAATAAAAAATTTACTATATTATTAGGATGTTTTGTTTATGTTTCAGACATCAACTATACATCCATTTCTCTTTATGTTGTATTATAATTCACTTACTCTTTTACCGGAAAAAAAGTATTTTAGAAAATTTAATTTGTTTCAAATTATGCCATTTTGAAAAACTAAAGAGGCATTAATTATTTATTTTGTAATTTTATTCTTATCTTTTGACGAATACTTCTCCTAGGCCAAGGAATCACTCCATTTGCATGACTATTTTTGTCACCCTTAGCAAAGCAGAAAATTCCAGAACCCCATGACCAGTTAATATCTACAATTAAACTGGTCTCTCAGGAAATAACACGCAACTAGAGATTTAGAATATTACTTGGTAATGACCTTGGAACTCCTGTGTGCACACTTTTCATCTTTACAACTTACTGAAGATTGCAATATTTTCAGTTTCTCATCGTTATTTTATAATTGTTAGCTTTGATCAGGATTCAAGTTGCAAAGGGTTAAAAATATATTATGATCTTTGTATTTATCACAAAAGTTATTTATAGACATATCACATTGCATCATATCCTGCGAATAGGAAAAATATTTATTTTGTATATATTGTCTTAAGCCTATAAAATTGACTCGGTTGTATAGTTGATACACACATGAATTTCAATCGATATTAGAGTGTGTTGAAAAGAGTATGTAACCTTGAAATAAACATTGGTGCTTAGTTGACCACTATACAGAAGCAAAACAAGTCATCCTGCCACATTAAATAATGCATAAAACATTTCCATCCTAGTTACTATTAGACCCCTTATAACTAAATATTATAAGAGGAGGGTCAAAAGTTAGAATTTTAAGTGGGAACTGAATTTATATTGCAGTTATTTTTTATTTAGGCAGTTATTGTGCAATTTAAGTTGTAAATCAGGCAGTATGGAACAAGAGAGGGTGGAGCGGTTGGAAACCAGGCGCCAATTGAATGACTTGGCTGATGCTGTCAGGCAAATTCATGCGAGGCAGAAAGATGATTCCGGCGATGGGAGTCGTGCTGTGTTGTATGGAGAGAGGCCAGAAAATTCCCTAGACTCGCGAAACAGGGTCGAAAGGTGGAGGAAATTAGAAATACCCGTCTTTGATGGTGAAGATGCGTACGGATGGACGACTAGGGTGGAGAGATACTTTGATCTGAAAGGAATGTCTGGGGCAAAGAAGTTGCAAGCAGTAGTGGTGGCTATGGAGGGAAAGGCTTTGACATGGTACCAATGGTGGGAATTTTCTGCTCAACATCCTACTTGGGACGATTTTCGTGCCGCTGTGATTAAGCGTTTCCAACCATCTATGGTTGAAAGCCCTTTTGAATTGTTACTAAGTCTCAAACAAACAGGGTCAGTAGAAGAGTATCGAGAAAAGTTTGAATTGTACGCAGGCCCACTCAAATGTGCAGAACCAACATATTTAGGAATCTTTTTGAATGGACTTAAAGAAGTGATAAGAGCATAATTAAAATTACACCCAGTGGAGACTTTTGCGGAATTAATGGACTTTGCTCAAAGAGTTGATGAGAAGAACAATTTAATCACCAAGGGGAGCACTTCCGCGAGTTCTGGGGGTAAACCAATGAGAACTTACAATAATACTAGAACGGTGACATGGGAACACGGGGTAAAGCAACAAACGCAAACTACAATGTCCGGAGTTGGAAGTTCTTCAGGGGAAGGAAGTGTTGCAAAGCCTCCTGGAACTTTTAGAGGCAGAGGATTCATAAGGTTAACCGAGGCTGAAATGCAAGATAAATCGCAGAAGGGATTATGTTTTCGCTGTGATGAGAGGTTTAGTCCAGGCCATGTGTGTGTTAACAAGCAATTGCACGTGCTAGTTTTGGGTGAGGAAGATGAGAAATGTAAATTGCTGGAACCGAATCTAGTGGAAATAAAGGGAGAATTGAAAGACCTCAAATTGTCTATGTGTAGCATTGCTGGTCTCACTTCGAAGAAAACCATTAAGTTATGGGGAATGATTGGCGAGGAACATGTTATGGTCCTTGTAGATTGTGGAGCTTCACATAATTTCATTTCAGCCACTTTTGTGAAGGAACATAATTTGCAAATGTTTGCAACCTCCATATACACAGTGGAAGAAGGAGATGGGAGAAAACTTGATTGTTAAGGAGTGTGTCCTCAATTAGAATTGGTGATGCAAGGACTCAAAGTGCAACAAGATTTTTATGTCTTTGATCTTGGAGAAGTGGATGTAGTGTTGGGGATGGAATGGTTGGCTGGCCTGGGAGAAATTAGAGCCAATTTCCGTGAGTTGACACTTAGAATTCCTATTGGAAATGGTTATCACACTTTGAAAGCGGACCCCGATTTAACTAGAGCTGTAGCATCTCTAAAGTCCCTTTTGAAAATGTTAAATGATCAAGGCCAAGGATTCTTAATGGAATACCATCAATTACAAGCCAATATTGCAGTTACAGATGAAAATCCAGAATGGACAGCTGCTATTTTGGAAAAATATGGTGATGTTTTTCAAGAACCACAATGGCTACCCCCTACTAGAAGGCAAGACCATGCTATTATCTTGAAGGAAGGTGCCAATATTCCCAACATACGGCCTTATAGGTACCCTCACTATCAAAAAATGAAATAGAAAGATTAGTAGATGATATGTTGAATTCTGGTATAATTAGACAAAGTGTGAGCCGTTATTCTAGCCCAATCATTTTAGTGAAGAAAAAGATAGCCATACCAGATAAGTTCCCTATTCCTATTATTGACGAGCTGCTTGATGAATTGGGATGCGCAGTGATCTTTTCAAAATTGGACCTGAAATCGGGGTATCATCAAATTAGGATGCGGGAAGTAGATATTCCAAAAACAGCTTTTAGAACTCATGAAGGGCATTATGAGTTTATTGTCATGCCTTTTGGACTTACGAATGCCCCTTCAACTTTTCAATCCCTTATGAATGAAGTGTTAAGGCCGTACTTGAGAAAGTTTGTGTTAGTTTTCTTCGATGACATCTTGGTTTACAGTATAGATGAACAAGAGCACCAAAGACATTTAAGGGCTGTCCTAGCTTTGTTGAAAGAGAATCAATTATTTGCCAACAAGAAAAAATGCACTTTTGGGCAGACTCAATTAGAGTATTTGGGTCATATCATCTCAGCAGGTGGAGTTGCAGCAGATCCAAAGAAGATTGAAGCTATGTTAGATTGGCCAACACCCAAGGACGTCAACGCCTTAAGAGGATTTTTAGGGATGACAAGGTATTATCGAAGATTTGTTAGAGATTATGGCAAGATAGCTAGGCCCTTGACCCAACTTTTAAAGAAAGACAACTTCCAATGGAATAGTGAAGCCCAAGCTTCCTTGGAACAACTTCCAATGGAATAAGTGATTATAGGTAATTACAACTCATAACGGCAAATATTCTATTGCCTAATTTATCTAACCTATTCTAAGAAAGTAAATTATTTACAATAAAGACTGAAGTCAATTCCTAATTAACAAACTCTATACCCAATATTGAACAGTAGATTCTCCAATCATGGAGCTCCTTTTCATGCCTGTAGAAATCTCGCAAGAAACCCATCTCTAACCCCAAAAGATGCAGATTACCCAAAAAGTAACCTCCAATTAAGTTTAATTCCAATGGTAACTAGATGCAGTGCCAATAACCATATAGACCCCAGTGCAGCTTTCTTAAATTAACCACTTGTCTGTACAACCATTCCCGAACTGAGTATGTTAAATTATTGACTAGAAATCCATAAATTGTAGTCCTCACCCAAAAAAATATATCCCTCCATGCAAAAACAGATCAATTTAAGCACAAAACACTATATACCGATTCTAACGTAATTCACTGCAATAATTGGTCCCACATAACTAGTTTTATTAAGGAGCATTTAAGAAACAACTTAATTAGAAACTTTTGTTTTTGAGTTCCTGAAAACTGCTTAAAAACCACAATTTATGCCACCGAAGAAATTACTGGGTTGAGTCGCGGACTAAGTCGCTCTCTTTAACACGTTTCGCGGCACTGCCCAAATTGTGCAAGGCAGACTATCAACCACGAAGTCCCTAGGATAAAACAGCCCAGATTCACTGTATCGGAGTTCCACTGCACCGTAGAAAACCGTTCTAGAATTACACCCTCAATATGGCAGTTAAAGCCACTCTCAATATGACGATTAAGTCATTCACAATATGGTACTATGACCACTCATAAATCGAAAGTACTACGACACAAAAACCGCTCTAAAAACGAAGGGACTACGGCATAACAACCGCTCAAAAAACCGAAGGGACTGCGGCATAACAACCGCACAAAAAACCGAAGGGACTGCGGCATAATAACCATTCTAAAAAACCGAAGGGACTGCGGCATAATAACCGCTCTAAAAAACCGAAGGGACTGCGACATAATAACCGCTCTAAAAACCGAAGGGACTACGGCATAATAACCGCTCTAAAAAACCGAAGGGACAGAAAGAAAGGGGAGAAGTGGCTCGAAAATAGGCGAGCAGAATAAAAGAGGGAGAAAAGAGAAAGTTGGGAAAAGCATCCAACTTTGGTGTGCTTTTCACAATAGATTGAAACTCATTATATAGTGATGGAAGCAAACTCACAATTGATTTCTAATCAATGTGGGACTTTAACATACTCAAAATAGGAGAGTTTTCCAAAGTGGGAGTTCAAAAAAATTTCTTTCCAATGTGGGACTTAAATTTTAAAAACATGTTTCATTCCATTGAATTTACAAAAACAAATTCTTTCCAATGTGGGACTTCAACAAATTATTATTTATTTATTTATTTATTTATTTATTTATTTTAAATTCACATAATAACATATTATGTTCCAACAATCCCCCACTTTAATTTAAAAAAGTGTTTCTGAAATAGCGTCAAACGCTTCTATAAGATCGTGCATAAACAAATGTGTCTCTTGACTTGAACCTTTGCATAGTAAGTAAGATTCAGATTCAACAAGAGTGACTCGTAGTCTTGAACTCTATCTCTGACATCAAACCCACACACAACCTTTTCATAGAGTGTATTCTCAAAAGCCCGTGCATTAATGGCCCTGCACGTGTATCCTAGTATAGTGAACGCTCTAGGAATTCTTCCTCAAAATTCCATAGGAATCGGCCCCACTTCCACATTCACATAGGTGAGTCTATCAAGAGTACTCATGTAGTTAGGTACTCCCTCAACATAGAGTATAGATCTCATTAAGAGTTTCTATAACCACATCCTATTATCGCTTCAGGAATCATGCTTCTCTGATTTATAATAGCATGTTCATCTCATATCACTTCACAACTTGTTATTACCCATTGAACCTAATTCTTCGAATCTCCAGTCTTTTAGGTCGGGTTACCATCATGAGTGACTCTATAGGCATTAGTCTCATCCTTTTGGATGTATTTATGGCTTTCTCTCTAGCTAATCCTTTCGTCAAAGGATCTGCTAAATTATCATCAATGCGTACATGATCCACTAAAACAACTCCTTTAGAAAGTAATTCTCTAATTGTGTTGTGCTTACGACGTATTTGTCGTCTCTTACCGTTGTAATAACAGTTCTCAATTTTTGCAATAGCCGCGGTACTATCGCAGTGGATAAACACAGTTGGTAAAGGTTTTTCCCATAAGGGGACCTCAGCTAGCAAGCATCTCAACCAACTTGCTTCTTCACTAGCAGTAGCTAGTGCAATCATTTCAGACTTTATAGTGGACTGAGCCAGTGTCGTCTGTTTCTTCGATTTTCCAAGATACTGCACCACCGGCTATACAGAAAATATAGCCACTGGTTGCCTTGGAATCATCTGATAAGGTGTTCTAATCAGCATCACTGTATCCTTCAAGAACAGCAGGAAATCTTGGATAATGTAATTCGAGACTCATGGTCCTTTTAAGGTATCTCATGACTCTTTCGATAGCATGCCAATGCTCCATACTAGCTCTACTGGTAAACCTGCACAACAGTCCCACGACGTAGGCAATGTCGGGTCTAGTACAATCAATGGCATACCTGAGGCTGCCAATGATGCTCGCATAATCAGGTTGTTTAACACCTTTACCAGTGTTCTTGAAAAGTTTCACACTTGGATCATATGGTGTGCAAGCAGGTTTATAGTCAAAGTAATTATATTTCTTTAGAATATTTTCAACATAATGAGATTGATCCAAAGAAATTCCCTTTTCTGACCTAGTAATCTTTATTCCAAGGATTACACTCGCTTCTCCGAGGTCTTTCATATCAAAGTTGTTACTTAACAGTAATTTTACATTATTAACGGCATGAATGTTTGAACTAAATATGAGTAAATCGTCTACATAAAGACATATGATAGTGCAAATGCCATTTTCAAATTTATAACAAATACATTTGTCACTTTCATTCACTAAAACTCATTCGATTTAATCAACTTATCAAAATTTTCATGTCATTTCTTAGGGGGTTGTTTAAGACCATACATAGATTTATCTAACTTATAGACCTTGTCTTCTTGTCCATGTATTACAAAATCTTCAGGTTGTTCCATATAGATTTCTTCTTCCAAGTCACCACTTAAAAAAAATTATTTTGACATCCATCTGGTGTATCACCAAGTTATGAATAGACACAAGTGATATGAGCACCCTAATGGATGTTATTCTAGTGACTGGTGAAAAAGTGTCGATGAAATCTATATTTTCTCTTTGTCTAAAACCTTTGGCTACAAGGCGTGCCTTGTACTTATCAACAGATCCATCAGGTTTTAGTTTCTTTTTCAAAATCCATTTACAACATGTTGATTTGCAACCATGAAGCAAGTCTACTAAATGTCAGGTCTTGTTAGACTCTAGAGAATCCATTTCATCGTTTATAGCTTCTTGCCATAAATCTGCATTCAAAGACGATAACGTTTCCTTGAGATTTGCAGGATCCTCTTCTAAATTATAGGCCATATATTCAGGTCCATAATCTCTAGCAACTCTTACTCTCTTACTCTTTCGAGTTTCTGTTTTGCCTTGTTTGTTGCTTTCAGTGCTTCTTGTCACAGGAACTTGACTTGGTTAGCTGCCCCCACTATTTCTCCATTTGAAAGGGAATTTATTTTCATAGAAGTCAACATCATTTGACTTTATGATCGTTTTTGCATTTAGGTCATAAAACTTATACGCTTTGTTCTTTACCACATACCCAATGAATACACATTCATATGCTCTACTGGCGAGTTTAATTCGTTTGGGATCGGGGATTCTGACATAAGCCAGACAACCCCAAGTTTGAAAATAAGATAAGTTCATTTGTCTTTTCTTCACTATCTCATAAGGAGATGTTTTGTTTTAAGATTTAGAAACTCTATTCAAAACATAGCAAATAAGCAATATATATTTCTCACACCAATGAGATGCATCACTAGAGTTAAACATACTAGCAACAACTAGTTCAATAAGAGTTTTATTCTTTCTTACAACATTACCATTCACTTCAAGCAATTATGGTGCAGTTGTTCCAAGTATAATTCCAGACAGTTTATAAAATTCATTAAACAAACTAGAATCATACTTAGAACCTATTAATCTTTCTACTAAATTGATTTTCAATTTCAGTTACAAAGATTCTTAACATGTCAAGCTTTTCATTTTTTTTTTCATTTGATATACAAAAGTATAATCAAAGCAATCATCAATAAAAGTAATGAAATAACGTTTTTCATTTCTTGTTAATGTCTCATCAAGTTCACATATATCAAAGTATAATAAATCTAAAGACTCAGATTCTCTAACTACAAATTTATGTGAACGTTTTTATTTATTTAGCTTAACTACAAAAATCCCATTTTTCAAAATCATTCATATTTGAAATTAAACCTAAGTTACTTAAGTTTGAAATCAAATGTGTTCACATCACATAGTCTAGCATGTCAAAAAATTAAAATCATACAACATGTGAGCATGAGATATTTTATTGATTTCAACATTCAAACAAAAAGAGACATATTAAATTTCAACATTTAAATTAAATATGTCATGAGTGACGTACCTTAATAGATGATCTCATGAGTTATCTTCAGCCTCCACGAATATGTCATCGGTCATATGATACTCTGAGTAGCAGCTTACAACATACATGTTCATAGCATCACTAGCAGTATTGCTGGAACTGTAGTAATTATACAGATCATCAGCAAGTCTCTTAAGAATATGATTCTTATCATTATTCTCCCATGGGTTAATTCTTCAGCTTTATTATCCTTTTCTGTTTGCTTCAAACTGAAACAATTCATTGAAATTAGAGGCAACAGAACCAAATCTAGTAATCTCTTCGGTTGACATGGCAGAACGAAACGTCTTAAAATTGTTGTTTTTGAGTTCCTAAAAACTATTTAAAAACCACAATTTATGCCACCGAAGAAATTACTGGGTTGAGTCGCGGACTAGGTCGCTCTCTTTAAGACGTTTCGCGGCACTGCCCAAATTGTGCAAGGCAGACTATCAACCACGAAGTCCCCAGGATAAAACAGCCCAGATTCACTGTATCGGAGTTCCACTGCACCGTAGAAAACCGTTCTAGAATTACACCCTCAATATGGCAGTTAAAGCCACTCTCAATATGACGATTAAGTCATTCACAATATGGTACTATGACCACTCATAAATCGAAAGTACTACGGCACAAAAACCGCTCTAAAAACGAAGGGACTACAGCATAACAACCGCTCAAAAAACCGAAGGGACTGCGGCATAACAACCGCACAAAAACCCGAAGGGACTGCGGCATAATAACCATTCTAAAAAACCGAAGGGACCGCTCTAAAAACCGAAGGGACTGCGGCATAATAACCGCTCTAAAAAACCGAAGAGACAGAAAGAAAGGGGAGAAGTGGCTCGAAAATAGGCGAGCAGAATAAAAGAGGGAGAAAAGAGAAAGTTGGGAAAAACATCCAACTTTGGTGTGCTTTTCACAATAGATTGAAACTCATTATATAGTGATGGAAGCAAACTCACAATTGATTTCTAATCAATGTGGGACTTTAGCATACTCAAAATAGGAGAGTTTTCCAAAGTGGGAGTTCAAAAAAATTTCTTTCCAATGTGGGACTTAAATTTTAAAAACATGTTTGATTCCATTGAATTTACAAAAACAAATTCTTTCCAATGTGGGACTTCAACAAATTATTATTTATTTATTTATTTATTTTCAATTCACATAATAACATATTATGTTCCAACAGAAACTTATTCAATAAGCGCTTATTATATAAAAACTTATGTATAAGCTATTTCAAAAACTGAAGAGCGAACGAGGGTAAACTCTAAATAAACTCTTATAAGTTGTTTTCACAAGTTATCTTGAAGAACTTATTAAAATAAATTTAACATAGATTATGTGATATATGAAGTTATTTTAGCAAGTTATTCTAAACATGTAAGTCAGAAGTGTTTATGGATAAACTCAGCCTCTTCCAAATGTCTCTAAGATGGTTTAGCTCACACTACCAACTTAACCAAATCTACTTCTTCTAGTTTATAAGTTAACTTATCACAGTTACAGACAACCTTTCCAGATAGCAATGCACTTGCAGCAGACTAAAGCCAATGGGCATAATAAGCTTGTTGACCTTGTGTTGGCAGGCTCTAAAAAGAGCACATGTGACTTTATCATCTAAAGTACCAACATTGAACAATTGGATCCATATTACTCCAATTGGACACATATATTTACCATAACAAATAACAATTAGTCAATCTAATAAAAAAATTGTGTTTTATTTCTCGTATTAGTTATCAATGCATATATTACTGTAAGTATTATTTCGAAAAAAATTTAATATGGGTAGGAAAAAATGTTAAAATTTTAAAAATTCCTACATAACTTATATACTTTAATAAAAATAGAATTTACGATTATCAATTATATAAATTATCTTTTAAATCATGGTTAATATTTTATGTCAATAGACCATCAAATGTCAACCAAATGATACAAATTTGATATTGTAAACCGAATTCAAATCTAACTTGAAACGGTTGTAAAATTGTTAACTTTTTTTTTTATTAAACTTTTGCAAGACATTGTTTTTTTATCTTTTTTTAAAAGTAAAAATACTCATTTAATTACACACTCTACAATATATTTTATCGCGTTTTTTATAACTATAAAAATTTAAAAGATTAATACATATATATATATATATATATATATATATATATATCAC
>JBBPBP010009777.1:32701511-32961077 GCA_037974735.1 Cicer chorassanicum | reverse complement strand
TTTTTTTTTTTCATGTTTTGCTTCCATTATATTTTATTTCACCAATATGTAATATAATACAAACATTTTTCACTTGTCCATTCAAATACAATTATTTGATACATTTAGTAACTTTAACTCTAATCAATAACTTAAAAGGCTCTGACAACTATCTTTTAACCATTTCACTACTTCAAATTTCCGATGTCTTAAACATCAATAAACTCTTCCTGCCTATAATTTTTGGTAACCTAATTTTGATATTTCTTGATCATGACAATAGTTATTTGAAAATTTCATGTCATATTCTAATTATCTAGATGAAATAATAGTTAAAGTAATTGAAATTGCTACATATCCAAAATACTAGATATAAAATTGGTTTGTAGTAATTGTAATTTACTTGAAGTTTAAATACAAATTTCACACCAACTATAGTTTTGTATCAAAATTTCGTTCGCCTTGAAAGTTTTGTGTAAATAACATTTTTGTTCTCTAAACATTATTATTATTATTTAAAACTTTGAGCCTTAAGAAATTTCTGTTTTTCTTTGTAGTGTTTCTTCCACATATATCTATCAGCTATATTTGTATACACGAAAAATTGTTGCAATGTTTTGAATACTTTCATAAACATTGTTTTTAACAAACTACTACTCATGAATGAATGATACAATACACACTAGGACACACATTATCATTTAATCCATGTGAAGTTGAGAGACATGTGAAGTTGTTCACAAAAATTATACATAGTTATACAGTATTGCCAATTACTTTTAGTAAGACGACGATAACTATTGTTTGACTAAAACTTAGGGAGTGTAGTCTTTATCTTAAGAAGTCTTTGTTGTATACTCAGATCCAACTACTAATCAATGTTATACATCTCTTTGTAAATCTTTATGAATATGTATTCAAATTTTTATTGAAATGGACTATCCTATTTAACTATACACCTAATTAGTACGACGTTAACCAATTTTTTACATAAAATAATTTCCATGATTAATATTTAAAATTGAAAATGTCAAAAAGTACATAAATTTAAAAAATATAATATTTTCAAACTAATATAAATCATATAAAATGAATAACATATTATAGTTAATATACAACTTTTACGATAAAGAAATGTTGAACTATTTGACAAATATATCATTGGAAGGAACACTTCAATGAAAACAAAAAACTTGAATAAACCAATTCTAAGTAGAAAAAATGTTAAAGATAAGGACTTCATCACTAAAGTTAAAAAGTCTTATAATAGTATTATATTTTAATATATATTGCATAGATTGTATTAATCAATAAAATTTTACCTTTCCTTTGAATTAAAATAAAATAAACCTATATATAATTATTCAAAAATATATTTATCTCTTAACTCATAAATGTTTTAGTACATTCTACTTTAAAATAAAAATAACATTACTTTTAATTTATAAATTATTATTTTATACTCTATATATATTAAATTCTACCGCACAACGTGCAGGTTATTATATTTTAATAAATGTTGCATAAATTATATTAATCAACAAATTTTTTTATTTTCTTTTAAAATAAAACATCACTAACCTATATAATTATTCAAAAATATATTTATTTTTTAATACTACATGTTTTACTATATTTTACTTTAAAACAAAAACACTACCTTTAATTTACACATTATTATTTTATACTAATAATATATTAAATTAACCCGCCCAAGTACAACTATTTAAAAGCAATTCCTAAATCTTACGAGAACCACAGTGCTCCATAGTTTCTGATTCTGACAAACCCTCAGCCATGCTCTTCTTTGTCTGATCAACGATTTTATTCCTAGATTAATTATACCAAAAGGTGGACTCGTTAATTATACCATAGATTAATTATGCTCTTCTTTGTCTGATCAACACATCTTCCCTGTTCATATCGGTAACTAATCTAACCTCCTTACTTTTTATGTCTCTTCAATTTCTTAGGGCTTTCAATTCATCTGTACTCTTATTTCAATTTCATAGTGTCAAGTTTTTCTGTGGACTTAATGATCACGAGTTTATCATCAATTTTCACATCCCCTTTATGTTCGGAAAGAATGCAATAAAACGTCTGGAAGAATTTACAAATTTTGAGAGATTCGTTAGTAACCATTTGAGAGATTCCTTTCTCCTTTCTTCCCTTTTCGATTCGTAATGTCTTATTTTTCCTGCTTTCAAATTCAAATGTGACATTCCCACTCTTTCATTTCAACCCTAAAAACTCTTAAACCCCTTTTCTTTTCATCTCTTATTATTGATATTGATTATTATTCAAGCAATGCAATCCCTCAAGTTACGTTCTCTTCTTTTTTATTCTCCTTTCAATTACTCACTTCATCCATTGCTCTTTTCATTTTCTACTGCTTCTTTATCAACCCCGAATCAAAACACTATTCTCCACGATTTCCTAAATTCCAATTTCAATTTCCCCAAATCTCAATCCCTTTATATCTCTAAACGCATTTCATCTCACACCCTCCCTACAAAGCCCTTATCCGTCCTCAACTTTTTCAAACAAATGGGATTCTCCGAATCTCAGATTCACTCTATCATTCGTCAGAGAGCTCAAATACTCTTCTCAGATGTTGATAAAACCCTAAAACCTAGAATCCACCTCTTTCAACAATTGGGTTTCGAATGTTCGGATTTACGTGATTTCATTTCCAAAAATCCCTCCATTTTGACTGCTAGTTTGAACAAAACATTGGTACCCTCCGTCGAAGCCATTCCAAAAATTGTTTGCAACGACAAAGATCTTATTCATGTTTTGTGCAAATGTGGTTGGATACTCCCAAAGTACCAACTTTTTGTTGCCAACGTCTCTTTCCTAGAGAGATGGGGAATTTTTGGTGATCAGCTTTTGATTCTACTCAAACGACAGTCGAGACTTTTGACTGCCACACAATCTTCTATTAGGAACTATATTTTGCAAGCTGTAGACTTGGGTTTTGAAGAAAATTCAAGAATGTTGGTTCACGCGCTTCATACCATATCTGGTTTGAGTCCTAAAACATTTAGGAGAAAGATGGATTTCATTCAGGGTTTCGGGTTTTCTAAATCTGAGTGCTTGCAAATGTTTAAAAAGACTCCAACTTTGCTTAGGACATCGGAGAAGAAATTAAAGGTTGGAATGGAATTCTTCTTGCAGACATTAATGCTGCCAAAGTCAGCGTTGGTTCAACGGCCTGTGATTTTGATGTATAGCATCGAGGAGTGTTTCCTCGGTATAGAGTTTTTCAGCTTTTGAAAGCACAAAATCTATGTAGGAAGGTTCCGAGCTTTATTCATGTGTTATGTTTGTCTGAGGACAAGTATATATCAAGGTTTAAAGAAAATGCAGAGCCATTGTTGATAGCGTACAAGGGGGAGCACTATCAAGAAGCATAATAACGATCTCTTGATGATGCTGTATTTTGCACACTTCTTTACAGGAAACATTAAGCAATGAGATACAGATTTTGATGGTAACAATACCTTCCTACTTAGCTAGTATCTTCTATATTTTAATTTTGTTCTATGCATATGAGATTGCAAAACCAATAAGCCATTATCAAATATATTTCAAAAAAAGTTTATTTGTTTTAGGCTTTTAGCAACAAAAACATGTACGAGGTGCATTTTAGAGTTTAGACTCTTAAATCACCATTTTTTAATTGTCTTTTTCCACAAAAGACCATCACAAGTATTTAACATTGTGAGTTATTTGCTTCTGTATAGTTGCATTGGAATTATGTATTGATATCAGGTAACGATTTATCAAACTGTCACTGACTTTGAATGTAAAGCATATCTTGATTAATTAATTAATTAATTAATTAATTATTGAGGCTGATATGTTGTATTAACTTTTAAATTTTAGTGAACTAAGAAATATCTAAATAAACACAAACTAGGATCTCTAAACATCTCTGTCCTGAATTACTAGAGAATTTATGTGAAACCAATTTTATGTATCTAATTTTTTTTCTCAAACATTCCTACTTCTGTCTTGCAAGCACATTCAAATTGAAACAAGAAAATGGGAGTTTCCATTTGTTTAAAACTTTTGGAAGTGTATTGATTCAAATATCCAGAATAGCAGTAGTATATGCCTTAAATGCCAAAAGTATTTTTAAGATGAAGCACAGATAAGTACACATTTATTTAATGAAAATCTACCAATATTGAGTAGCCATTTTTTTTTTGTTATATCTCTCGCACTCCAAGATTTGTTTCTTATCTGTGGTTTTATTGTGTCTGAATAAGTTCAGTTGCAGATTTGAATACCGAAGAACTGTGTATTGTGCATGGTGATGGCGTTTCTGGTTTGTCAAGTGATGAGGTAAAATCAGAAAGAGACATGGTTGAAATTGTGGAGTCAACTGATGACATTGTAGGCGAAACATGCGAAGGAGCTTCTGAAATAGTAGTTAGTAATTCAGTTTTCTTGGATCATGAAGTTGGTGATGGAGATGGTAATCCGGAGGAAAAGAAGGGATCCAAGTTCCTTATTTTGTTGTCTCAAAACAAACTTCCTTTAGAAGTAAATTCGTCTATAATCTCAAACGAGGCTCAGGAAGAATCTGCACATGCGGTACAGTTCATGACTTGTAGAGATGTCGAGGTTTTGCAGGAAAAGGAAGACATAAATGTTAATATTGATCCACTTCATGTGCATGATGATACACTTGATGTAGCTTATCCTCAGAGCGAGTAATTGAAACCCGAGGAAGATGTTACCAAGGAAGATAATTTTCATTTCAACACAAGCCAATTGAGCGATAGAAGCGGTGTCCTTTCTTCAGATATGCATGTTATAGGTAGTAACACGGAGACTGAATACATACATGCCGAAGAAATGCCTAAGTCTGCGAGCAGTCATTTTGAAAGCCCGATGATTTCAGATGTTGTAGTTGATGGGCCTGAAGAAAGTCCAATGGCACAGATATAGATCCAGTATCAGCCATAATTGATGATGAAATCAATAGCAATATCAAATTATATGAAGAATGTAAAATATTCGCAGGTACCGCTGCTGACTCACATGAAACACGAGAGGCACAATATTAGTGAAGGCTACAGAAGACCTTGCCAGCAAACATGCATCACATTGCTCTATCAATACTGAGACTTCTGCTCAACATGATTCTGCTGTTGAAGATAATTCGGGTGGAGAGCCTGGTGGAAAAGTGTCTAGAATTACTGCTGTGCCACTGCCTTTTGAAGATCAAAGCATTGATAACTTGGTTAAACCAACTTCACTCAGAAATGATGCTTCAGTTGAGTCTGGTAGCCGGCGTGACAGTTTGGACGGCAACTGGGGATCTGGTTCAGGTATGTACACCATCGTTTGGTTTTTGCAATGCCAATGGTTTGTACCCGATAAAAAGCTGCAATATTTTATTTGTTATCCATTAATCATTTTTACCTATAGGTTTGATGTGTTCCATCTAGCACGGTGTTTTTTTCTCTTCATGTATAATTGATTGTGTGCACATGCGTTTTTCATTGTACGGAGGTGGAGTGAAAAGTGGATCCATCTCTTTTTTTCCTTGCTGCCTTGCATTATTATTTATATAAAGTGCTAAAGCAAAAAGAATTTAATGATTTTTTTTCTTCGCGATCCTTTAAACAGTTTTGTTGACGCTATCTGATACACCAGCTGTTATTGATGCCAAAACTTTACCATCCACCGGCTTGCTGGCATCAACGGAAGCAGGTAAATCAAACTTGAACCTCCCATAAGCTGCACCTGCTCAAATACTCTTCTCAGATGTTGATAAAACCCTAAAACCTAAAATTCACCTCTTTCAACACTTGGGTTTCCAATGTTCGGCTTTACGCCATTTCATTTCCAAAAATCCCACCATTTTGACTGCTAATTTGAACAAAACATTGGTACCCTCCATGGAAGCCATTCGAAAAATTGTTTGCAATGACAAAGATCGTATTCCTAGAGACATGTGGAATTTTTGGTGATAAGCTTTTGATTCTACTCAAACAACAGTCGAGACTTTTGACTGCCACACAATCTTCTATAAGGAACTATGTTTTGCAAGTTGTAGACTTAGGTCTCGAAGAAAATTCAAGAATGTTGGTTCTCACGCTTCATACCATATCTAGTTTGAGTCCTAAAACATTTAGGAGAAAGGTGGATTCCATTCAGGGTTTCAGGTTTTCCAAAGATGAGAGCTTGCAAATGTTTAAAAGGACTCCATCTTTGCTTAGGACATCAGAGAAGAAATTAAAGGTTGGAATGGAACTCTTCTTGCAGACAGTAATGCTGCCAAAGTCAGTATTGATTCAACGACCAGTGATTTTGATGTATAGCATCGAGGGTCGAGTGTTTTCTTGGTATAGAGTTTTTCAGCTTTTGAAATCACAAAATCTATGTAAGAAGGTTCCAAGCTCTATTCATCTGTTATGTTTGTCTGAGGACATGTTCTTGGACAAGTATATATCAAGGTTTAAAGAAAATGCAGAGCCATTGTTGATAGTGTACAAGGGGGAGCACTATCAAGAAGCATAATAACGATCTCTTGATGATGCTGTATTTTGCACACTTCTTTACAGGAAGCATTAGGCAATTTTGGGGATCACAACTTTGTTGGTACTTATGGTTTACCTCCTTTCCAATTACTATGAGATACAGATTTTGATGGTAACAATTCCTTCCTACTTAGCTAGTATATTCTATATTTTAATTTTGTTCTATGCATATGAGTTTGCAAAACCAATAAGCCATTATCAAATATATTTCAAAAAAAGTTTATCCGTTTTAGGCTTTTAGCAACAAAAACATGTACGAGGAGCATTCTAGAGTTTAGACTCTTCGATCACCATTTTTCAATTGTTGTTTTCCACAAAAGACCATCACAAGTATTTTTGAGCTGTACTCATCATGTTATTCTGTTGCATTATCTGGGATTCTGGTTTGTGAATAATTGTCCTTTTACACTCTTGTTGCATATTTGAATCTAATTTGTGTGTATGTTTTTCACACAATGACACAATGGAATAAAAGAAAGGATTGGAAGTGCTTGTGTTGAAAGCTTTCACCAGCTGATTTTACCATGTTGATGTTTCCACATTTTGAGTTTTAACTATTTTGAAATTGCTAATATTTTGTTGCTTTGTCTACGGTGTTTGTTTATACTTTAAGTCAAATGGATGACACTGATTTTTATATGTTGGATGGAGTTTGTAATAGAAGCAATTCTCTACACACTAAACAGGGACAATTCTGAAATGTTTGTAGGCCTTTTACCAACAATGAAGTTATTTGAGTTTTAGTAATCTTTTAATCATTGCAGTAGATGGCAAGGTACCCCAAATCAGAAGTATTATATGTAGTTTGTTGAAGTAATTTCATTCAGATTTGAAATTTCATTGGGTAAACGCTCTTTTCTATAACTACAACTAGAAATATAAAAATAAATATGATTAATATGCATTTTGTCAAACATGTGGTGGTATAAATGATTCTGGTGGTTGAGTTTATTTTTGGAAACACTAGTAAGCAACCCATGCTAACACACGGGTGGTGCGTAGTTGGTAGTTTATTTTTGGAAACACTAGTAAGCAACCCATGCTAAATATTTTATTTTATTTATCAATAACAAATATTGGTCACATTTTTTATATTTATCAATGTTAAATATTTATCACATATTTTTATTATTTATCAATGACAAAGATTTGTTATGTGTTTTTTATGTACTAATGATAAATATTTATTCGATGATTTTTTATATTTATCTCTGACAAATATTTGTTTTATATTTTTTAATATTAATCAATGACATAGATTTGTCTAGCATTTTTTAAATATTTATTAATAACAAATGTTTGTCTCGTGTTTTTTATGTATCACTGTCAAATATCTATCTAGTATGTTTCTATTTATCATACACAAATATTTGTCTTGTTATTTTATAAATCAGTTATAAACATGTATCCAATGTGTTTTTAATATTTTTATTAATGACAAATATTTGTTTTATAAATTGTGTGTTTTATCTCGTGTTTTTGTAATATTTATTGGTGACAAATATTTGTCTCGACATTTACAATAATGTAATAGATTTGTGGTACGTTGTAACTATTTTCACAAATATACACATCCCAATAAAGTTGTAACTATTTTCACAAATATATGTAACTATTTTCACAAATATACACATCACAATAAAATTATTTAACTAACTTCATAAATTTTATTCTAAAAAAAAATTTGCATGAACGGATTAGTTATTTGTAGGTATGCACTTGGATAATGAAAAGGTATAACTAAATTAAATCATATTAATCCATCAAGTGCCTTTACATTTTAGACCTTAAAATCTAAATGTTGAGATCTAGAATTTTCATTATGTTACACTTGCTGCATCCACCAAAAATAAGAGTAAATAATCAATCAAAAGAAGAAAATAACAAAAAAAAAAGAAAGAAAATAGATTGAAAGAAACAAAATGACATAAAAAGATGTTAATAGAAGTTAAAAAAGAAGAAAGTAAAGAAAGTGAGAAAAGTGGCATCCAACTACCCCTTCTTGTCTCATGGTGTTAGTCCATTCTTTTTAAAAATAATTCATTCTTGCGGTTATTTTGGATATGCGGTTACATTTTTCTTTTATGCCTTATTTTTATGTCCCTCGTTAATGATCCAATGATAAAATTAATTAGGACAATAACGTAATTTTATTAGTGTTTACTTTTATTTCGCATAATTTTGTAACTCCAATAATTTTAGTATGTGACTATTTTAGGGCCCATTTGATGGACATGATAAAGAGACAGGATATGATACACTTATCCTATCCGTCCTCAATCCTTTATTTGATGCAGCAATCGGATATCAAAATGTAATCAATTTTTTTAAATAATCAGGTTGCAGCCGGATTTTGTTATCCTTAATTTGAGGTGGGATAAAATAATCCGTTATCCCGGATATCATTGTTTGCGTTTCTCTCTTCCTCTAATCTCAACAGTCGTGTTCGAGTCCGCCCTTTGGCACTCTTCCATTTTTTTTTTTTTTTTGCACTATTCCATTTTTTATTTTTATTTTTTCATATTTTCCATAATTTCTAGTCGGTGAATTTAGATTGATTTCTTTTTTTTCATATATGATTTGAAAACTATTTTATAAATAAATTTTAAAAAATTGTTTTTAAAAAGAAAATTTAAAAAAATATGTTTGCTAACTTTAATTTTTTAAAACAGTATTTGACTAGAGAATTAAAAAAACTGAAAAATAAAAAGTAAAACACCATTTATCTGTTTTGTTTTTTTAATTTTAAAAAGTATAATATTAAAAATAGTTTTACAAAATAGTTTTTAAAAACAAGTAATCCAAACAAATTATTTAGATTTTAAATTTTAAAATACTAAAATAGAGTTTTTGGGATTTGAATCAAACAAACTCTAAATCATTCTTCAATTGTGATAGATAGAGAAATCACAATTTTTCAAGTATATAAAATTACTTCATAAATTATTTACATTTTTTAGCATTTTTGTTTATTTATAAAAAATTATATGAATGTTATCTTAAAAGAAAAAAAATTAAATAGATTATAAGGACAAATTTGTCATTTTATCAAAATATAAGTCATATCATCTTGTTATCTGTTGTGTATCAAACACTGAATAGGATAAAACTAATGTTATCAAGTTCGTTATCATGTGCATATCAAACACAAGACATGATAACTCTTTATCCTACCCATATCCTATCCGATCTCTATCCTGCTTCTTATCCTATCCTGTCCGGTCCATCAAACGGGCCCTTAACGGGCCCTTAAAGTGAGAAGTTAGTAAAATGTAATGCTGTTCACATTTTACAAAATAAGAAGACTTTTGATTAGGAAATAAAAGCATAGACTTAGAATTACTCCTTCCACATTTGAATATAAAAATTTTACGATATCATTTCTATATATTTTTTTATACCACTAACTTTATTATGTTTTTAATGTATGAATTTTATTTGATTATTAACGATAGTAAAAATTTTCTTTTAATACTTGGTATTCATTTTATAAAAAAATTACATAATTAATGTAAGTAAATATATAAAAGCAAATGAAATCTTAATCTTAGTTTTAAAGTTTAATTGCACTTTTCGTCCGACTATTTTTATCAATTCACGGAATCGGACATTCTATTTTAAAATCTGACGGTTTTAGTCACTGTTTATGACTTTTAAACAAAAAAATGACGATTTGACATATTTTAAATGGTATGTCATATGATACAATAATGTAGAATGACCGACACTCGTGAAATTGCAGTAAAATCTTATAAATACTTTAGTTTCGACTTTGGAAATGATTCATTTTTATAATTTAGTTTGTGACATAAATAAATAATACATCTAGATGGTTCTTCATCATGATATTTTAAGTCACAATATTTAAAATATGTCACATCATTATTTTTTAATTCAAAAATATGATAGAATGACCAAGATTTTAAAATAGAGGATTAATTCCGCGAATTGGTGAAAATAGAGGGATCAAAGTTGTAATTATGTCTAATTATAATAATACACAAAAGAAACTCACAAATGACCAATTTGATCAATCGGACATATTTTTGTTGATCTATGTTAGGAAGAACATTCTTAATTTAGCTGCTTTAGGGGAACTTAATTAGACAAACAATATTTTGAAATGGTGCATTTTTTAGTTTTGATAAATTCCTCGAGTAAGAGAAAATGATTTATTAGATTTCAGTTGTGAAATGTATCTGACAAAGTTTTTTAGTTATATTTCAAATTTTCAAGACATTATAAATTTTTTTGGGGTGAAAATACATTATAATTATTTGATTTAATTGTACTTTTAATCCTCTATTTTATCGCACTCACAAAAATAATTTCTGTATTTTAAAATTCAACTTTTAAATCCATCAATTACGATATTTTTTGTAATTTTGGTCGTAACGTATATTTTTAACCTTTAAAATGGTGATTTTTTTCCCAATAAAAATTTTGAAGAGAAAATAACACTTCAAGGGTTAAAAAAAAAAGTTTACTTTTATGTTAAAAATCACAATTTTTGAGTAAAAATAATGCGTTAAACCGAAATTGTAACGAATGTGATAATTGAAGAATAAAAAAGTTCAATTTTAAAATAGAAAGTTATTTTTGGGAGAATGATAAATATGAGTATGAGATGTGCATTTAAGTTGAAAAAAAATAGTTTGAACTTCATAAAAGAAATCAAATGTTTTTTGTTGTGCGGCCACCCTCAATTTTTATTTATAAAAAGTTGTGATGACACCAAAAAAATTAACGAAATAACACGGTTGAATTTATTATGTCGAATACAATTTATAGTCGATAAACAACCACACCTTTCAAAAAAAAAAACAAAGCAATCATATTAAAAAAATAATATAATTTTTTTATTATTCAACTAAATATATTTTCCAATGATATGAACCCATTCTACTTTCTAGTAAGTTGTTGAATAAATTGTTTTAATAATATAGTAAACAAATTCTTTGGGAAAAATACAAAAATAATATAGTAGTAGTAAAAAAATTGCTATTGTTCAATTCGTCTCAGATTGTTTTCCTTATTTGATAAAAGATAGTCTGTACTTTAGGCATTATATCACGGCATACAATTTCAACGATGGAATAACTGTTAAGACAAAATATCAAATTATTGTTTTGATGTAAACAAACAAAGGTTAATTAAGAATGTTAATTATGATTCTAAATAATATGTTAATTTAACATGTGTTTTTGAGTGTGATAATCAAAGATAAGTGCCAAACATTACAAGCAAAATCACATTGAAAAGGAAGCAAAAATACAAAGACAAAATGGAGAACGTTCTTGACAGAAATCTGGAAAACAAAGAACGTTTTCCACAGTTCTGAAATTTCAAGAACAAACGATCTCCTCTGTTGAAGAAGGAATTGCTACTGGATTTTACAATCATGTTATCACTATACAAGATTCATCTCAACAAAAAATTAATCCAAAATGTTAAGGATAAAAGCTATGGCTCATGATAAATCAAGCAAGTTTATTCTCAATATTCAAGAATGATCATTCTCCAGCTTAATTGGCAAGAATGAAGAACATTCTTGAAGTGTATGCCTCAACTGTATATTTGAGATATATGCACAAGTGATAAAGGGCCATGAAATACTGTCATTGATGGATAATTTGGAGGCTACAGATCAACTTCTTCATAAAGCAGTAAAACAAGAATGTTTAGTCAAGAACATGATGGAGCTAAATATCACTAGAAGGGGGGTTGAATAGGGATTTTGGCGTTTAAAAATAGTTTCAAGAGTTTATGAGTTTCTGTCCTCTCAGTGAGGATGCGAACTGGAAAAAGGTTTTTTTAACTTTTCAAATGAAAGCAGAATAAATGCAAGGAAAATGTAAAGAGATAGACACACAACTTTTATCCTGGTTCACCCAATAATGGCTACGTCCAGTCCTCATAACCTTGTGAGATTTCACTAAAGATCAAACAGATCAGCCTCTTGCAGAGGATGATTACACTTTGTGTATTCTCAAGCTTCACCAAGCTTACAATCAAGTTTCAAATATTTTCAAGTACAACTTACTTGAAAATTACAGAGTGATATGAGTATGATTTCTTTTCTCTCAACTTAAACACTTTCTAAAAAGATATTTCAAAGATCTAGTGTATGGATGTAAAAAGTATGATGAGAGGATGAATATTGCTTATGATAAACTTTGAGATTCTTGATCTTTTTCTGCAATATTTATTGTGTGTTCGAATGATGGATAGCTTGCTGCCTTTTATAGAGTTCTTGAGATGTTCTTTCCATGAGACAAGCTTTTGTGACCGTTTGGGATCAATTCAAATCAATCCATGGTCTTTCATCATATTTACGAAAATGCCATCAATTGTGCTTGGATCTATGTAGTCCATCCTCAGCCTAGCATTGAGCCTTGGTCTTGTGTAGCCTTTTTCTTTTCTCATTTTTCAAGACTTGTGACTTCTATTTTGAGTTTGCTTGTAGTTTCCTTTCTATATATTGACTTTGCTTTATTTTTCCAATCATCCAAGAATGAAATATAGGGCTGCCTTTAGCCTTTGCACATGGGATGGTGGTTTGCAAACATGTGACTTCTTGAAAACCCAAGCTATAAGCCATCATCGGACCTTGTACAACTAGCCTTGTGATATCTTTTGATCAAATGCTTTATATAATTGTTTATTCATGCTGGTTTGACCTCTTTTGATGAATTAAAAACGTTATTCCCGCGAGGATGAAAATTTCATCTTGAAGACCCATCCTCTGACCTATCCTCCAGCTTGAACACTTAATGAATGAACCCAGATTTTTCTCCCTTTTGATCTAATTGAATATTAACCTGTTTTCTTATAATAATTCACTCAAAAGCACAAATTAGTATTAAAACACAATCATAATCTTTAAACAATTTTGTTATCATTAAAATCATTTGAGAGATTTTGTCTCAACAGAACATTCTTGTTTGAAGTCTGATCTTATCCACAAGTTGACACATGACAGCTGGACCCTTTCTAACGGTCATATGAACTGTCATAAGCCTCATTGAAGCCTATAAAAGGAACTCCAAGCTTAAGGAAAATCAGAGTTTCAAGTACAAAGCAAATCATTACTTACTTACAATCATACTCATATATTTACATAGAATTAGTTCTGATTTTTCTCATTTGATTCCTAGAATCATTCTATTGTATTTCTTTGTCAAAAGAATCAAAACTCAAACAAGTGTTGTGCATTCTCAGATTCTGACAAAACACTTTAAATCATAATCGTGCAAACTCAAGACTATTGTGTTGAAGATAGTTTGAGTAGTTTGTAGCAAATCATTTTGTGTAAAAGGTAAAGTGTAAAAAACCTCTCAAAGGTTGAAAGGTAGTCTGTTGAAATCCTTTCTGAGTAGAAAGCAAGCGTTGTGTAACAGATCAATGTTGATCTGAACTGGTGGTGTAGAAATCAAGAACGTTCTCCGTTTGATCATTTAGTGATAAATCTCACAAACTGTGAGGATTAGACGTAATCCGGATTGAGTGAACCAAGATAAATCTCTGGGTGATTTCTCTCCTCTTATCTATATTTATTTACAGTATTTTGATTATTGAATTAAATAGTTAAGTTAAATTGTGTGTTTCTTACTAACCAAGAACGTTATCCGTTTTCTGTTTTCACAACCAAGAACGTTCTCTACTTTCTGTTTTCATAACCAAGATCAATCTGTAAATTGACATTTCTACTTCAATAACAACAATGTTGAGAGTGTCTAAAGAAGCATGAATGGGCTCTCATGATCACAGTTGTGAAATGAAAATATTTAAATATGAAAAAGTCTAACAGTCCAAGTGATCAATCTATTTGCTCAGTGAGACTGAGAAATTGTGTGTTTACTATATGGATTTTGACCAAATGTGAATCTAGTGTGTGGAAAAGAATATTGAAAGCAAGAGTGAAAGCAATGGGATTGATGGAGAAAAATCGTATTGTTAGAGGTTTTAGTGTTTTGAATGGTGATCTTGCCACAAATAGGAAGGTTTATTGCTACGGCTTGAATTTTACTAATGGAAAGGATATGAAAATTGAGGAAATATGTGAGCATGGATGTGAGTCATGGGTTTGTTTTGCTTCTTACTTAATAATAGGATATAATAATAGGATGTTGAAACATTTTCTTTTTATCAAAATTTTCGGGATATAGATAATTTCATTTTTGATGATCATATTTTTTTTCTTTTGAATCAAATATAGTTTTTATCGTATAACTAATTAATTTCATATCTTTTTATTTTACAATAACCAATCATATATTTTTAGAAACTCATACGTCATTATTTTATTTTAAATGTCAGAAAGATAATATTTCTTTCCGTTAAATCCTAAATTTGGAAAATTGAAAACTTTTATATGTTGAAAACTGGAATAATAATTTTTTTTTTCTTCTGATTTCCAAACGTGAATCTTTGTAAATATTTTGTTCGCCTCGTGTAGCTGAGTTTTATGTATCAAATTACACTAATTTTTTTTCAAAAAGAAATTAAATTATGTAATTTGTTTACTACTACTACTATATTATTTATATATTTTTTTGCAAAGGATTTGTTTACTATATTATTAAAACAATTCAATCAACAACTTACTAGAAAGTAGAATGGGTTATATCATTGTCAAATATATTAAGTTGAATAATCAAAAAATTGTATTATTTTCTTCAATTATATTTTTAGGAAACTTAAATGGATATGATTGCTTCGTTTTTTTTTTAAAAAGTATGATTGTTTATCAACTACAAATTATATCTGACATTATCAATTCAACCATATTATTTCGTTATTTTTAGGCAAATATTTTGTTATTTTTATTCATGTCATCACAACTTTTTATAAAGAAAAATTGAGGGTGGCTGCACAACAAAAAACATTTGATTTCTCTTTTGAAGTTCAAATTATTTTTTTCGACTTAATTGCACTTCTGGCACTCATATTTTATCAATCTCCCGAAAATAACTTTCTATTTAAAATTGAACTTTTTTATTTCTCAATTATCACATTCGTTACAATATTAATTTTGGTTTCAACGCATTATTTTTACTCTAAAATTGTGCTTTTTAACCTAAAAATAGTTTTTTTTAACCCTTGAGCAGTGTTATTTTCTCTTCAAATTTTTTATTGGAAGCAAAAAATCATCATTTTAAGGGTTAAAAGTATACGTTACGACTAAAATTACAACAAATGTTGTAATTGATGGATTGAATAGTTGAATTTTAAAATAAAGAAATTATTTTTGTGAGTGCGATAAAATAGAAGATTAAAAGTACAATTAAGTCAATTAATTATAATGTATTTTCACCCCAATAAAATTATAATGTCTTAAAAACTTGAAATATAACTAAAAAACTTTGTCACATACATTTCACAACTGAAATTTAAGAAATCATTTTCTCTTACCTGTGGAATTTATGAAAACATAAAAATGCACCATTTCAAAAGTTTGTCTGTCTAAAGCAGCTAAATTAAGAATGTTCTTTCTAATATAGATCAACAAAAATATGTCTGTCTGACCAAATTGGTCATTTGTGAGTTTCTTTTGTGTATTATTATAATTAAGTATAATTACAATTTTGATTCCTCTATTTTCACCGAATCATGGAATTGATCGCTCTATTTTAAAATCCGACAGTTTTGGTCATTCTATCATATTTTTGAATTAAAAAATATGATGTGACATATTTTAAATAATGGTGAATTAGGTGTTTACGAGTTTTCCGCGATTAAGTGATGGATTTTTGCGTTTAAGGATAGTAAGTGATGAAAGTAAATGGCAGTAAAAAATGAACACAACAGAATTATCCTGGTTTCTCTTATGACCAAGGGTACATTCAGTCATCTTGCACACCACAAGAGATTTCTCCACTATTGTCAGAAAATGTACAAGTCCCACCCTAGGACCTTTGCTACAAACTTCTAACAAATCTTCTAGGATAACACACTACTATCTTAGATAAAACTATTTAAAGAAAGTACTACTTTCTTTTTACAAACACTGTGATTTGTTAAGAGTATAAGAATAAGAAAGAGATAGAATGATAACAATCCAAGATTGCTTCAAGTACTTTGAGAACCTTAGTTAAGGATCTGAAAATGATATGCAAGTACTTGAATTTATGAAACATGACTTTGAGAAAAATTCAGAAAAGTTGTTCAAAGTCTTTAAAGTTGTGTAGTAGGATTGTTGATGTTGAATATGAAGTTATGGTGTATTTATAGTCCATAAACATCTCTTCATATTCGTGACTATTGATCCAAGAGGTTTGAGGAACAATTGCAATGATTTAGAACCATTTCAGAATTGAAAAATTGCATTGCTTCCAGTTGTATTCGAATACAGGATGTATGTATTCGAATACACCTCTTTGTAACGTTCAGAAAATTCAAAACTTTTCAATGTGTATTGGAATACAAGATTGTGTAGTCGAATACAGTTGTATCAATTTTGCCACTGTCTTGCTGGTTGTATTCGACTACATCAGGTTGTAGTCGAATACAGATGAGATGCTTTTGCTACTGACTTAGCAATTTTCATCTGTATTCGAATACACTTATGTTGTATTCGAATACACTTATGTTGTATTCGAATACACCTTTGTATTTTGTCAAAAATATTAATTTTAACACTTTGTAAATGTAATTTTGACTTTTGAAAATACTTTTTATGCATATGCAAAGATGTGAGGTTCTCATTGTATTCGAGCTATGGCTTGTATCATTTACGTTTACATTTAAACAACTAATATGAGAAGATTATTAAGTTATCAATAAGATTTTTGTGGACTTCTTCTTTTTGAGCTTGTTGCTTTGATTATCATCACCGTTGGTCTTTTATATCATCAAAAATATGTATTTTACAAATAATTTTCAAAGTCGAAACTAAAGTTTTTATAAGATTTTACTACAATTTCACATGTGTTAGTCAATATACATTATCGTATCATATGACACACCATTTAAAATATGTCAAATGGTCATTTTTTTAGTTTTAAAGTCAAAAGGAGAGACTAAAACTGTCGGATTTTTAAATAGAATGATTGATTCCGTATATTGATAAAAATAGCATGATGAAAACTGCAATTAAACTTTAAAACTAAGATTAAGATTCCATTTGCTTTTATATATTTACTTACATTAATTATGTAAATTCTTTATAACATGAATACCAAGTAATAAAAGAAAATTTTAACTATCGTTAAAAATCTAACTCAAATTCATACATTAAAAACATAATAAAGTTAGTGGTATAAAAAAATATATAGAAATGTTATCCTAAAATTTAAATATTTTAGGCCATCAAATTTTTATATTCAAATGTGGAAGGATTGATTCTGACTCTATGCTTTTATTTCCTAATAAAAGTCTTTTTATTTTTATAAATAAATAAATAAATAATTAGGATAAAGGAATTATGCTCTGTTCAAGGTTGGAAAAATGTCAATAGCAGTGTATTTTACCAACTTCTCACTTTAAAATAATCAAATTCAAACTAAAATCATTCGAGTTTAAAGTCTTCTGAAATATCCTGATTTTTAACAATAAGAATGTTAATTTTTTTAAACAACTAAATATTTATGGATAACATATTCACAATGTGCTTTAATTTAAATCAGAGTAAAATAATTAATTGCTAATTTTTTTTTTCAAAAATGACGATTAGAATTATTGTTGCATTATGTAAAATAGTTTTGACACAACTGACTTACTTACAATCGAACAATTCACATTACAATTCATAAAAATTCAGAACTGTTTTAGATACATAAATTCTATTGCGACAATAGCATTGCAATAAGAAAAGAAGAATAAATAAAACCCTATGATGACCAGGAATTCACATGATGATGACCAGGAACCTATAGTGGTACCGGATAAAAATTGACAGAAATTTATGTTACTTGCCTAAGGTGGAAAAGGAAAAGAGTGGAAAGCCTGTGCAGCACAACGTTAGCAGCATGATTGTTGAAACTGAGAAAAGGGTTAAACAGAAGACACCAGATGAAGTGTTAGAAGTATTGAAGGATCCATGCTTTTTCAGTTAGTATTTGCATCTCTATATTTGCTTTGAATTATACTTTAATTATTTGTTTAATTTTATAAACAGATAGATTAGTTTGGTCTCTTAAGAGTCTTATTGGAAAAGTGTATTTCATCTTTAGGTGGCTCTTGGAGCTTATGCAAGATTTGTATTTTTCTTCTTCGCATGTTATTATTATTTTAAAATAGGAGTGTTTCTTATTATTTGGGAACTTTTGAACTTGTTATGCACAGGGACAGACCAACATTTAGCACTACAGCTGCTGGCATTTTAAAATTGTTAATAAAATAGTATATACTAAATATTAATCAATGAAGTGCTCATTTCATAGCACTTCAGCATTTGACAGCACTTCAACAATTACCCTCTTTTTGCTGAAATCATTGTATGAAATTCTTTTATTTTTAAAAGCTAATAATTGTGAGAAAACAGAATAGGCAGAGTGATAGTAGTACTAAATGAAAGAGGAAAAATGAAACTTGGACTCTCATGTGTTTATTGGGGGTTGCGTCACCTGAGGCTACTACCCGTTTATTTTATTTTATTTTATTTTGGTGAGTAATTGTTTCTTTAAGTTATATACAATTAATCATAGAATTTGAGCATTTTCGCCATTTGAGAGTGTATATATATTAATTGTTTCTTTTGTGTTTGTACATATATATAGAATCCTCGTAGGATATAAAGTTCTCACAACCACTGAACCACTCAAGTGTTTAGCCTATTGTTTACACACAAAACACATCATAAAAACTAGCACTACTATAGGCTTGAAATCCTCTAACATTTATACTTGAAAACATGCACATAATGATCAAAAGATCTCTAGGTTGTAACGAGGCCAAGATAAGGGTGAGATAATCCCAAGGAGACTAGGGATAAAAATCGAAGGGGATAAATGAGTAATGATCAGGAGGAAAAAGTAACATTGAAAGGTAACTCAACAAAATATTATTGACTTTTATTTTCACACTCTCTTTGTTCACAACATAATCATACTTATTTCTTTATATTTTATCTTTTTATTTTTGAAATATATATATATATATATATATATATATATATATATATATATATATATATATATATATATATATATATATATTTTATCTTTTTATTTTTGAAATACTACTCATATTAACCAACCAAATTGAGCACCCCAACACTTATTTAAAGAAAGACTCATTTATCCCCAAGATTGAGTCAATCCATTGTTTTTTTTACTTTTAGGCTTGTATTAAGCTATATAATAGAGAATGAGATTAATAGGTTCGAAAGGGCTTAACAAAAGGATAATTGTAGGGTAGACTTATTTGGCTAATTGCTTAAAAGGATTTTTTTTTTCTCTTGCTTAAAGAAAGACTCCTTTATCCCCAAGATTGGGGCAATGCAAATATTTTTTTTTGTTTGATGAAAAATGAAATCCTAAAACAAATAAAATCCTAATGAAACAAATAAAATCCTAAATGATACCCCCACACTTATATTACACATTGTCCTCAATGAATGTAACTCCATGTTCAAACTACAGTTTAAGTGGGCTTTTCTGAGGAGAGTTCTTCTATGGTGGTATCTTCAAGTACAAAGCTCTCATGGAATAGCATGAGGCGTTGTCCATTCACTTTGAACACTTTATCGGTGTATTCACTTTTTATTTCTACTGTACCATGAGGAAAAGTGTTAGTAACAACAAAAGGGCCAATCCACATGGATAGAAGTTTCTCAGCCATAATTTTTAGGCCGGAGTTGATAAATAAAACTTTTTTCCCAACGGATAATTACTTCATAGAAATCATCTTATCATGAAAGTGCTTAGTTTTCTCCTTATATATCCGGGAGTTCTCATAGGCTTCTAGCCTAAGCTCTTTAAGTTGTTGCAATAAAAGCTTTTTGTCCAAACCTGTTTTTTCCATTTCAAGGTTACAACCAAAGAGTACGGTGCTCTATTTCCACTAGGAGGTGGCATGCCTTACCAAACATAAGTCAATATGGAGATATCCCTATTGGTGTTTTATAGGTTGTTCTATGAGCCCAAAAAGCTTCTTCTAGCTAGCGGCTCCAATCCTTCCTGTTTAGCTGCACCATATTTTCTAAAATATGTTTAATGTCCCTATTTGAGATTTCAGCTTCCCATTAGTTTGGGGATGATAAGGTGTAGAAACTCTATGCACAACCCCATACTTCCGAAACAAAGCTTCCATGGTGCAGTTGCAAAAATGAGTGCCTTGGTCACTTATGTTGGCTCAGGGTATTCCAAACATGCAAAAAAAATTTGACCTGACAAAATCTGCAAAAACTTTAGAATCATTAGTCCTAGTGGGTATTGCCTCCACTCACCTCGAAACATAATCAACAACAAATAAAATGTTGACAAAACCAAAAGATACCGGGAAAAAGGCCCATAAAGTCAATGCCCCACACATCAAGTACTTCACAGAAATGCGTATGTTGTTGAGGCATCTCACTCATACGAATGATTGATGTTCATGCTATTTGGCATTGTACTAAAGTTCGATAAGTCTTAAAAGCATCCTTGAACAAAGTGGGCGAAAAGAAACCCGAGTCTTAGACTTTTCTTGTTGTTCGTTAAGGACCAAAATATCCCCTTACCTGAGAGGCATGACAAAAACGAAGAATGGATTGAGCCTTATGGTAGGGGACACATCGCCTAATCACTACATAATTTCCATAAATATGGATCATCCCACACATAGTATTTGACATCACTTTTAAGTTTGTGTATTTTTGCTTTAGATGCATCTGCAGGAAGAACACCAAAAACTAGATAATTAACTAAATCAGCAAACCAAGGAGTTACCTCATGCTACTGTAAAAGTTGCTCCTTAGGGAAATCATCCTGAATGGGGGTGGAATGATCATCCATTTCAATTCTGCTCAAGTGATATGCCATTAGACTCCCAATTCCACTTTTATCTTTGATCTCCAAATCAAATTCTTGGAGCAACGACATTCACTAGATCAATCTCGATTTTGCTTCTGGTTTCTTCAACAAGAACTTCAAAGTTGCATGGTCAGTAAAAACAACTATGTTGGAACCCAACAAATATGATCTAAACTTATCAAGAGTAAAAACAATAGCTAAAAGTTCCTTTTCAGTAGTTATATAATTAGCTTGTGTAGAATCTAAATTCCTAGAAGCGTAATAAATAAAATAGGCAGCCCTGCCAACCCTTTGGGCAAGGAATGCTCCATCTTCATAAATAGATGCATCACACATAATTTCAAAGGGGAGGGTCCAGTTGGGTGGCTGAATGTTGGGGGTAGAGGTCAACGCTGTCTTTAAGCAATCAAATGGCTTCTTGCATTTGTCATCAAAGTTGAAAATGAATACTTTTGTAGCAAAGTTGACAACGGAAGAGCTATCTTGTTGTAGTCCTTGATAAAGCGCGTGTAAAAACCTACATGGCCAATGAAAACAAAAATCTCGCGGACGCAAGATGGGTAAGGCAAATTAAAAATCACATCAATCTTGGCAGGACTCACTTCCATCGCCTTTTTAGAGATCACATGTCCAAAAACTATGCCCTGTTCAACCATAAAATGACATTTTTCATAATTCAAAACAAGGTTAGTTTCAATAAACTATTAAAGCATGCATCAAATGAGGAACCATACACAACAAAATGATCCATTAAAACTTCTATACAATATTCTGTGAAATCAACAAAAATTCTAATCATGCACCATTGGAAAGTGCCAGGAGCATTGCATAGGCCTAAGAGAATCCTCCTATAGGCAAACGTGCTGAAGGGTCAAGTGAATGTGGTATTTTCTTTGTCCTCTAGTGCAATATGGATCAGATAATAACCTTAGAAACCATCAAGAAAACAATAATGTGACTTACTAGCCAACTGTTCAAGCATGAAATCAATGAACGGTAAAGGAAAATGATCCTTCTTGGTTGCCTGGTTTAGTCTCATAGATTTGATGCATACCCTCCAACTATTTTGCAATCTTGTGAGGATAGGTTCATTGTTCTCATTTTAACCACTGTGACTCTAGTTTTCTTATCGCACTCACCCGCTGACTATCAGAGATGTGGTATATGATATTAGCTTGTAAGAGCTTGGTCACTTCCATTTTTACAACATCTAGAATTAAGGGGTTAAGATATCTTTGGGGCTGCCTAACTGACTTTACCCCATCCTCTACTAGTATCCTATGCATACACATGGATGAGCTAATACTAGGAATATCAGCAAAGGTCCATCCAATTACTTTCTCGTGCTTTCTTAATATTTGCAACAACCTCTCTTCATGTTCATCTTCAAGTTTGGTTGAAATAAACGTGGGTAACTTTTCACTCCCCTCTAAATATGCATATTTCAATTTTTTAGGAAGTGGTTTAAGCTCTAGAGTCGAAGCTAAGTTTGCAACATCAATTATGTTAGTAGAAATATCAGAAAAATATTCAACCTATAGAGCAACTTTGATCTTTGCACACATAGAGCACAACAAAGTATTTGTCCAAAAATCACAAGTATATGTATCATCAAAACCAGAAAATGAAGGAAAATTAGTAGCAAACATATCGGGTTACGTGTCATCAACCAAATCCGCTAGCAATTCAATTTGAAAAATAGAAGGCTCTTCCATTGGGTGTTTCTTAGTATCAAAGATGTTAAATTCTACAACGCTATCACCAAATTCCATGTATAGAGTTCTAGCATGAACATCAATTTTTGTTTTAGCAATTTTCAAGAATAGTCTTCCTAAGATGATAGGTGCCCCGTTGGACTTAGTCCATCCCTCCATGTCCAGAATGTAAAAATATGCAGGAAATATCTGAAGTAGCAATGTCAAGTTACAAGGACGAGGCTTTGAATTGTAATCTTGCCTATTTAAAATTTCCTATTAAAAACTTAAGAAAAGACAACTCAAGAATGATCTTGGTTATGAAAATAGAAACGGAGAACGTTCTTGGTTCTGAAACAGAAAACAGAGAATGTTCTTGATTAGTTAAAATCACAGTTTTTTAATTTCTCTATTTAACTTTGACAATAAAAATAACTTAATGTAAATAGAGGTAAGAAAGAGATACCACACATAGATATATCCTGGTTCACCCAACGTGGGCTACGTCCAGTCCTCACAACTGTGAGATTTTCACTAAGTGTTCAAAGAACGGAGAACAATCTTCTGGTTACACAGTTAAAGATCAACCTTGATCTGTAACTAGACTTCCTTTCCACCCAGAAAGGATTCAATCAAGTCACCTAACTAATCTGCTAGGATTTTTACAGTTAACTCTTTTAATCACACTCTATAACTATAAACAATCCTTATAGTTATGAATTTACACAATAATAATTTAAAAGGTTTGGTTGAATCTTGATTATGCTCAACTCTTGTTTGAGAATAAATTCAGATTAAAAGAACTCAGTAAGATAATCTGGAAGTATGAAATAATTTTAGCCTAATTTCTTTTGTGAATGAGATAGCTTCAAGAATGCAAGTGAATGTGATTTAATGAGAATACTTGGCACTTGAAGTTCTGAATGATGCTTGTGAATTTGCCTTGCTTTTATAGACGATTTGGGAAATTAATTCTGGTCAGAAAGAGCTGTTGCTAGTGCTCTGTTTTCCTCTGATACAAGCAACATTTCCTTAGAAAAAAATACACCATTCATGTGACAGTTTTGGGCCTTGCGGTTTTGGGCCATTTTGCTTAATCACACACATATTTCCTGCGCGCTTTAATGACCCATTAAGCTTCGAAAATACTTGATGATTTTTGGGCTTTGATCTGGATACTTGATTCGATCCAAAATTGTTTGGAAAGGAGTGAATAATTTCTGCAGAATTGAGAAGTCTTCTTTTGCAGAAACAGAGATTGTTCTTCTAAAAAACGGAGAACGTTGACTCAAGGTGGAGTTTGATGATCAATCTAGTATGATGGTCTTCTGGACAATCTGAGGACTTATAATCAATCTTATGGTTAAGAATGTTCAGTTTTGCTTTTCACCTGATTTCTTTGCTTTGCTTTGTTCCTATCTTTAATAAAAACACTCAAGAGCACATATTAAATTAACATAACATTTAGAATCATAATTAACATACTTAATTAACCTTTGTTTATTTTCATCAAAACTTAATTTTAGAGTTTGTCTTAACAATCTCCCCCTTTTTGATGATCACAAACATGTTAATTTAGATTTTAATTCTAATTCTAATTTTAATTTTGAAGAGCATAAAAGCTCCCCCTCAATTGATGCAATAGATGTTTTTATTACAGTGGAATAACTAATGCAATCAGTAATGGATATTTCATTGATTCTCAAGATAAAGCAATTTCAAATTACAAAATATAATATCCTGATTACAAAACGGAGTTCTTAAAAATCAGAATAAAAACTAAAGTTGATTCTCCCCCTTTGTCATACAAAAAGGAAAGAGAAAAAGATTCCTATTTAGCTAAGGAAGGATAAAATCCTTCTGAAGACGCAGACTTGGATGGTTCAGGAATCGGTGCAGCAGCTGGAGCAGGCTGAACAGGAGGAGGAGGGACACCGAGCTTGGGAGCAATGGTTTCTGCAAGCCAAGATCGCATCCTTGAAAATTCCACATCATGCTGAGCCTGTCGAGCCATAAGAAGCTGCAAAGTTGCCATGAGTTTTGAGTTGGTGGGCTCCTTGGGAGGATTCATGATTGGAGGAGGAATTGGAGCAGCACCGCTTGATGGTGTAGAGACAGTTGGGAGAGAGGCAGGCAGTGGCTGAGGATTTGATTGATTGGATGAGGACTGGTTATTTGAAGGCCCAGGAGAAGTAAAAAATTGACTAATTCCAAAAAAGGAAGAAGTGGTTGTCTGTGGAGAAATGTACGCAGGTGACATGGCTGACACATTTTGGTGGGGAAGCAGTGTGGGCATGGGATCATGGGGAGAACGAAGGAGTTGAGAGATAGAGAGGAAATCAGTGGAGGACAATGTAGATGTTTGTGGAAAAACGGAGAAAGTAGGATTTGTAAGAGGAAGACTGGGAGAACGTTCTCAGTTTTCAGGGGAACGTTCTAGAGCTTTTTCAGGAGAACGTTCTTGATTTGGAGAAGAACGTTCTTGAGCATTGTCAGCTTCTCTGTTTGGAGAAGGAGAAAGTGATGTGGGGTCTGGAACAGCAGGTCGTAGTCTTGTAGAGCGTTTGTGTTTTAGAGGAGATGGAAAAAAGGAGATGATTGGGGCAGATTGTCTGGTTGTGGGACGGCTAGTGGTTGGATATTTTTGATGTGTTTCTGGTGTGGGGGAAGGCTGTCTAATGATGGTTATTTTCATACGAGCCATGTTTTTGGTGGAGAATTTTGAGATTTTGATGAGGGATTTTTCATTGGACAGAGGAATATTAAAATGGTTAAAGACTTTTGTAAGAATCATACCATAAGGAACAATATTCTTCTTGTAGTCTTTGGTTGCAGCAGCGATCATGTGATGAAGTATCAGATGAGGTAGGTTGAGACGCTTGCAGTTGAGAAGATGATAGATGATGAGTACGTCATTTTTAGAGACATACTCATGGCTTCCACAGTGAGGAAGAAGAGTATGCTGGCTCATGTTGTTGAAAATTTTAGGAAGTGGTGGAAGATATGTGGAAAGGTACCTAGTAGAGTTCTCTTGAAACAACTCAGAGAGAACTGCAATCTCTTTAAGATTGAAAGCTGCATACCAGGATTTACCAAAAATAGCAGGACCTTTAGTAGGAAGATCCAAGATAGAGGCCAGGATGTCAGGAGTTAGTTTGATCTCAATTCCCTTGATGTTGGAAATTAACAGAGATTTATTAGGGAATGTTTTGGCCTGACAATAGAAAGCTCTAACAACATCTGGATAGTAAGGCTCTAATGTTTGTAAAAAGGCAGTCCAGCCTAGAGCATCAGTGAAGTGCTGGACAACATTGCCATCGACTATGAGTTTGCCAAAAATGAAAACTCGGCCAACACCAATGGATCTCTAAGCCCATTTGTCATTAAACTGTTTTGTGGTAGTGGATGGAATTAGAGTCAGAGGAAGGTTGAGTTTTGGCTTTCTTGGAAGGTGGAGAAGGTGGTGCAGGGGAATTAGAGTCAGAGGAAGGATCAGAGGAAGGAGAGGAAGGAGTGTGAGGTGAAAGGGGACGTTTGGTGGATTGTGAAGAAGTGGGAGCGTAAAACGGAGAACATTATGTTGTAGGTGAACGTTCTTGAGTGGGTGAGGGAGATTTTGGATGGACAGGAGAACGTTCTTGAATGGGGGAACGTTCTGGAGTAGATGTAGGGGTTTTATGAGTGTTTGGAGTGGAAGGTACTGAGAACGTTCGTGGATAGGAGAACGTTCTTGATGTGAGGTGGGTGAAGGTTCACGGATTCGGGAACGTTCTTACGAAGCAGATGGATTGTGACAAATTCTGTTTGGGCGCAGTGGTTTTGAATCGCTGGCGAATATTTAAGTTTTTTCTTGCCAAAAATTGAGACATTGGCACAGTGGTTTTTGTTTTTAGAGGATGAGAGGGTGGGCAGGTGGGTTTAGGAGAAGACAAAAGTTCATTGGTCATTCTCTGTTTTTGATTTGGAGAAGTTGATTGAGAAGGTTCAGAGGAAAATGAAGATTTTGATGGAGTTGAAGGTTTTGTGGATTTTGTTGTAGGTGCTTGAGGAGGAGGATCAGATGAATCATCAGACTCAGAGTTTGAGATGATGAAATAAGCAGGTTTAGTGATTGGGTTTTTTAAAGTCCCAATTCTAGCTAAGATTCTCATGGAGCGTCTTTGTGGTGCGGGAGGATTGACAAATTTTTGTGGTGGTGTGGGACTAGAGAAGGATTTGCGCAAAACGGGAGGGACTTGAGCAACGTTAGGAGATGGACAGGAATGAAGAGGGGGAAGAACAGAAGATAAAGGTTCAGGAATGGAGGAGTTTGGGTTGGATTCAGGGGAGGATGAGAGATAATCAGAAAAGGAAGAGTTTGACGAATGTTTTGGAGGAGTTGGTATGAGTGGAGGTGAATGTGAATGATTGTAGATTGGTGAGAAGGATGATGATGGTGATGGAGTGTCAGTGCATGCATTTTTGCGAGCAGATTGTTTTTTCGAGCCATTTTTGTTAAAAGCTGAGAGTGATGGAGGATGAAGGTTGAAGAAGAAGAATGTTTGAGGATTAAGAAGGCTGTTTCTGAAAGTGAATAGTGGTGATGGTTGAAATTCGTTTTGGCAGTTTTTTAAGAGAGAGAGAGAGAGAGAGAGAGAGAGAGAGAGAGAGAGAGAGAAAGAGCAATGATGACTTGAAGCTAGGGAACTGCCATGTGTTGGAGAAGGGAACCATTTTGACGGATTGACAGGGACCTAGAGACACGCGCATTTAATGTTGGGACAAGCCTTTCCTGCGCATGATGAAGATGACGATTCGGGGGAGAGTTTTGAAAAACGGAGAAAGATGTTTAAAAAATGGAGATTGATAAACGTTATTTGTTTTCTGCAGAAGCAGTTTTAACTCGAATTTCCAGGATTTTTCATGATTTTCAGTTTTTCTTTGATTGAATTAAAACTTTCCTCAACTAAAGGCTTTGTAAAAATGTCAGCAAGCTGATTTTGAGTATCAACAAAGATTAATTCAATATCCTTTTTATTAACATGATCGCAAATAAAATGATGTTTTATTTCAATATGTTTTGAACGAGAATGCTGAATTGGATTTTTTGACAAATTGATTGCACTAGTATTATCACAGTAAATTGGAATACTTGAGTAACTTATAGAGAAGTCTTCAAGTTGATTTTTTATCCAAAGAACTTGTGAGCAATAGTTTGCAGCTGATACGTATTCAACTTCAGTGGTTGATAAGGCTATAGTATTTTGTTTCCTGCAAGACCAACTTATCAAAGCGTCTCCTAGAAACTAACATGCTCCACTAGTTCTTTTTCTTTCAGTTTTGTCTCCAGCATAATCAGCATCGCAATATGCTACAAGATCAAAATGAGAACCTTTTCTATACCAAAGGCCAAGATCAATAGTTCCAACAAGATATCTAAAAATTCGTTTCACAGCTGTTAAATGAGATTCTTTGGGCGCAGATTGAAATCTAGCACATAATCCTACTGCGAATATAATATTTGGCCTGCTAGCAGTTAAATATAGAAAGGAACCAATCATACCTCTGTATTCTTTTTCAAAAACAGATTTTCCTTGTTCATCTTTGTCTAATGAAGAGGATGGATACATAGGAGTAGACATGATTTTTGCTTCATTCATTTTAAATTTGGTTAACAAATCTTTAATGTATTTTTGTTGACAGATAAAAATACCATTTTTAAGTTGTTTAATTTGTAAACCAAGAAAATATCTCAACTCTCCCATCATGCTCATTTCAAATTCACTTTGCATGAGTTTTGAAAAGCTATCACACTTTTTTTCATTAGTTGATCCAAAAATAGTTTCGTCGACATACACTTGTACAATGAGTAAATCATTTTTATCAATTTTCTTAAAAAGTGTAGTATCTATCTTTCCTCTAGAAAATCCATTTTTAATTAAGAAGGAACTTAACCTATGATACCAAGCTCTTGGTGCTAGTTTTAAGCAGTAGAGAGCTTTTGTAAGTTTGAAAACATGATTTAGTTTAAATTGATCTTCAAAACCAGGAGGTTGTTTTACATAAACTTGCTCATTTAAGATGCCGTTTAAGAATGCACTTTTTACATCCATTTGAAATAATTTAATAAGTTTATGAGATGCATATGCAAGAAGTATACGAATAGCTTCTAACCTTGCAACAGGAGCACAAGTTTCATCGTAGTCTATACCTTCTTGTTGGTTATAACCTTGAGCAACCAATCTTGTTTTGTTTCTTACTACCTTACCTTCTTCATCTAATTTGTTTCTGAAAACCCAGCGTGTACCAATGATTGTTTGATCTTGAGGATTTGGTACCAAGGTCCAGACTTCTTTCTTATCAAACTGCTGCAGTTCTTCCTTCATGGCTTCTATCCAAGATTGATCAACTATGGCTTCTTTAATTGATTTTGGTTCAACTTGAGAAATCATTGCCATGTTGTTCTCATCATTCTTGAATGACTTTCTGGTTCGAATTCCATCTACTGTATCCCCAATAATTTGAGTTTGAGGATGATCTCCTATCTTTCTCCAGCTTTTAGGTGGAGAATGATACGAAGATTGTTTATCAATCTCCGTTTCCTGCACATTAGTTTTCTGTTGTGTTTCTGGCAGTTCTTCATCCTTATTTGTCTTTTCCATTACTAAGTCATCAAACTCATCATATAGAATATGCATGCTGATTTCTACAACTTTAGTTCTTAGATTAAAAACCCTATAACCTTTAGAGTCAGTTGAATAACCCAAAAAGATAGCTTTGTCTGATTTTGCATCAAATTTTCCAAGAACATCTTTGTTGTTTAGAATATAACAGTAACACCCAAAAATGTGAAAATATGAAATGTTTGGTTTTCTGTTTTTCCAAATTTCTTATGGAGTTTTGTTTATGATTTTTCTTATGGATACTTGATTTAAAATATAACATGATGTGTTGACAGCTTCAGCCCAAAAATATTTTTCAACATTAGACTCTTCCAAGATTGTTCTTGCCATTTCTTGTAAGGTTCTATTTTTTCTTTCAACAACTCCATTTTGCTGAGGAGTCCTTGCACACGACAAATTGTGAGAAATGCCAAGTTCTTCAAGTAAGTTTTTGAAAGGGGCATTTATGAATTCTCCTCTATGGTCACTTCTTATAGAAAACAATACTGGATTCTTTTTCATTTTGTACCTTTTTACAAAAAAATTTCGAAGCTTCAACAATAACAAAACCATATTTCATTCCTCCAAAACTTGTTGTTTTGACAGGACCGAACAAATCAATGTGAAGTAATTCAAGAATTCTATTTTTGGAAATAAAATCTTTTGAGTGAAAGTTGCTTTTGGCTTGCTTTCCCTTGACACATGCTTCACATATTTTGTCTTTTTCAAAATTCAGTTTTGGTAATCCTTTGACTAGTTCTAATTTTGAAATTTTAGAAATGGTTTTCATGCTGATATGCCCTGCCCTTTTTATGCCAAATCCATTTATCTTTATCAAATGATATGAAGCATGATTCATCAAGCAATTCTTCAAGATATAATACATAAAGATTTTTCTTTCTGGTTATAGAAAATAGTTTCTCACCAGATTTTGTGTTTATGATTTCACAAAAGTTGGGTTTGAAAATAACTTCACATGCATTGTCACACAATTGACTTATGCTTAAGAGATTATGTTTCAGACCTTTAACATATTGAACATCAATTATTTGAGCAGAGTTTTTCTTACCAATTGTCCCTTTACCTTTGATTTGAGCTTGGTTATCATTTCCAAATGTGACTGACCCTCCATCTTTCTTGACGAAGGATATGAATCAATTTTTATCACCTGTCATATGTCTTGAACAGCCACTGTCCAAGAACCATGGCTTTTTCTTGACACTATGAGAACCAACCTACAATTTTTGTTTCATTAACTTTTGGTACCCATTTTGTCTTGGGTCCTTGTGGATTAGTTCTAGATTTTGATTTTCTGTTAATATGACATGTCGATTCAGAGTGCCCAATCTTGGAACATGAGGAACATTTAATTATTTGTTTTTGAACAGATTTTTAACTGGTTTTGACAGTTTTTAAGAACTTTCTCCATTTTCTGTTTTAGCTGGAGAACGTTCTCGTTTTTTCTAAGGAAAATCTGCTTTTGTTCCAGATCGTTCTCCTCTCTGTTTGTTCTTGATTTTTTCATCCTTTTTCTTAAAATAACATGTAAATTCAAGATGTCCAATTTCACCGCAGTATGAACATTTTATTTTGCATTTATTTTCTCTTCTTTTAGGAATAATCTTTTTTTCATTTACTTGGGTTTTCTGAGTTTGATTAAAATCAAGACCTGCTTTGTCAAATATCCCTACTTGAGATCCCATGATATTTTGAAAAGTTTCAGTAGCTTTAATGAAGTTTAACATATCTTTTTTAAAAAATTCGGCTTCAACTTTAAGGAGAACGTTCTCCTTTTGAAGTGCAGAATGTTCTTGACTTTCTTGTTTTTCAGTGTGAAAGTTTTTGGTCTGAGATTCTTTCAAATTTTGAATGATTTCTTTCAGCTTATCATTCAGAGCCTGAATTTTTTCTTTCTCTTATTTTTCTTTATAAAATTGATCTTTTAAAGAACTACACTTTTGAATAAGTAAGATTTGAATCATTTAATAAGTTATCAATTTCTTTTTCCATTTGTTCACATAAAATACAAGGTTCAGAATTTGTTACTCATTTTCTTCAGTGTTTGCCATTAAGCATGTGTTGGCTTTTTCATCATCTTTTTCGTCAGATTCATCTGAGTTATCCCATGCGGCCATCATTGATTTCTTTTTGAAAGGAAATCTGTTTGGTGTTCTTTTGATTAGAGGACACTCAGATTTATAATGTCCCAATTTATTACATCCAAAACATGTGATTTGGCTCTTGTCTATTTCTGTTTTGGGATTTTCTCTTTTGTTTGAGGACCCCTTCTTGATTTGGTCTCTCCTTCTCATCATTCTCTGAATTCTCCTAGTGAGAAGAGCAATTTCTTCATCAGCATCTTCTTGACCAGCTTCTTCTGATTCTTCTTCTATTTGGACATGCATGCTTTCTTGAGATGCTTTTAAGGCTATTGCTTTTCCTTTCTTGACAGGGTTATCTTCTTGTAGTAATACTTTATGTGCTCTTAAGGTTCCAATCAGTTCTTCTAATGCAAGCACTTCAAGATTTTTGGCTTGGCTTATGGCTGTTACCATTGGTCTCCATATGATTGGAAGACATCTCATGATCTTTCTTACTTTGTCTTGTACTGAGTAAGCTTTTCCCAGATATCGCATTTCATTCACAATAGTTGTGAACCTTGAATACATTTCATCAATGATTTTCCTTCATTTATTTCGAATAGCTCAAATTTTCTTATGCCGATGTCTATTCTTGTTTCTTTGACATGGTTTGTTCCTTCATGATGAATTTGTAGTGTATCACTGATTTCTTTAGCAGTTGTGCATTCGTCAACTCTTTCGCTTTCTTCCCTGCTCAAAGCACACGATAAGAATAATTGAGCTTTAGAGTTTAACGGTACCTTAGTTTTGTCTTCAGATGTCCAGTCGATTTCTTCCTTCTTGGCAGAGTTTGAATCATTTTGGTCAGCTCTTGGAATGAAATATCCATCTGTAATGATGCACCACATTCCTGTGTCTTGAGACTTTAGAAACAACTGAATCTTGTTTTTCCAAAAGTAGTAATTAGTTCCATCAAAATATTGTGGCCTGTTTGAAGATCCTCCTTCAACAATGTATTTTGCTTTTGACATTCTTTCTCTAGATCTTTTTCTCTAGCAATTGGTTAAAGTGTTTCTTTTAGAGACCTTGCTCTGATGCCAATTGAAGTAGCAATGTCAAGTTACAAGGAAGGGGGTTTGAATTGTAATCTTGCCTATTTAAAATTTCATGTTAAAAACTTAAGAAAAGACAACTCAAGAATGATCTTGGTTATGAAAATAGAAACGGAGAATGTTCTTTGTTCTGAAACAGAAAACAGAGAACATTATTGATTAGTTAAAATCACAGTTTTTTAATTTCTCTATTTAACTTTGACAATAAAAATAACTGAATGTAAATAAAGATAAGGAAGAGATACCACACACAGATATATCCTGGTTCACCCAACGTGGGCTACGTCCAGTCCTCACAACTGTGAGATTTTCACTAAGTGTTCAAAGAACAGAGAACAATCTTCTGGTTACACAGTTAAAGATCAACCTTGATCTCTAACTACATTTCCTTTCCACCTAGAAAGGATTCAATCAAGTCACCTAACTAATCTGCTAGGATTTTTACAGTTAACTCTTTCAATCACTCTCAAACTATAAACAATCCTTATAGTTATGAACTTACACAATAATGATTTAAAAGGTTTGGTTGAATGTTGATTATGCTCAACTCTTTTTTGAGAGTAAATTCAGAATTAAAGAACTTAGTAAGATAATTTGGAAGTATGAATTAATTTCAGCCTAATTTCTTTAATGAGAATACTTGGCACTTGAAGTTCTGAATGATGCTTGTGAATTTACCTTGCTTTTATAGACGATTTGGGCAATAAATTCTGGTCAGAAAGAGCTGTTGGTAGTGCTTTGTTTTCCTCTGACACAAGCAACCTTTTTGTTAAAAAAATACACCATTCATGTGACAGTTTTGGGCCTTGCTGTTTTGGGCCTTTTTGCTTAATCACACATATTTCCTGCGCGCTTTAATGACCCATTAAGCTTAAAAAATACTTGATGATTTTTGGGCTTTGATCAGAACACTTGATTCGATCCAAAACTATTTGGAAAGGAGTGAATAATTTCTGTAGAACTGAGAAGTCTTCTTCTGCAGAACAAAAAAACGGAGAACATTGACTTAAGGTGGAGTTTGATGATCAATCTGGTCTGATTGTCTTCTGGACAATTTGAGGACTTATAATCAATCTTGATCTTCAGTCTTGTTTCAATTTTCTTGACAGTTCCAGACTGGAGAAAGTTACAGTCCGTTTTTGACATGCTTACATTCATGACGATTTATTTTAGTGATTCGAGAACCGTTTTAAGTAATAATGATTCCTATCTGTTCCTTGCCATGTACTGATGAAATTGGTATAAAGAATTAAGGCAGAATCATTGTTAAAGTGATGGAGAAAGATTGGTGAAGTGGCTGCGACAGTCAATCTTGATTATGTAGAACATTCTCCGTTTTGTATAACTTATGATTAAGAATGTTCAGTTTACTTTTTCATCTGATTTCTTTGCTTTGCTTGATTCCTATCTTTAATAAAAACAGTCAAGAGCACATATTAAATTAACATAACATTTAGAATCATAATTAACACACTTAATTAACCTTTGTTTATTTTCATTAAAACTTTATTTGAGAGTCTGTCTTAATAATATCAAGTTATTAACTCGAACAAGTACTTCTTCCACCAGTCCAACAGGGCGAGCATTGCTTCTATTCGCGAATTGAATGGTAACACTTGACTCTATAAAGGTCCAAGGGCAAGATAGATAAACACAGATGTAGGCATAACATTAATAGAAGCTCCTAAATCTAACATGGCATTTTCAAATGGACTATTGCCTATGGTACATGGATTGGAAAAAGTCCATAGATCTTTGCATTTTTGGGACATTGGCTGAATGAGGGCTAAAACATTACGCCCCATGTTAACTCTTTCATTACCTTTTAACCTTTTTTGTGTGTGCGCAACCCTTTTAGAAATTTTGCATATCTTGGAATATGTTTAATTGCTTCAAGGAGGGGAATGTTCAATTCCACCTTGCTAAATGTATTCAAGATCTCCTTATTTGCCTTATCCATTTTTTTAGTCTTCATTGCCCTTTGAGGGAAAGGAAGTGGTATATCTTGCTCAACATCAATAGGTTCAGGTACCAAAGTGTCCTCAACAACTTTTTTATTTTTCACAGCAACAGTTTTAGGCGCCTTAGATATTTCAACTGTTAGAATATTAGAAAATATCTTATAATATCTATTATATTATATTAGAGTATCTTGAGTTAATTCTTAGGATCAATTTATATTCATAGAGATATCTTAGAATATCTCTCATTATTATTATGATTTGTTTCTAATTTAGGATTTAGTCTGCTTCTCTATAAATAGAGATTAGTATTGAGTCTTTTGTAATCAAGTCAGCATTAAACTATTATCAATAATATTCAAATCCTTATTATTTTCTTTCCTCCTTTTCTCTAAAATCCCACAACTTCAACATGGTATCAGAGCCTATTTCGATCCTCCTTGAACGATCCCGCCTCTATTCCGTTGTTGAGTTCCCAATAGTTAGGGAATATAATCATAGTTTCTCTTTTTTCAACGTGAACATTTTTCAAACCACAAACAAACCTCTGCCCTCACAAAAAAATCAAAAAATCAAAAAATCTTTTCGTTTTCCGCTGCGTTTTCAGATCTCGATCCCCTTTTCTTTCTCCGATCAATTTCACCCTTCGGTAGATCTTGATTTTTTCTTTCTATCGACCCCAATTTTGTCCTTATCGATTCACGTTATCGGTTTTTAGGGTTTCCGTCACCGATCTCTTCTCGATCTGTGTATCAATAGGGACCGTAGATAAAGGGATTGATTTTCTTCTTGTTCGATTTGGGTTATTGTTTTTTTTTTCAGATCGATTTTTTGTCTTCGACTTTTGGAAAATTCAACGCGTATGATTTTGGCCCTTTTGTTTGAAGAATTTGTTTGGGGTTGTTAGATCTCGGTTAGAATCGTTGTGATTGTCCATCAATTAGGCGTCGTTTGTTCGTTTTTTGTTCAATTTGGAAAATTCTAGGGTTAGGGTTTCCTGAAATTGGGGCTTTTGTTTGTTTTATTGAATTTATTTGGGGAAAGTTCAATTCCTTTGAGTAATCAGGATTCTCCGGCTCTATTATTTCCAAATTCAGCAGTTTGCCCTATAATTTGACAGAGACTGTTTTAAGGAAACCATGGTGCAGAAACGGCCTTTTGATGCTGAGGAAATACTTGAGGTGTTCTTCAAACATCCAAAACATTCCTGCCCCAACGATCTGCTTGTACCTGTATCGGAATCTGTTTTTCCTAATGATGATCGGCATACCCAGTTGCCTAAAACTTCAGAGGCAGGTTGTGAACAAGGTAGTTGTGAGCTGGGTGGAGTGTGCAAAGACTGTACAGCATGTTTTCGCCACTCGGATTTAGTTAATGATCGTTCATCTACAACACAGTTCAAAGACAAGCTTCCCTTGGTTCTTGATGCACTGCCATCAGCTGATTGTGCAAAGGGTGGTCATGGAGCTTACATCAATAGTATAGATCTCAATGGTTACGGCCACGGTGTCATACAAGCTTCTGAATTTCGTACTTATCATACACCACTTAATAGACAAGGTGACTATGTTAATGCAATACGAGCTGCAAGGGAGTTTTGCTCTAGAATTTCTGCATCTTTAAAGATGGATATATTTCCGTACTCGGTATTTTATATCTTCTTTGAACAGTATCTGGATGTATGGAATATAGTCCTCATCAACATTGCCATAGCACTGGGTGCTGTTTTTGTTGTTTGTTTGGTCATCACTGTGAGCCTGTGGAGTTCAGCAATCATATTAATATTACTTGTTCTGCTCATGATAATTCTGGACCTCATGGGTGTAATGGCAATTCTGGGTATTCAACTAAATGTGGTTTCTATTGTAAACTTGATTATGGCAATAGGGATTGCTGTGGAGTTTTGTGTGCATATAGCGCATGCATTCACGGTAAGTTCAGAGGATAGGAGCCAACGAGCAAGGACAACACTGTGTACTATGGGGGCTTCTGTATTCAGTGGAATCACACTTACAAAATTAGTCGGAGTTTTGGTCCTTTATTTCTCAACATTAGAAATTTTTGTGGTGTATTACTTTCAGATGTATCTGGCCTTGGTTATTATCGGCTTCTTGCATGGTCTGGTGTTTCTACATGTGGTACTAAGCCTGTTTAGTCCTCCATCAAGTAACCCTCAGGATGCGGTTAGGGCGTTGGATATGCTGAATTGGATATATTTTAGAACTGAACTTCATTCAAGGGGGAGCAGCATCTATTCTGACCGAAAGTGCCGCTTGCCTTTGTGAATTTCTGACCGGTGTTTAATTGGTGATCTCCAATTTTTGTTCAACGAAAATATGTGTCATTGTTCAAACAGCCGTTATCTCTCCTGTTTTGGACACATTTTCTTATTCCGTTGATCGATCATGACTTCGTTTCGTTAGAGTCGCGCTGCTTCTTCTCCGGTGTTTGTCATGCAATTTAGTTCTTACTAATAGATTATAATAGTGGCCTCTATTCCCACCGACGATCATTCTGGTGGTGTCCTTTTTCCCACATATGAATCATATTAGTGATGACTTCTTCCGTTGGTGGTTATTCTAACGGTGTCTTTTATTTTCATGACTTACTTTATCTTGGCAATTTGTCCCAGATGCACTGGCCTTGCCTTTCTCTCCTTGAAGCACGCCTCTCTCTCCTTGAAGCAGATTCAAGTTTAAATATTTTGAGTCTCCATTATTATTGGTTTGAAGCTTCCAAATGCAGTTTTTTAGAAGGACGGAGCTTGCTTTGTTCAATTGCTTGCCATGAATTTATCTCATGCTGATGATCATTCTGGCTATCTGGCTAAGCTATATTTATAGCAATTTTCTCTTGCCAAATCTCTAGGTAATTGCATTGACGTTAGGAACATTTGGATTTACTACTGACTTAACAAGTAATTGGCTTGATCTCTAAGTCTTCATCTGATTAATTGAAGTTGCCAGCTGTCCAGTCTTTGTCTCTAAATTATGAATGGTAGAATATGTTCTTTGTTGAAATTGGAGATTTTGGGAACCCTTTGTTTGATAAGGTCTTCCAATAAGGATGTGTTGTTCTACTGATACTGCATAGGTTGTTGATTTGCAGATGAATTCCCCCATCTCAGGTTGGGATGGTTTCTCCAGTAAGGATAGTACTTGTTAGATCACAAATCATAATTTGCTTGAGGATTGTATATGTTTGCTGCATATGCTTGAGGAGCATAAGCAATCAGATCTTCCTGCAATGTAGGAAATTAATATGTAGGATGCTCTATAGAAGTGCAAATACCACTGACATTTGCTGCTTGGGATTTATCTACTGCCAATAGTTTTACTAATGAAGTAAACTCATAAAATCTACTATCTAGATTTTCGTAGGGAAAAGTTTGAATCTCGCTCACTCCCTTTGTCAACATCACTGAATTGTTTCTGGTTGTAAACTGCTGAGAATTAATGGATATGTTCTCAATCAAGGCTTTTGCTGCTTGTGGGGTCTTATCGAAAAGTGCTCCCCCCACTAGCAGCATCTAGGATGCTTCTATTCATTGGTAGCAAGCCTTCATAAAAATACTAGATGATCAGTTGTTCAGAATATTGGTGATGAGGGTAGCTAGCCACTAATTTCTGGAAACTCTCCTAATACTCATTCAAGGATTCTTTGTCAATCAGGGCAGTTAGCCACTAACTGTTTAGATGTTTGTGAGGATCCTCACCTGCACGACCATTAAACTTTGGAAGCAAGTTTATCAAACCAGATTTAAGTCCAAATGGTACAATAAGTTCAGGATATTCGATGCACAATGTATTATAATTGACATCATTTATAGAAAGTTGTCTTAAGTTTCTATTATTCATGTTATCACACTCATAGTCATAATCGAATAAAGTATGACTAAACACAAAATCGCTTTCACCATCACTACCTAATTCATTAGCACTAACAACTTTGTGAAGTCTACAAAGTAAATGAAAAGTCTTACATATTTCAGGATCAAGGAGAATGCAGATTCGCATAATTTTAACAATGCAATGCAACAACACACCTTTGAAAATTCCAACAATGTCCCTATCACTAAAATTGAAGTAGAAAATAAAAAACCCTATCAAATAAAATAAAATAAAAATAAAAAAATACCACCAAAAATTCTAAAAATCAAATAAAGAGAATGCAATTTCTTTTTTTGTATTTTTTGAGAATATGAAAAATTCAAAAAGTGGTCTAAACGAAGGAATTTGGGATTTTGAGGTCTAAATTCCGTAAGAAGTCCCATCTAGAAGCAGAAAGGTCGTCCCTCGACAAGCCTTCTAACGTGGTGTCAGGAGTTTTCTAGACCGATTGCTCTAGGATTTTTGAAGTTGCAAGATCCACAGATATTGGATCTCAGCTGTTTGTTTGAATACGATAGAGTCTAAAATACCCTTATGGACATAATCCCTTATAAAATGATGTTTAATCTCTATAAGTTTTACTCTTGAATGTGAAATAGGGTTTTTGGTAAACATATAGCTGAAGTATTATAAAAAAAGATAGGAATGTTACTCTCATTAATTTTGAAATCTTCTAGTTGATATTTCATCCACAACAACTGGGTGCTTGATCTACAGTCGCTCACGGGTCAAATACAAATAATAACAATGTGGCTTAGGGCAACAACTCGAGTCGTCTCACAATGACTTCTCACAATATTAACCAAATTCATAATCGATTAAAAAATAAATAAGGGGTTTTGAATTCAGGTTACGAACATATTGAGGAAGGAAATATTGTCACGTATATTAGAACGACTAATTCATTGGTTCGAGAATTTTAGACTTATAACATATTTTATCAATGGGTTCAATTTCAAATTGGGATTCTATTCTTGTTTGACTATAGAATTGATCAAGCAAGCTTAAATCAATCCTATGTGAATTATGTTTCTTTGAATGGATTAAGCATCACAATAATCGATGTATTGCAGTTAACAATCAACCGTCGAAAAACTACAATTAATTAATTTAGAAACCGAATTATGTCAAACCAAATTATCAACTCTATTGACATTCGAATTAAGCAATTAGGAAATAATATAATCGACAAAAGGAATAGAATCATCAACTTGAAATTTAAATTATAAAAATAAACCTCAATATCTTGATGAAATCTTGAAACAATGGATTAATCCTAGAATTTAGTCTTCCGTAAGAAATCCGCAAAAGAAGGTTATTGTTCTATTTTTTTTTCTTAATAAGAAAACTTTGTATTGTATCGGAGTCCAAAAAAAAAAAAAGGAACTCCATGTTACCAAAAAGACAAAATATATAGTACTCTCGTTTTAGGCTTTAATAGCTCTAAGGTGAAAACCAAGTGGCCTGATACTAAATATTATCATGAAAGCTTAGGTCACATAATCAACTGTTTTGAATAAGTAAATTTCCGATTTGAGCTTTTGATTCAACATCAAAGTTGTAACTCTGAATCTTAGCTTTCTAGCACCTACTTGCACGTGTCAATCTGATATCCAGAGCTCAAGTTATGGCCTACAGAGCGAGTAAGGGTTAATATGCAAATAATTATATTAAAACTCAATTATGATCCAAATTTTAGAAACATGGTAAAAAAACTAATTTTAGGCTGAAAAGGGCTTTCAAAATGTCTTAGTACAAAGCTAGAAACATGTGCCCAAACGTATTGATCAATGCTATAGCTGGCTGCTGAGATATATTTTGGTTCTATTGTGCACAGAGCAATAGTCCCTTGTCCTATGGTTGACTAGGAAATTAGATTTTCACCAAGGAATGTACAGTTTCCACTGGTTCTTTTCTTTTCTAGCTCATCTCTAGCATAGTCAGGATTGCAGAAACCTACTAACTTGTACTCAAAGGATGGCTTATAACACAAACCAATGTTTGTAGTGCCTTTCAAATATCTAAAGATCGTCTGGCACACATACACGCATACACATACTAAAAAGAATATCATGTTTAGAGGTAGTATAGTAAAGAAGGGAACCAATCATTCATCTGTATATCTTCCAATCTGCCTTTTTAACTGACTCATCCTTATTAAGAGAAAGTGTTGGATGCATAGATGTAGACATAGGCTTACATTCATCCATTTTTAATTTCTTAAGTAGTTCTCTTATGTATTTGGTCTGATGAAAGAGTACACCATCTGGGCTTTGATGAATTTGGATTCCAAGAAAGAATTTTAATTCTCCCATCATGCTCATCTCAAATTCATTTGGCATTAAGTTAGAGAACTCTTGGCAGAGCTTGCTGTTAGTAGAACCAAAAATGATGTCATCAATATATATTTGAGCAATGAGAAGGTCATTCTTAGATGATTTTATAAACAAAGTAGTGTCAAATTGGCCTCTTTCAAAATCGTTCTTTAATAAGAAATTGCTTAGTCTATCATACCAAGCCCTCGGGGCCTATTTCAGACCATACAATGATTTCTTTAGTTTGAAAATATATTTTGGAAATTCATTATCTTTAAAGCCAAGAGGTTTTTTGACATACACTTTTTCATTTATGTTACCATTTAAGAAATCACTTTTCACAACCATCTGATATAAATGATTTTATTAAAACTGCAAATGAAAGTGAAATTCTGATTGCCTCTTACCTTGCCACAAGAGAGAAAGTGTTTGTGTAATGAATACTTTCATGTTGACTGTATCCATGAGCTATAAGTCTAGCTTTTTTTTTTACCACTTCACATTTCTCATTCAGTTTGTTTCTTGAAACCCACTTGGTTCTCGTTAGGCTTGGGGACAAGATCCCATACGTTATTTCTTTTGACTTGATTGAACTCTTCTTGCATAGCCATTATCCATCCACCATATGATAGAACTTCGTCTATAGTTGTAGGTTCACATCCAAATAGTAGTCCAAACGTAAATATTTATTTAATTGGTTTTCAGATGATCATTTGCATTTCCTATGATTAAAGAGTCTAGATGAGAAGATTTGTATTTCCATCCATGTTTTCATTATGATAATCTTTTTTTGTGGGAGGTTCATTATTGCTTGTTTATGAGTTATCAGGCATATCTTATGATTCATTGTAGGTTGGTTTTGTTGGTTCCTCTTATATATCTGGTTCATCTGATATTTGAGATATGCAGTGTCTACATCTAACTTTGACTTTTTATGGTCAACCTTTTTGTCATCAAACTTGACATGAATTGATTCCTCAACAATCACTGTTTCTTTTTTGTATACACTATCCTCTTTAGACCTTTCAAAGTATCCCAAAAAGGTGCATTTTTGAGATTTTGAATCGAATTTGCCAACAATTTCTTTGGTATTCAAAAAATAGCATATGCAACCAAATTAATGAAAGTATGAAATGTTAGGTTTTATTCCTTTCCATATTTCATAAGGACTTTTAGTAAGAATAGGTCTAGTAAAGATTCTATTCTGAATATAACATGCAATGTTCACTACTTCTGCCCAAAAATGTTTGGCAACAATCATTTCGTGAATCATGGTGGGCACCGTTTCATTAAGAGATCTATTTTTTCTTTCTACAACACTGTTGTCTTGAGATGTTCTAGGAGAAGAAAAGTTATGTAAATTTCATTATCTTCACTGAAGTTTTCAAAAAGTTTATTTTTAAAATTCATCCTCATGATCACTACGAATTGTTGAAATACAAAAACATTTTTCATTTTGCACTTGTTTGCAAAAGGTAGTGAAGACTTGATGTGACTCATCCTTGTGTTTAAGGAACTTTACCCATGTCCATATGGAATAATCATCAACAATAATAATTCCATACTTTTTACCACTGATAGAAGCATTTTTTACAAGGCCAAATATATCAAGATGTAACAGTTCAAGTGGTGTAGAAGTGGAAACAACATTTTTAGAAGAAAAAATATGATTTCGTTTGTTTCCCTATGGACATGCCTCACAAAAAACATCTAATTCATATTTGAGATTTGGCAAGCGTCTGACTAAGTCGAGTCTTTTCAATTTTGAGATTTACCTCGAATTGGCATGTCCTAATCTTTTATGCCAAATCAATTGTTCTTCATTCATAGGCATAAGACACTTTACTTCTTGTTTTTCTAAATCAAGCAAGTTTATTTTGTAAATATTATTTTTTCTTTGACTAATAAATAGTAAGAATTTATTATTTTGACTTATATCCTTACTTGACTTTTGATTGAAGAAAACATAATAACAACTGTTGCTTATTTGACTTATGCTCAATAGGGTATGCGTTGGTCCTTTCACAAGTAAGACATATTTAATAGAAGGAAGGGGCCATTACTTACTATGTTGTTCTCAGTTATCTTACCCTTCTTTTTACCTCCAAAACCTACAAATCCTTCGCTCTTTAGGGTAAGGTCTGGGAACATAGACCTTTCTCCTATCTTGTGTCGTGAGCATCCACTATTCAGGTACCATGACTGGTGTTTTAACTTTGTTGCTAAGGATATCTACAAGTTGTATTTTTTTTTCTTAGGAACCCAAATTTGGTTGGGTCTTGGTTTGTTAGTTTTGAAAGGTGCCCTATCTTTTCATGGATTTTGCATGGGACAAGTTCTTTTATGGTGACCTTTCTTTAAGCAATATACGCAAGCAGTATTAGGTAGGTTAGCCTTAGGAGTTTCCTCTAGTTGTTCAAAACCAATACCACATTTATTGTTTCTGCTAACAGCATAGGTCATAGAGGTTTATTTGCTTTTGTCTATCTCGTTTTCAAGAAATTCTTGAAAGTCTTTTTCATACTTAACAAAATTAAATACTCTATCGTGTGAAGTTTTGGAACATTTTCTTTTTGAGTTAAATTTTCTCTTTTTAGGTTTTCAAACTTCTATTCAAGAGAACTGTATTTATTTGTTAAGATGTCGAGAACTTTTATGAGTGATTTAAGTTTTGAAGAAACATTTGGATTCTTGTTGAGAAATTCATTTAACATATCTATAAGTTCATTACGAGATAAGTCAGATAATACCTTAATTTCTTCATCAACAGATTCATTGTTAGTATCAGAGTCAGAGTGTGAATTTGCCATCAGGGCCATGTTTTCATGCTCTTCATCTTCATCAGATGATTCGTCAGAGTCATCCCAAGTAGCCATAAGATCTTTCTTCTTTGTCTTGATGTCTTTTCTTTGAGATTTTCCCTTCTCAAGTTTAAGACATTTTGATTTGAAATGACCTGGTTCTTTACATTCATAGCAAATGAATTTTTTATTGTCTAATTTTTCTCTTCCTTTTCTATTATTTTGGGATTGTCTGAAATATTATTTGGGGAAAGATTTCTTCTGGTTGTTCCACATGCGCTAGATTTTTCTTGAGATAAAGGATAACTCCTCATCATTTGAGTCTTCACTTTGATTTTCCAATTCATTTTCCTCTGAGTCTTCAGTAGCTTGTAGGGCCTTGGAGTTTGTTTTCTTTCCTTGGGATTAGAGAGCCAAAGTGCTAGACTTCTTATTGGGCTCATCTTCAACCAGTTCAATCTCATGGGATTTGAGTGAGCTCATCAGCTATTCCAAAGATAGTTTGTTTACATCCTTAGCCTCTTGAATTGTGTTTTATTTCAAAATAGTTTTAACAAAAAATGGTGAAAAAAAACATAACGACACAACCGATTTGTCTTTGTTTACCACTAACACGGTAGCTACATCCAGTCCATTCAACTTGAACGATTTAATCCACTAAATCACCTGCTAAATTACACATCCAATGAACACCTACTAGACAAATTGATTGTGTTAAAGTCTTCTTAACCTTCAAGCTTAGTATAGTTAAGATGTTGAGGGATGAAGTCACTACTGGGCGAGGTTACAAAAGAACAAGTTTAAGGGTTTTCTAAATAACTCTTACAAGAAGTGAAGGTGCAAACACGAGAAGGGGGTTGAAATGTGTTTGACAAAGTTGATAACTTTTTGCTAATTTGATGAAGGCTGATTGGTTTTTATGTATTACTTAGATAAGAAGCAATCGGATTTAGAGACACCAAACAATTAAAGCATAAATAATTTGACACATAGATTTATCCTGGTTCACCACTAACTTGGCTACATCTAGTCCCCTCATTTAGAAGGTTTTAATTCACTAATTCAAAAGATTGGAACTTTAAGTGTTTGCTTCTAACAAAGCTGATAATAATAATAACTCTCACACTCTAAGAAAAACACTTAGAAAATATTTCTGAATTGAACAGGTGTTTCTCTCTATGAACTCTAAAAAATAACTTTGAAATTTTGAGCTTTGAGTTCTTCTCCTCTTTTCTGATTTTTTAGGATGTTCTTCTTCAACATTGAGTAACTATTAATAGTTAAAATTAGGGCTTCAACTTAGTCCTTGTTTAATTCTTAATTGTATGTTCATTCCTAGCTTGGTGAACAATGATCTTATTCAAAAATAATTCTAAACAAGATGTTTTTTGATAATATGTGCGTTAGCCAATTCTTTATTTTTGAATCCAATCTGAGCAGTTCTTCTAGATTGATTTTGTTCCTATTTTGTTCAGATTGAGTTTGTAAATTCTTCTGATTGATTATCTTCATATTTTGTTGTAGATAAATCTTGATCAAATCTTCTTCAAATCTTGATCAAATATTCTTCAAATCTTGATCATATCTTCTTTTCAACTTGGTCAAAGATTTTCTTCAATTATAAATATGAACCAAATTTTATTTTACATTTTCTTCAATTATAAATTTGAATCAAATCTTACTTTAGATTTTCTTCAATTATAAATCTGAATCAAGTGTTATTATAGATTTTCCTCAATTATAAATATGAATCAAATCATATTTTAGCTTTCTTCAATTATAAATTTGAATCAAATCTTATTTTACATTTTCTTCAAAAACACGAATCTTTTTTCATACTTTTTGAAGTCAAATATATTGTTCTCATAAAATACTTTTGTTATCATAAAAAATTTAAGCATAAAACCAACTTGGTTCCAACAAAAGGGTGTTTACCATGTTGTGCTCTCAGAAAATACTTCTCAGCATTTAAATAAGACAAAAGATTAAGAGCAAGAGTATAGAGATAATTGTATTGTGCTTACTGTGATACATAATTACTTGTGCATTTCAATAAGGGTTGCACGTCCTTTTATAGAGCTTTTTTAGGGTTTCTAGTCGTTGTGTTGATTGCAAGAAATCATCATGTATCATGATGTTTTATATCAAATCTTTAGAGATTGATTCGCCATGAAACCTTGTCAAAGATATCCTTGAAATTGATTATGCGAATCTTGTTATGAAGACAAAAAGAGCAGAGGATATTATGATCTATCGCATAAACCTTTAGACAAATACAGATTCAAGCTGCTTAGAAGAGGATGCGCAAAATCTTCGTCTTCTTCATAATGTTGTATTTTTAGAGCGTTGACTCTTCAGAGCATTGACTTTAGAGAGTTGAATTTTCAAAAAGCATAGACTATTAACAGAGTCAGACAATCAGATGCTTGATGCAATTATCAGAGGAAGACAATCACTTGCTTGTCAAGGTTATGAGAGGCTTTGAGATCATATGCTAGTTGTAATTATCAAAGGCAGACCAATCAAAGTATTGCATGTGTTAGATAAAGTCACTAGAGGCGCGTTCTTAGAGCGAGTTCACTAGACTTAGAATATGGAGAATATAGTAGAGTCGTGGTGTTCGTTTAACTTGGGCCAAAAAATCAGAGGGTGTAGTGTGAACTCATATAGAATAATCTGATCCAAAAATTGCACACCAAACTAAAACATTAGTGCTTTAAATTGTTCCCAAAATATAATTTTGTTATCATCAACACAAGTAAGAGGCATAATTCTTCAAATCAACTTGGTTCTAGCATTCCCTTATTGATATTCACCGACTACTTGGGCATACGACCCTGTCTCAAGCAAGGATACTTACACGGGGAGAATAGTGAAAACCAGTAGCAGGGCCGCTACAATATTTTACGTGGGGCTTACACATGAAAGGATCAATTATCCATTACCTTGAAGTTTGGTATTCGGGGCTGGTGGTGTGTGGATGGATGAAAGGAATGCTTTAGTTGGAGGTGAGACAGAAGCCACAATAGGAGTGATGACTCCCAATGCAAGAATAGGGAGCGTTGTGTTTGGATGAAGAGCTACATAGAAGAACAAGGGGCCGATGCTAGAGGTTGAGGACATTGTAGGACCATCTAAATTGGCTTGGGATAAGAGTTTCGTTGACGAACAATCAGTACCTTGGTTGGTCTCACCCTGGGGAGAGCTGTTTTGAGATTACGGCTCTGCCGAAGCCACCTATCTCGTTGGTTGACCTGACATCCGTGGAGATTCATCCCTCTATGACTGATGAGGAGGAGAAGGTTACTTCCAGACGGGATACCACGTCGGAGGCGACATGTGTTGTATGTAGTGGTTACCCTCGTTACTGTAGTTATTAGTCTTATGATCACATTAGGATTGTGTATAGGGTTGTAGTGTCTCTATTTTGGTGGTTGTTATTAATTTGTTTTAGGATGGTTGCATCTATGAAATACTTTGACAGTTGCCTTTTGTTGGTGGATCCATGTTGCATTTTTTTTATGTGACCATGGGGAAATAGCATTCTTGGAGAAGCATTTCTGCGTAGGTGTCTATCAAGAATACTCTAGGGGTATGAGCGATGATCTGATAGGTCTCATAGCCCCAATGTATTTTCTGGATTTGTATATTTGGGTTTACCGTGTCAAAATACTTTTGGTTACTGGTATGTATGATATATCTATTTATGATCATTTTTCGTTTTAGTGTTGTGATGTGTTATTATATTGAGTTGCTTTAAAAAAAATGTAGTTCATATTTTTAGAGGTAATATTTAAAAATACACTCGTACCTTTAATATTGAGTTGCTTTAAAAAAATGATTCTAATTTTCAATTATGTTAAGGTAATATTTAAAAAAAATACACTCGTACCTTTAAAAATTGGGATGTTACACCAAATATTTCAAGTTCATTCTCTAAGTCTAGTTGTTGCTTTTCATTCTTTAATTTTCTTTTGCATTTTTTTTATTAAATATATGATATATTTTTAATTTTAATTTTTAATACTACCGCATGAAAAAAAGATTTAAATATATTTTTAATTCATGTAAATATATCACTTTTTATTTTAGTCACTATAAAAATATTATTGTTTTTATTTTTTGTTCTTTCAGAATTAAAACTTTCTATTTTTTATATGTATTTTGTTTTTGGTCTTTACAAATATATACTTTTTGTTTTTTATCCATGTAAATATTGATTTTAGTCTTTATTTGGAGAAACCAAAATAAAATATTTTAAATATTATAGAAATAATTCCATTATGAATAAATTTTGCTTGAAGGAAAAACAAAATATCAATGATCGACGAATTTTTTTTTTATGATGGTTAATAACAATAAAAAAAAATTACAAAAGTCAAACTAAAATTTGATATATTTATACAGAGTAAAAATTCATTTAAGTTATACGGAGTAATCTCTGACACCATAATGGTCATAAATTATTTTGACAGTAAGTTATATCTTTCAATGACTTTTATGGTAGTAAGTTGTATCTTTCAAGAACTATTTTGATCATTGGAAGACTAATTTGAAATTATAGTTGAGTAAAAGACCAAAATGACAACGTCCTATACTTTCATGGACGAAAATGCTGGTTTACTCGTATTTTATTTGAGAGAATTTGTTAACCTAGAAATATAATTTATAATGCATTCCAGTAAAAAAAAAACAGTGGTAAAATAAAATGTAAAGTTCTCGGGTTTGAATGTCAACTGAGAGATTTACTCACATTTAATCTCTAATGCCCCTCGAATAGAATCACCTCGGCTAGATGGAACCTATGGCAAACCTAGTAAAAGAAAATGTAAATTTTGATTTTAAGATGTGAAAAAAAAAGTTATGCAAGGAGTTACCTTTCATTGAGATTTCAATGTAGGTCTCTTAAAAGCTTATGTACAACACTTGTTTTTTTTCTTTCTAAATTACTCTTTTGGTCCTTAATCTTTTTTGCAAGTTTCATTTTGGTCATTTAATAGGCGAGCCTCATTTTTCTTCTTCTTCTTCTTTAAAGCATGAACTCATTTTTTTTTCAGATCTTATTTACTATGAATTTGTGTTGCATATTTTTCCAAATCTTGCCAACATATGTTTTTTTTCGTGAATTTAAGTTCTTTTGGGTTTGGAGTTTACTGGATTTTTTATGAATTTATGGGTTTGTTAAAGTGTTGTTTGGGGCTTGAGTTTGTTGTTTTCTCATTTATCACATTTGTTGGAGTACTTAATTTTGCTTTGAATATGAGAAGTATAGATTTGTTGTTGTTGTTGTTCTTTTAATAGTAATCATGTCAACTTTATACTAAAATTTGAGGTTGAAGAAGTATTTAAGTGTTTTTAAAAAACAATGATTGATTATAATTTTGGGTTTGATATGTGGTTTTATTTGGAATGAAGATTTTAGTTGAAAATTGAAAAGAAAATTATGAATTTGGGAAATATTTTGTGTTGATGAGAAAATGTGATTTTTGTGTGAAAGTTTATATACAAAGCATAATAAATAAAGATTAAGGTTTGAAAAATGTCAAATTGGTAGAATCATAATTTTGAATAGTTAGAATATTGGAACTTTTAGTATTTTAGATTTTTTTATAAGATTTTTTTTTGATAGAAACCTTCTTACTAGTTTCTCAAATATTAAAGTGTTGAAATTTATGAAGTTCATTGATGATTTAATCGAAATTTCAAGCCATGTGAATATGTTTGTCTTTCATTGATTTTGTTAAGAAAATATTTTGTCCTAAGTTGTTAAAGACAAAGATTTGAGTTGAACTTCAATAAGTTTGAAAAATAATTTCGAGATTTTCAAAGTGTGGCATAGGTGTTTTGAAATTCACTTTAGTCAAAGTACACCAAAGTCTTTTTGAAGTTAGGGAACCTAAGCAAAAAGTCAAACCCTAATTGATTTGGATAGTGGCCGAACCTAGGGTTCATTTGGGGGTTGGTATAAAAACTTGTATTGATTAAGTTAATTGATTGGTTTAAGGTACAAGGAAATTGAAAGGTGTTGTTGGAATCGTTGGATAGGTTATGTTGGCGTAGCGTAAGTTGCATGTGTAATAAAGAATTGTCGAGGTAAGGGAACTTTCTAACGATATGATATATGCTTGAATACAATGTGTTTTTGTATACATGTTCTTTGTGCTCGTGGTGAATAAATGTGCACACGATTGTTTATGTATTTGATGTGATTACATATTCATAACTGATAACATATGTGTTATGAATTTTATTGATGAGAATATGTCTTCAGTATGCTCTGTGAAAAAGTGGTGACCGTGATAGGCCACGATATTTGTGGTGATCGTGATGGGCCATGGGTGGTTCCATGAGTGGATTGGGTCGTGTAGGTATGTGATAGACTGCACTTTGGAAAATCGTGCTGATCTGTGATAGGTGGCACCTCGGTAATTAGTACTGTTCTGTGAGAGGCAATACATTTATGATTTACGTCCCTCGAAGAGGGTGTGGAAATTCCAGAATCATGTGCACTGCCATATAAACATTGCATTATAGTGCTTTGTCACACGAGCCATATTTGTTATATGATAATATTTATATGCATGCTTATTTATCAATTGATGTCATGCCATGTTATGCTTTCGTGCTTTGTATTTTCGTATATATGTTATTTTTAGATCGTGACCCTATACTATTATTGTGGATCAAGCTTATGCCCCAGGCTCTTATATTTTTAAGTCGTGCGGGAACTGTAACGACGTCGAAGACTTAATAGCGCGATGATTTCGATTGGCGATTGAAAGCAGTGAGGCTGGATTCCACCATGGATCCTCAGTACCCAGTCATCCTCAGTTAGAGTTCAAGATCAACTTAGAATTTTATTTAAGGGTTTTATTTATTTCTCCCTCCCTTATTGCAATATTGTTGTTGCAATGGAATTTATGTATCTGAAGCATTTGTGACTTTTATTTTTGGTCAATGTGAATTTTTCGGTTGTAAGTAAGTCAGTTGTGTCAAAACCATTTTATATAATGCAACAATGATTCTAATTGTCATTTTTGGAAAAGAATTTTACAATTAAATATTTTACTTTCATTAACATCAAAGTATGATTATGAGTATTTTATCCATAAGTGTTTAGTTGTTTTAAAAAAATATTATTACACTCGCTATTAAAAATCGGGGTGTTACAACTATCACCTATATGATTGCTAGTTCTAGCCATAGTAAGCTTATGAAAAGTCTTTTCTTTTTCAGGATCAAAATATTATAGAATGCTAGTGTTGGACCTAGTCATGCATCATAAGAGCCAGTAAGGTAAAAATGAATGTGGAATTGAAAAATCCTATAAAAAAACTAAAAAATTTAAAAATAACACATAAAATATCTAAAAATCAAATAAAGATGATATGATTTTTTGGGATTATTGTGAATAAAAACATAATTTTGAATAAAAAGAAAAAAAAAGAATAAAAAAAAGTGGTCTAAATGAAGGAATTTTGGATTTTGAGCCTAGTATCACATAATTAGTTCCTTGAAACTACGATAATAGTGATTTGCATGAAGCGAATTACTTTTCATGCACCGGTCTTCCTCTAGAGGGAAGAAAAATAGTAAACCATTTTTTCTATGTTCAAATACAAAAGTTCAAATCCACTTATACCTCTTATTATTTAGTTTTTCTAATAGATAATATATTATCTTTGTAGGGAGCATGATGATATTCTTAGTAGTCGAACTATAGGTAGAAAGTGGAAAAAGGCCAAAACTCAAAGCCAAGATTTTAGTGAATGGTTTTAAAAACGAGCCTTCGAAGATGATGTATCAATTTGGTTGAAAGATTTCTCTAGAGGTCAACGTGATATAGCAAAGAGGTTTTCAAGTTACGTCATCAATGGAGATAGATTACATACTATGAAACGAGATGCAAGACGCAAAACCCAAAATTGTAGTGTAACTTTGGTTTCATTGTTCTATGTTTTGCAAGCTCTAAGGATGAAAATTCTAAGACATAATTTTAGTGCTTTAGTATTTGTATTTAGGCTTAAAGTGTTTTGATTAGATGTCAAAACTAAGTTAGCTTATAATTATTGTACAAGGATGCCTCATTAATCTCTCCATGGTAAAAATGTAGTTCTAAGTATAACTATTTTCATATCATTAACTATTTGAATGTTTTCCTTTGAAAACATAAAAATTCGAATTGCACTTGTAAGTAATTCGAATTGAGCATAAAATTAATTTAATTCTAATTACCTGTTTCGAATCATGCTTTCACTCACTCTCTGTGAAATGCAATTTGAATTACATGATAAAAATTTCAAGTTATTGTTTTGCTTTCACACACTCTTTAGCTTTCATATATAATTTTTTTACCTCATTTTTGGCATGACATATAACATTTTTACTCTCTTCTCTCATCAAAAAATATATTTTTGAAAGCTACTAGAACTATTTTTTCATGGAGTAATACAAGTGTTAGGATAACATTGTAAGAAGAGTTGAGTGTTCAATTGATTGTGAGAGTGAGTGATTAGGTTTATCATCATCTACAATCAAGGATAAAAGCAAAAGAAGGTATTCCTTTTCACCCTATTTGGGAATAATTGGGGATTTCAATGTTGTAGGTTTCATAGAGGTTGGATTTGCAACTGTATCTCTTGGAATTCAAGGTCATTCTAGAAGTGGGTTTCATGACTTGAAGAACTATTACATTCACATGGAATGAAGACATTGTAGCAAAGGTGTTTACTCATTTGTCTCAAAGGAGTTTATTGTTGTAAACTTAACAATTCACATTTCTAATTAGCGGAAGAAAAGTTCCTATAAATTGATAGAACGACTACATATAGATCACAATGCTAGGACAAACGTGATTGAATCAGGATAAATCGTGGTCTTGATTCTCTTACCTTATCTCTTCCTATATATTAGATTGCTTAATTCAATTTGTCTTTAGGTTTTTGTTCAAAAAACCTAAACTTCTTGATGAAAGAATTTAATGAAATTTAAATTATTCTCAAAAGTATATCAAAAAATCTCATATCAAAGAAAACACAAAAAATCATAGAATTAATTAATTTGCCAATTTATCTCAATTCGGTTTAACTCTTTGTTCCTCGCTTGGTAATTTAAATTTACCTAAAAGTTGTTATATCTTGTTTGGGTATTGGCAATTCAAATAAGCAATAGTTAAGTGATTGTCTAGATCAATTTCACCTTTAACTGTTTGATTATCTCTTAATTTTATATTTATTATTCACATTAATCACCAAAAGGTTCTTGAGTGCAATCGTTCGATAAGGTGACATGATCAATCCTCGGGGGAACGATAATCTACTTTCACTTTATTACTTATTTTGGATTGTGTACACTTGCACAACACATTTAAAATACACAACACTTATTATGGAACAATTAGTGATATAATTGAATTAGACTATTGTGGCATTTTCAACTTTGTGCTTTTTAATGTGATTGGTTTGAGGTTGAAGAAGACATATACGGGCTTACTTGTGTATATTTCAACAAAAAATGCTACCAAAAATGGGCTTAATTTATAATGTGTAGTCAAATATATGTTATGTTTGGAAAACTATGGGGTAAAATCATAGGCAACGATTTATAACGTAGCATGAGGTATCTGACAATATTTTGTTAGTGGAAAAGTGTTTTAAAGATACAATCCTCTAGTTGATGTTTTGATGATAATAAAAACAAACAAACAAAGAACAATTATCCCCTAACTATATATGCTAAGTGTGAAGATTAAAGGCAAGAGTTATATTAATAATTATCCATTCTAAAGTAGCTTATATTACAAGTATTTTAGAGATCTACTAATGGAGCAAGATATAATAGAGCAAAAGAAATAACAAGTGCATCAAAGCATACTTCGCAATATAAGTTCTATCCTTTGATGACTAAACAAAGGCAAAAGAAACCAATACCTCGCTTCAACTGTACAACCTAAGTTTGATGACACTCGCCTTTGTTGTTGCAAGCTTCATTTAACTCTAGGATACGAGCAACGTGTACCTGGGTTGCCTCTGGAAAAACAAAGCAATGTCGTAGTTAAATTGCCTCTGATATACTTAACATGGATTCTGGTCATTTACCTCTGATACCCAAGCTGACAAGAAATAATCTGCCTCTGATAAGCATGACAAGAAATATTTTGCCTCTACCGCTGATAAGCGTGACAAGAAATAATCTGCCTCTACCTCTAATAAGTGTGACAAGAAATAATCTGCATCTACCTCTGATAGGCGTGACAAGCAAGTAATTTCCTCTGCCTCTGATAATCACATCAAATGTCTAATCATCTGACTCTAAATTATTATGTATCCTACGAAAAAGTCATCGCTTTAAAAAAGTCAATGCGCAAAGAAGACAAAGCAACGTGTTTGAATGTCTTTAATGTTTGATTTGATCATAGTATCCCTTGATTCCCTATCGTCAAAACTAAGATACGCATAATCATTCACAAAGATATATATAGATACTTATGAAAGACTAATCTGCCTTAAATGGTGATTGAAGATCTCAAACGCTATCGTTCTCAATGGACATTTCTTCTTTGTGTTTAAGATGAACTCACTTAGTCCTTTACAATGAGCGAGAGAGAATGAATGTATGATAGAAAATGAAAAAGGCAATATGTTAAGAAGAAAATTTGAAAAAGCCAAGAACACATCAAACCAAAAGAATGAGTGAATTATCCTCTCACAGAGAATTATTAGACTTGATGTAAAGTAGTCAAAGTGTTTTCACACACTTGTACTGATATAGTATTTAATCTCTAACATCCTCTCAATGAGAGTTAGAATCCTAAAAACAAAAATTTGTATCAAATCAGGCACAAACTAGAAGTAATAGAAATCAACCCGATAGTGGCAACAACCCTCTCATCCTCAAAGAGGTACCTGAAAAGGTACATTGACCCTCACGAACCTCAACAACAGGATGCCAATATGTTGAAGAAGGTTCTGGGATTGACAGCCTGGAGAGGCTAGAGAAAAATACTCAAAACCCGAAGAGGCAGAGTAAAGAATACTTGTATGACTATTTATGGAAATAGTGGATTAAACCCTCGACTATATTGAGGAAAAATCTCTCTGTAAGGGGAAGACTAGATGTAGTAATAGTTTGTTCTGAACTAGTATAAAATATTTGTGTCTCCTTTATTCTCTTCTAATTCTCGTATATTAGTTCTTTATGATTCAACCTTACTCATTCTAAACCTCTTTTAATAGTAAGTTGAATGTTTTGATAAAGAACAATTTTCGTCAGAAAATATAAGTAGTTTTGGAAACGGCAAACACAATCCATATCCCCTTTTCTTGTGTTTTCTAGCACCATCACTTTTATGGAAGTGTTGAAACACATGCAAATAAAAATCAAAAGGACTTTATTAGGGTTATAATGGTGCCAAGGTGAAGGTGGGATAATCCTAGGGAGAATAAAGTTTAAAATCAAATAGGATAAAAGAACAATAATAGGAAGACAATTGTAAAAAGATGAGGGGTAACTCAATATAATTTCATTGACTTCCATTTTCAAACATCTACTCTTCACATCGTCTTTCTCACCTTGTACATCATTAATCCATAAACAAGAACTTTTTTTGTTCATATTTTGTTTGTGTTTTTTTCAATAAAATAAACATGTAAACATCCTAAAGAAAGAGGCCAATTCATTGTTGAGCAGCCACATGTTGAGCACCCCAACACTTACTCATGATATTATAGAGAATCCTTCCAAAGTAAGTAAAGCTCATTTATCCCCTAAAATTGGGTCAAATTATTGTTTTTCACTTTTGAGCTTGTAATGAACTATATAACAAACAACATGATAAATAGGCTCAAATGGGTTTAACAAACGGATAATTGCAGGGTATGTTTCGCTGGCAAGTAGCTTAATAACAAAACAAATGTCTAAATCATTTTAATACATGCATGGGAACATGATGGGAAAAGTCAAGTCAAGTTCTAGAGTACTTAGCTATCACGAGTGAAATCACACAATAAAGAAGGAGAATGGAAAATTATGTTCCATCCGTTATAAGACTCAAATCTCACCAAGGGTAATGACCTATCATAGATGATTCACAATTTAGTGTTCAAAACCAACTTATTATACCATTAAATCAAGGATGTTACCCTTCCTCAAAACCACTAAATGCGGAAGTGACACAACAATTTAAGTTTTCTAGTGCTATTGCAATCCACTTTCCAAGTGAATTGCAACCTATCTTTCGTGCTCTTTTGATAGTCATTTATATTCTCAATGGTTTTCTAAAATTGCAATGTGGGACATTTTATAAAATAATCCCACCTCGAGATCAAACATGGGTCCATGCACCAAAGGAACTAACTCGTTTTACCAATTGAGTTATAAAATTACATCTGTATAAATTTCTTTCTTCTTTGACTCAGATAACATGATCAAAAAGTTCATTCACTTAGTGAAATTATAAGAATATAATAATATTTTTGATACATATCAAAAATAAAATATTAATACCACATAAGATAAAATAAGTTATAAAGAAAATCAACTTCCTTTAACTTTCCATAACTCCTATTCATAATTAATTTTAATATATTTTTCACTCACACTATATTATTTTCCCATGTTGTATATCTTAGAGTAGTAAAATTTTAATATAAATGAACTAAGGATGCAAGAAACTTTGAAAAAAAATAATTTTTGAAAGCTTTAAAGGAAGAATGAAAAAGAGTGAGGAAACCTCAGTTCGATTGTCCATTCAGCGAACACAATCCAACTTGACCCTCTTATTTAGAGAGTATAAAAAGCAAAAGAAAATTTGCAGCAACACAAGGAGCTCTCCAATGAGTACAACACGATTCAAAACACCTAATATATGTCCAGCTATTTGGATAAAGTTGAGAAGGAGAGACGCTAACACTTCACATAACTTTGCATTCAAAATTGGTAAAGGGAAGAAATAGACGAATAGGAGTGAAAAAGACTTATTAATATAAAAGAACATCATTTTTTAGCGCGGGAGTACAAGTTGCAAAGGTTCTAACTTGGGATTCGCTTAATAAAACAAAATATGACTCCTTGGTACTTTCTTTGACACAGTCATACCTTGAAAGTTATCTATTCTGCAATTTTTCTATTCGGCTTATAGAAAAGAACACAAGACATCATAGATGCTAGAAAATAAAGAGACCTCTGGTAAACCATGTTTGAACCGTGTGTTGGTAGACGCATATGTAACACTAAAGGTTTCTTCAAATCGTTGATCTCAACGATTAACCATTTTAATTTATATAATACATCAAAAGGAACCCTCACTGAGAAACAAGAAGGAGAATCAAAATGGAGGAACAAGAAATCAAAACCCAAACACGTTAATTCAATCTTAGCGTGAAAGACGAAGAAAGTGAAATGAAGATAGTTATTGCAGAAGTTAGTAAAATTACGAATGGTATAATCAGACGGTGAAGAGCGTGCAAAGTAAATAATCGCAATCAAACATCACTGCATATAATCAGTAAAATGAACAATTCTTATATAAGAAGTGACGGGGACACGTGTCTGTGCATAGATCATGAGAGCATGCAAAAACGATTGACTAAAGGCTCTTAGACTTCCAACTCATTCCCAGGCGACAAGTCTAGCGGGTAAGATGTCCTATATCGTACTAGTTCCACCTCATTAATAGGAGTCTAGAGGGCTTGTATAATAGTATAATCCGAAAAAGTCCAACCCAAATTGCTATTAGTCAAAATACCACAAAGATTTATACTAAAAATCCGAGTTTTAAAAATCAGAGTTTTAAATCCGAATTTCAACTTCCTAATATAACACTCATTATTTGGTAAAAAAATAAAAATACAACACTCATTATAGGACAATCACATGCACCTAATATTGTTCAATTACATGTTTGATTCACTTGTTTAGTGACCCTTCTCAATTTGGAACCAAAAATACATCTCCAAATAGCAGGCATTTCAGAACAAAAAAATGTTTTTAGAGATGGTATTTTACCATATGACAGCAGTTATATAAACCAGTTAATTTTAATCAATTCAAAACTACAAAAGTATGTCTTCCAAAATATAACAACCAGTAAACACAAATATTTTATAATTCCCCAAAATATATAAACCGTTTAAAATAAGTGATGTTATTGCGACAAATAAAGTTTTAAAAAACGGTTTGTGACTGAGAAAAATCACAGAAAATTGCTGCAACACACACGACGAAACGCCGTTTTTATAAAAAAAAACCGAGAATCCCATTTTTTTCACCTCAAATGGATGAAAAAACACAACATATATTTAAAACTTTGGCCAAAGGTATAGGAAAAACAAGTAATGTGTCAGTGACGATGGTAGCCATAGTACAATAATTGCTTGATGAATTAATGAATTGTTTATTTACATAGTTCTGGTATTCGGTTTAATTACAATTGTTTTCATGAAATTAGGTGCATAAACTTAAATCATAGCCGTCATTCGTGAATATAGAGATTAATAATTTGTTCGCATTCTACTCTATCACGTGAATCAGAGATTCTGAATTATACACATACACACAGTCAATCGGATTCGGAGTAAAAATAACCGAGTCCGATACGAATCACCAGCAAAGACGACAAATCTTAAAACGTCGCCGCCTGTCAACTGCCATTGGATCTGGCGGAACAACTGAAATACAATTGTTCACGCCTCTTATTCCGGTTTGAATCTGCTAGGTCGTGGACGGAAGTCATAACGCCGACGCTGGTTATGCGACGACGGCCGGATTAGCGACACCAGCGCTCTCTTCACGAGATCGCCTTCAACACCGCGAATTCTCACGAGCGAATTCGTCATTGCGGATCTCCGCGCGTTGAGACGGCTCGGCGCATACGTCACTACAGAGCCAGAGCCCAAACTCTTATGGAAACTACACCGGAATGAGCCAGGGTGCGTCGACGGCGAGCACATACACGTCCGCTTCTGCCGGTGGTTAAGTCGTTTGACTGTCTCTCCCGTTCCGGAGACGGTAACAGAAATTGAGCTATTCGGTGAAACACAGCGGTCAAAGGAAAACAGGACGGATGAAGCATGAGCAGAGAAAGTAGAGCGGTGGAAAAAAGTGGTGGAGTTAGAGGAGAAGCTTGAGGTTGACGATACGAAGCCAGAAGATGAATGGGGATGCGACGGTGGTCGGGAATTAAATTTTCCGGCCGATGATGAAGATCGGAGGACTTGTCCGCTTGATTTTCTATAAGATGCGGACATTTTTTTACAGAGAAAGTGAAAAGCGAGGGAATGGTTTTTTGTTTTTCAGATTTGTTTCGAAAGAGGGGATTTAGTGTTTGGATTGGAAAACCTAGCGTACCTCTGACCTTGTATAAATAGAAATTTTAGGTGAGAAGGGAATGACAGAGTTGGAAACTTGGAATATGCGGATTTTATTTTTATTTTTATTGGTAGGGTATTAATTTTCTTTGGTCACCCCTACTTTCTCGTGATTATGGTAACTGACTGTGTAAACTTCGGTACATGATGTTTGTTTTTTTGACGTCGGTCATACATGGTGTTTGTTTTTTTGACGTCGGTCATACATGATGTTTGGTTTCAAAACAAAAATAACTGCCATTATGTTTTATTATTAGATGTCAAAGTTTTTGTTTTTTTTAACAGAATTAGATGTCACAGTTAATTCTGATTTTCGAAACACTTTCTTTTTTCACACAAGTTTACTCCACATTATTTGTACATGCTACAGGTTTGAAATATATTCCACATTTTTATAGTGTGACTAATCTATATATGAGAAAATTGATAGAAAAATTACTGCACATTATTAAGTAAAGAAAGTCTATATGCAAGGGAGTAAAAATCTTCTATGGATTAATCACAAATGTGTTGTCCTAACAGGATTTAGCCACCCACGCAATTAGTTAGTCTATGCCTCCTCAGCTTCTTTATCCGGTTTTAATCCATTCCATTCCATTTGATCTATTAGAATATAGAGAATTCGACATTGTTAAAGTTCTATGTTGAAAAACTTTGACACATGAATTAGCTTTTAACTCTATAAATATAAAAATTACACATTGGATAGATTTTCATCATTATATAAATTACACATTGGATAGTTTCAAGTCTTTTGTAAAAAGGACACCAAAGTTGAATATAATTCTCAACTTGCTCTCTTCTTCCACTTATGTTCGACATATTTCCGCGCCACTTCTCCCCTTCTTTATGTCCCTTCGATATTTTTAGAGTAGTTCTAATGCCACTGACCCTTCGGTCTCATAGTAGTCCTAATACCACTGTCCCTTTGGTTTTAGAGCTCTATTCATATTGTTGTCTTTTCAATTTATGAGTGGACCGTAATAGCCATATTGAAAGTGTAATTCTAGAATGGTTTTCTACATTGTAATAGAACTCCGATACAGTTTTAACTACTGTTTTATCTTGTTGGGTAGTGCCGCAAAACGTTCTAAAAAGAGCGACCTAGTCTACGACTCAACCAAGTAAATTTTCGGTGGCTAAAACTTTTTTTTTTTAAATTGTTTTTTGATCCGAAAACAACAATTTTAAAACATTTCTTTATGCCATGTCTACTGAATAGATTACTGGTTTGGTTCAGTTTTTTTTTACTTCACAAACTGTTTCTATTTGAGGGATGTCACATCAAATGTTGGCAACAAAAGATGCTATTTTTCTTAACTACAAATAAGGTTGTTGCCGTTTTGAAGGACTGACATTCCATTTGTTCTTGAAACAGTTAAACAAGAGGAAAAGGATTTAGGATATTTTTTGGTCCAGAACTCTTCCAAGTCGTTTTCTTCCTTCATTTTATCTAAATAAATGGATTACACACAAATTTAGCACTCTTTCGTTTTTTTACTTCTGCGATTTCATCGTCGTCTAAGTGTGTCGCTTTTTGGTGTCCCCATCTTGGTGTGGCGCTTTTTAGTATTTCTGCTTGTCTAGGTGCAGTGTTGATTTGGTTTAGATTAACATAGTGACTTTGATTCATTACAGATTTCAACAATGATTTTGGAGTCATAAAAGTTATAAATCCGAAGGTGTAGGTATTTTAGACACTCAAGTTTTTTCATATTTATAGGCATGTTGCCGTTTTGTACAAAATTGTCGTTTCGTGCTATTAACCTGTATGTTGTGAATTTGTTCACTGATTCATCGTTTTGGTTTAAGCGATTTTGAATTTGTATTGATGTATTTTCGATTTGAATGAATGAATATCATCCTTTTTAGTCAAGAAAACTAAAAGAGGAAAATGATAAGAAAGCTAAAGAATTACAACTATTGAATGATAACGGTTATCTATGCAAGAATTGTTTTCTTAATGAATTATCGGATGATCTATATGATTACTACAATGCTTGTGAGTCTACTAAACATGTTGGGAATGCTTTGAAAAAGAAATATGGTAGCGATGAAGCTGAAGCTAAAAAGCATGTTGTGAGCCGCTACCACAAATATCAGATGATTGATGACAAATTCATGGAGCCATAATCTCATGAAATTCAAAAGATAGCTCACAAAATCATCATTGAAGGTATGTCTTTAGATGAGCACTTTCAAGTAGTTGTTATAATAGAAAAATTTCCCTCGGCTTGGGAGGATTTCAAAAACCTTCTAAGGCACAAGACAAAAGAAATTTCACTAGAAAGTTTGATAACCCACCTTTGAATTGAGAAAGAATATGGTTTCATGTTTTCTCCTTAATAACGTAGGGTTTACTCCGACTATAGGGACAAATTTGTATACCATTACTAGAAATGGTATTTTCGTTGTACACCACTGATGACATGTTTAAATTGAACGTTAAAATTATTAAAATGCCCCCTTTTGTTTATATGTTGTGTGATTTTAATATTTGTCATGCTAGACTTTGTCATGTGAACAAACGTGTTACTTCAAACTTGATTTGTTTAGTTTTAATTCAAAAGTTTTCTTTAATGGATTTAGAAAAATGTGATTTTTGCATTTAAGCTAAATAACCAAAATTTCACATATATCAGTAGTTAGAGAATTTGAGCCTTTAGGTTTAATACACTCTGATATATCTGAACTCGTGAACTTATGGAAAACTTTATTCTATCACTTTTATTGACAATTGTTCTAAAGGTACGTTTGTATATCTAATAAAAAATAAAAGTGATGCGTTTGACATGTTTAAGTTTTTTGTAACAAAAATTGAAAATCTAATCAGTAGAAAGATTAAGAGATTTCATAGTAATAGAGGCACAAAGTACGATTCTAGTTTTTTTTAATGATTTAAATAGATTGCAAGCAATTTTACATGAAACAACTACACTATATTTCCATGAAATGAATGGTAAAGCTAAAAGAAAGAATATAACTTTTACTGAATTGATTGTTACTATTATGCTTAATTCTGGTGTTGCACCTCATTAGTGGAGGGTGATTTTGTTGGCTGTTTGCTATGTTTTGAATAAAATTCCTAAATCTAAAAGCAAAACATCTCATTATGAGATTTTGAAGAAAAGAAAACCTAACCTATCTTATCTTTGACCTTGAGGTTGTCTAGCTTATGTCAAAATCCTTTATCCCAATCAAGTCAAACTTGCCAGTAGAGCTTATGAATGTGTATTCATTAAGTATACAATTAATAGCCAAGCGTATATGTTTTATGACCTAAACACTAAAGTGATCATAGAGTCAAATGATGTTGGCTTTCATTAAAATAGATTTCCTTTCAAATTGAGAAATAGTGGGGGCATTGGAACTAGTCATGTTCCCATGAATAAAAGCATTGAAATCAACGAATAATGTGAAACAAAACTTCAAAGAAGTAAAAGAGAAAGAGATGTTAAAAACTATGGACCCGATTATACGACCTATACATTAAAAGATGATCCATCAAATATTAGAGAAGCTTTGTTGTCTTTGGATGCAGAATTGATGCAAGAAGCTATAAACAATGGGATGGATTCTCTATAGTGTAACAAGACATAACATTTAGTAGCATTGCCTTCTGTTTGCAAACAAATATGTTATAAATGGATTTTGAAAAAGTAACTAAAACTCGATGAAACTATTGATAAGTACAAGGCCATCCTTGTAGTTAAAGGCTTTAGGCAAAGAGAAAATACAGATTTCTTCGACACTTTTTCTCTAGTCACTATTATTACATCCATTAGGGTACTAATTTTGCTTGCTGCTATTCATAACTTGGTGGTACGACAAATGGATGTGAAAACTAGCTTTTTAAATGATGACTTGGAAAAAGAAATCTATATGGAGCAACCTAAAGGTTTTTTGAGTCATGGACAAGAAAATAAGGTCTATAAGTTAGATAAGTCTTTGTAATGTCTCAAACAAGCTCCTAAGCAATGACATGAAAAATTTGATAACTTGATTATATGGTCTAAAATATTAATGTTGTAAATATTGTGAAATCATTATTGTATAACAACTTTGATATGAAAGAACTCAGAGAAGCGAGTGTAATTGTTGGCATCAAGATTTCTATGTCAAAAAAGGGGAATTTCCTTAGATCAATTTCATTATGTTGAAAAGATCTTAAAGCAATACAATTACTTTAACTGTAGACTTGTTTTCACACGATATGATCCAAGTGTAAAACTTTTCAAAAACACTGGTGAAGGTCTTAGACTAGACAAACTGAGTATACGATCCAAGCGCGATGCAGCCCATTTGACAAGATGTGAAGATTATCTAGAAAATGTGGCGAATAGGGAGCATGAATTAGCTTCATGTTCGATGGCAAGTAGGGAAGTTGTTAGTTCATCCCCTTATTTTCCCTAATTTTAACAAGAAGTAAGTCGAATTGACTTGATGAACATGTTTGTAGCCATGGAAATCCCGTTTCGACAAGTGGAACATCCATATTTTCATAAGTTTGCTAATGGTTTACATCCAAGTTTTAAATTTTCATCACACACTACACTAGCACATGATATTTTAAAGCAATGGGACACACAAAAAATAGGGATGAAGAAATTTTTTTCAAAACGTTGTCATCGAGTATGTCTCACCACTGACACTTGGACATCCACCCAAGACTTTAATTACATGTGTCTCATAGCTCATTTCATTGATAACAATTGGAAGTTGCAGAAGAGGAATTTAAATTTTCTTCAAGTCACTAACTACACAGGAGAAATAATGGCCAAAACGGTTAAAAAATGCTTGAATGGTTGGGAGTTAGGTCATGTGCTTAGTGTGACAGTGGATAACGCATCCTCAAATGATGTTGGAATTCAAAATCTCAAAAGATGGCTTGTGATATGGATGGAAAAAAATATTTACACTAGTAATGACGCCACTCCTTTGAAAGAAAAATTAGACTCATGTTTGAAGTCTATCTATGAGGAGTATTCTGGTAGCGTAGTGTCTCATCTAGGTAATTCTTCAAATTTGTCAGGTGCTTTTACTAAAATTGGTGATCCTTATGATTGTTCTGAATTCTACAAATTAAACGAGTGCAATACACCAGAATCTTAATTAGTAGAGTATTTGGATGAACACTTACAAAAACCTTGTCCGTTTTTTGATTTACTTAGATGGTAGAAGGTGAACTCAAGTTGATTTCCTATACTTGCAAGAATTGCAAGAGATGTGCTGGCTATACCTATATCCACTATAGCCTCTGAATCTACTTTCAGTATTGGAGGAAGAGTACTTGATCCTTACCATAGCTCTTTGACACCGGCAACCGCGGAAGCCCTTATTTGTACCTAGGATTGGCTTGACGAAGCATCTTTATCATTTATTACTAGTGAGGATCTTGAAAATGTTGAGCAAATTGAGTAAGGTAAGATACATAAAGGTGCATTTAACAGTGTGTTATTACTTATTATATTATTACTTGATAAATAATGAAATGTCTTTTTTTTTTTTTTGCAGAAATACTTTCTTCCCAAGATGCCGCAAGTTGTTAGGCCTCTGTTACCCTCATTAATAATGGATACTTGTTATATTTCTTTCTAATAGACAAAGAACAAATGTGGCTATGACTAGAGCTATGTATGAATTATTATGTTCATTTTGTTAAGTTGCTTCCAACTTTCAAGTTGGTCGAAACTGAGTTTGTTTTTCACTTTTATTGTAGATACTGTATTTTGGATATTAGGAAATGCATCTACTTTAATTAACAGCGACTTTGTTTGGAGAAATGTTGTTCTTGATGCCAAGAGAAGATACGAGTATCACAATTATGATAAAGATAAGAAATTGGCAGTGGCTATTGAAGATGTCCTGTTTGAGATTGAACTACTTGAAGAGACTGAGTTTCCATTTAAGAAACTAAGTTTATATGGCAGGTCCAAAATATCAACTAGTTCCTTGAGGTGATTGATTGGATGTGTCAAACTAATTTGATCTATAACAGCCTTTTTGGTGGTGAATTATTTGTTCTAGGTCATGATTGTCCCTGCATCGAAATTGACATCGCAACCACTATTTCGACTGGATTTGCCTCATTGCAAAACTCTTTCAATTCTTCAATTATTGTTCAAATGATTGAATGATTTATGTCTAATTTTTAAAATTGATCATTCGAGTGTTGAAACATAATTGTTGTTTTCGTTATCAAAGAAGAAAATGTGTTTTGAAATTTATCATTTAATACTACATTATTTATTGACTCAAAATCACTTAAAAATAAGTTTTTAGTACAAATAATACAATTAAATTGGTTTTGGAACCAATCTTTTTAAAAAAATCACTTAAAACCGATTTTAAATTGATATTAATATCCATCTTTTAAAAAATTCCCTAACAATTCGATTTTAAACAATTCATTAAAAACCGATTCGAATTAGTTTTAATAAAAATCGGTTTCAAACCGGTTCGAACAAATTAAATCGGTTTATAATTATAAACTGGTTTAAAATCAGTTTAGAACTGAACTGTAACTGGTTCAAAAAATAACTAGTTTTTTGAAGTGGTTTTTAAAAACTGAATTGCACTTGTTCAAACAAATAGGTTTGCTTTTTTGTTTTTTTAGGCCCAACTTATCATAAGTTCAAGTAAACAAAAAAGTGAAAAAGCATGTTACCCTAAAAAAACCTAGATGCATACTTGAAGAGAAAAAGGGCGGTCGCCGCTGGTGATTGTAGAAAACACAAATAGGGAGCATTGGAGAGATAGACAAGCAAAGAAAGAAAGAAAAAGAAAAAAAAAAAGAAGGAGGAGGCCGAGAGAAGGGAACAGACCGTGAAAGAGAGGAGGATAACGAGTCTAAATGCGGCGGCACTAAAAGAGATGATCGCCGTTTCGGAGGCAACGACGTCCGTGATAACATCGCCGAAGGTTTGTGATTTCTAATCTTATTTTTATTTTTCATTCATAAAAATTAAAAATCTACATTTTTATAACAAAATAATAATTATATGGTGAAGATAAGGAACAAACATATTTAATATACAAGAGAAAAATACCTTTGCGTTTTATGTTTAGTGATACTCTATCTGATTTCTACCTCTTCTCCTTCTTTGTATGTGTTTTTTTTTATATCAGCAGTGTTAATCTTTTGATTTTTTTTAATCCCTTTTCTGAGATAAATGAAGATGTATTTATAGAATTTTTTTTAACTTGTCTGGTTGCTTTCTTGCTTGCCTTTGTCCTTCTCCATCAATTTTCTGCTTGATGTTTAATTTTTTTGTTCATAATCTAAGTTATTCTGCACATCTAATCTATTCACGATTTTATCTTTATTTGTTTTTATCTTATTATGTTCATCTGTTGGACATAGTTGGTTTGTTAGGTTAAAGAGTCATTTTTATTTGCAGATTTGGTTAATTTTTGTACATGATTCAACCACTTTTGTCTTTTAGTTTTTTTTTTAAACTCAAAAGTTTGTCTCTTTACTATGTATAATATGTACAATGGTTGAATTATAAAAATTATGCTATGTATAATATGTACAATGGTTGAGTTATAAAAATTATGTTTTTATTTCATTAATTAGTTACAAAGCAAAGGCTAGTGCATCAACCTTGATATTGCATCAGAAACACAAAGGCAGCAATAAGGGCAGGAATAGAGAACAAAACAGAGGCAAACAAGTTGGAGCAGTTGGCTTAATTTGATTTGGTCTAATTTAATCTTTATTATAATTTGATTTGGTTTGATTTAATTTTTATTGTAATTTGATTTGGCTTAATTTTTGAAATTGTAATTTTATTTGGTTTTAAAACTGTACTTTGATTTAACATTGTAAATTGATGAGACATAATAAGCCTAATTATTGTAATTATTTTTATTTTCTTTTTTATATATATATATTTTCCTTTTCATGAATAATGATAATGAAGGCAGAAATCAAAAAAATTTATATATAATAAAAATGGATATTATTACTTTTTGAATTATTTCTAATAAATTGGACAAAATTGGGGTACTACACATGCAATGATATTTAATGAGAAAATCTATGGTACAAAAAAAAGAAGGATCCATAGGAAGAAAAAAAGATAAATTGATCTCATATGGGTAAATGACCCGATATGGTAGTAGTATTTCATAATAAAAGTGTGCTAATAACTTATGTCACAATTTGAATCATGTTTTTAACCAATGTTGGAAGATATGATTTGCCCAATCTATCTTCACAACTTAAGGAATATATTCTGTTTTGACTTTGATTTGTGTATGTAAGCCATATTATTTGTTCACTTTTTTAGGTTCTCAAGGACAAACCTCACGATTCATGAATTTGATACTAACTAATATCAATTACTGATAAAACTTTTTAAACTTAAGTATTGATAATGTGTTTTAGTTGAAGTTGGTGGTTCAACATTTACAAGAGACATATAGCTTTTCTTTTAGAAAAAAAGTTATAGTGACGATTCTATGCTAGGATAATATCACATTTACTACTAATTGGAAAAGAGTATAATAAAATAGATAGAATAAATAGTTGATTCATTCATCGCCAAGTGAAGCTATAAACAGCTAGTATACAAAATGGATCTTTGTCATCTGAGACATAACTTTTTGCTTGAGGAGAAGAAATTTAAATGTTATGCTCTCTTTTTAGTTTTACCATTGAATTTTTTCAGTAAATTTTTAATGAGGCAATTTATCCCACAAAGGATGTAGTACTCATTTTCCCTTTAACAAGATTTTCCTAATTTTGTTTTTTTCTAATAAGATTTTAATAAGACATATCTTCATTGGTTATTCAAGGCATAGTGTTATGATTATATATTGTCTCCTATAAATATTAAACATATTGAATTGTAAAAGATACACCTTGAAGAACATAATCAAATATCATCTTCTTCTCTCATCTCTCTTTGTCTCTTATATCCATTCTTCTATATTTTACAATAGCATGCTCTAGTTTTGATAAATTTCCTTATGCTATGGAACTTTTAATTTAAAAATAAATTTTTTGTCACATATAAGATCTTAGATTAATTTCTTCACTACTTAAATATTATTTCGGTTTTGAGATTTTTCCCTTGTCTATAGAACTTTGAATAAAATAAATCATGAAAGCCAAAATAGAAATAAATAATAAATATTTACTAAAAAATTAATGAAATTTGATGACCATTAATAATTTTATCAGAGAGGTAGAGAGACAACCACAACACTTCAATATATTTTAGAGACATTTAATAATAATTAACATTTTATGATTTCTTTCTTACAACTCAAAAGTGCAAGAAAATATTTAATTAAAGACAAAAAGTATAAAATTTCCATATATAAAGAGATAAACAAATTATAGATTTGTTACATACACATACACATATAAAAAAAAAAATATGGCTCAATTTTACAATTTATTCTATGCTTTGGTCATATTTCTCTCTCTTTTTCTTGTTGTAACAAATGGAAACTATCCAAACTTTAGTAAGATATTTTTCACCCATTTTTCAAATTATGATATTTTATCTTATAAACAATATTTCATCACCTTTTAATAAGTGTTTTTTTATTCTTATTTCACATCACAGTAATTGATTTTTGCTGGAAAGACGAGGATTGTCGGACACATAGGTGTGGACGTTATAAAGAGCCAAAGTGTCATCATATTTTTTGTGTGTGTCGGTTTGGGTAACAATTATATTGAAAAATAACAACATTGTAATTTTGTTGTAAGCATATAATTTTATTTGTACGTCATAATAATGGTACTCTGATAATTTCCCAGTCTTTGTTTTATTTTTCTTCACGTTTCAATTTCTTTGTCCAGCTCAAAAGCATATAATTATAGTATAGTGTATGCAAGTATTGTTAACTTCGTTCTCCCCAAAAGTGCGACGTGAATTTTGGGTCACGGTCTGATACAATACTCGACGATACTCCGTGTAATCTCACAATCTCAGCAATGTAGATCTCTGTTAGCTTATCTACCTTATAGATGGTCCTTACTGGTAAAAAGTGTGCGGATTTAGTTAATCGATCCACTATCACCCAAATAGAATCATTCTTTCTCCTGTTTTTTGGCAACCCAGTTATAAAGTCTATGGAAATGTTGTCCCACTTCCATTCAAGTATATCTAAAGGTTTAATATTCCAGCAGGCCGTTGATGTTCCACTTTCGCTTTCTAACAAGTTAACCAAGTTGATACATATTCTACTACATGCCTCTTCATTCCTGGCTACCAATAATTATGTCTCAAGTCCTGATATATCTTTGTTGCTCTGGGATGGATACTCAATTTGCTCTTATGAGCCTCTTCTAAAATTATTTTCCTCTGGTCTACAATAGCTGGTACACAAATCCTCCCATTACATCTCAAAGTAATATCTGGTCCAATCATAAACTCAGTCGTCTTCCCTTGCACTATTAGGTTCCTCTTCTCTTGGATTAATGCGCCATCTTGAAAATTTGCAATGTCCTTAAGTAGACCACTCAAAATCTTCATCATTCTGAATTTCAAAATCCCCGGTGCAAACTCTACGTCCAAGTGTAGGTCTCTAAATGCTTCCCACAACTCTTGTTGTCTAGCCATTATCGCTGAAGACATTGACACAGTTCCCCTACTCAACACATCAGCCACCACATTTTCCTTCCCAAGGTGGTACTGTAATGTTAAATCAAAATCCTTGAGAGTCTCCATCCATCTTCTCTGACGCATGTTCAAATCCTTTTGATCAAACAAATATTTCAAACTTTTATGGTCATTGAACACTGTGAACGTGCATCCGCAAACTTTTGTAAAAATTGAAAGTATACATATACAAGCTTGAATAATAAAGTACTCAAACTTTTTCTTTTTAAACTCAGTCCAAGAGTAATTAAAAGAGTAACATTTTTAACTTTAATCATTTTACAATTTATTCTATGCTTTAGTAAGTGTTTTTTCTCTTCTTATTTCACATCACAGTAGCTGATTTTTGCTGGAAACACGAGCAATGTAGGATACATTTGTGTAGACGTTCTAAAGATCCAAAGTGTATTGATTTTTTTTGGAAGTGTCGGTTTGGGTAACAATTATATTGAAACATAACAGCATTGTAATTTTGTTGTAAGCATATAATTTTATTTGTATGTCATATTAATGGAACTCTTATAATTTCCCAGTCTTTCTTTATTTTTCTTCACGTTTCAATTTCTTTGTCCAGCTCAAAAGGGTATAATTATAGTATAGTGTATGCAAGTATTCACTACGCTAAAAATTGCATTTTATAGAGCGCCTTTTATAGCACTTATTAAATAAAAGCGCTGTTGTATAATATTTTAAAAATGACAGAGAATACAACAACACTTTTCTAACAAGCGTTTTGGCAAAAGCGCTGTTGTAAGGTCATATAGGGTCACATATCACTTGCACATATGTTTACTGCGCTTTTAGAGTGCTTTGGATATAAGCGCGGTAAAATATAGCGCTATCACATAATGTTTACATCGCTTTTAGAGCGCTTTATATACAAGCGCTGTAAAAAATAGTTCCCATATAATCTTACAGCGCTTTTAGAGCGCTTTTTATAAAAGTGTTGTAAAATATAGCGCTCCAACATTATGTTACAGGCTTTTAGAGCGCTTTTTATTTGATAAAAATCATTCACTTTAAATAAATAAAAACAAATTTAAAATAAATTTAATAAGTTGCTCTAACCCTACGAACCATCATCTCCTTTACTCTGCGAACCCTCCTTTCCTCTATTGTGCGCCCTCGTCTACTGCTCCTTTATTGTCTCAGCTACTGTATTTATTAATTTGTTGTTGTCAATAAAACTGATAAATTGTTACCTATTAAATCGTATAAAACATGTCTTATTTGAAATTTGTTCGATCTATTCTATTTTGAAATCAGACTTGGACCTTGGTTTCCATTTTCCAATATTAGACCATATATACTATAGATTGGTATAGTGTTATCAGTAGCTTATTATTTGTGTAGCACTGCATTCATATAGGTCATATAAAATGGACTAGAAATGGAAGTATGCCAATCGATTGTCAAAAGAGTATGAAAATGGAGTGAAGGAGTTTGTTGAGTTTGCAGTGAAGAATGCAAAAGTTCCAAATCGAATCATTTGTCCTTGTTTAAAATTTTGTTTTGGAAAACGCGTTAGAGCAGATCAATTGGAAGGACATTTGATATGGCATGGAATTGATCAAAGCTATACATGTAGGAAAAGACACGGTGAGAAAAATAAGGGAACACTAATTTTGAGAACGGTTCGACATATGCTTCAACTGATTTCAACACAGATACATATGAGCGGGACCGAGTTGAGGAGATTGCAAAAGCAGTTGAAGAAGATCTTCGGGATTGTCCTAAAATGTTTGAGAGTTTGTTGAGTGATGTAGAGAAACCATTATATAATGGTTGTACTAAATTCACAAGACTATCGGCGATATTAAAGTTGTACAACTTAAAAACGATTAATGGATGGTCTGATAAAAGCTTCACAGAATTTTTAACACTCTTAAAATATATGTTGCCAGATGATAATGAACTTCTTAGTCGAACCTATGAGGCTAAACGAATTTTGTGCTCGATTGACATGAGTTACGAAAGGATTCATGGGTGTTCTAATGATTGCATTTTATATCGAAACAAATATGAATTACTACAGGCGTGTCCGAAATGCAAAGTCTCTCGATATAAGATGAAAGAATCTACTCCAGCAAAAGTCGTGTGGTATTTTCCTATAATACCAAGATTTAGACACAACTATTGCAATGAAGAAGATTCAAAACACTTGACATGGCATGCAGATGAAAGAATTAGAGATGGAAAGTTTCGACACCTTGCAGATTCTCCACAATGGGAAATAATTGATCACGAGTATCCTAAATTCGGGAGAGAGTCAAGAAATCTACGACTTGCACTTTCTACAGATAGAATGAATCCACATGGTCTTCAAAGCATCTCATACAGCACGTGGCCTGTGATTTTTTTGATTTATAACCTACCTCAATGTTTATGAATGAAGCGTAAGTTTATGATGTTGTCTCTGTTAATTTCAGGACTCAAACAACCGGGGAATGATATCGACGTATACTTGACTCCTTTAATTGAAGATTTAAAAAAATATGTGGGAGACTTTCCAACATAAGAAATAATGTTTCATTTTGAAGTTTATGATGGGTATAAGAAAGAATGTTTCAATTTGAGGGCTATTTGGTCGGCCCAATTAATGACTTTCCAGCATATGGTAATTTATCAGGATATAGCATTAAAGGTCAGTGTGCATGTCCTATATGTGAAGAGAGTACAAATTGGATGCGGTTGAAACATTGTAAGAAGAACATATTTCTTGGACATCGTAGATTTTTACCTTATAGTCATCAGTATCGTAGGTGGAGAAATGCATTCAATGGAAAATCAGAGGAAGATACTGCTCCTTTAGCACCGACTAGATATCAAATATTTGAAAAAGTGCAATGTTTGAACAATAAATTTGGCAAACCTTTTGCGGGAGAGCTTGTCAAAACTGGGTGGAAGAAAAAGTCAATTTTCTTTGAATTGCCATTTTGGAAGTCATTGTATATAAGACATTTCCTCGATGTGATGCATATTGAAAAAAATGTATTTGATACTGTTATTGGTAAGTTATTCAATGTTCCAGAAAAGTCTAAGGATGGCGTCAATGCAAGATTGGACTTGGTCGATATGGGAATAAGAAATGAATTGGGTCCCATAAAGAAAGCAAATCGCACATATCTACCTCCAGCCGCTCATACTCTATCTAGAAAGGAAAAAAAAAATTATGTAAATTTCTACACGAAGTTAAAGTTCCAGAAGGATACTCTTCAAACATTAAAAAATTATTTTGTATGAAAGACCTCAAGTTAAAAGGTTTGAAGACCTATGATTGTCATGTTCTAATGGAGCATTTGCTACCAATAGGTATACGTTCCATTTTATCTGAAAAAGTTCGATGAGCCATAACTAAATTATGTTTCTTCTTCAGGGAAATTTTTAGTAAAGTGATCGATCCTCATAAATTACCGACATTGCAGTGGGAAATTGTTGTTACTTTGTGTGAGCTTGAAATGTATTTCCCACCCTCGTTTTTTGATATAATGGTTCACCTTACTGTTCATCTTGTTAAGGAGACAAAACTTTGTGGGCCAACTTATATGAGATGGATGTATCCGATAGAACGATATATGAAAATATTAAAAGGGTACGTAAGAAGTAGAAGCGACCGGAAGGTTGTATTGCTGAACGGTACATGTCGAAGAAGCTATTGAATTTTGTACTAAATATCTATCCAATGTTGAATCCATAGGGCTTCCGATGTCTCGTCATTCGGGAAGAATATCAGGAGAAGGGATAATTGGAAAGAGAGTAATGACTATATCAAGGACTTAATGGGAGCAGGCACAATTGTATGTTCTGCACAATGATGCAAGGTTCAACCGTATGTTACAATACACATGGATGACTTATCTAGTTTGAACATGAATAGGAATCAAAATTGGATAACACGAGAGCACAATCGAAGTTTTATAACATGGCTAAAAAATTACATTGACTCAAAGCTTGATATAGACCCCGGTTCAATTTCACAGAGATTGAGGTGGCTAACAAATGGTCCGAGTTTACATGACTGTTCTTACACCGATTGTGTAATTAGCGGCTACACCGCTTATATTAACGACTCTTTTTTATTTTAAATAGCACTATTGCATCTTTTAACAGCGCTAGATACTACAACGTTTAAAAGTGTAATCTCACAATCTTAGCAATGTAGATCTTTATTAGCTTATCTACCTTATAGATGGTCCTTACTGGTAAAAAGTGTGCGCATTTAGTTAATCGATCCACTATCACCCAAATAGAATCATTCTTTCTCCTTGTTTTTGGCAACCCAATTATAAAGTCCATGGAAATGTTGTCCCACTTCCATTCAGGTATATCTAAAGGTTTAATATTCCAGCAGGCCGTTGATGTTGAATCCATAGCTATTGTAACATTTCAGCAGGCCGCTGATGTTCCACTTTCGCTTTCTGACAAGTTAAACAAGTTGACACATACTCCGATACATGCCTCTTCATTCCTGGAAACCAATAATTCTACATCAATCCTCATACATCTTTGTTTCTCTGGGATGGATACTCAATTTGCTCTTATGCGCCTCTTCTAAAATTGTTTTCCTCAAGCATGCAATTGCTGGTGCACAAATTTGCAATGCGTCTTCCCTTGCACTATTAGGTTCCTCTTCTCTTGAAATTTTTTAATGTCCTCAAGTAGACCACTCAAAATCTTAGTCATTCCGAATTTCAAAATCCCCGATGCAAACTCTACGTCCAAGTGTAAATCTCTAAATTCTTCCCATAACTCTTGTTATCTAGCCATTACTGTAGAAGACACTGACACACTTCTCCTACCCAACGCATCAGCCACCACTTTTGCCTTCCCAATGTGGTACTATAATGTCAAATCAAAATCCTTGAGAGTCTCCATCCATCTTCTCTAACGCATGTTCAATTCCTTCTGATCAAACAAATATTTCAAACTTTTATGGTCACTGGACACTGGCAACGCGCATCCGCAAAGTTTTCTAAAAATTGAAAGTATACATATACAAGCTTGAATAATAAAGTACTCTAAACTTTTTCTTTTTAAACTCAGTCCAAGAGTAATTAAAAGAGTAACATTTTTTACTCTAAACGTTTAATTTCAATCTAACTTTTTGCTCACACTCTTTAACTTAGTTAAAATTTGAATTTTTTCACAACCTTAACAACTCTATATTTTCCTGTAAAATTTCAACTCAATTCAAAATCATTTATTTGAAAATAACTCATTACATAACTCAAACACATCAAAAATCAATTTCTTTTTAACCATTACTAACAACATCAATAACAAGGATAAAAATTTTATTTTTAAATAACACACTCAACACCAACACCTCCCAAATTTTACATTAACACAATTTTATCAAACATAACCAACAAAACATTATCTCCCATAGGTTTGAAAGGGAGAGAAGGAAACTCATTTCACTTTTCTCAACAACAACAACAACAACACAAGGGATTGGTTAGGAACTGAAAATTTCACTCATCCCCCTCACTTACAAAATTTTTCGAATTTAGGAAGAAAAAAAAAAGAGAATGAAGTAAGTGTCTCACCTCAAATAAATTAGCTCACAAGCACCACCTTGTAAAGGGGATCAACTTTCCTTCCTAAAACTTCTTGAAATGAGGCTTTGATCCAGTAGAAAAACGGAGTTTTTATTTTATTTTTCCAAGCAGCAACACTTGTGCTTTTGTTTGGCCAAGAAAAAGCAATAGAAAGGGTCGCTAGCTTCCTTTTTAAAAGGGCTGCTACCTTTTTTTTAGTTTTTAATACAAATATATATATATATATATATATATATATATATATATATATATATATATAAAAATTTAAATATTTAAGTTTTTATTAAAATAATCATTACAATATCTACTCTCGTCGCAACTCAAATGACTGATGAATTTATTAGTAACATGTGACATCTTATAATTTTTATCGATAATAAATTCTACGTAACTTAAATAAATTACTCTCTAATAAATAATTTTAATCGGGTCTCCAAATTTTAAACATATTGGGCTAAAGGCCTAAGCAATTCAATAGAAAAATACACTAAAATTACATATCTCTTGTCAATTTTTTTCAGTAAAACGTCAATATGGATGGTCATGATAACATTGTAGACTCTGAGATGGAAGGGAGTTTTGATTCTATTCCTCCTCCTTCAGTTTCAAACACCGCTATTTTGCCGCTTAAGCGTAAAAATAGGTCGGTAGCATGAAATCATTTTACCCCACAACAGGGCAAAAAAAAGATCAGGAAAATGGAATTATTGTGGCCGCACGATCCAGTACAGCAGTGGGACAAGCGTGATGGGAGCCCATTTGACAAGATGTGAAGATTATCTAGAAAATGTGGCAAATAGGGAGCATGAATTAGCTTCATGTTCGATGGCAAGTAGGGAAGTTGTTAGTTCATCCCCTTGTTTTCTCAAATTTTACCAAGAAGTAAGTCGAATTGACTTGATGAACATGTTTGTATCCATGGAAATCCCGTTTCGACAAGTGGAACATCCATATATTCATAAGTTTCCTAATGGTTTACAACCAAGGTTTAAATTTTCATCACGCACTACACTAGCACATGATATTTTCAAGCAATGGGACACACAAAAAAAAAGGGATGAAGAAAATTTTGTCACAACATTGTCATCGAGTATGTCTCACCACTGACACTTGGACATCCACCCAAGACTTTAATTACATGTGTCTCATAGCTCATTTCATTGATAACAATTGGAAGTTGCAGAAGAGGATTTTAAATTTTCTTCAAGTCACTAACTACACAGGAGAAATAATGGCCAAAATGGTTAAACAATGCTTGAATGGTTGGGAGTTAGGTCGTGTGCTTAGTGTGACAGTGGATAACGCCTCCTCAAATGATGTTGGAATTCAAAATCTCAAAATATGGCTTCTATCGCATAATGTTCTAGTTTTGAACGGAGAGTACCTTCACACGTGATGTTGTGCACACGTATTAAATCTTATTGTGAAGGATGGGATGAGCTTAATAAATGATTCTATTTTAAGAATTCGTGGAGCTGTGAAATATGTTAGAAGTTCTTCTTCGAGGTTTAATAGATTTAAGCAATGTATTGATCCTGAGTTAAATTATAAAGGTTATGTTGGATTAGATTGTGAGATTCGGTGGAACTCAACATACACAATGTTGAATGCTGCTTAATGAAAAGACCTTTACAGAGTTTGAATTCAAAAACCATAAATATGTTAATGAAGTGAATAAGGAAAAAGGTGTGCCTACACCTAAAGATTGGGATCATGTTGCCTTAATTCTTCCATTCTTGAAGTTATTTCATGATCTTCTTATTTAACAAGCAACTTATATATGTTTGAGGTTTTCGGTGTCGAGATGAAAATTGTTGAAATGTGTAATATTGAAGATGAAAAAGCCAAGTCAATGGCTAAAAAGATAAAGGCGAAATACGAGAAATATAGGGGAGATCCTACTTGCCTGAATATGTTGTTGTTGATTGCTATGATTTTAGACCTTCAACGAAAAGTAAAGCTTGTGATATGGATGGGCAAAAATATTTACACTAGTAATAACGCCACTCCTTTGAAATAAAACTTAGATTCATGTTTGAAGTCTATCTATGAGGAGCATTCTGTTAGGGTAGTGTCTCCTCTAGGAAATTCTTCTAATTTGTCAGGTGCTTTTACTGAAGTTGGTGACACTTATGATTGTTTTGAATTCTACAAAGTGGACGAGTGCAATTCGACTAGATTTGCCACATTGCAAAACTATTTCAATTCTTCAATTATCGTTTGAATGATTGAATGATTTATGTCTAATTTTTAAAATTGATCATTCGAACATATTAAACCGGTTTATAATTATAAACTGGTTTAAAACCAGTTTAGAACTGAACTGTAACTGGTTCAAAAAATAACCGGTTTTTTGAAGTGGTTTTTAAAAACTGAATTGCACTAGTTCAAACAAATAGGTTTGCTGTTTTTTTTTAGGCCCAACTTATCATAAGTTCAAGATAACAAAAAAATTAAAAAGCATGTAACCCTAAAAAAACCTAGATGCATACTTGAAGAGAAAAAGGGCAGTCGCTGCTGGTGTTTGTTGAAAACACAAATAGGGAGTATTGGAGAGAAAGAAAAGCAAATAAAGAAAGAAAGAAAAAGAAAAAAAAAAGAAGGAGGAGGCCGAAAGAAGGGAACTGACCGCGAAAGAGAGGAGGAGAACGAGTCTAAATGCGGCGGCGCTAAAAGAGATGATTGCCGTTTCGGCGACGACGACGACTGTGATAACATCGCCGAAGGTTTGTGATTTCCAATCTTATTTTTATTTTTCATTCATAAAAATAAAAAATCTACATTTTTTAACAAAATAATAATTATATGGTGAAGATAAGGAACAAACATATTTAATATACAAGAGAAAAATACATTTGCGATTTTTGTTTAGTGATACTCTATGTGATTTCTTCCTCTTCTCATTCTTTGTATGTGTTTTTTTAATATCGGCAATGTTAATCTTTGGATTTTTTTTATCTCTTTTCTGAGATAAATGAATATGTATTTATAGAATTTTTTTTAACTTGTCTGGTTGCTTTCTTGCTTGCCTTTGTCCTTCTCCATCAATTATCTGCTTGATGTTTAATTTCTTTGTTCATAATTTAAGTTATTCTGCACATTTGATCTATTCACGATTTTAGCTTTATTTATTTTTATTAAAATAATCATTACAATATCTACACACTCTTACAAACATCACATCACTCACTTCTCAATCTAATTTAATAAAAATATCTACTCTCGCCGCAACTCAAATGACAGATGAATTTGTTAGTAACATGTGACATCTTAAAATTTTTATCGATAATAAATTCTTAGTAACTTAAATAAATTACTCTCTAATAAATAATTTTAATCGGGTCTCCAAATATATTCATATATTTTAACATATTACTAACTCTAACAAAATATATTTTTGGTACTTAATTCATAGAATAAAAATTGCGCTAAAGGCCTAAGCAATTCAAAACAAAAATACACTAAAATTACACATCTCTTGTCAAATTTTTCAGTAAAACGTCAATTTTTTACACTAGTAATGACGCCACCCCTTTGAAAGAAAAATTAGACTCATGTTTGAAGTCTATCTATGAGGAGTATTCTGGTAGGGTAGTGTCTCCTCTAGGTAATTCTTCTAATTTGTCAGGTGCATTTACTGAAGTTGGTGATCCTTATGATTGTTATGAATTCTACAAATTAGGCGATTGCAATACACCAGAATCTTAATTAGGAGAGTATTTGGATGAAAGTTTAGAAAAACCTTGTCCGGATTTTGATTTACATAGATGGTGGAAGGTGAACTCAACTTGATTTCCTATACTTGCAAGAATTGCAAGAGATGTGTTGGCTATACCTATATCCACTATAGCCTCTGAATCTACTTTCAGTACTGGAGGAAGAGTACTTGATCCTAACCGTAACTCTTTGACACCGGCAATCGGGGAAGCCCTTATTTGTACCCAGGATTGGCTTGATGAAACACCTTTATCATTTATTACTAGTGAGGATCTTGAAAATTTTGAGCAAATTTAGCAAGGTAAGATACATAAAGGTGCATTTAACACTGTGTTATTACTTATTATATTATTACTTGATAAATAATGAAATGTCTTTTTTTTTTTTTTTGCAGAAATACTTTCTTCTGAAGATGCTGCAAGTTGTTCGGCCTCTGTTACCCTCATTAATAATTGATACTTGTTATATTTCTTTCTAATAGACAAAGAACAAATGTGGCTATGACTAGAGTTATGTATGAATTATTATGTTCATTTTGTTAAGTTGGTTCCATTTTTCAAGTTGGTCGAAACTCAGTTTGTTTTTCACTTTTTTTGTAGATAATGTCTTTGGATATTAGGAAATGCATCTACTTTAATTAACAGTGACTTTGTTTGGAAAAAAGTTGTTCTTGATGCCAAGAGAAGATACTGTTATCACAATGCTGATGAAGATAAGAAATTGGCAATGGCTATTTAAGATGTCCTGTTTAGGATTGAACTACTTGAAGAGTTTGAGTCTCCATTTAAGAAACTAAGTTTATATGGCAAATCAAAAACATCAACTAGTTCCTTGAGGTGATTGATTGAAAGTGTTGAACTAATTTGATCTATAACAACCTTTTGTTGGAACCAAGTTGGTTTTACATTTAGAGTTTTGATGTTAACAAAAGTATTTTATGAGAACAATATATTTGACTTCAAAGAGTATGAAAGAAGATTAATGTTTTTGAAGAAAATCTAAAATAAGATTTGATTCAAATTTATAATTGAAGAAAAATCTTAAATAAGATTTGATTCAAAATTATAATTGATGAAAATCTAAAATAAGATTTGATTCAAATTTATGATTGAAGAAAATCTTAAATAAGATTTGATTCAAATTTATAATTGAAGAAAATCTAAAATAAGATTTGATTCAAATTTATAATGGATGAAAAATCTAAAATAAGATTTGATTCATATTTATATTTGAAGAAGATTTGAAGAATATTTGAAGAAGATTTGAAGAATATTTGAAGAAGATTTTAAAAATATTTGAAGAAGATTTGAAGAAGATTTGAAAAATATTTGAAGAAGATTTGATTAAGATTTGAAGAAGATTTAGTGAAGATTTGAAGAAGATTTGATTAACATTTAATGAAGATTTGAAGAATATTTGATCAAAATTTAATGAAGATTTGAAGAATATTTGATATGAAGAATTTACAAAGTCAATCTACACAAAATTGGAACAGAATCATTCTGAAGAATTTACAAAGTCAATCTACACAAAATAGGAACAGAATCAATTTGAAGAATTTGCAAAACTCAATCTAAACAAGATACAATTCAGAATTAAATAAGGACTAAGTTGAAGCCCAATTTTTCACTATAAATAGACACTCAAGGCTGAAGGAGAAAAGCATCAAAAAGTAGAAGAACTCAAGCTCAAGATTCCAAATTCATCTTAGAGTTCAAAGAGAGAAACACTTGTTCAAATTAGAAATATCTTTTGAGTGTTCTTTTCTTAAAGTGTGAGAGTTATTGTTATTATCAGCTTTGTTAGAAGCAACTACTCAAGTTTCAATCTCTTGTATCCAACCCGATAGTGGTTTAGTTCCTTCTTCAATCTGGGGTCGTCAGGTTGTTAGGAGAAGACTTGGCTTGTAGGGTCAAGGTGGTTAGTTCCTCAAAAGTCTGGGGTTGTCAGGCTGTTTGGGAAGACTGGCTTGGAGGGTTAGGTGCGTTGTAATTCAAGGTTTTTGAATTAGTGGATTAAAACCTTCTGAATGAGGGGACTGGACGTAGCCAAGTTAATGGTGAACCAGGATAATTCTATGCGTCAAATTATTTATGCTTTCATTGCTTGCTGCTTCTAAATTCGATTGCTTCTACTCCAAGTAAGTAACCAAATCTAAACTAATTTTTAATTATTTATAAATTATCAAAAAGGTATCAACTTTGTGCAAACACAATTCAACCCCCCCTTCTCGTGTTTGCACCTTCAATTGGCATCAGAGCTCGGTCTCAAGGCTGAGCACTTTACAGTGTTTGAGAAAAGATCCAAGGGTTCAATATGTCTGGATTCAGTGAAGAAGCTGTTGGAGGAAATATCAACAGACCACCTCTGTTTGATGGAGAACGTTTTGAGTATTGGAAAGACAGGTTGAGAAGTTTCTATATTTCACAAGATCCTGAACTTTGGGACTTGGTGGAAGATGGTTATATTGCTCCAAAGAATAAAGATGGTATTGAAATTCCAAGAAAGGAATTGAATGCTGATCAGAAGAAGATGTACAAGATGCATCATAAGTCCAGAACATTCATGATAAATGCAATCACCTTCAACGAGTTTGACAAGTGCACCAACAAAGACACAGCAAAGAGTATTTATGATAGTCTGATTTTAACCTATGAAGGAAGCAAGCAAGTTCAAGAAGCAAAGGCCAACCTCTTAGTCAAAAAGTATGAGTTGTTCAAGATGGAAGAAGATGAAGACATTGAAACAATGTTTTCCAGATTCCAGACCCTGGTATCAGGATTAAAGGTACTTGAGAAGAGTTATACTACTGCTGATCATGTGAAGAAAATTCTTAGGAGTCTGACAAGTAAGTGGAGACCTAAGATCACTGCCATTCAGGAAGCAAAAGATCTGAATACTCTAAAGCTGGAAGAATTAATCAGCTCTCTCAGATCACATGAAATTGAGCTTGAAGAAGATGAGCCCAAGAAGAAGAACAAGACTCTGGCCTTGAAATCTAAGCATAAGAAGGTTCTAAAGGCAACATCAGATTCAGAGGATAGTGATTCAGATAATCAGAATCTGAGCTCAGAGGAAGAGGAGATTGCTTTCATAACCAAAAAAGTTTGAAAGATGTGGCACAACAGAAAGAAGAAATTTCCCCAACGATATTCCAAGCAATCCAACAAAGGAAATGATGATAAAAGCATCATCTGCTATGGATGCAATGAACCTGGACATATCAAGTCAGAATGTCCAAATATGGAGAAAGGAAAAAGGAAAGATTCCAGACCCAAGAAGAAGAGTTTGATGGCTACATGGGATGATTCTGAGGAATCCTCTGATGACGAACAAGTAGATTTGGGTATGATGGCTCATACCAACTCTACCTCTCGATCCAACACAGATTCTAACTCTGAAAGTGAATCAACAGATGAAGAAAGTGAGGTATTTTCTGAATTTACTCGATCTGATTTAATTACTGCTATAAATGATTTTTTAAATATTAATCACAAATTGTCTTTAAAACTGAAAACACTTAGGAAAGAAAATACAAATCTAACTGAAAATATTAACGTTTTAAAGAATGAAAATACTGAATTTAAAACAGAAAATACAAATCTGAAAACTGATATTACTGAACTTAAAATAGAGAATGCAAATCTGAAAACTGATATTACTAAACTTAAAATAGAGAATGCAAATATGAAAACTGATATTACTGAACTTAAGACAGATAACGCAACTCTGAAAACTGATATTATTGAACTTCAAACAGAAAATGCAAATCTGAAAATTGATATTGCTGAACATAAGGCTGAAAATCTAACTCTGAAAAGTAATTATAGTTCAACATCAATTGAAAATACCACATGTAACTCTGATAAGCATGAAGAAGTATTTCAAGATTTTATTGATAATGGTATGGAAAGAAGCAAGTATGCATCTATGATTTATGGGGTTAGTAGGAATAGTAAAAGAGGAATAGGATTTCAAGAAAAAGTAATTGAATCTAAGATTATTCCCTCTGATGATTTATGTATTATTTGCTATAAGAAAGGTCACAATAAAATATCTTGTCCTATGCTAACCACATGGAAAGACAAGAAATCTTTAAGATCTAACAAACCAGGACCCAACCAAATTTGGGTACCAAAAGATAAAATTGTTTATGTTGCAGATGTTCTAAGCAATCAAATGGAAACACCAGTCATGGTGCCTGGTCAATGGATGCTTGCAATATATGAAGGCAAAAAGGTCTATGTTCCAAGCTCTACCAAACAGAAGCCAACTGACTCTATTGGAAGAAGGAATAGTCAACACAATACTTATCAGAACCAGAACCATACGATGAATCAGAAACATCAGAAACATTTGGAGTGTCAACATACTCAAAACTGGCAGAGAAATCACACATATCAACAGAACTGGAACTACCAAAAGAATCAGAATTACCATAAGAGAAACCCGATACATCAGCAGAAACAGAAGTGGCAGATTAAAAGTCAGAATCAGAAGACTTCTTTGAACACTCCAATCAAATTCATGAAGACTACAAACCTGGATGGGAATTCAAATCCCTTCATCCAGACTCTCTAATCAGAGAATATGCAAACTCAGAATCTGAAAACCACAAAAGAAGAACATGGTTTTCATAGTGAAACTGAAACTGTTAACATACAGGTGATATCTTTCTTTAAATTTAATTATTTTCTGATATTATGTTAATGTGATAACAAGAAGCTTGATCATAAAAATCAAAGCTAGATAAGTATTTTGCAGGTTCTCAAGAATTTAAGAGGAATGATGTTTAGGATCTAGTACTTAGACCAGCGAAGAACATTATTGGAACCAAGTGGGTTTTCAGAAACAAGCTAAATGAAAAAGGTGAAGTGATCAGAAATAAGGTAAGACTTGTCGCACAAGGCTACAATCAGCAAGAGGGCATTGATTACACTGAGACATTTGCTCCAGTGGTCAGGTTAGAAGCTATTCGTATCCTACTTTCTTTTGCTGCAAATAATAACATTACATTATTTCAAATGGATGTTAAAAGTGATTTTCTAAATTATTATATAAGTGAAGAAGTTTATGTTAAACAACACCCAGGTTTTGAAAGTTCTGAATTTCCAAATCATGTTTTTAAACTTAGGAAATCCTTGTATGGTCTAAAACAAGCACATAGGGCGTGGTATGATAGACTTAGTAACTTCTTATTTAAAAATAACTTTGAAAGATGACAAGTTGAAAATACACTCTTTAGATAACATTCTTATTATTCAAATTTATGTTGATGACATTATATTTGGATCTACTAATGGCACTCTTTGTCAAGAATTTTCTAAATTGATGCAGCTTGAATTTCAATTCAATATGATGGGAGAACTTAAGTTCTTCTTAGGGATACAAATTCAACAAGTCAAAAGGTATATACATTCATCAAACAAAATATACAAAAGAGCTTCTTAGGAAGTTTAAGATGAGTAATTGCAGACCTATGGCTACACCAATGCACCCTACTTGTTCACTTGAAAAAGATGATTCAGGCAAAAAAAAAAAAGAAACTTAGTGGATACTGTGATTCTGATTATGCTGGAGATAAACTTGAGAGAAAGAGCACCAGTGGCAACTGCACATTTTTAGGTAACAATTTAATATCATGGTCAAGTAAGAGACAAAACACCCTTGCAATGTCAACATCAGAGGCTACAACATCCTAGATGAAACATCAACTTGAAGACTACAACATCCTAGAATCCAACATTCCCATCTATTGCGATAACACTTCTGCCATTTGTCTAGCCAAAAATCCTATCTTACATTCTAGAGCTAAACACATAGAGATCAAACACCACTTCATTAGGGACTTTGTTCAAAAAGGGGTACTAACCATTCAATTTATAGACACTGAACACCAATGGGCTGACATATTCACCAAACCACTACCTGAAGATAGGTTTGACTTCATCAAGAAAAACCTAAACCTTACATTCATACCTGACTGATGTTGTGATCACTTCAAAGTATTTTAGTTTTACACTAGTTATTATATTTTCTTATATAATGTTATATTTATTTATTCAAAAAAAAAAAGAAAAAAAAAGAGAAAAAAAAAACAGAGTTTCACATTCAAGTCTTTTTGTCTGATGACAAAAGGGGGAGAAAGATATTTGATAAAGTGGGGATAAAATGATACTATGACTTAGGGGGAGCCCTAAGTTAGGGGGAGTCAAAGAAATATAAAGAAAAGTTGTTATCAAAAATACAGGTTTTGTCATCATCAAAAAGGGGGAGATTGTTGGAACCAAGTTGGTTTTACATATAGAGTTTTGATGTTAACAAAAGTATTTTATGAGAACAATATATTTGACTTCAAAGAGTATGAAAGAAGATTAATGATTTTGAAGAAAATCTAAAATAAGATTTGATTCAAATTTATAATTGAAGAAAATCTTAAATAAGATTTGATTCAAATTTATAATTGAAGAAAATCTAAAATAAGATTTGATTCAAATTTATAATGGATGAAAAATCTAAAATAAGATTTGATTCATATTTATATTTGAAGAAGATTTGAAAAATATTTGAAGAAGATTTGAAGAAGATTTGAAGAATATTTGAAGAAGATTTGAAGAAGATTTGAAAAATATTTGAAGAAGATTTGAAGAATATTTGAAGAAGATTTGAAGAAGATTTGATCAACATTTAATGAAGATTTGAAGAAGATTTGAAGAATATTTGATATGAAGAATTTACAAAGTCAATCTACACAAAATTGGAACAGAATCATTCTGAAGAATTTACAAAGTCAATCTACACAAAATAGGAACATAATCAATTTGAAGAATTTGCAAACTCAATCTAAACAAGATACAATTCAGAATTAAATAAGGACTAAGTTGAAGCCCAATTTTTCACTATAAATAGACACTCAAGGCTGAAGGAGAAAAGCATCAAAAAGTAGAAGAACTTAAGCTCAAAATTTCTCAATTCATCTTAGAGTTCAAAGAGAGAAACACTTGTTCAAGTTAGAAATATCTTTTGAGTGTTCTTTTCTTAAAGTGTGAGAGTTATTGTTATTATCAGCTTTGTTAGAAGCAACTACTCAAGTTTCAATCTCTTGTATCCAACCCGATAGTGGTTTAGTTCCTTCTTCAATCTGGGGTCGTCAGGTTGTTAGGAGAAGACTTGGCTTGTAGGGTCAAGGTGGTTAGTTCCTCAAAAGTCTGGGGTTGTCAGGCTGTTTGGGAAGACTGGCTTGGAGGGTCAGGTGCTTTGTAATTCAAGGTTTTTGAATTAGTGGATTAAAGCCTTCTGAATGAGGGGACTGGATGTAGCCAAGTTAGTGGTGAACCAGGATAATTCTACGCGTCAAATTATTTATGCTTTCATTGCTTGCTGCTTCTAAATTCGATTGCTTCTTCTCCAAGTAAGTCACCAAAATCAAACTAATTTTTAATTATTTATAAATTATCAAAAAGGTATCAACTTTGTGCAAACACAATTCAACCCCCCCTTCTCGTGTTCGCACCTTCAATTGGCATCAGAGCTCGGTCTCAAGGCTGAGCACTTTACAGTGTTTGAGAAAAGATCCAAGGGTTCAATATGTCTGGATTCAGTGAAGAAGCTACTGGAGGAAATATCAACAGACCACCTCTGTTTGATGGAGAACGTTTTGAGTATTGGAAAGACAGGCTGAGATGTTTCTATATTTCACAAGATCCTGAACTTTGGGACTTGGTGGAAGATGGTTATATTGCTCCGAAGAATAAAGATGGTATTGAAATTCCAAGAAAGGAGATGAATGCTGATCAGAAGAAGATGTACAAGATGCATCATAAGTCCAGAACATTCATGATAAATGCAATCACCTTCAACGAGTTTGACAAGTGCACCAACAAAGACACAGCAAAAAGTATTTATGATAGTCTGATTCTAACCTATGAAGGAAGCAAGCAAGTTCAAGAAGCAAAGGTCAACCTCTTAGTCAAAAAGTATGAGTTGCTCAAGATGGAAGAAGATGAAGACATTGAAACAATGTTTTCCAGATTCCAGACCCTGGTATCAGGATTAAAGGTACTTGAGAAGAGTTATACTACTGCTGATCATGTGAAGAAAATTCTTAGGAGTCTGACAAGTAAGTGGAGACCTAAGATCACTGCCATTCAGGAAGCAAAAGATCTGAATACTCTAAAGCTGGAAGAATTAATCAGCTCTCTCAGATCACATGAAATTGAGCTTGAAGAAGATGAGCCCAAGAAGAAGAACAAGACTCTGGCCTTGAAATCTAAGCATAAGAAGGTTCTAAAGGCAACATCAGATTCAGAGGATAGTGATTCAGATAATCAGAATCTGAACTCAGAGGAAGAGGAGATTGCTTTCATAACCAGAAAAGTTCGAAAGATGTGGCACAACAGAAAGAAGAAATTTCCCCAACGATATTCCAAGCAATCCAACAAAGGAAATGATGATAAAAGCATCATCTGCTATGGATGCAATGAACCTGGACATATCAAGTCAGAATGTCCAAATATGGAGAAAGGAAAAAGGAAAGATTCCAGACCCAAGAAGAAGAGTTTGATGGCTACATGGGATGATTCTGAGGAATCCTCTGATGATGAACAAGTAGATTTGGGTATGATGGCTCATACCAACTCTACCTCTCGATCCAACACAGATTCTAACTCTAAAAGTGAATCAACAGATGAAGAAAGTGAGGTATTTTCTGAATTTACTCGATCTGATTTAATTACTGCTATAAATGATTTTTTAAATATTAATCACAAATTGTCTTTAAAACTGAAAACACTTAGGAAAGAAAATACAAATCTAACTGAAAATATTAACGTTTTAAAGAATGAAAATACTGAATTTAAAACAGAAAATACAAATCTGAAAACTGATATTACTGAACTTAAAATAGAGAATGCAAATCTGAAAACTGATATTACTAAACTTAAAATAGAGAATGCAAATATGAAAACTGATATTACTGAACTTAAGACAGATAACGCAACTCTGAAAACTGATATTATTGAACTTCAAACAGAAAATGCAAATCTGAAAACTGATATTGCTGAACATAAGGCTGAAAATCTAACTCTGAAAAGTAATTATAGTTCAACATCAATTGAAAATACCACATGTAACTCTGATAAGCATGAAGAAGTATTTCAAGATTTTATTGATAATGGTATGGAAAGAAGCAAGTATGCATCTATGATTTATGGGGTTAGTAGGAATAGTAAAAGAGGAATAGGATTTCAAGAAAAAGTAATTGAATCTAAGATTATTCCCTCTTATGATTTATGTATTATTTGCTATAAGAAATGTCACAATAAAATATCTTGTCCTATGCTAACCACATGGAAAGACAAGAAATCTTTAAGATCTAACAAACCAGGACCCAACCAAATTTGGGTACCAAAAGATAAAATTTTTATGTTGCAGATGTTCTAAGCAATCAAATGGAAACACCAGTCATGGTGTCTGGTCAATGGATGCTTGCAATATATGAAGGCAAAAAGGTCTATGTTCCAAGCTCTACCAAACAGAAGCCAACTGACTCTATTGGAAGAAGGAATGGTCAACACAATACTTATCAGAACCAGAACCATACGATGAATCAGAAACATCAGAAACATTTGGAGTGTCAACATACTCAAAACTGGCAGAGAAATCACACATATCAACAGAACTGGAACTACCATAAGAATCAGAATTACCATCAGAGAAACCCGATACATCAGCAGAAACAGAAGTGGCAGATTAAAAGTCAGAATCAGGAGACTTCTTTGAACACTCCAATCAAATTCATGAAGACTACAAACCTGGATGGGAATTCAAATCCCTTCATCCAGACTCTCTAATCAGAGAATATGCAAACTCAGAATCTGAAAACCACAAAAGAAGAACATGGTTTTCATAGTGAAACTGAAACTGTTAACATACAGGTGATATCTTTCTTTAAATTTAATTATTTTCTGATATTATGTTAATGTGATAACAAGAAGCTTGATCATAAAAATCAAAGCTAGATAAGTATTTTGCAGGTTCTCAAGAATTTAAGAGGAATGATGTTTAGGATCTAGTACTTAGACCAGCGAAGAATATTATTGGAACCAAGTGGGTTTTCAGAAACAAGCTAAATGAAAAAGGTGAAGTGATCAGAAATAAGGTAAGACTTGTCGCACAAGGCTACAATCAACAAGAGGGCATTGATTACACTGAGACATTTGCTCCAGTGGTCAGGTTAGAAGCTATTCGTATCCTACTTTCTTTTGCTGCAAATAATAACATTACATTATTTCAAATGGATGTTAAAAGTGATTTTCTAAATTATTATATAAGTGAAGAAGTTTATGTTAAACAACACCCAGGTTTTGAAAGTTCTGAATTTCCAAATCATGTTTTTAAACTTAGGAAATCCTTGTATGGTCTAAAACAAGCACATAGGGCGTGGTATGATAGACTTAGTAACTTCTTATTTAAAAATAACTTTGAAAGATGACAAGTTGAAAATACACTCTTTAGATAACATTCTTATTATTCAAATTTATGTTGATGACATTATATTTGGATCTACTAATGGCACTCTTTGTCAAGAATTTTCTAAATTGATGCAGCTTGAATTTCAATTCAATATGATGGGAGAACTTAAGTTCTTCTTAGGGATACAAATTCAACAATTCAAAAGGTATATACATTCATCAAACTAAATATACAAAAGAGCTTCTTAGGAAGTTTAAGATGAGTAATTGCAGACCTATGGCTACACCAATGCACCCTACTTGTTCACTTGAAAAAGATGATTCAGGCAAAAAAAATAAAAAATAAAAAAACTTAGTGGATACTGTGATTCTGATTATGCTGGAGATAAACTTGAGAGAAAGAGCACCAGTGGCAACTGCACATTTTTAGGTAACAATTTAATATCATGGTCAAGTAAGAGACAAAACACCCTTGCAATGTCAACATCAGAGGCTACAACATCCTAGATGAAACATCAACTTGAAGACTACAACATCCTAGAATCCAACATTCCCATCTATTGCGATAACACTTCTGCCATTTGTCTAGCCAAAAATCCTATCTTACATTCTAGAGCTAAACACATAGAGATCAAACACCACTTCATTAGGGACTTTGTTCAAAAAGGGGTACTAACCATTCAATTTATAGACACTGAACACCAATGGGCTGACATATTCACCAAACCACTACCTGAAGATAGGTTTGACTTCATCAAGAAAAACCTAAACCTTACATTCATACCTGACTGATGTTGTGATCACTTCAAAGTATTTTAGTTTTACACTATTATATTTTCTTATATTATGTTTTATTTATTTATTCAAAAAAAAAAAAGAAGAAAGAAAAAAAAAATACAGAGTTTCACATTCAAGTCTTTTTGTCTGATGACAAAAGGGGGAGAAAAATATTTGATAAAGTGGAGATAAAATGATACTATGACTTAGGGGGAGCCCTAAGTTAGGGGGAGTCAACGAAATATAAAGAAAAGTTATCAAAAATACAGGTTTTGTCATCATCAAAAAGGGGGAGATTGTTGGAACCAAGTTGGTTTTACATTTAGAGTTTTGATGTTAACAAAAGTATTTTATGAGAACAATATATTTGACTTCAAAGAGTATGAAAGAAGATTAATGTTTTTGAAGAAAATCTAAAATAAGATTTGATTCAAATTTATAATTGAAGAAAAATCTTAAATAAGATTTGATTCAAAATTATAATTGATAAAAATCTAAAATAAGATTTGATTCAAATTTATAATTGAAGAAAATCTTAAATAAGATTTGATTCAAATTTATAATTGAAGAAAATCTAAAATAAGATTTGATTCAAATTTATAATGGATGAAAAATCTAAAATAAGATTTGATTCATATTTATATTTGAAGAAGATTTGAAAAATATTTGAAGAAGATTTGAAGAATATTTGAAGAAGATTTGAAGAATATTTGAAGAAGATTTGAAAAATATTTGAAGAAGATTTGAAGAATATTTGAAGAAGATTTGAAGAAGATTTGAAGAAGATTTGATTAAGATTTGAAGAAGATTTAGTGAAGATTTGAAGAAGATTTGATTAACATTTAATGAAGATTTGAAGAATATTTGATCAAAATTTAATGAAGATTTGAAGAATATTTGATATGAAGAATTTACAAAGTCAATCTACACAAAATTGGAACAGAATCATTCTGAAGAATTTACAAAGTCAATCTACACAAAATAGGAACAGAATCAATTTGAAGAATTTGCAAACTCAATCTAAACAAGATACAATTCAGAATTAAATAAGGACTAAGTTGAAGCCCAATTTTTCACTATAAATAGACACTCAAGGCTGAAGGAGAAAAGCATCAAAAAGTAGAAGAACTCAAACTCAAGATTCCAAATTCATCTTAGAGTTCAAAGAGAGAAACACTTGTTCAAGTTAGAAATATCTTTTGAGTGTTCTTTTCTTAAAGTGTGAGAGTTATTGTTATTATCAGCTTTGTTAGAAGCAACTACTCAAGTTTCAATCTCTTGTATCCAACCCGATAGTGGTTTAGTTCCTTCTTCAATCTGGGGTCGTCAGGTTGTTAGGAGAAGACTTGGCTTGTAGGGTCAAGGTGGTTAGTTCCTCAAAAGTCTGGGGTTGTCAGGCTGTTTGGGAAGACTGGCTTGGAGGGTCAGGTGCGTTGTAATTCAAGGTTTTTGAATTAGTGGATTAAAGCCTTCTGAATGAGGGGACTGGATGTAGCCAAGTTAGTGGTGAACCAGGATAATTCTACGCGTCAAATTATTTATGCTTTCATTGCTTGCTGCTTCTAAATTCGATTGCTTCTACTCCAAGTAAGTAACCAAATTCAAACTAATTTTTAATTATTTATAAATTATTAAAAAGGTATCAACTTTGTGCAAACACAATTCAACCCCTCCTTCTCGTGTTCGCACCTTCAATGGTGCCTGGACAATGGATGCTTGCAATATATGAAGGCAAAAAGGTCTATGTTCCAAGCTCTACCAAACATAAGCCAACTGACTCTGTTGGAAGAAGGAATGGTCAACACAATACTTATCAGAACCAGAACCATATGATGAATCAGAAACATCAGAAATATCTGGAGTATCAACAGACTCAAAACTGGCAGAGAAATCACACTTATCAACAGAACTGGAACTACCATAAGAATCAGAATTACCATCAGAGAAACCCGATACATCAGCAGAAACAGAAGTGGCAGATTAAAAGTCAGAATCAAGAGACTTCTTTGAACACTCCAATCAAATTCATGAAGACTACAAACCTGGATGGGAATTCAAATCCCTTCATCCAGACTCTCTAATCAGAGAATATGCAAACTCAGAATCTGAAAACCACAAAAGAAGAACATGGTTTTCATAGTGAAACTGAAACTGTTAACATACAGGTGATATCTTTCTTTAAATTTAATTATTTTCTGATATTATGTTAATGTGATAACAAGAAGCTTGATCATAAAAATCAAAGCTAGATAAGTATTTTGCAGGTTCTCAAGAATTTAAGAGGAATGATGTTTAGGATCTAGTACTTAGACCAGCGAAGAACATTATTGGAACCAAGTGGGTTTTCAGAAACAAGCTAAATGAAAAAGGTGAAGTGATCAGAAATAAGGTAAGACTTGTCGCACAAGGCTACAATCAGCAAGAGGGCATTGATTACACTGAGACATTTGCTCCAGTGGTCAGGTTAGAAGCTATTCGTATCCTACTTTCTTTTGCTGCAAATAATAACATTACATTATTTCAAATGGATGTTAAAAGTGATTTTCTAAATTATTATATAAGTGAAGAAGTTTATGTTAAACAACACCCAGGTTTTGAAAGTTCTGAATTTCCAAATCATGTTTTTAAACTTAGGAAATCCTTGTATGGTCTAAAACAAGCACATAGGGCGTGGTATGATAGACTTAGTAACTTCTTATTTAAAAATAACTTTGAAAGATGACAAGTTGAAAATACACTCTTTAGATAACATTCTTATTATTCAAATTTATGTTGATGACATTATATTTGGATCTACTAATGGCACTCTTTGTCAAGAATTTTCTAAATTGATGCAGCTTGAATTTCAATTCAATATGATGGGAGAACTTAAGTTCTTCTTAGGGATACAAATTCAACAAGTCAAAAGGTATATACATTCATCAAACTAAATATACAAAAGAGCTTCTTAGGAAGTTTAAGATGAGTAATTGCAGACCTATGGCTACACCAATGCACCCTACTTGTTCACTTGAAAAAGATGATTCAGGCAAAAAAAAAAAAAAAGAAACTTAGTGGATACTGTGATTCTGATTATGCTGGAGATAAACTTGAGAGAAAGAGCACCAGTGGCAACTGCACATTTTTAGGTAACAATTTAATATCATGGTCAAGTAAGAGACAAAACACCCTTGCAATGTCAACATCAGAGGCTACAACATCCTAGATGAAACATCAACTTGAAGACTACAACATCCTAGAATCCAACATTCCCATCTATTGCGATAACACTTCTGCCATTTGTCTAGCCAAAAATCCTATCTTACATTCTAGAGCTAAACACATAAAGATCAAACACCACTTCATTAGGGACTTTGTTCAAAAAGGGGTACTAACCATTCAATTTATAGACACTGAACACCAATGGGCTGACATATTCACCAAACCACTACCTGAAGATAGGTTTGACTTCATCAAGAAAAACCTAAACCTTACATTCATACCTGACTGATGTTGTGATCACTTCAAAGTATTTTAGTTTTACACTAGTTATTATATTTTCTTATATTATGTTATATTTATTTTATTAAAAAAAAAAGAAAAAAAAAAAAACAGAGTTTCACATTCAATTCTTTTTGTCTGATGACAAAAGGGGGAGAAATATATTTGATAAAGTGGAGATAAAATGATACTAAGATTTAGGGGGAGCCCTAAGTTAGGGGGAGTCAAAGAAATATAAAGAAAAGTTGTTATCAAAAATACAAGTTTTGTCATCATCAAAAAGGGGGAGATTGTTGGAACCAAGTTGGTTTTACATTTAGAGTTTTGATGTTAACAAAAGTATTTTATGAGAACAATATATTTGACTTCAAAGAGTATGAAAGAAGATTAATGTTTTTGAAGAAAATCTAAAATAAGATTTGATTCAAATTTATAATTGAAGAAAATCTTAAATAAGATTTGATTCAAATTTATAATTGAAGAAAATCTAAAATAAGATTTGATTCAAATTTATAATGGATGAAAAATCTAAAATAAGATTTGATTCATATTTATATTTGAAGAAGATTTGAAAAATATTTGAAGAAGATTTGAAGAATATTTGAAGAAGATTTGAAGAATATTTGAAGAAGATTTGAAGAATATTTGAAGAAGATTTGAAGAATATTTGAAGAAGATTTGAAGAAGATTTGAAGAAGATTTGAAAAATATTTGAAGAAGATTTGATTAAGATTTGATGAAGATTTAGTGAAGATTTGAAGAAGATTTGATTAACATTTAATGAAGATTTGAAGAATATTTGATCAAAATTTAATGAAGATTTGAAGAATATTTGATATGAAGAATTTACAAAGTCAATCTACACAAAATTGGAACAGAATCATTCTGAAGAATTTACAAAGTCAATCTACACAAAATAGGAACAGAATCAATTTGAAGAATTTGCAAAACTCAATCTAAACAAGATACAATTCAGAATTAAATAAGGACTAAGTTGAAGCCCAATTTTTCACTATAAATAGACACTCAAGGCTGAAGGAGAAAAGCATCAAAAAGTAGAAGAACTCAAGCTCAAGATTCCAAATTCATCTTAGAGTTCAAAGAGAGAAACACTTGTTCAAATTAGAAATATCTTTTGAGTGTTCTTTTCTTAAAGTGTGAGAGTTATTGTTATTATCAGCTTTGTTAGAAGCAACTACTCAAGTTTCAATCTCTTGTATCCAACCCGATAGTGGTTTAGTTCCTTCTTCAATCTGGGGTCGTCAGGTTGTTAGGAGAAGACTTGGCTTGTAGGGTCAAGGTGGTTAGTTCCTCAAAAGTCTGGGGTTGTCAGGCTGTTTGGGAAGACTGGCTTGGAGGGTTAGGTGCGTTGTAATTCAAGGTTTTTGAATTAGTGGATTAAAGCCTTCTGAATGAGGGGACTGGACGTAGCCAAGTTAATGGTGAACCAGGATAATTCTACGCGTCAAATTATTTATGCTTTCATTGCTTGCTGCTTCTAAATTCGATTGCTTCTACTCCAAGTAAGTAACCAAATCTAAACTAATTTTTAATTATTTATAAATTATCCAAAAGGTATCAACTTTGTGCAAACACAATTCAACCCCCCCCCCCCCTTCTCGTGTTCGCACCTTCACCTTTTTGGTGGTGAATTATGTGTTCTAGTTCATGATTGTCCCTGCATCGACATTGACATTGCAACCACTATTTCGACTAGATTTGCCACATTGCAAAACTATTTTAATTCTTCACTTATTGTTCGAATAATTGAATGATTTATGTCTAATTTTTAAAATTGATCATTCGAGAGTTGAAACATAATTGTAGTTTTCATTATCAAAGAAGGAAAATGAGTTTTGAAATTTATCATTTAATACTACTCTATTGACTCAAAATCACTTAATAAGTTTTTATTACAAATAATACAATTAAATTGGTTTTAGAACCAATCTGTTTTTAAAAAATCACTTAAAACTAATTTTAAAATCAATCTTTTAAAAAGTTCCCTAAAAAAATGATTTTAAACAATTTAGTAAAAACCGGTTCAAATTAGTTTTAATAAAAATCGGTTTAAAATCGGTTCGAACATATTAAACCGGTTTATAATTATAAACTGGTTTAAAACCAGATTAGAACTGAACTGTAACTGATTTAAAAAATAACCGGTTTTTTGAAGTGGTTTTTAAAAACTGAATTGCACTGTTAATGTGGTGCAATTTAGTTTGGTTTTTGAACAATGCACCCCTCTAATTGTCTCTTAGAGGGCAATAAATTTTATATATTATTGGCTCTAATTTGTTTGACCGTTGAACTTTTCAATACGATTTTTAATGAGACAGTTCGTAACAAAAAAAAAAAAAAATATTGTACTCATTTTCTTTCAATAGGTTTCTCCTTCTTGGTGTTTTCCAACTTTATTACATTGGGAGATAAAAAAATATGGCACAATTATACAATTTATTCTATGCTTTGGACATATTTCTTTCTCTCTTTCTTGATGTAACAAACGGGGACCATCTAAAATTTAGTTAGTTATTTTTCACACATTTTTCAAATTATGAGATTTTATCTTTTACACAATAATTCATCACCTTTTAGGAACTTTTCAGTATTCTTATTTCAAATTGCAGCATTTAATGTTTGCAGGAAAAACGTTAGATGTCTAAAAGTATTGTTAGCTTCGTTCTATCAAGAATATCAAAAATAAGAACTTCAATGTTGTTGTTTTTTATGTCTTCTACAAATAACATTGTTCTATAAATATCATTAGCTACTTTAATAAATAAATAAAAGTAATTTGTTCACGATGTGTTAGCTATGTGATAACCTCAAAATAAACACTTTAAATTCCATATGAAATAGATGTAAAATGGTCTTTAATACCACCATAATTATTAATAATTTTTCATTCCCCAATTTTTGTTTTAAAATAAAGGCAATATATGACTGTGTAGGTAAATGGTTTTTCTACAACTACATTTAGCATAATATTGTTGAATGTTTTAAATGTAATAAACATTAGTATGTACTAAAAGAATTGGTAAAATGAGATTAATTTAATTTATTTATAGCGTTAAATAAGTTTTTACTCCATATAAAATTATCATATTTTGTTTTTAACCATTGGCAATTAAATTATTCATTGTAGTATTCACCGTTAATTTTCAATACATTTAGCTCACGGAAGTCCACGAAGAATATATTACTTGGCCTTTTTAAATGACGAAAAAAAGTGATATATTACGGGAATTAAAAACAAAATAATATTTTTATACCGACTAAAATTAAAAATTGATATTGGTATGAACTAAAAGTATATTTAAACATTTAGTTTTTTCTTATATCAAGATACATCAAATGAAAAAAAGTTTTTCTACGGTAAATTCCGTTGTACTCTTTTTTTCACCTTCCTCTAGCCTGTGTTGCAAAGTGTAACGTGATGTGGCTAGATGGTGGAGGCAACAACAACAAGCAAATTTTAAGATTAACCAAAATATTTGGTTTTCAAATATTAAAATAAATTATAGTATTTGCTATGTCATTAAAAAGCCTGCGTGGCATTTTTCAAATGGATTTATGTTAAGCAACTGTTTAAAAATTAACATAAAAAACTAAAACTCGTTAAGAAAATTATTTGGGGACGAATGTTTGAACCACATTTTTATAGAGATTAAATTCAACGGTTTATAAATTTTTAATAACTAAAAATGCATTTCACCGTAATTTAAAACAAATTTATGTTAACATTATTATTCTTGAGCGAAAAGCATGTGTGTGCAACCTTTACTCTATAAATGCTTAAAATAAATATAAGATGAAATTTAAAAAATATTAATGAAAGATCTGCTACTAGAAATTAGCGTTTTACCTGCGGATTTAAGCTAAAAATTCGTAGGAACACACGTTACTCTTCTCTTTTCTCTTTTGGTGATTACCTTTTCTCTCAAAATAGTCTCTCTCTTACAACCCTAATTAGACCACTCTCCACTTAAATAAGTGAGACACATGGACTACAATATTTGGGCTTTTCTCCACATAGAAAGGGAGCCCAATACCCAACACATCTCCCCCTCACAACTATGTGGAGATAATTGTCAAACCGGCGATATCACAACAAGTTTCAAACTTCCCTCTTGGTAATGCTTTAGTCATCATATCAAAACCATTATAATCAGTATGAACTTTAGCCAACTCCAACAACTTAGCTTCCAAAACATCACGTATCCAATGATACCTCGCATCAATGTGTTTGGACCTGCTATGAAACGTCGAATTCTTACCAAGATGAATTCGTGGATAATTGTTTCCTAAGGATTTCTAAATCCGCCGGTAACATACCTGCGGATAAAACCGTGGGAAAAGTAAATAAATTCTAAAGCAAGTGTTAAGTAAATTCACCATCATTCATAACAGCTTTGTAGGCAGTTCCACAAGCTGTTCTTCCTATAACTTCAGATTCTGATAAATTTCCAAAAGATCTTGATATGTGAAGCCTTCTTTCAGAAAGTAATAGTTATCAAGAACTTCAAGCTTTGTTTGTTCTTCTTCATTCAAAACAAAAGATGAGCTGTGGCATCGCTTCATAGTCCAACATATAATCACAATGAAAATAAGAAACAAAACCAACCACCCCAGAAACAATGCTAACTATCTTTTCTCTTGATAAACCGTCTTTCTAAATGTAGTTGTGTCAGGAACAGTTCCTAACTCGACAATTGAACAGATGGTTTATTTTCAACCTCATAATTGTTATGATGAAGGAGCTGAAGAAACATCAAATAGATTATTCAGCTTAGGAGTGGTCCCTGTGGTGTCTGTCTCTCTAAACATCTCAAGTCTAAATGTCTCTCTAAACATCTCAAGTACCTTTAGACTTTGATAAATGAATAAGGTAAAGAACAGTTATTATTTTACCAATTACCTAAATAATTAAAAAATGCAGTATGATTCATTTATAATAGCACAATAAATAAAAAACTTAAAAGTACTTAGAAAATTAAGATGAATTTAAAGACTTCTATAGTAAATTTAAAAATTAGTATGTTTTGACATTATCAAACTAAATCATCAATAGTTAAATAAAATGTCAATTAGTTTAACTATATTTTAAATTTAATATCGTCAAGTTTTTAGGTTTTATCTTTTGATACTATTTTGAAATAACGTTTTTTGTCATAATTTTGATTAAAAATAAAAGTAAAATTTTAATTATGAAAACAATTTATTTAATTACTGAATTCAAAATTAAATAGATCAATTTATCAAAACTCTTAATTCATTGAATTTAATAGACACTATATACTATAAAATTTAAAAATTACAACAATATTACTAGCGAGGTGAGTTCGGGTCTGGAGTAGATATCAACACCCCAAACCCGTCTTTGCCCCGAAATTTAATTTCGAAGAAAACTCATACCCGCTCGCACCAATCAAAGCAGATTTTTCCTCCAAATCAAGACAGGTATGGATGGGTACCACGGATACGAATTATATTATTATATCTAATCGTGGAACTTATCTTACTTTTTTAATTTGTTTAAAAAACAATTCTACTTTATTTAGAGAAAAATAAAAACATTAAACTTGGCATAAAAATTTATCTGCGGAATTTCGTAAGCATATAACACTAGTAAACTTTGTTGCGGAATTTGCTGCTGACGTTTTCTGCATAGAGTTAATGTAGATAAATCTAAGGAAAAAGATGAATTTTGCTGCGAAATACAGTCCTAGCTAAATCCGAAGCAAATAAAAACTTTACCTGTCAAGAAAATCCTCACATACTACCTGCGGAAAAAGGTGCGCAGGTAAAACGCTGATTTCTAGTAGTGATCTCACCCTTAAATAAAATTAAAAATATCCTAAACAAGTTAATTTAAAAAAAATGCAAAGAAATAGTAAATGTCGGAATAATTTTGATAAAAATTGATCCTCAAACCCATCACGACCCAGAGTACTATTTTCTATCATACCAAAAATTTTGAACTTTCGCCCAATGAAGGAAAAGTTGTCATCATGGAATATCCTCAATTGTCAATAGTAGGAATAACTTAAGAAACCAAATTATTGGGATGATAATTATTATTACTAGCAAACAGACTCGATTAAAATGTAAGAATATGACACTCAATATCGGCAGGAGCGGGAAAAAGTTGAGCATGATGCTACAAAATAGAAATTTGTATAATAACTCCACGATCAAAACAACTTTATAAAAGAAATTTGAAGGTGCCGAAAACACAAAAAATGGAGGGTTTGAATTGTGTTTTGCCGTTTGTGAAATATATTTCAAATGCCTTATACAAAATTATTCTTTATCAAAACATTCAACTTACTTTTTTAAAACAGATTAATTAATAGAGTAAGGTTGAATCATAAAGAACTAAGATGAAAGAAAAATAAAGATAAAGGTTCATGAGAGTCGTCGTTCTAGTTTGTCTATTGAGAGGCTATTTCATTCATCCTTTTCTTTCAATGTGTTCTTGGTTTTATCATTTATTTTTTCTTAATACATCTCCTTTTTCATTCTCTTTCTCACTCTCATAATGGATAGCGTGAGTTCTTCTTAAATAGAGGCGTGTGCCAGAGCGCTTGCATCATAATCAAGCAAACGAAATAATGTAATACTTCTTATTGCTATATTTCAGCTTGCTCCATTAGTAGACATAGTTACCTGTATATTACGAGATAATATTTTGTGTTTAAAAAAACATATAGATTATTGTCTCTAATGTACCTATAATTTATGCTACCTTAAAATAAATAGTCATTATTATAACTATTTATCTTTTAACCTATGCTACATACTTAGCAAATACAGTTAGGGGATAATTGTTTTTTATTTATTTGTTTTTGTTATCATCAAAACATTAATTAGAAAATTGTAGCTATAACCAAAATGTGGAATGTGGTGGGATAAGATGGAGGAGGCGACAACAACGACAAATTTTAAGATTAACCAAAATATTTGGTTTTCAAATATTAAATAAATTTTAGTATTGTCATGTCATTAAAAAGGCTATGTGACATGTGTCAAATGGATTTATGTTATGTAACTAAATAGAAAATTAACATAAAAAACTAAAACTCGTTACGAAAAATAATTGAGACAAATGTTTGAAGAAAAATTTTATGAGGATTAAAACCAACTGTTGATAATTTTATTGTCGCGTCCGGTTTGTCTGTGAAAAAGGAGTCGCCACAAATTTTATTTTATTAAAGTAAAATTTGGATAAAACCTAAAGTGAACCAAAAATTCAGATTCGAGAGTCCATTACGAGTAGAGAAAATATTACGACTCTACACCGTCCGTTAAAACGGTTACCTACAATTAATTGTATACAAACTATTTATTTATTTAATTATTATTTTTACTCCAAAAAGAATAATAAAAAAAATAAATAATTTACATTAATAAAAGAAAGAAAAATATATATTTTTTATTAATTTGATTTGACAAGGGGAAGACCTTACTCTTACGTTTCCCCAGGTGCAATAAGAAAATCAAAACACACGTAATTCTTGATAGAAAATATTTGTGGGTTGGTTGATTTTATTATTTATCAATTTCATTCATTTATTATTTTTTGATGTAATAATAATAATGATAAAGAAAATGTATCATTTTTTAATAGAAAATTAAAATTACAAAAAGGATATGAACATATGAAACTCCAAGATAATTTATTCCTTTCTTAATGCGTCGGATTCATACATATAGGCTACAAAGTAAAGAAAAATGCAAACAAGTCGGGACTTCTGTGGCGGGGGCGGCGCAATAGAGAAAACAGTGGTCGTAGGCCACGGTTTGAATTTGAGGCGATACAAATTGCAGCTGGGTCAGTTTGCTACTAGTATGGTGGCAACAACGACAAACATGATCTAGAACGAATCTAGTGGCAACTGCGCTTATTTCCCTCTTCTCTAAACCTGATTTTTCTTTTCTTTTGTTATTATTATTTTTAGTTTAATAAAGTAAATAAATAAATAAATAATAATAATATTGGTAATAGTGATAATCCTAATGATAATGCTAGAGAATGATGTATTGGCTAAAAAGGAAAAAATAAACAAGAACAAGTTCGTTCAAGCAGTGTCAATTTTTGACCGATGTTTTTTTCATGAGTTAAAGAGAATAAACATTTAATTTTAGATACCAATTATTATAAATAAAATTCCATAAAAGTGATTGACAATTCTAACGAGAAATCGAAAGAATAATAAAATAAACAAATAGAAGAGATATACCAAATAGCCATTCTTGTGCTTTTTGCTTAAATGATTTTTTTAAGACTCTTTTTTTCTTTGTTCCTCTATGTTCATCTCTCTAATTTATAGTTAGAAATTATATCAAGTATTTTTTAAAAACAATAACTCTCATTAATACTCATTAACGTTTTCGAATATCTACCTTAATTACTTAAGATATGATTTTTGAATACAACAAATCAAATAAGAAACCAATAATTGATTATTTATTGATTTTTTGTTTTTATTTTTAAAGTAATTAAAACTCCAAAAAGTCTTTTATGCTTTTTTTTTTGTAATTAATTAAAAAAGAGTGACAAAGTTAGGTTTTAATAGCTGCCCCTATTTACTTAGAATTTACTTGAGAATCAAAGTAAACGATAAGTAAATATTACGGCTCTAATTTTGTCCAAAAAGGATAGGATTGTTGGAGGGGGATACAAGTTGTTCTCCCGGCTTAAGACGTGGGTCATTTTCTCGACTTGGGTGCGACTCGTTTGCCCGACATAAGAGGCAGACCGTTTTCTCGTCTTGGACGCGAGTCGTTTACCCGGCTTAAGACGCGAGTCGTTTTCTCGGCTTGGGTGCGAGTCGTTTTCTCGACTTAAGTGCGAGCTGTTTTGCCGACTTAGAATGTTTGTCGTTTTTTTAATACGGGGGTGCAAGTCGTTTTCCTAGCTTAAGATGTGAGTTGCTTTCTCGGCTTTGGGGGTGTGAGTTGTTTTCCCAGCTTAATAAAAAAATAAAGGGTGCGGGTTAGCTATCTCTGCTTTTAAATAGGAGGTTGCAGGTTAGTTGTCTCGACTTTTAAATCAGAGGGTGCGAGTTAGTCATCCGGGCTTTAAATTTGAGTGTGCGGGTAAGTCATCCTGTCTTTTAAATTTTTACACTGTTGAAAATATGAAATGTCATGTATACATTTGATGAATGAAAATTTTCCTTCATTTTCATCTTATTTTTTCTTCAATTTTTCAATCAACTTTTTTTTTTTTAAATTTCTTTCACAAACATGTTCCTTGGATTCATGGATGAAAAATGTGAACAACTTCGAATAATTAAATTTTTGTTTCATCTTTGACTTGATCTCTAGTTGCCCTTGTCTTATGTGTAAAGACATCATACTTGTTTTGCCCTTTTGACATTCACATATTTTGTGCCCAACATATGATAATCATAAAAAATGCATTTTGACAAAAAGATTTATAACGTAAGAAATTAGTGAAGGAAGATTCAGACTGTCGTGGCCTAAAATTTCGAGTGTTTCTCGAATTCAATGGAGTCACCACCAAAATATATTTTAAAATATGGAAAATATTGGGAAACTCTTAAAAAGAGAAAAAATAAAAAATGGTCTTTGAAACCAAATTTTGAGTTTGGGAGTCGATTATGCGTAGGGAATGTATTAGCACCCTACGACATCCGTTAAAATACGGTTACCTATAATTAATTGTGCAAAATTAATATTAACTTAAATATATTTATTTCTCTTTATTATTAAATATGAATATAAATTGTTTTTTTATAAATGTGATTTTTTTTGAGATAAAACTGTGTTTAAAAAGAGCGAGAAAAAAAGTTTTTATTATTGTGTCTTTTAGTTTTTTTTTAAAACTCAAAAGTTTGTCTCTTTACTATGTATAATATGTACAATGGATGACTTATAAAAATTATGCTATGTATAATATGTACAATGACTAACTTATAAAAATTATGTTTTTATTTCTCTAATTATTTACAAAGCGAAGGCTAGTGCATCAACCATGATATTGCATCAGAAACACAAAGGCGGCAATAAGGGTAGCAATAGAGAACAAGCTGGAGTAGTTGGCTTAATTTGATTTGGTCTGATTTAATCTTTATTGTAATTTGATTTGGTTTGGTTTAGTTTTATTTTTATTGTAATTTGATTTGGCTTAATTTTTCAAATTGTAATTTGATTTGGTTGTAAAACTGTACCTTGATTTAACATTGTAAATTGATGAGACAATTGATGAGACATAATGAGGCTAATTATTGTAATTATTTTTATTTCTTTTATTATATATATATTTTCCTTTTTTTGATTAATTATTTATGAAGGCAGAAATCAAAAAAAATTATATATAATAAAAATGGATATTATTACTTTTTGAATTATTTCTAATAAATTGGACAAAATTGGGGTACTACACATACAATGATATTTAATGAGAAAATCTATGGTACATAAAAAGAAGGATTCATAGGAAGAAAAGAAGATAAATTGATCTCATATGGGTAAATGACCCGATTTGGTAGTAGTATTTCATAAAAAAAAAAAGAGTGTGCTAATAACTTATGTTACAATTTGAATCATGTTTTTAACCAACGTTGGAGAATATGATTTGCCCCAATCTATCTTCACAACTTAAGGAATATATTCTGTTTTGACTTTGATTTGTGTATGTAAGCCATATTATTTGTTCACATTTTTTAGGTTCTCAAGGTCAAACTTATAAAAAAATCTTACCAAAAAATAAACTTGTAATACATTAATATTTGATGTTAAACAATCATTTTATTAATTAATATAAAATGTATTGTATATCCAATTTCATCGTAACACTAGGACAAAAATAAACCTGAACATGATCAGGGTTATTTAGAGAATAATGGGCCATTTTATGGGAAACCCAATTCTCATTTCTTCCCAGGAAATGTTTTTTCGATTTCTTAGAAACACTAACTCGTTGACAATGGTTGTTGAATACCCTTCCTAGTAATAATAGACGGCCTATCATTCAAGACTTTGGTAATAATTTTAAATTGATTTGGCTAGGGAAATAGGTCGAAGCTTATAATCGCACTCTGCTTTGGGGATTTTAAAGTTGTGTGTGTCTTTCTTTATACTTTCTCTTGCTTTTATTCAGCTCAAATTTAAAGACTTAAATTTATATCCTCTGATTCTCATCCTCTCAGAGAGGATAGTGATTCTAAACACGTTAGAAAATTTTTAAACAGCAAAATCCCTATTCAACCCCCATTCTAGTGATATTTTAGCTACATCAATTGGCATAAGAGCAAGGTTCTCTAGAAAATTACATCTAACCATGTACGAGGAAAAAATCAAAAGAAAAAATGTCAAAAGCTAAGTATGTTCCTGAAGTTGGATCATCCAGCAGACCTCCCTGTTTTGATGGCACAGATTACTACCATTGGAAAGGTAAGATGAGACTGTTTCTCATATCACGTGATAACAACATGTGGTCTGCTGTTAAAAACGGGGATCACGTGATCAGAATCAACAACATAGGTGCAACCTTCCGACGAGAAATCACCAGCACAGCGGACGACTGATGAAAATGCTAAGGTACTCCTGAACTCTAAAGCTCATTTATTTCTAACATGTGCTTTGAGCAGGGAACAATATGATAGAGTTGAAGAATGCAAAAACGCCAAGGAATTATGGGACACTCTGAAGATCCATCATGAAGGATCAAGCCACGTAAAAGAAGCAAGGATTGACATGGGAGTAAGAGAATTCGAATTATTCGAAATGAAGGAGGAAGAAACGATTGATGAAATGTTCTCAAGGCTAACAATCATACTAAACAACTTGAGGTGTCTTGGAAAGGAATACTCTGTTCAAGAGAGGATAAGAAAAATTCTAAGGAGCTTACCAAAAGAATGGAGACCAATGGTGACTGCCATCACAGAAGCAAGAGACTTGGCTAACATGAAATTAGAAGATCTGGTTGGAACACTAAGAGCTCATGAACCATTGTTGCTGGCAGACAAAACAAGCAAAAAGGGAAAAATGATTGCTCTAAAATCCAGTCAAATAGAAAGTTGATCCTCCAAGAGGATTGAAGATGCCACAAAAAAGGAAAGCTCAGAGTTTCCTCTATCTAAGGAAAAGGATGAACTCACTCTGATTTCTAGAAGAATTCAGAGGATGATAAATCGTAGAGGACAAGACAAAAGATCTCCTCAAAAAGAAAAAACTGACAAAAGTCAGATAACTTGTTTTGGATGCAACAAAATGGGACACTAAAAAACTGAGTGTCCTCTAAACAAAAGGAAATCAAGAAGATTTCCCTACAAAAACAAATCTATGATGATTAAGTGTGATGACAATGATGAGTTATCCTCCGAGCAGGAAAAGGAAGAAGAGGCCAACCTCTATCTTATGGGAAAAACAGAATTTGACAATCTTTTGAATGACTTAAACACTTTATCTCATAAATGTGGCTTTCTTAAAAATCAACTTTATGAAATAAAGAAACTCAATGATGAACTTCAAGCTAAGAATAAGAAATATGAAAAAAATATTCTAGATTTGCAGTTATCTCTTGAAATGTTGTCTGATCAACAATCTATTTTAAACCAAAGGAATGTCAATATTCATCCTCCAGAAGAGGATACAGAAAAGGGAATATTGAAAATGGAAGTTGAAGAACTAAAAAAAGACATTACCAACTTTGTTAAATCCACTAAAACTTTCCAAAAGATAATGGGATCTCAATCTGGAATCTTTGACAAAACTAGTATTGGATTTAAAAGCTCTCAAAAACAAAAATTATATGAAATTTTTTTCCTTCCTAAAAAACAAGAGGATAGGCCAAAATGCACCTTTTGCAAAAAATTTGGACATACTCTCCAAAGTTGTCATGCTAAGAAAAAAGCTGACAACATAAAGAAGGGATGTTCATTCTGTGGTAAACATGGGCATCATGATTCTATTTGTTATCATAAAAGGAAAATCCTCACAACTAACCAACAAGGACCCAATTTTATATGGGTACCTAAGTTACTTTTAAACTCTAACACAGGTACATCCTCCGATCAACAAAAGAAATCCCTGGTTCTTGGACAGTGGATGCTCAAGGCATATGATAGGGGATAAACATTTCTTTATTTCTTTGGAAATAAAGGATGGGGGATCAGTCACTTTTGGAAACAGTGATAAAGCTCAAATAAAAGGTACAAGTATTATTGGTAAAAATAATTCTGCCAAAATTGAAAATGTACAGTATGTGGATGGTTTAAAACATAACTTGCTAAGTATTAGTCAACTATGTGATAGTGGATTTGAAGTTATTTTTAAACCTACTCTATGCGAGGTTAAACATTCATCCTCGGGTAGAGTTTTCTTTTCTGGTATTAGGAAAAAGAATTTATATGAGTTATATCTGGACGATTTACCTACTGAATCTTGTTTTGTATCTATTGAAAATGATAAATGGATATGGCACAAACAAGTTGGTCATACAAGCTTGAACACTATTTCTAAATTATCAAAATTAGAATTAGTTAAAGGCCTTCCAAAAATTAATTTTGAGAAAGACAGAGTATGCGAAGCCTGTGCCAAAGGAAAACAAGTAGCTTTCACTCTTAAAATTTTGTTTCAACAAATCATCCTCTTGAGTTTCTTCATATTGACCTCTTTGGTCCCATCAAAACTCCAAGTCTTAGTGGAAAAAGATATGCATTTGTGATTGTTGATGGTTTCACACGTTTTACATGGGTATTATTTTTAAAACATAAAGATGAAGCTTTTGAGGCATTTCACCATTTTTGTAAAAAGATCCAAAATGAAAAGGGATAAAAAATTATCCCTGTGAGAAGTGACCATGGAGGTGAATTCAAAAATGAGTCTTTTAAAAATCTTTTTGATGAAAATGGAATTTCTCATAATTTTTCCTGCCCAAGAACTCCTCAACAAAATAGAGTTGTTGAAAGGAAAAATAGAACCCTACAAGGAATGGCTAGACCTATTTTAAATGAAGCCAACATTGAAAAATACTTTTGAGCCGAAGCTATCAACACAACATGTTATGTTTCAAATCGTGCATCCATTAGAAATATCTTAAACAAAACTCCATATGAGCTATGGAAAGGCAGAAAACCAAACATTTTCTATTTTCATATATTTGGATGTTATTGCTACATTCTAAATAATAAAGAAAATTTGGGAAAGTTTGATCCAAAATCTGATAAAGGTATTTTTCTGGGATACTCCACATCGTCAAAAGGTTATAGAATATATAATCTTAGGACTCAAACTGTGGAGGAATCCATGCATGTTATTTTTGATGAGTTTGATGACTTGTGTTTAGAAAATATGCATAAATCTGAAGAAGATGAACAATCATCCTCTAAAGTACACAATCCAAACAAAGAGGATGATTCTGATCCCACCTCTCAGCAACCTCCAAGAGGATGTAATATAGTAACGCATCATCATCTTGATCTGATCGTTAGGAATATTGCCGATGGTGTTAGGACCAAACAATCTCTAAAAGATAATATAACCAACATGGCCATGATATCACAAGTTGAACCCAAAACGATTGATCAAGCAATTTGTGACAAATCATGGGTTGACGCCATGATGGAGGAACTGTCACAATTTGAAAGAAACAAAGTGTGGGATCTTGTGCCCCATCCTCTGGAAAAATCCATCATTGGAACTAAATGGATATTTAGAAACAAACTGAATGAGGATGGAGAGGTCATTAGAAATAAAGCAAGACTAATGATACAAGGTTACAATCAACAAGAGGGAATTGATTATGATGAAACATTCGCACCTGTTGCAAGACTTGAAGCAATAAGAATCCTCCTAGCATATGCCACTCATAAAGGTATCAAACTATTTCAAATGGATGTCAAAAGTGCCTTTCTGAATGGTTTCTTAAATGAGGAGGTATATGTTAAACAATCTCCTGGTTTTGTGGATGAAAAGAAGCCTAATCATGTGTTCAAACTCTCAAAAGCTCTTTATGGATTAAGGCAAGCTCCTCGAGCTTGGTATGAGAGGTTGAGTTCATTTCTAAAAGAGAATGGATTTGTAAGAGGATAGATTGATACCACACTTTTCAAGAAAACTCTTAAAGATGATCTATTAATTGTTCAAATATATGTAGATGACATAATATTTGGATCCACAAATGAAAGGATGTGTAAAGATTTCTCCAACCTCATGCACAATGAGTTTGAGATGAGTATGATGGGAGAATTAAAATTCTTTCTTGGTTTACAAATTAAACAACTAGAAGACGGCATCTTCATTTCTCAAGAAAAATACACTAAGGATCTACTTAAAAAATATAACATAAGTTCAGCCAAGAGTATGGGAACTCCTATGCACCCATCCCCATGCTACACAAAGATGATGAAGGAACTCCAATATCTGAAAAAGAGTATAGAAGGATGATTGGATCCTTATTATACTTAACAGGTAGTAGACCTGACATAGTCTTTGTTGTTGGTCTTTGTGCAAGGTTTCAATCCTCCCCCAAAGAATCTCATCTTACTGCAGTAAAGAGGATTTTCAGATGCCTTGTTGGCACGGCCAATCTAGGAATTTGGTATAAAAAATGCTTAAATCTTGACCTTATAGCTTATTGTGATGCTGACTATGCGGGAGACAAAGTTGAAAGGAAGAGCACAAGTGGAGCTTGCCAATATTTTGGTAAATCTCTAATAAGTTTGTCATGCAAAAAACAATGTACCATCGCCTTATCAACTACAGATGTTGAATACGTATCAGCTGCACAATGTTGCTCACAATTACTATGGATAAAGAACCAACTAGAGGATTACTCTCTAAGATATGCAAAAATTCCGATCCTCTGTGATATTACAAGTGATATTAATCTTTCAAAAAATCCCATACAACATTCTAGATATAAGCACATTGAAATCAAACATCACTTTATAAGAGATCATGTTCAAAAAGGGGACATAGAATTAATTTTCATTGATACTGAAAATCAGTTAGCTGATATTATTACCAAACCTCTTCAAGAGGATCAATTCAAAAATATCTTGGAAGAACTCTCCATTATTAATTTGTCCAAATTTATTTAAATAAAAAAATTTATAAATTTTATTTTATTTAAATTTTCTTCTGAGGATCAGATTCAAATAGAGAAATGTCCTTTTTAACATAAGAGGATGAGCAATCTCTGATAATGTTTTGATCAACCTCAGTACCATGGCTTTATTTTTTGTTGTTGTTTTGTTTGTTTGTATTTGTTGGTCAACGTTATTCCTGCTGAAAGATCACATCTAATCTTTAAGGTGTGCTTAAGGTTGAGAGGATCGCAAAACACCAGAAGACATAGTGTCTTTTTTGGTGAAACTCCCTCTTGTCACGTCAGACAAGGCTTGTGCACGCGCCTCCTCTTCCATTGGCTAGTCTATTGGCGCGGCCTCCTTGGCTTCCGTCCAGCATTTAATGCGCACACGGCTAGGCATAATCGTTACAGCCATTCCCATACCCCTAGTCTGCCTACTCCTTCATCATGACTCCCTATTGAAATGGCTACCTCACCTGCCTCCTTCCTCTTCCTCTAACGGTCACACTCGTTCAAACTCCGACCTCCTACTAATTAATCATCCTTCCTCTCTCTCTAACAGTATCAACATTTCTAACTCCAACCTCTTATTCCTTAAACCTATTTCTTCATTTTCTCTTTTTCTCCAATTTCATACACCAATGGCTCGTACCAAACTCACTACTAAGTGTAAACTATCTGATAAGGCTCCTAAAAATATTCAAGATGATTACTCAAGCACTGAGAATCATAGTCAAGAAGAGGATCACTCATAAGCAACTCTTCATCAAGAACCTTTAAATATAATTCATCCTCCTCTACAAAATCTGCAACCATCCCATCTCCACCTGCAAATCTCAAATAAAAAACCCTTCGTCCTCCAACACCTCCTCCTCTGTACCCATTAGAAGATCCTCCGGAATCATGTTTGGGGCAGTTTCTTCAAGAAAATAGCTTCCACAAGACAACACTGTTCATGTTGACAACTTTGATGATTATTAACAAACAATCTCTGCAGAGTCCATTCCTCAACGATTCTCTGCAAAAGCCACTTACAAAACCTTTACCCCAAAAAAATCTCAATCACCATCAACCAAAAAATCACGTTCCTCCCTTTCCAAAAAAATCTGAATCTTTGTTGGTATACATTTATCTACAACAAGTTCAACATGCAGTTCAGTATAACTTCAACAAGTTCAACATGCAGTAGTCTAAGTACGTAGCAGTATAAGTTCAACATGCATTTTAGTGAAACAAAAAACTAATAAATACAATACCTGAAAAGTGCGAAGAAATACTTAGGGTTAAGGGTTCGTAAGGTTCGGTTAGTAACAAAGAAGAACAAGAACAACAAAGAAGAGGAACGAAGACGAAACGATCGTAGGGTTACGGGGTTCGCAGAAATATGTAATAAGGGTTACTAAAAATATATGGCTACGTAATGAGAAGGAGGATGAAGATGAGGAGGAAACAAGTGTATGAAGTTTACGTAATGAGGGTTAGTAATGAGGAGGAAACAAGGGTAGGGTTCGTAGGGTTCGCAATGAGAAGGAGACTGAAGAGGAAACTGAAACAAGCGTATGAAGTTTATGTAATGAAGATGAAACTGAAGAGGTTTACTGTTATATATAAAACCCTATTACAGCGCTTTTTTGAAAAAGCGTTGTAATAGGTCTCATTATTTTATATTTTAAAAGCCTACTACAGCGCTTTTTTAGAAGCCTTTTAAAGCGCTGTAAAAGACTTCCTTATTTTTATTTTTTTAAAAGCCTTTTACAACGCATTTATACAAAGCGCTTTAAAAGGCTTCTTTGTTTTATTATATGCAAAACGCTATGTGACCCTTTTACAGCGCTTATGCAGAAAGCCCTTTAAAAGCCCTCCTTATTTTATTTTTTTAAAAGCCTTTTACAGCGCTTTTGCAAAAGAGCGCTGTAATAGGGTTTTATATGTAAAAGGCTTCTTTGTTTTATTATATGCAAACACTATGTGACCCTTTTACAGCGCTTTTGCAAGAGAGCGCTGTAATAGGGTTTTATATATAAAAAACTTCTTTGTTTTATTATATGCAAACGCTATGTGACCCTTTTACAGCGCTTATGCAGAAAGCGTTTTAAAAGACCTCCTTATTTTATTTTTTTAAAACCCTATTACAACGCTTTTTCAAAAGAGCGCTGTAATAGGGTTGTGTGACTTCATTATATATAAAATGCCTCTTTGTTTTATTATGTCCAAGGGCTGTGTGACTTCATTATTTTGGGATGATCAGTTAAGTTCAAGAAAAATTCCAAATAATTTTGTTTTCTTTCAAATAGTTAAATTATTTTTTCTTCCAAAAAAATTTTTTCTTCTAAATTAGTTAAATTATTTTTTCTTCCAAATTGTGTTTAATTATTTTTTTTCTTCCAAATAATAATTTTTTCTTACAAAATTAAATTTTTTTTTCTACCAAATAATACCTATATATATATATCAATGCTAAATTACATGATCAGCTCATATTGGGATGATCAGTTCAAGTTCAAGAAAAATTCCCTGTATAAGCAGAAAATCAGTATACAATTACATACAGTATAAGCAGAAAATTACATACAGTTCAAGCTAAATACAAAAATGCTCAATTATGGTAGATCAAACAATTAAATTACATGAACTCAGTTCAGATTACATGGCTAAAAAAAATTAAACACATTAAGATGCCATTCTTCTTTTCTTGGTGGGATTCACATTTTTTTGTCCATTAATGATACGAAACGATGAGTTAATCCAAATTCCCTCATCATGATCATCTCTAAGATATAAACCATCATTAGTTGAATCAATTTCATGTGGTTGTGATGTTGCAAAGAAAAGATCATTACCAAAATCTTCATCATTAATCCAAATAATAATTTTTCTTACAAAATAATAATTTTTTCTCCCAAATAATACCTATATATATATCAATGATAAATTACATGATCAGCTCATATTGGGATGATCAGTTCAAGTTCAAGAAAAATTCCCAGTATAAGCAGAAAATCAGTATACAATTACATACAGTATAAGCAGAAAATTACATACAGTTCAAGCTAAATACCAAAATGCTCAATTCTAGTTGATCAAACAATTAAATTGCATGAAATCAGTTCAGATTACATGGCTTAAAAACAATTGAACACATTAAGATGCCCTTCTTTTTTTCTTGGTGGGATTCACATTTGTTTGTCCATTAATCCAAATTCCCTCATCATGATCATCTCTAAGATATAAACCATCATCAATTGAATTAATTTCATGTGGTTGTGATGTTGCAAAGAAAAGATCATTACCAACATCTTCATCATTATTGTTATCATCACTTATTTTATTGGTCGATAGGACAACAAACCATTTATCATCAGCATGATCAGTTACATAAAACACTTGTTGAGCTTGCGACGCTAAAATAAAAGACTCATATTTGTATCCCATCCTAGTAAAATCGACAAGCAAGAACCCTGACTCATCAATCTGAACGCCATTATTATTATCGACCCACTTGCAACCAAATATGAGAACACGAAACGTTGTGTAGTCTAGCTCCCATATGCGCTCGATAACCCTAAAATATGATAGATTTGCATATATTGTGTTCTTGTCTTTTACACTTGAGATATGCATCGCTTTAGCTACGAGAGTGACTCCGCTTGTTCTTTGGTATAAAATGTGTAGCCGTTAATTACATAACCGGAGTAAGAAAATACATGTAAACTCGGACCATTTGCTAGCCACCTCAATCTCTGTGAAATTGATCCTGGGTCTACATCAAACTTTGACTTTATGTGATTTTTTAACCATGTTATGAAACTTCAATTGTGCTCTCGCGTTATCCAATTTTGATTCCTATTCATGTTCAAACTATATAACTGATCCATGTGTATTGTAACATACGGTCGAACCTCATCATCATTGTGCAGAACATACAATTGTGCCTGCTCCCATTCTGTCCTTGATATTGTCATTAGTCTCTTTCCAATTATCCTTTCTCCTGATAATCTTCCTGAATGACGAGACATGGGAAGCCCTATGGATTCAACATTTGACAGATATTTAGTATAAAATTCAGCAGCTTCTTCGACAATGTATCGTTCAGTAATACAACCTTCTTGTCGACTTCTACTTTTTACGTACCCTTTTAATATTTTCATATATCGTTCTATCGGGTACATCCATCTCATATAAGCTGGCCCACAAAGTTGTGTCTCCTTAACAAGATGAACAATAAGGTGAACCATTATATCAAAAACCGAGGGTGGGAAATACATTTCAAGCTCACACAAAGTAACCACAATTTCCTTCTGGAATGTCGGTAATTTCTGAGGATAGATCACTTTACTACAAATTTCCCTGAAGAAGAAACATAATTTAGTTATGGCTCGACGAACATTTTCAGGTAAAATTGAACGTATACCTATTGGTAGCAAATGCTCCATTAGAATATGAAAATCATGGGTTTTCAAACCTTTTAACTTGAGGTCGTTCATACAAACTAAAAGGTTAATGTTTGAAGAGTATCCTTCTGGAACTTTAACTTCGTGTAGAAATTTACACAAAACAATTTTTTCCTTTCTAGATAGAGTATGAGCAGCTTGAGGTAGATATGTGCAATTTCCTTTCTTTACGGGACCCAATTCATTTCTTATTCCGATATCGACCAAGTCCAATCTTGCATTGATGCCATCCTTAGACTTTCCTGGTACATTGAGTAACGTACCAATAACACTGTCAAATACATTTTTCTCAATATGCATCACATCGAGAAAATGTCTTACATACAATGACTTCCAATATGGCAATTCAAAGAAGATTGACTTTTTCTTCCACCCAGTTTTGACCAGCTCTCCCGCAAAAGGTTTGCCAAATTTATTGGTCAAACTTTGTACTTTTTCAGGTATTTGATATCCAGTCGGTGCTACAAGAGCTCTATCTTCTTATGATTTTCCATTGAATGCATTTCTACACCCACGATACTGATGACTATAAGGTAAATATCTACGATGTCCAAGAAATACATTCTTCTTACAATGTTTCAACCGCATCCAATTTGTACTCTCTTCACATATAGGACATGCACACTGAATTTCAATGCTATATCTTGATAAATTACCATATCCTAGAAAATCATTAATTGTGCCGAACAACATAGCCCTCAAATTAAAACATTCTTTCTAACACCCGTCATAAACTTCCACACTTGTCTACCACATAATTTTTAAATCTTCAATTAAAGGAGCCAAGTATACGTCGATATCATTCCCCAGTTGTTTGGGTCCAGAAATTAACAGAGACAACATCATAAACTTACGCTTCATACATAACCATGGAGGTAGGTTATAAATCAACAAAATCACAGGCCACGTGCTGTGTGAGATGCTTTGAAGACCATGTGGATTCATTCCATCAGTAGAAAGTGCAAGTCATAGATTTCTTGACTCTATGCCGAATTCAGGATACTCGTGATCAATTTTTGCCCATTGTGGCAAATCTGCAGGGTGTCGAAACTTTCCATCTCTAACTATTTCATCTGCATGCCATGTCAAGTGTTTTGAACCTTTTTCACTACGATACATGCGCCTAAATCTTGGTATTATAGGAAAATACCACACGACTTTTGCTGGAGTAGATTCTTTCTTTTTATATCGAGAGACATTGCATTTCAGAAACGCCTTTAGTAATTAATATTCATTTCAAAATAAAATGCAATCGTTAGGACACGCATGAGTCCTTTCGTAACTCATACTAATAGAGCACTTAATTCGTTTAGCCTCGTAGTTTCGACTGGGAAGTTCATTATCATCTGGAAACATATCTTTTAAGCGTGTTAGTAATTCTGTGAAGCTTTTATCAAACCATCAATTACTCGCTTTTAAGTTGTACAACTTTAATATCGTCGACAGTCTTGTGAATTTAGTACAACCATTATATAATGGTTTCTCTGCATCACTCAACAAGCTCTCAAATATTTTAGGACAATCACGAAGATCTTCTTCAACTGCTTTTGCAATCTCCACAACTCGGTCTGCCTCATATGTATCTGTGTTGAAATCAGTTGAAGCATATGTATCTGTGCGGGTGTTTCCATTTATTTTGATCAATTCCATACCATACTAAATGTCCTTCCAATTCATCTGCTCTAACGCGTTTTCCAAAACAACATTTTAAACAAGGACAAACGACTCTATTGCATTCATCACTGCAAACTCAACAAACTCCTTCACTCCAATTTCATACTATTTTGCCAATCGATTGGCAGACATTCATTTCCGGTCCATTTTATATGACCTATATATATAAATGCAGTTACACAAATAATAAGAATGATTTCTAATCTAATATATATGACCTATATATAGTACACATATCTAATATTGGTCCAAGATTGAATTCAAAACAAAACATATATATCATGAGAACATATCTAATATCATGTAACAATTTCAAAACAGAACATATCTAATATGTAACAATTTATCAGTTTTAATTATTGACAACAACAAATAAATAAATACAGTACCTGAGACAACGTTGATAAATTTGTTTTAAAGGAGGAGCAACGTAGATCAATTTGTAGATGGACGCACAATAGAGGAGAGGAGGGTTCGCAAAGTAGAGGAGATGAGAGTTCGTATGGTTAGGACAACGTATTAAATTTTTTTTTAAATTTGTTTTTATTTATTTAAAACGAATGATTTTTATTTAAAATGAATGATTTTCCAGCGCAAGCCTTTTACAGCGCTTGTATGAAAAGCGCTGTAATAGGCCATTTTATTATGTGAAACTGCAAGGCTTTTACAGCGCTTTAACAAAAAGCGCTTTAAAAGCTATGTAACATAAGGTGGGAGTGCTACATTTTATAGCGCTTGTGTTTAAAGCGCTCAAAAAGCGCTGTAAAAGGCTATGTGAGAGCGCTTCAATGTACAGCGCTTTTTAAAAAAGCGCTGTAAAAGAGTTGTAAACATTATGTGCAAGTGTATGTGACCCTAAAACAGCGTTTTTTTCACAGCGCTTGTCAAAAAAGCATTGTTGCATCCTCCGTAATTTTTAAAAAATTATACAACAGCGCTTGTATTTAATAAGCGCTGTAAAAGACGCGTTATAAAATGTCATTTTTAGCATAGTGTAACTAATATCAATTACTGATAAAACTTTTGAAACTTAAGTATTGATAATGTGTTTTAGTTGAAGTTGGTGGTTCAACACTTACAAGAGGCATATAGCTTTTCTTTTAGAAAAAAGTTATAGTGACGATTATATGCTAGGATAATATCACATTTACTACTAATTGGAAAAGAGTATAATAAAATAGATAGAATAAATAGTTGATACATTCGTCGATAAGTGAAGTTAAACAACTAGTATACAAAATTGATCTTTGTCATCTGAGACATAACTTTTTGCTTGAGGACAAGAAATTTAAATGTTATGCACTCTTTTTAATTTTACCATTGAATTTTTTTAGTAAATTTTTAATGAGACAATTTATCCCACAAAGGATGTAGTACTCATTTTCCCTTTAACAAGATTTTCCAAATTTTGTTTTTTCTAATAAGATTTTAATAAGACATATCTTCATTGGTTATTCAAGGCATAGTGTTATGATTATATATTTAACTTACATGTATTGTGTTCTATAAATATTAAACATATTGAATTGTAAAAGATACACCTTGAAGAACATAATCAAATATCATCTTGTTCTCTCATCTCTCTTTGTTCTTATATCCATTCTTCTATATTTTACTATAGCATGCTCTAGTTTTGATAAATTTCCTTATGCTATGGAACTTTTAATTTAAAAATAAATTTTTTGTCACATATATTCAAGTATTATTAACTTCGTTCTCCCAAAAAGTGTGACGTGAATTTTGGGTCACGGTTTGATACAATATTCGACGGTACTCCGTGTAATCTCACAATCTTAGCAATGTAGATCCATGTTAGCTTATCTACCTTATAAATGATCCTTACTGGTAAAAAGTGTGCAGATTTAGTTAATCGATCCACTATCACCCAAATAGAATCATTCTTTCTCCTTGTTTTTGGCAACCCAGTTATAAAGTCCATGGAAATGTTGTCCCGCTTCCATTCAGGTATATCTAAAGGTTGTAACATTCCAGCAGGCCGCTGATGTTCCACTTTCGCTTTCTTACAAGTTAAACAAGTTGATAATACTCCGCTACATGCCTCTTCATTCCTAGCCACCAATAATTCTGCCTCAAGTCTCGACACATCTTTGTTGCTCCGGGATGGATACTCAATTTGCTCTTATGAGCCTCTTCTAAAATTGTTTTCCTCAGGTATGCAACTGCTGGTACACAAATCCTCCCATTACATCTCAAAACATTATCCGGTCCAATCTTAAACTCAGTCGTCTTCCCTTGCACTATTAGGTTCCTCTTCTCTTGGATTAATGCATCATCTTGAAAATTTGCAATGTCCTCAAGTAGACCACTCAAAATCTTAATCATTCCGAATTTCAAAATTCCCGGTGCAAAATCTACGTCCAAGTGTAGGTCTCTAAATAATTCCCACAACTCTTGTTGTCTAGCCATTACCGCTGAAGACATTGACACGCTTCTCCTACTCAACACATCAGCCACCACATTTGCCTTCCCAAGGTGGTACTGTAATGTGAAATCAAATCATGGAGAGTCTCCATCCATCTTGTCTGACGCATGTTCAATTCCTTCTGATCACACAAATATTTCAAACTTTTATGGTCATTGAACACTTTGAACTTGCATCCGCAAACTTTTCTAAAAATTGAAAGTATACATATACAAGCTTGAATAATAAAGTACTCCAAACTTTTTCTTTTTAAACTCAGTTCAACAGTAATTAAAATAGTAACATTTTTAGCTCTAAACATTTTAATTTCAATCTAACTTTTTGCTCAAACTCTTTAACTTAGTTAAAAGTTGAACTTTTTCACAACTTTAACAACTCTAAATTTTCTTGTAAAATTTCAACTTCAGTTCAAACTCATTTATTTGAAAATAACTCATTACATAACTCAAACACATCAAAAATCAATTTTTTTTTCTTTTTAATCATTACTAACAACATCAATAACAAGGATAAAACTTTTATTTTTAAATAACACACTTAACACCAACACCTCCCTGATTTCACATTAAACCAATTTAATCAAAGAAAACCAACAAAACATTATCTCCCATAGGTTTGAGAGGGAGAGAAGGAAACTCATTTCACTTTTATCAACAAGAACAACAGCAACAACAACATCAACAACAACAACACTAACAACAACAACAACAACAACACTAACAACAACAACAACAACAAGGGATTGGTTAAGAACTCAAAATTTCAGTCATCCCCCTCACATACAAATTTTTTTCGAAATTAGGAAAAAAAGAGAAGAAAGTGTCACACCTCAAATAAATTAGCTCACAAGCACCACCTTGTAGAGGGGAGCAACTTTCCTTCCTAACACTTCTTGAAATGAGATTTTGATCTAGTAGAAAAATGGAGTTTTTATTTTTTTTTCCAAGCACCAACACTTGTGCTTTTGTTTGGCCTCTAATAAATAATTTTAATCGGGTCTCCATATATATATATATATATATGTATGTATACATATATTTTAAACATATTACTAACTCTGACAAAATATATTTTTGGTACTTAATTCATAAAATAAAAATTGGGCTAAAGGCCTAAGAAATTCAACACAAAATACACTAAAATTGCATAAATTAGAGTTTAGAAAATTCAGGGTCTTACACATCTCTTGTCAATTTTTTCAATAGAACGTCAACATGGATGGTCATGATAACATTGTAGACTCTGAGATGGAAAGGAGTTTTGATTCTATTCCTCCGCATTCAGTTTCAAACACCGCTATGTTGCCGCCTAAGCGTAACAATAGGTCAGAAGCATGAAATCATTTTACCCCACAACAAGGCAAAAAAAGATCGGCAAAATGCAATTATTGTGGTTGCACGATCCAGTATAGCAGTGGGACAAGCGCGATGTGAGCCCATTTGTCAAGATGTGAAGTGGAACATCCATATTTTCATAAGTTTGCTAATGGTTTACAACCAACATTTAAATTTCCATCACACACTATATTAGCACGTGATATTTTAAAGCAATGGGACACACAAAAAACAAGGATGAAGAAAATTTTGTCACTACATTGTCATCGAGTATGTGTCACCACCGACACTTGGACATCCACTCAAGACTTTAATTACATGTGTCTCACAACTCATTTCATTGATAACAATTGGAAGTTGCAGAAGAGGATTTTTAATTTTCTTCAAGTCACTAACTACATAGGAGAAATAATGGCCAAAACGGCTAAACAATGCTTGAATGGTTGGGAGTTAGGTCGTGTGCTCAGTGTGACAGTGGACAACGCCTCCTCAAATGATGTTGGAATTCAAAATCTCAAAAGATGGCTTCCATCGCAGAATAGTCTAGTTTTGAATGGAGAGTACCTTCACATGTGATGTTGTGCACACATATTAAATCTTGTTGTGAAGGATGGAATGAGCTTAATAAAAGATTCAATTTTTAGAATTTGTGGAGCTGTGAAATATGTTAGAAGTTTCCCTTCGAGGTTTGATAGATTTAAGCAATGTATTGATCCTGAGTTAAATTATAAAGGTTATGTTGGATTAGATTGTGGGACTCGGTGGAATTTAACATACACAATGTTGAATGCTGCTTTGAAAAATGAAAAGACCTTTACAGAGTTTGAATTCTAATGCCAAAAATATGTTAATGAAGTGAATAAGATTGGGATCGTGTTGCCTTAATTCTTCCATTCCATAAGTTATTTCATGAAGCTACACTACGTGTTTCAGGATCTTATTTAACAAGCAACTTGTATATGTTTGAGGTTTTCTGTGTCGGGATGAAAATTGCTGAAATGTGTAATAATGAAGATGAAAAAGCCAAGTCAATGGCTAAAAAGATGAAGGCGAAATACGAGAAATATAGGGGAGATCCTACTTGCCTAAATATGTTGTTGTTGATTTCTATGGTTTTAGACCCTCGACAAAAAGTAAAGTTGTGATATGGATGGCAAAAAAGATTTACAGTAGTAATGACGCCACTCCTTTGAAAGAAAAATTAGATTCATGTTTGAAGTCTATCTATGAGGAGTATTCTGGTAGGGTGGTGTATCGTCTTGGTAATTCTTCTAATTTGTTAGGTGCTTTTACTAAAGTTGGTGATCCTTATGATTGTTTTGAATTCTATAAATTAGACGAGTCCAGTACACCAGAATCTGAATTAGGAGAGTATTTGGATGAACGTTTAGAAAAACGTTGTCCGGATTTTGATTTACTTAGATGGTGCTGGCTATACCTATATCCACTATAGCCTATGAATCTGCTTTCAGTACTAGAGGAAGAGTACTTGATCCTTACTATAGCTCTTTGACACCAGCAACCGTGGAAACCCTTATTTGCACCCAGGATTGGCTTGACGAAGCATCTTTATCATTTATTACTAGTGAGGATCTTGAAAATCTTCAGCAAATTGAGCAAGGTAAGATACATAAAGGTGCATTTAACACTGTGTTGTTACTTATTATATTATTACTTGATACATAATGAAATGTATTTTTTTTTTTGTTTTGAAGACATACTTCTTCCCAAGATGCCACAAGTTGTTCGGCCTCTGTTACACTCATTAATAATTGATACTTGTTATATTTCTTTCTAATAGACAAAGAACAAATAAGGCTATGACTAGAGCTAGGTATGAATTATTATGTTAATTTTGTTAAGTTACTTCCAACTTTCAAGTTGGTTGAAACTGAGTTTGTTTTCCACTTTTTTGTAGATACTTTCTTTGGATATTAGTAAATGCATCTACTTTAATTAACAGTGACTCTGTTTGGAGAAATGTTGTTCTTGATGCCAAGAGAAGATACTCTTATCACAATGCTGATGAAGATAAGAAATTGGCAGTGGCTATTGAAGATGTCGTGTTTGAGATTAAACTACTTGAAGAGTCTGGGTCTCCATTTAATAAACTAAGTTTATATGGCAGATCAAAAACATCAACTAGTTCCTTGGGGGGATTTATTGGATGTGTCGAACTAATTTGATCTATAGCAGCCTTTTTGGTGGTGAATTATTTGTTCTAGTTCATGATTGTCCCTGCATCGACATTGACATTGCAACCACTATTTCGACTAGATTTGCCACATTGCAAAACTATTTCAATTCTTCAATTGTTGTTCGAATGATTGAATGGTTTATGTCTAATTTTAAAATTTATCATTTGAGAGTTGAAACATAATTGTAGTTTTCATTATCAAAGAAGGAAAATGTGTTTCGAAATTTATCAATTAATAATTCACTATTTATTGACTCAAAATCACTTAAAAATAAGTTTTTATTACAAATAATACAATTAAATTGGTTTTAGAACCAATCTTTTTTTTAAAAATCACTTAAAACTAATTTTAAATTGATTTTAAAATCATTCTTTTAAAAAATTCCCTAGAAAACCGATTCTAAACAATTCAATAAAAATCGATTTCAAACCGGTTCGAACATATTAAACCCGGTTTAAAACTGATTTAGAACTGAACTGTAACTGGTTCAAAAAATAACCGATTTTTTGAAGTGATTTTTAAAAACTGAACTACACTGTGAATGTGGTGCAATTTAGTTTGGTTATTGAACCATGCACCCTAATTGTCTTCTAGAGAGCAATAAATTTTATATGTTATGGGCTCTTTTTTGTTTGACCATTGAATTTTTCTGTACGATTTTTAATGAGGCAGTTTATCGCGCAAAAAAAGTTATTGGACTGATTTTCCTTCAACATGTTTCTCCTTCTTTGTTTTTTCCAACTTTATTACATTCAGAGTAAAAAAAATATGGCTCAATTACACAATTTATTCTATCCTTTGGACATATTTCTTTCTCTCTTTCTTGATGTAACAAACGGGGACAGTCTAAAATTTAGTAAGTTATTTTTCACACATTTTTCAAATTATGACATTTTATCTTTTACACAATAATTCATCACCTTTTAGAAACTTTTCGGTATTCTTATTTCAAATTGTAGCATTTAATGTTTGCAGGAAAAACGTTAGATGTCTATAAGTACTGTTAGCTTCGTTCTATCAAGAATATATCAAAAATAAGAACTCCATTGTTGTTGTTTTTTATGTCTTCTACAAATAACATTGTTGTCACAACTCCAAAAATGACATTTTATAGCGCGTCTTTTACAGCGCTAATTAAATACAAGCACTATTGTAGAATTTTTTTAAAATTATGGAGGATACAACAACGCTTTTGTGACAAGCGCTGTAAAAAAAACGTTGTTGTAGGGTCATATAGGGTCACATACGCTTGCACATAATGTTTACAACTCTTTTACAACCCTTTGTAAAAAAGCGCTGTAAATTGAAGCGCTCTCACACAACCTTTTACAGCGCTTTTTAAGTGCTTTAAACACAAGCGCTGTAAAATGTAGCGCTCCCACCTTATGTTACATAGCTTTTAAAGCGCTTCTTGTTAAAGCGCTATAAAAGCCTTGCACTTTTCACATAATAAAATGACCTATTAGAGCACTTTTTGTACAAGCCCTGTAAAATCATTCATTTTAAATAAAAAAATTCACTTTAAATAAATAAAAACAAATTTAAAACAAATTTAATACGTTGTCCTAACCCTACGAACCCTCATCCTCTACTCTGCGAACCCTCTTCTCATCTATTGTGCGCCCATCTACAAATTGATTTACGCTGCTCCTCCCTTAAAACAAATTGATCAACGTTGTCTCAGGTACTGTATTTTATTTATTTGTTGTTGTCACTAATTAAAAATTATAAATTGTTACATATTAGATATGTTTTGCTTCGAAATTGTTTCATGATATTAGATATCTTCTCATGATATATATGTTCAGTTTTGAAATCAATCTTGGACCAATATTAGATATGTGTATTATATATAGGTCATATATATATCAGACTTGAAATCATGCTTATTATTTGTGTAACTGCATTTATATATATAGGTCATATAAAATGGACCAGAAATCACTATGCGAAAAAACCTCTTTTACAGCGCTTTTTTTAAGCCTATTACAGCGCTTTTGTTAAAAAAAAAAGCGCTATAGTTACCAGCGCTGTAAAAGGATATAACAGCGCTTGTTTTTTAAAAAAAAACGTTGTAAAAAAGGTGGATATATTGCGCGCTTGTTATACGCATTTTACAGCGCTTTTTGAAAAAGCGCTGTAAAAGGTGCACATACAAATGCATTGTTATGCACCTATTACAGCGCTTTTTAAAAAAACGCTGTAAAAGATTGAATTATCCAGATGCATGTTATGCACCTATTACAGCGCTTTCTTGAAAAAGCGCTGTAAAAGGTGCATAACATGCATCTGGATAATTCAACCTTTTACAACGCTTTTTTAAAAAGCGCTGTAATAGGTGTTTTTTTCCAGATGCATTGTTATGCACCTATTACAGCGCTTTTTCAAGAAAGCGCTGTAATAGGTGCACTTATCCAGATGCATTGTTATGCACCTTTTACAGCGCTTTTGTGAAAAAACGCTGTAGTAGGTACACCCTATTACAGCGCTGTAGTAGGTACACCCTATTACAGCGCTTTTTCAAAAAAGCGCTGTAAAAGGTGTTTTTTTTTTAGTTTTATTAAATAATATATGCTGTAAATTTTAGAAGCGCTTTTTTAGAAAGCGCTTTTTTAAAAAGCGCTGTCTTTTAGTCCAGAATCACTTCACAAATTCACTATAATCAGTACACACCCTAGTATCCAGAATTCACTATAATCAGTCCAAAACCTAGTAATTACAACCTAATTCACAACTTCACAAATTCAGTACACAACCTATAATCAGTACACAACATAGTATCCAAAATCAGTACACAACAACAAATTCACTATATTTTCAAATGCACAAATATTCACAACAATCAGTTCATAATTACAGCACATAACTACCATATTCACAACCTAAAATATACACAAACAACACATATTTTCATTCAACTACTCATATTCACAACCTAGTATAATTACAGCACTATTTTCATACAACTACTCATATTCACAACCTAATATATACACAAACAGCACATAACTACCATATCCCTTACAGCTTGCCATTTCCCAGCAAATCAAATAATTTTCATTTGAAGCACATACTGACACCAGTCTTCCTTTATCTCTGTTAGTTCTTCTTCAGAATACGATGGACTGGAATTGTCAAAGTACTGATATAAAAATTGAACATAAATAAGTTAGAATCAAATATAAACATAATTTATATATAAAAATCAAATAATTAAAATATCGTACCGTTTCTAGGATTGAAATTTGATTCTTATCAACAATCTCCTTCATGAATCGCAATACATAGTACCCACAGTCGATGTTGTTAGTTTGACGAGGGCACTATAAAATAAAACATATAAATCAATAATTATTTAATTGTGTATTGATTGTAAGTGAAATTTAAAAGCATATATTTCAAACCTTTATTGGAATCCATGTGATGTTATTTGACTTTAGCTTCGACACTGTCGCACCTCTTTGAGCTCGAAAAACTTGTAAAGCACTATCGAATAAATAAATGTGATTATAAATCAATGTGATCTTAATATATATATATGCAAAAAATAAATGAATATTACTTACGTGTCGAACAAAGTCTTTAACTCAGGGCGATTGTTGTAATGGCCGTGCAAGGGATCTAGGTAGTATATAACTTCAGAGGTCGCATTGATTGCAATTAGCACCCAATGTGCCCTACAACAACAAAAATTTAGTTTAACAACTAATAAAATAAGATCTCATAAATTAAAAATGATATAAATATAGAATATATAATTACGTACGCTGAATTATATGCTGCGAGGAATAACTTATCCTTCTCTTTATTTGCTAATAGTATATCTAAAATGTATTTATTTACATTGGATGGATCGTGTTTAAGCATGGAAATCTGATGCGGAGACAAGAATGAAAATCTATTCGACAATCTGCGCGCGCACACGAACTTCTCATACAAAAATCTTCAATAAAAATTTCAAATTAGATTAATTACCAATAAATTAAATTAATTACAAATAAATGAGATGAAAAGTAATTTTTACCTAATGTAAATGCTCATAACAGTAGCACTCAGCTCCTTATGTTCGAGAATTTCGTATATGTGCTCTTTTTCAAAAAATTCTTCATACGCGCCTCCGAATAGATCTTTATCCATGCTTATTATTCGTGAATCGTCGCTGCCCATTTTCTTTGCCTGTATGTCAAGAGACGACCCATATGGAGCAAGTCGTGGCTGACTTATTTTCGGAGCAGGAGCAGCAACTGATTTTACACGAACCAATTTTTTAGCAGCAACAATTTTGGCCGCTTTATTACCCTCCAGCTTTTGCAGTTTGCCAGTTTTATTACCCTCCAATTTTTGAGGTTTGCCGACTTTATTTTTGCCACGAACATCCAGTCGTGGTGCGGCAGCTGGCTTGTTGGCTTGCTGTGCGGGTGGTTTATTAGTTTCAATCTGAAAAAATGAGGTTAATAAATTGTTAGTTTATTGAATTAGAAAAAATGACAAACCTTACAAAATAAGTTACAAACCTTTTCGGGCGATGTGATTGTTTCATTTTTGGGAATCTTCTTATCATTCCCTTTATTAGACTTTGTTTGAATCTAAATAAATGTGAAATTAAAGTTAACATTGTAAAAAATTCAGCAATTAAATAAAATTCAGCAATTAAACATACCTTGTCAAGGGAGACAAGATGTTTGGGCCATGCCACATAGCTGCCAATTGCTTCGCCCAAATAATTCAAATCTGCATCGTTGTCCAGTACAGGCAACGGTGCATTTGGTTCCAAAGCAATGACTAGCGATACTTTGACATGGCCCGCAGGAATTGGTGTGTTGTGCAATACTTCGCCCGGAGCATTGCACAATGTTCCCTTTCCGACCTTCCGATGAGTAGGGGAGGATAAGTATAGAAAGCATGGAGTGACCCCCTAAAATTAATGGTTAATTAATACATAAGTATATGTGAAACAAGAAAATTTAATGGTTAATTAATACATGAGTAGGGGCTGGTCCTCAAATTTAATTACCTCAGGAATACTGTTGAGACCAACGTTGCAACTTGCATTTTCACTCTCAATGTGAATTTCACGTTGTGGTTGGTCCGCAAGTTGCTTGTCTTTATTTGTCTTCACCAAGAGGGCCACTTGCTCCGTTAATACTCTAATCTTCTCTAATACTTCCTCGTTAGATGGATTTTGGCGCTTCTCTTGTGAAAAATAACTTCTAGGAGTTACGCCAAATCTTTTCCCCCTCACGCGGCCGAAATATTCAGGAACATTAAACACTTTACCCAAAATGTCCCTGCATCTTCCCTTGTTTTCCTCTTGATTTTCCGATTCAAGATTCGCCTAAAATACACATAGGATTAAAAAGATAAGTTCAAAAACATTTTAAAACACAATATTAAAAAAATATTAAAGTGATAAATATACTTACACAAAGTTCTATTACTTTTTGTACATTTTCATTATCAACCACTCCATCTTTATTTACACGAGCTTCCTTCCACAATATATGACGACCCAACGGTTGATCGGATTGGGTGTCTTGTAGCTATTATCGTTAAGATCATAAACAAAATATTAGTTAGATAGTATAGATTATAATATACCACATTAATTAAATATACCACATTAGTTAGATAGTATACTTACAAGTTTTTGCTCTAGACGAGCATATCCCATACGAGATTTCTTGTATGGGTGGGGAATAATTTTTGCCCTCTCGCGATTTGCCTTACTAATATTCTAAATAAAAAAATAACAATCTAGTAAAAATTTAAAATACGCTATGAATATGAATAATAAAAAACAAATGCTAATAATAAAATCACTTACAACAAACGCGGGGTCGGAACGTTTTGATACGAATGCGCTCCATTCCTCATTTGATATATAATGTTTATATATTTTTGGAGCTTCCGCAATCGTATTTCCTTCACGGTCTTTTAAATAACAATTTGAGAGGTGAGATCTAAAGCCCCGATGTATTTTCCCGGCAACTCTGAGCACATAGCTCTTTCTCACCTCATCAAGAACAAAAGCTGACTGCAAACCAAATAAATATGTAGTTTGAGTAAAATACTTCAAAGCAGTATATTGTAAAATTTATAAATAATAGGGTGGAGTAAAAAAATTACCTGAATATCAGCCCACAACACATCTTTGGCATCCTTCAATGCCTTATCTCTCCAATCATCTATTGTGATTGGTATATTTTGACGAACAACAGCTCCAATATAGCTAACAAACATGGAACTGTTGGGGTCAATTGGTTCACCACTCTCATTCCATCCAACCTAATAAATAGTAAGTAACTCAATGTATTAACAACAAATATACAGAAAACAGCAAACAGCAAATAAATAGTAAGTAACTAATATATTAACAGCAAACAGCAGCAAGAGTCATACAGAAAACAACAAATATACCTCAAATTTTTGCCCAGTACTTCTTGCTTTTATAACATTTTGCATTATTGTTGCACCACGTTTGACTTCATTTTCGTAAGTCTTAGTGTTGCCAACTTCTTCATTTTGACAATCTAACCCCTTGTTGGTATCCATTTATCTACAACATGCAGTTCAACATCAACATATATAACATGCAGTTCAACATCAACATATATATACAGTTCAGTTCAGCACATCAACATGCAGTTCAGTTCAGTCTAAGTACGTAGCAACAAAAAGTTAACATGCATGTTAGTGAAACAAAAAAATAATAACTACAATACCTGAAATAGTCCTTGTAAAATGCTTAGGGTTACGGGTTCAAAGACGAACGGCGCAGAAGACGATGAAAACGATGATGAACGGTTACGAACGATGGTAGGGTTACGGGGTTCGCAGACGAAAACGAGGATGAAAACGGGTAACTTGAGGATTATGATGTTTATGTAACGATCGTAGGTCTAGGATGAGAGTAAGTAACGAGGAAGAAACAAGGAAAACTGATAGTATAATAGGGTTCGTAGGGTTCGCAAGGAGAAAGAGAACGCGCAGAGGAAACTGAAAATAGCAACGTAAATGAAACTGAAGAGGTTAGCGCTTATATATACGACCCTATTACAACGCTTTTTTAAACAAGCGCTGTAATAGGTCTCATCATTTTATTTTTAAAAGCCTATTACAGCGCTTTTTCATAAGCCTTTTAAAGCGCTTGTCAAAAAGCGTTGTAATAGACCTTCCTATTTTATTTTTAAAAAGACCCTTTTACAGCGCTTATGTGGGAAGCGCTGTAAAAGACCTTCCTAATTTATTTTTAAAAAGACCCTTTTACAGCGCTTGTGTGGAAAGCGCTGTAAAAGACCTTCCTAATTTATTTTTAAAAAGACCCTTTTACAGCGCTTGTGTGGAAAGCGCTGTAAAAGACCTTCCTAATTTATTTTTTAGCCATATTACAACGCTTTTTTAGAAAAGCGCTCTAATAGGGTTCTATATATTAAATGAATCTTTGTTTTACCATGTCCAAAGGTTGTTTTTTACAGCGCTTGTGTGGAAAGCGCTGTAAAAGACCTTCCTATTTTATTTTTTAGCCATATTACAGCGCTTTTTTAGAAAAGCGCTCTAATAGGGTTCTATACATTAAATGACTCTTTGTTTTACGATGTCCAAGGGTTGTTTTTTACAGCGCTTGTGTGGAAAGCGCTGTAAAAGACCTTCCTATTTTATTTTTTAGCCATATTACAGCGCTTTTTTAGAAAAGCGCTCTAATAGGGTTCTATGTATGAAATAATTCTTTGTTTTACAGCGCTTAATTCGTACATTTAAATAAAGTCTTATGCACTTTTAATTAACACCAATCTTCATAGACCTCTATAACATTATATTAACATGAAAAGGTTATCCAATTAATTACAGATATCTATGGTTAAATCAAATACACCCCCTAGTCAAGAAAGAATAAAATTAACTGATTGGCTCAATAATTTTGATATTGTAATGTTTACTGTTATGTTGGCGTTTGATTAATGAAGATAAGTGTTGTCCCTGAAAGACTATGCTTCATGGATAAAAATGGTTTTTGTGTGTGTGTGGAAGAAGAAAGAGAAGTGCACGTGAATAAATAACTGTAGTACAAATTAGAGTATGTGCTAAATATGTGCTAAATATGTATGTGCTAAATATGTTACCATCAGGCCATCCGTAAATTAGAGTATGTCTAAAACAAAATTTAATATCTTAACTCTTTAGAAGTTATAATAGTATTTACAGCCCTGTCCAATAAACCCTTAACCCTAAACCCTAAACCCTATAATAATATATTTTATTCCAAATTAGTTAAATTAGTTTTACATAAGCCCTGTAATAATTTATTTCTTCCAAAATAGTTAAATTACATGTATAAGTTGAGTATACAATTACATACAGTATAAGCATAAATACCAAAATGCTCAATATGTTTGTCCAATTACATACAGATCTATTAATGATGCCAAAACATTTGTTTGTCCAATACATAAATACCAAAATACATAATTAAATACCAAAATACCAAAACACATTAAGATGCCCTTCTTCTTTTCTTGGTGGGATTCACATTTGTTTGTCCATTAATGATACGAAACGATGGATTAATCCAAATTCCCTCATCATGATCATCTATAAGATATAAACCATCATCAGTTGAACCAATTTCATGTGGTTGTGATGTTGCAAAGAAAAGATCATTACCAACATCTTCATCATTATTGTTATCATCACTTATTTTATTGGTCAATAGGACAACGGACCATTTATCATCCGCAGGATCATAGACATAAAACACTTGTTGAGCTTGCGACGCTAAAATAAAAGGCTCATCTTTGTATCCCACCCTATTAAAATCGACAAGCAAGAACCCTGACTCATCAATCCGAACGCCATTATTATTATCTACCCACTTGCAACCAAATATGGGAACACGAAACATTGTGTAATCTAGCTCCCATATGCGCTCGATAACCCCAAAATATGATAGATTTGCATATATTGGGTTCTTGTCTTTTGCACTTGAGATATGCATCGCTTCAGCTACGAGAGTGACTCCGCTATTTTGCATAGTTGTTTGATCATCTTGTTCTTTTGTATAAAATGTGTAGCCGTTAATTACATAACCGGTGTAAGAAAAGACATGTAAACTCGGACCATTTGCTAGCCACCTCAATCTCTGTGAAATTGATCCGGGGTCTACATCAAACTTTGACTTTATGTGATTTTTTAACCATGTTATGAAACTTCGATTGTGCTCTCGAGTTATCCAATTTTGATTCCTATTCATGTTCAAACTAGATAATTGATCCATGTGTATTGTAACATACGGCTGAACCTCATCATCATTGTGCAAAACATACAATTGTGCCTGCTCCCATTCTGTCCTTGATATAGTCATTATTCTCTTTCCAATTATCCCTTCTCCTGATAATCTTCCCGAATGACGAGACATGGGAAGCCCTATGGATTCGACATTTGACAGATATTCAGTACAAAATTCAGCAGCTTCTTCAACAATGTACCGTTCAGCAATACAACCTTCTGGTCGACTTCTACTTTTTACGTACCCTTTTAATATTTTCATATATCGTTCTATCGGGTACATACATCTCATATAAGCTGGCCCACAAAGTTGTGTCTCCTTAACAAGATGAACAGTAAGGTGAACCATTATATCAAAAAACGAGGGCGAGAAGTACATTTCAAGCTCACACAAAGTAACAACAATTTCCCTCTGCAATCTCGGTAATTTCTGAGGATCAATCACTTTACTACAAATTTCCCTGAAGAAGAAACATAATTTAGTTATGGTTCGGCGAACTTTTTCAGGTAAAATTGAACGTATACCTATTGGTAGCAAATGCTCCATTAGAATATGAGCATCATGGGTCTTCAAACCTTTTAACTTGAGGTCTTTCATGCAAACTAAAGTTTTAATGTTTGAAGAGTATCCTTCTGGAACTTTAACTTCATGTAGAAATTTACACAAAACAATTTTTTCCTTTCTAGATAGAGTATGAGCGGCTGGAGGTAGATATGTGCGATTTCCTTTCTTTACGGGACCCAATTCATTTCTTATTCCCATATCGACCAAGTCCAATCTTGCATTGATGCCATCCTTAGACTTTCTTGGTACATTGAGTAACGTACCAATAACACTGTCAAATACATTTTTCTCAATATGCATCACATCGAGAAAATGTCTTACATACAATGACTTCCAATATGGCAATTCAAAGAAAATTGACTTTTTCTTCCACCCAGTTTTGACCAGCTCTCCCGCAAAAGGTTTGCCAAATTTATTGGTCAAACCTTGTACCTTCTCAAGTATTTGATATCCGGTCGATGCTACAGGAGCTCTATCTTCCTCTGATTTTCCATTGAATGCATTTCTCCACCCACGATACTGATGACTATAAGGTAAAAATCTACGATGTCCAAGAAATACATTCTTCTTACAATGTTTCAACCGCATCCAATTTGTACTCTCTTCACATATAGGACACGCACACTGACCTTTAATGCTATATCCTGATAAATTACCATATGTTGGAAAATCATTAATTGTGCCGAACAACATAGCCCTCAAATTGAAACATTCTTTCTTATACCCGTCATAGACTTCTACACCTATCTCCCACATAATTTTTAAATCTTCAATTAAAGGAGCCAAGTATACGTCGATATCATTCCCCGGTTGTTTGGGTCCAGAAATTAACAGAGACAACATCATAAACTTATGCTTCATACATAACCATGGAGGTAGATTATAAATCAACAAAATCACTGGCCACGTGCTGTGTGAGATGCTTTGAAGACCATGTGGATTCATTCCATCAGTAGAAAGTGCAAGGCGTAGATTTCTCGACTCTATCCCGAATTCAGGATACTCGTGATCAATTTTTGCCCATTGCGGACAATCCGCAGGGTGTCGTAACTTTCCATCTCTAATTCTTTCATCTGCATGCCATGTCAAGTGTTTTGAATCTTCTTCACTGCGATACATGCGCCTAAATCTTGGTATTATAGGAAAATACCACACGACTTTTGCTGGAGTAGATTTTTTCTTCTTATATCGAGATACATTCCATTTCGGACACGCCTTTAGTAATTCATATTCATTTCGAAATAAAATGCAATCATTAGGACACGCGTGAATCCTTTCATAACTCATACCAATAGAGCATAAAATTCGTTTAGCTTCATAGGTTCTACTAGGAAGTTCATTATCATCTGGCAACATATCTTTTAAGAGGGTTAGTAATTCTGTGAAGCTTTTATCAGACCATCCATTACTCGCTTTTAAGTTGTACAACTTTAGTATCGCCGAAAGTCTTGTGAATTTAGTACAACCATTATATAATGGTTTCTCTGCATCACTCAACAAGCTCTCAAACATTTTAGGACAATCACGAAGATCTTCTTCAACTGCTTTTGCAATCTCCTCAACTCGGTCTGGCTCATATGTATCTGTGTCGAAATCAGTTGAAACATATGTATCTGTGCGAGTATTATCATTGATTTTCTCACCATGTCTTATCCAACATGTATAGCTTTGATCAATTCCATACCATACTAAATGTCCTTCCAATTCATCTGCTCTAATGCATTTTCCAAAACAACATTTTAAACAAGGACAAACGACTCTATTTGGATCTTTTGCATTCATCACTGCAAACTCAATAAACTCCTTCACTCCATTTTCATACTCTTTTGTCAATCGATTAGCAGACATCCTTTTCCGGTCCATTTATGACCTATATATATAAATGCAGTTACACAATAAGCATGATTTCAAGTCTGATATATTATGACCTATATATATATTGATAATACACATATAAATAAAATTTATCAGAAACCCTATTATATCATGTAACAATTTAATTATATCAGTAAGCATGATTTCAATTCTAATATATTATGACCTATATCAGTCTGATATATTATAAATAAAATTTATCAGTAACAAATTATATCAATAACAATAAACAATATTATTTCAAGTTTTTTGATCATGTAACAATGTAACAATTTCATGTAACAATGTAACAATTTAGCAATTTCATGTAACAATGTAACAATTTCCTGAGGCAACAACAAATAAATAAAATAAATTTGAATTACCTGAGACAACTTGATGATCAATTTGTTTTAAAGGAGGAAGATGGGCGCACACGAGGGGTTCGCAGGGAAGGGAAGATGAGATTTCGTAGGGTTTTGACAACGTATTAAATTTGTTTTAAATTTGATTTTATTTACTTAAAGTTAACGCTTCTTTGAAATGAATGATTTTACAGCGCTTTCTAAATAAGCGCTGTAATAGGTCCTATAAAAATTTAATCGGCAAGCCTATTACAACGCTTGTCTAAAAAGCGCTGTAATAGGTCAACCAATGACACAAAGCGCAAGGCTTTTACAGCGCTTTATTTTAAAGCGCTCAGAAAGCGCTGTAAAAGCCTATGCAATAGCGCTTGATTTACAGCGCTTTCTGAAGAAGCGCTGTAAAAGGCTATGTGATAGCGCTTTCTAACCCTATATGACCCTACAACAGCGTTTTTTTTACAACGCTTGTAGAAAAAGCGCTGTTGTAGCCTCCGTTATTTTTAAAAAGACCCTTTTACAGCGCTTGTATTTAATAAGCGCTGTAAAAGACGCGCTATAAAATGTCATTTTTGGCGTAGTGAATGGATGTCTGCCAATCGATTGACAAAAGAGTATGAAAATGGAGTGAAGGAGTTTATTGAGTTTGTAGTGATGAATGCAAAAGATCCAAATAGAGTCCTTTGTCCTTGTTTAAAATGTTGTTTCAGAAAACGCGTTAGAGCAGATGAATTGGAAGGACATTTAGTATGGTAGGGAATTGATCAAAGCTATACATGTTGGATAAGACATGGGGAGAAAATCAATGGAAACACCCGCACAATTACATATGCTTCAACTGATTTCGACACCGATACATATGAGCTGAACCAAGTTGAGGAGATTGAAAAAGCAGTTGAAGAAGATCTTCGTGATTGTCCTAAAATGTTTGATAGCTTGTTGAGTGATGTAGAGAAACCATTATATAATGGTTGTACTAAATTCACAAGACTTTCGGCGATATTAAAGTTTTACAACTTAAAAGTGAGTAATGGATGGTCTGATAAAAGCTTCACAGAATTACTAACACTCTTAAAAGATATGTTGCCAGATGATAATGAACTTCTCAGTCGAACCTACGAGGCTAAATGAATTTTGTGCTCTATTGGTATGAGTTGCGAAAGGATTCATGCGTGTCCTAACGATTGCATTTTATTTCGAAATGAATATGAATTACTAAAGGCGTGTCTGAAATGCAATGTCTCTCGATATAAGAAGAAAGAATCTACTCCAGCAAAAGTCGTGTGGTATTTTCCTATAATACCAAGATTTAGGCGCATGTATGGCATGCAGATGAAAGAATTAGAGATGGAAAGTTTCGACACCTTGCAGATTCTCCGCAATGGGAAAAAATTGATCATGAGTATCCTGAATTCGGGATAGAGTCAAGAAATCTATGCCTTGCACTTTCTACTGATGGAATGAATCCACAAGGTCTTCAAAGCATCTCACACAGCACGTGGCCTGTGATTTTGTTGACTTATAACCTACCTCCATGGTTATGTATGAAGCGTAAGTTTATGATGTTGTCTCTGTTAATTTCTGGACTCAAACAACCGGGGAATGATATCGACGTATACTTGGCTCCTTTAATTGAAGATTTAAAAATTATGTGGGAGACAGGTGTGGAAGTTTATGACGGGTATAAGATAGAATGTTTCAATTTGAGGGCTATGTTGTTCGGCCCAATTAATGATTTTCCAGCATACGGTAATTTATCAGGATATAGCATTAAAGGTCAGTGTGCATGTCCTATATGTGAAGAGAGTACAAATTGGATGCGGTTGAAACATTGTAAGAAGAATTTATTTCTTGGACATCGTAGATTTTTACCTTATAGCCATCAGTATCGTGGGTGGAGAAATGCATTCAATGGAAAATCAGAGGAAGATAGAGCTCCTGTAGCATCGACTGAATATCAAATACTTGAGTAAGTACAAGGTTTGACCAATAAATTTGGCAAACCTTTTGCGGGAGAGCTGGTCAAAACTGGGTGGAAGAAAAAGTCAATTTTCTTTGAATTGCCTTAGTGGAAGTCATTGTATGTAAGACATTTTCTTGATGTGATGCATATTGAGAAAAATGTATTTGACAGTGTTATTGGTACGTTACTCAATGTACCAAGAAAGTCTAAGGATGGCATCAATGCAAGATAGGACTTGGCCGATATGGGAATAAGAAATGAATTGGGTCCCGTAAAGAAAGGAAATCGCACATATCTACCTCCAGTCGCTCATACTCTATCTAGAAAGGAAAAAATTGTTTTGTGTAAATTTCTACACGAAGATAAAGTTCTAGAAGGATACTCTTCAAACATTAAAACTTTAGTTTGTATGAAAGACCTCAAGTTAAAAGGTTTGAAGACCCATGATGCTCATATTTTAATGGAGCATTTGCTACCAATAGGTATACGTTCAATTTTACTTGAAAAAGTTCGCCGAACCATAACTAAACTATGTTCTTCAGGGAAATTTTTTGTAAAGTAATCGATCCTCAAAAATTACCGACATTGCAGAGGGAAATTGTTGTTACTTTGTGTGAGCTTGAAATGTATTTCCCACCCTCGTTTTTTGATATAATGGTTCACCTTACGTTCATCTTGTTAAGGAGACACAACTTTGTGGGCCAGCTTATATGAGATGGATGTACCCGATAGAACGATATATGAAAATATTAAAAGGGTACGTAAAAAGTAGAAGTCGACCAGAAGGTTGTATTGCTGAATGGTACATTGTCGAAGAAAAATTCTGAATTTTGTACTGAATATCTGTCAAATGTTGAATCCATAGAGCTTCCCATGTCTCGTCATTCGGGAAGATTATCAGGAGAAAGGATAATTGGAAAGAGACTATTGACTATATCAAGGACTTAATGGGAGCAGGCACAATTGTATGTTCTACACAATGATGATGAGGGTCAACCGTATGTTACAATACACATAGATCAGTTATCTAGTTTGAACATGAATAAGAATCAAAATTGGATAACCCAAGAGCACAATCAAAGTTTCATAACATGGTTAAAAAATCACATAAAGTGAAAGTTTGATGTAGACCCCGGATCAATTTCACAGAGATTGAGGTGGCTAGCAAATGGTCCGAGTTTACATGTCTTTTCTTACGCCGGTTATGTAATTAACGGCTACACATTTTATACCGAAGAACAAGATGATCAAACCACTATGCAAAATAGCGGAGTCATTCTCGTAGCTGAAGCGATGCATATCTCAAGTGCAAAAGACAAAACCCCAATATATGCAAATCTATCATATTTTGGGATTATCCAGCGCATACAGGAGATAGACTACACAATGTTTCGTGTTCCCATATTTGGTTGCAAGTGGGTCAATAATAATAATGGTGTTCGGATTGATGAGTTTGGGTTCTTGCTTGTTGATTTTAATAGGGTGGGATACAAAGATGAGCCTTTTATTTTAGCGTCGCAAGCTCAACAAGTGTTTTATGTCACTGATCCTGCTGATGATAAATGGTATGTTGTCCTATCGACCAATAAAATAAGTGATGATAACAATAATGATGAAGATGTTGGTAATGATCTTTTCTTTGCAATATCACAACCACATGAAATTGATTCAACTGATGATGGTTTATATCTTAGAGATGATCATGATGAGGGAATTTTGATTAACCCATCGTTTCGTATCATTAATGGACAAAAAAATGTGAATCCCACCAAGAAAAGAAGAAGGGAATCTTAATGTGTTTAATTTTTTTTAAGCCATGTAATCTGAACTGAGTTCATATTATTTAATTGTTTGATCTGCCATAATTGAGCATTTTTGTATTTAGCTTGAACTGTATGTAATTTTCTGCTTATACTGTATGTAATTGTATACTAATTTCCTGCATATACTGGGAATTTTTCTTGCACTTGAACTGATCATCCCAATATGAGTTGATCATGTAATTTAGCATTGATATATATATAGGTATTATTTGGAAGAAAAAATTATTATTTTGTAAGAAAAATTATTATTTGGAAAAAATAACAATTAAACAAAATTCGGAAGAAAAAATATTTTAACTAATTTGGAAGAAAAAATTATTATTTGGAAGAAAAAATAATTTAACTATTTGGAAGAAAACAAAATTATTTGGAAATTTTCTTGAGCTTAACTGATCATCCCAAAATAATGAAGTCACACATCCCTACTACAACGCTCTTTTGAAAAAGCGCTTTAATAAGGTTTTAAAAAAAATAAAAAAAGAGTCATTTTATATATAAAACCCTATTATAGCGCTCTTTTGAAAAAGCGTTGTAATAGGGTTTTAAAAAAACAAAATAAGGGTCTTTTAAAGCGCTTTCTTCATAAGCGCTGTAAAAGGGTCACACAGCCCTTATACATTATAAAACAAAGAGGTATTTTATATATAAAACCCTATTACAGCGCTCTTTTTAAAAAAGCGTTGTAATAGGGTTTTAAAAAAGTAAAATAAGGAGGTCTTTTACAGCGCTTTGCTCATAAGCGCTGTAAAAGGGTCACACAGCCCTTGGACATAATAAAACAAAGAGGCATTTTATATATAAAACCCTTTTACAACGCTCTTTTGAAAAAACGCTGTAATAGGGTTTTAAAAAAATAAAATAAGGAGGTCTTTTACAGCGCTTTCTGCATAAGCAATGTAAAAGGGTCACATAGCGTTTTCATATAATAAAACAAAGAAGCCTTTTAAAGCGCTTTTTATGAAAGCTCTGTAAAAGGCTTTTAAAAATATAAAAATAAGGAGGTCTTTTACAGCGCTTTTTCACAAGCGCTTTAAAAGGCTTCTAAAAAAGCGTTGTAGTAGGCTTTTAAAAAATAAAATAATGAGACCTATTACAGCGCTTTTTCAAAAAAGCGTTGTAATAGGGTTTTATATATAACAGTAAACCTCTTCAGTTTCATCTTCAATACGTAAACTTCATACGAGTGTTTTCATTTTCCTCTTCGTTCTCCTTCTCATTGCGAACCCTACGAACCTTACGAGTGTTTTTGTTTCCCTTGTTTCCTCCTCATTACTTACCCTCATTACGTAAACATCATACACCAGTTTCCTCATCATCTTCATCCTCCTTCTCACGTAACCATATATTTTTAGTCTTCGTTCTTCTTCGTTTCGTCTGTGAACCCCATAACCCTACGATCGTTTCGTCTTCATCGTCTTCTGCATTGTTCGTCTACGAACCCGTAACCCTAAAAAGCGCTATTTCAGGTATTGTATTTATTAGTTTTTTGTTTCACTAAAATGCATGTTGAACTTATACTGCTGCGTACTTAGACTCAGCATGTTTAACTTGTTAAAGTTATACTGAACTGCATGTTGTACTTGTTGTAGATAAATGGATACCAACAAAGATTTAGAATGTCAAAATGAAGAAGTTGGCAACACCAAGACTTACGAAAATGAAGTCAAACGTGGTGCAACCATAATGCAAAATGTTATAAAAGCAAGAATTACTGGGCAAAAATTTGAGGTATGTTTTGTTTGTTGTTTTCTTTGTTTGTTGTTTATACTATACTTTGTTTGTTGTTTACTTTGTTTGTTGTTTATAATTTGAGGTACTTACTATATGAGTTTATTAGGTGGGATGGAATGAGAGTGGTCAGCCAATTGACCCCAACAGTTCAATGTTTGTAAGTTATATTGGACCTGTTGTTCGTCAGAATATCCCCATCACAATAGATGATTGGAGAGATAAGGCATTCAATGATGCAAAGGATGTATTGTGGGCTGACATACAAGTAATTTTTTACTCCACTTTTTTACTTATAATTTTTTACAAACTGCTTTGAAGTACTTTACTCAAACTATATCTTTATTTGGTTTGCAAACATCTTTTGATGTTGACGAGGTAAGAAAGAGTTACGTGCTGAGAGTTGCCAGGAAAATACACCGGGGATTTAGATCTCACCTCTCAAGTTGCTATCTAAGAGACCAAGATGGCAATATGAAAACGGAAGCTCCAAAAATATATAAACATTATATATCAAATGAGGAATGGAGCACATTCCTAGCAAAACGTTCGGACCCCGCTTTTGTTGTAAGTGATTAATTTATTAGCATTTGTGTTTTATTATTCATATTCATAGCGTATTTTAAATTTTTACAAGATTGTTATTTTTTTATATAGAATATTAGTAAGGCAAATCGCGAGAGGGCAAAAATTATTCCCCACCCACACAAGAAATCTCGTATGGGATATGCACGTCTAGAGCAAACACTTGTAAGTAATTAAACATCACTTTTATATATATAATGTGGTACATTATTAACTATACTTTATAACTAATATTTTGTTTATGATATTAACGAGAATAGCTACAAGACACCCAATCCGATCAACCGTTGGGTCGTCATATATTGTGGAAGGAAGCTCGCGTAAATAAAGACGGAGTGGTTGATAGCGAAAATGTTCAAAAAGTAATAGAACTTTGTGAAAGTATATTTATCACTTTAATATTTTTTAATATTGTATTTTAAAATTGATATTGAACTAATCTTTTTAAAATTGGTTTTCACAAGTGAAACGCCAAAATCCATCTAACGTGGAAGTATTAGAGAAGATCAAAGTATTAACAGAGCAAGTGGCATTCTTGGGGAAGATGAATAAAGACAAGCAACTTCCGGATCAGCTCCAACGTGAAAATCAAATGGAGAGTGAAAACGTGAGTTGCAACGTTAGTCTCAAAACTCTTCCTGAGGTAATTAATTACATAATAAAATAAGAAATTCATTCACTAATTGTTTCACATACTTATGTATTAACCATTGATTTAGGGTGTCACTCCATGCGTGCTGTACTTATCCTCCCCTACTCATCGGAAGGTCGGAAAAGGAACATTGTGCAATACTCTGGGCGAAGTATTGCACAACACACCGATCCCTGCAGCCCATGTCAGAGTATCACCAGTTATTGCTTTGGAACCAAATGCACTGTTGCCGGTACCGGACAACGATGTAGATCTAAATTATTTGGGCGAAGCAATTGGCAGTTACGTGGCATGACCCAAACATTTTGTTGCCCTTGATAAGGTATTTTAATTAATTGAAATGTATGTTTAATTGATTATATTTAATTGCTGAATTTTTTCCGATGTTAACTTTAATTTTGCATTTATTTAGATTCAAACAAAGTCTAAAGGGAATGATAAGAAGATTCCCAGAAACGAAACAATCACATTGCTCGAAAAGGTTTGTCATTTTTTCATATTCAATAAACTAACAAATTGATTAACCTCATTTTTTCATATTCAATCTAGTAAACCACCCACACAACAAGCCAGCAAGCCAGCTGCCGCACCACAACTGGATGTTCGTGTTAAAAATAAAGTCGGCAAACCTCAAAAATTGGAGGGTAATAAAGCGGCCAAAGTTGCTGCTCAAAAACTGGATCGTGTAAAATCACTTGTTGCTTTTGCTCCTAAAATAAGTCAGCCACGACTTGCTCGATATGGGTCGTGTCTTGACATACAGGCAAAAACAAATATGGGCAGCGACAACGATTCACGAATAATAAGCATGGATAAAGCTATATTCGGAGATGAGTATGAAGAATTTTTTGAAAAATAGCACATATACGAACTTCTCGACCATAAGGAGCTGAGTGCTACTGTCATCAGCTTATACATGAGGTAAAAATTTCTTTTAATTGCATTTATTTTAGTAATTAATTTAATTTATTGGTAATTAATCAAATTTGAAATTTTCATTGAAGGTTTTTGTGTGAGAAGTTGGTGTGCACGCGCAGATTGTCAAATAGATTTTCATTATTGTCTCCGCATAAGATTTCGATGCTTAAACACGATCTAGTAAATGTAAAGAAATACGCTGTCGATATACTATTAGGAAATAAAGAGAATGATAAGTTATTCCTTGCACCATATAATTCAGGGTACGTAATTATATATTCTTTATTTAAATCTTTTTTTAATTTTTGAGATCTTAATTTATTAGTTGTGTAAACCAAATTTTTGTTGTTGTAGGGCACATTGGATGCTATTTGCAATCAATGCGACCTCTGAAGTTATATACTACCTAGATCCCTTGCACGACCATTACAACAATCACCCCGAGATAAAGACTATGTTCGACACGTAAGTAATATTCATTTATTTTTTACATATATATATAAATAATGTGTTTGTTAATGCTATAATAATCACATTTATTTATTCGATAGTGCTTTACAATTTTTTCGAGCTCAAAGAGGTGCTACAGTGTCTAAGCAAAAGTCAAATAACATCACATGGATTCCAATAAAGGTTTGAAATATATGCTTTTAAAATTTCATTTACAATCAATGCACAAATAATTATTGACTTATATGTTTTAATTTATAGTACCCTCGTCAAACTAACAACATCGACTGTGGGTACTATGTATTGTGATTCATGAAGGAGATTGTTGATAAGAATCAAATTATAATCCCAGAAACGGTACGATATTTTCATTATTTGATTTTCATATATAAACTATGTATATATTTGTTGATTCTAACTTATTTGTGTTCAATTTTTAGATTGCACAATACTTTGACAATTCCAGTCCAACATATTATGAAGAAGATCTAACAAAAATAAAGGAAGACTGGTGTTAGTATGTGATTGAAATTAAGATTATTTGATTTGCTGGGAAATGGCATGCTGCAAGGGATATGGTAGTTATGTGCTGTTTGTAAATATGTAGTTGTGTACTGATAGTTGTGAATATGAATATGTAGTTGTATGAATATGATAGTGACTCTGATAGTTATATGAATAGGTAGATGTGAATATGTAGTTCTGGGCTGTTGTGAATATGGTAGTTCTATTCTGTGCAAGGAATTATTGTATACATGTAGTTCTGTGTTGTTGTGAACTGATTGTGTAAATATGTTAAGTTATATAGTTGTAAATATGAACTGATTGTTGTGAATATGTAGTTCTGCTGTTGTTGTGTACTGATTTTGTGAGATGATTGTGAACTAATTCTGGATGAAAATAATTTTGGAATAAAAATTAAAAGACAGCGCTTTTTAAAAAAGCGTTTTTTAAAATTTACAGCATTTTTAATAAAACTAAAATAATAAAAAAAAAAAACACATTTTACAGCGCTTTCTCAAAAAAGCGCTGTAAAACGTGCATTAGAATGCATCTATTGAATGCACCTACTACAACGCTTTTTGGAAAAACCGCTGTAAAAGGTGCATAACAATGCAACTATATGAATGTACCTATTACAGCGCTTTTTTAAAAAAGTGCTCTAATAGGTGCATAATAATAAAACAATTAAATGCACGTATTACAGCGCATTTTCAAAAAAACACTGTAATAGGTGCATAATAATGCATATATTGAATGCACCTATTACAACGCTTTTTCACAAAAGCGCTGTAATAGGTGCATGCATATGAAGCGCTATTGCAGGGATTTAAAAAGCGTTGTTACAGGGATTTACAACGCTTTTTTATTTTAAAAAGCGCTGTTGTATCTTTTTACAGCGCTAGTAACTACAACGTTTTTTTTTTTAAAAAGCGTTGTAAATGGCTTAAAAAAACGCTTTAAAATGCGCTTTTTCGCGTAGTGTGTATAAATATCATTAGCTACTTTAATAAATAAATAAAAGTAATGTGTTCACGATGTGTTAGCTATGTGATAACCTCAAAATAAACACTTTAAATTCAATATGAAATAGATGTAAAATGGTCTTTAATACCACCATAATTATTAATAATTTCTCATTCCCCAATTTTTGTTTTAAAATAAAGGCAATATATGACTGTGTAGGTTAATTGTTTATTCTACAACTACATTTAGCATAATATTGTTGAATGTTTTAAATGTTTTAAACATTAGTATGTACTAAAAGAATTGGTAAAAAGAGATAAATTTAATTTATTTATAGCGTTAAATAAATTTTTACTTCATATAAAATTATCATCTTTTGTTTTTAGCCACTATTAAATTATTCATTGCACGTTGTAGTACTCATCGTTAATTTTCAATACAAAAAACATATTACCTGGCCTTTTTAAATGACGGAAAAAAGTGATATATTATAGGAATTAAAAACAAAATAATAATTTTATACCGACTAAAATTAAAAAGTAATATTGGTATGGTCTAAAAGTATATTTAAACATTTATACATCTAATAAAAAAGAGTTTTTCTACGGTAAATCCCATTGTACTCTTTTTTTCACCTTCCTCTAGCCTGTATTGCAAAGTGTAACGTGGTGTGGTTAGATGGTGGAGGCGACAACAGCAACCAAAATTTAAGATTAACCAAAATATTTGGTTTTCAAATATTAAAATAAATTTTAGTATTTTCTATGTCATTAAAAAGGCTGCGTGACATTTGTCAAATGGATTTATGTTAAGTAACTGTTTAAATATTAACATAAAAAACTAAAACTCGTTAAGAAAATTATTTGGGACGAATGTTTGAACCACATTTTTATAGAGATTAAAATCAATTGTTTATAATTTTATAATAACTAAAAATGCATTTCACCTTAATTTAAAATAAATTTATGTTAACATTATTATTCTTGTGCTAAAAAAAATATTAATGAAAGATTTCACCTATAAATAAAATTAAGAATATTAATGAAAGATCTCACCCTTAAACAAGTTAATTTGAAAACAAATGCAAAGAAATAGTAAATGTCCAAATAATTTTGATAAAAATTGATCCTCAAACCCATGACAATCAAGAGTACTATTTTCAATCATACCAAACACATAATTTTGAACTTCGCCCAATGATGAAAAAGTTGTCATTATGGAATATCCTCAATTGTTAATAGTAGGAATAACTTAAGAAACCAAATTATTGGGATGATAATTATTATTACTAGCAAACAGACTCGGTTAAAATGTAAGAATATGACACTCAATATCAACATGAGCGGGAAAAAGTTGAGCATGATGCTTCAAAATAGAAATTTGTATAATAACTCCACGATGAAAAGCAACTTTGTAAAAGAATTTGAAGGTGCTGAAAACAGAAAGAAAAAAAAAATAGGGTTTGAATTGTGTTTTGCCGTTTGTGAAAGATATTTCAAATGCTTTACATAAAATTATTCTTTATCAAAACATTCAACTTACTTTTTTAAAACAGATTAAGATAGAGTAAGGTTGAATCATAAAGAACTAAGATGAAAGAAAAATAAAGTTAAAGGTTCATGAGAGTCGTTGTACCTTTTCAGGTACCTCTTAGTGGTGTAAGAGTTGTTGCCACTATCAGGCTAATTTATATCAGTTCTAGTTTGTCTATTGAGAGGATATTTCATTCATCATTTTCTTTCGATGTGTTCTTGGCTTTTTCATATATTTTTTTTTCTGAATACATCTCATTTTTCATTCTCTTTCTCACTCTCATAATGGATAGCGTGAGTTCTTCTTAAATAGCGGGGAGAAGTGTCTGTTGAGAATATTACCGTTGGAAATCTTCAACCACCTTTTAAGGCAGACCAGCCTTTAATATGTATCCATATATATCTTCCTGAATGATTATGCGTGTTTTGGTAAGAGGACAAGGAAGTAGAGAATACTATGATTAGATTAGGTCTTAAAAACTTTCAAACAAGAAGATGTGCAAATGCTTTGTTTCTTTGGAGCGTTGACTTTCATCATAACGTTGATTTCTTTCAAAGCATACAATATATATATAAGAAATAGACGATCAGATGCTTGAAAAGATGATGTGATTATAAAAAATAGATGATCATTTGCTTGTCAAGCTTATCAAAGGCAGATGAACATAGCATAGTTGCATTCAACAGATACAACTGAAATATAACATGTCATGTACTTTTAGAGTCACCAAAACCAGAGTATTGCTTGCATTATCTGAGTAAGCCAAAACAAAGTGTCGCTCGCGTCTTTAGAGGCGTGTGTCAGAGCGCTTGCATCATAATCAGGCAAATGAAATAATGTAATACTTCTTATTGCTATATTTCAGCTTGCTCCATTAGTAGACATAGTTACTTGTATATTACGAGATAATATTTTTTGTGTTTAAAAACACATAGATTATTGTCTCTAATTTACCTATAATTTATGCTACCTTAAAATAGATAGTCATTAATATAGTTCTTTGTCTTCTTACCTATTCTGCACACTTAGCAAATACAGTTAGAGGATAATTGTTTTTTATTCGTTTGTTTTTGTTATCATCAAAACATCAATTAGAGAATTGTAGTTAAAACCAAAATGTAGAATGTGGTGGGATAAGATGGAGCAGGCGACAACAACGACAAAATTTTAAGATTAACCAAAATATTTGGTTTTCAAATATTAAATAAAATTTATTATTGCCATGTCATTAAAAAGGCCACGTGACATGTGTCAAATGGATTTATGTTATGTAACTGTATAGAAAATTAACATAAAAAACTAAAAGTCGTTACGAAAAATAATTGGGGGACAAATGTTTGAAGAAATTTTTTATGAGGATTAAAACTAAAGGTTGATAATTTTATTGTCGCGTCCGGTTTGTCTGTGAAAAAGGAGTCGCCACAAATTTTATTTTATTAAAGTAAAATTTGAATAAAACCGAAAGTGAGCCAAAAATTTAGATTTGAGTGTTGATTACTAGTAGGGAAAATATTATCACTCTACACCGTTCGTTAAAACGGCTATCTACAATTAACCGTATACAAACTATTTATTTATTTAGTTATTTATTTTACCCCAAAAAGAATAATAAAAAAAGAAAATAAATTATTTACATTAATAAAAGAAAGAAAAATATATATTTTTTATTAATTTGGTTTGACAAGGGGAAGACCTTACTCCTACGTTTTCTAAGGTGCAACAGAGAAATCAAAACACACGTAGTTTCCGATAGAAAATATTTGTGGGTTGATTGATTTTATTATTTATCAATTTCATTCGTTTTTTATTTTTTGATGTAATAATAATAATGGTAAAGAAAATGTATCCTTTTTTAATAGAAAATAAAAGTTACAAAAAGGATACCAACATAAGAAACTCCAAGATAACTTATTCCTTTCTTAATGCGCCAGATTGATACATATAGGCTACAAAGTAAAGAAAAACGCAAGTAAGTCGGGACTTCTGTGGCTGGGGCGGCGCAATAGAGAAGACAGTGGTCGTAGGTGACGGTTTGAATTTGAGGCGATACAAGTTGCAGCTGAGTCAGTTTGCTACTAGTATGGTGGCAACAACGACAGACTTGATCTAGAACGAATCCAGTGGCGACTGCGCTCATTTCCCTCTTTTCTATACCTGACTTTTTTTCTTTTGTTATTATTATTTTTTGTTTAATATAGTAAATACATAAATAAATAATAGTAATATTGGTAATAATGATAATCCTAATGATAATGCTAGAGAATGATGTATTGGCTAAAAAGGAAAAATAAACAAGAATATGTTCGTTCAAGGAGTGTCAATTTTTTACCGATGTTTTTTTCACGAGTTAAGGAGAATAAAAATTTAATTTTAAATACCAATTATTATAAATATTATTTCGGTTTTCATATTTTTCCCTTGTCTATCATGAAATGCCAGAAAAAATATAGAACTTTGAATAAAAGAAATCGTGAAAGGCAAAATAGAAATAAATAATAAATATTTACTAAAAAAATAATGAAATTTGATGACCATTAAGAGAGGTAGAGAGACAACCACAGCACATCAATATATCTTAGAGACATTTAATAATAATTAACATTTTATGATTTCCTTCTTTCAACTCAAAAGTGCAAGAAAATATTTAATTAAAGATAAAAAGTTTAAAATTTTCATATATAAAGTGATAAACAAGTTATAGATTTATTACATACACCGATAAAAAAAATATAACTCAATTTTACAATTTATTGAATGCTTTGGTCATATTGCTCACTCTTTTTCTTCTTGTAACAAATGGAAACTCTCTAAACTTTAGTAAGTTATTTTTCACCCCTTTTTCAAATCATGATATTTTATCTTATACACAATATTTCATCACCTTTTAGTAGCGGTTTTTTTATTCTTATTTCACGTCGCTGTAGTTGATTTTTGCTGGAGAGACGAGCATTGTTGGATACATTTGTGTGAACTTCGTAAAGAGGCAAAGTGTATTCATTTTTTTTTTGTTTTTGTCCGTAATATGGGTAACAATTATATCGAAACATAACAACATTGTAATGTTGTTGTAAGCATATAATTATATTTGTACGTCATAATAATGGTACTCTTATAATTTCCCAGTCTTTATTTTTTTATTTTTTTTTACGTTTCAATTTCTTTGTCCAGCTCAAAAGCGTATAATTATAGTATAGTTGTTGTTTTTTATATCTTCTAAAAACCAACATCAATGTATAATTTAATTAGCACTGTAATTAATAAATAAAGGCAATATGTGTTCATGATGTGTTAGCAATGTGATAACACGTTGAGTTTGTAACTTCAAAAAAATAGTTTAATTACCATTTGAGAGAGATATAAAATGGTCTTTAGTGCCACCATTTTTAATAATAATTTGTCATTTCTAAATTTTTTAAAAAATGAAGGAATTATATGACTCTGTAGGTTAATTGTTTATTCTACTGCTGCTACATTGAGCATATTATTATTGAATGTTTTAAACATAATAAACATTATATGTAATGAAATAATCGATGAAAAGAGATAAATTTAAATTAATTATAGAGTTTAATAAGTTTTTACTCCTTAAAAAATTATCAACTTTTGTTTTTAGCCACTACTAAAATTTACTTCAAACATTTGTTATTAAATATTATTTATTGCGCGTTTTAGTCGTCGCCGTTAATTTTCAATACAACTACAACTAGCTAACGGAAGTCCACGTAGCTGATGTCACTTGGCCTTTTCAATGACGAAGAAAAAGTGATATATTATAAGGACTAAAAACAAAATAATATTTTTATACCGACTAAAATCATAAAGTGATATCAGTATAGACTAAAATATATCTAAACGATTAGATTTTTCATTTAACAAGATATATAAGGGTTAAAAGCTTTTAGTATGTTTGAAAAGGTTGGATACCGAATAAGATTTGTTTGAAAAACATATTTTTTCATGAATTTTATGTTCAAAAGCTTCTTGTTAATTAAAATGACAGTAAGACCTTTAACGCATTTTTTAAGCATTATATATTAAGACGCCATGTAGTTTTCAAACTCAAAAAGTGAGAACATGACACTCAATAGGGAAAAAGTTCAGCATCATGCTTCAATATAGAAATTTGTTTAATAACACCACGATGACAAGCAATTTTATAAAATAATTCGGTGTACCTATCACAAAAAAATGGTAATTTAATCTAGATTTTTCATGCCAAAAATTGTATTATTTGTTGAAATGACGTTGAAGCAAAATACGGGCATCTTTCTCCTATTCAATACCTCACGACTCATGAATTTGATGCTAAATAACAACAATTATTGATAAAGCTTTTCAAGCTTACGTATTGATAATGTGTTCTAGTTTAAGTATGTGGTTCAACACATACTAAAGGTGCAAACACGAGAAGAACGTTGAATTGTGTTTGTCAAAGTTGACAATTTTTTTATAATTTATAAATAAATAAATAAATAATTAGTTTGATTTTGGTGACTTACTTGGAGTAGAGAAGCAATCATTTTCAGTATCAAAATAAGTAAGAAATTTAAAGATACTTTCATACTATCATGCACCTATAATATGAGTTAATCAATTCTAGACTTAATAACTTCTCGTACGAAGCATTACTATATTGAGACATACACTTGATATATATTTATGACAATTTATTTTCACTACTTTAAATAAATTAATGTGCTAAATATGCATCTTTAATCATACATATTCATACTTGTCAAGATTTAAGAGACCAAAATTATAAATAAATTTTCTTCCACTGATCAATCATAAATTCTTGTTCTTAGTCTAAAAACATCAACTATATATAGATAAACAAAGATTTCATCAAAACATATTATCTCTAATTCCATATTATTAATTTTCCAGTATCTCCATATTATTTATTATATATGCATTTCAAACATGAATGTAATATATAAATAAATTAACACTAAATAACTTTCAGTGTCCAACCATGAATTTTCATATCTGATTATTTTTAAAATCCAAACAAGCAAAATTCATGCATAAACCATATTAAATTCACATACTTGAATATATATTCTAAATCATGCATATAAATCTAACCACATGTTAAATTTAACATAAACAAATATAATTACTTTGGAGAACCACATATGAATATAGAACTTCAAACATATCATATATATTCATATAAATTAAATGTGTACCTTTTACCATGGTCATGAAAGTCCATCTTCTTTAAAAGTTGCATTCATAAATAAATTTGATATTCGAACCTAAAGATTGTTCACTACAAGAAAAAAAATGTTTTGTGGCGGTTAAAAAGGTTGTTTGCGGCGGTTATAACCGCCTCCAAAATATGATTGTGACGGTTCTGCAACCGTCGTAGATTCGTGCGTCGCGAGGCCAATTTGTGACGGTTACAAAAACCGTTGTTTCAACCGTCGGCATTTTTTGCGACGGTTTCGAACCGCCTCAAAAAATAGTTTGCGACCGTTAGAACCGTCACTAAACACACTCAAATTATTTGTTTCTAAAAAATTGTGACAGTTATCAACCGTCGCTATATTTATTTGGAGGCAGTTTTGAACCGTCGCAACTTTAATAATTTAAAATAAAAAAGATATGATACAATTTTTTCCTATTTCTTATAAATTAAAATAAAAAAATATTCATAAATATCATCCGCATAATTTAAATACATAATTATATAACTATTGTACTTAAATCCAATTTATATAATTTTTTTCAAAAGAGATAACATCAATTCATACATTGAAGTGAACTGAAACAATAAAAAAAGTAGTTTAAATATTCAAAACATTAGTGGAGTGGCTAAACATTACAAAACAACTCCATCAAACATAGAAGTTCATCCAAATATCTAATTAGTCCCTAATGATGTTGTTCCACGATCATCAAGTTGGTGGCTAGACTCATATGAATGTCTACCATCTATTGGTGATTCTATGTATGTTGCCTGAAAAAAAAAGTATTTAATAACCTCAATGAATATTGATAAATATTGTCAAATACTAATTAAAAGAATCATTACACAATTGATATTTTTAACCAAGGACAAACAGTTCTCACATGATTTTTTAAATAGGTTTGCTATGAGAACGTTTTACCTGCTTTTCTCTAAAATTTTGCATTTGCAACAAGAAAGCAATTTGCTCTTTCAACATATCAACTTCAGAATCCCTTTTCTTAAGCCTATCGATTTCAGCTTGCATTTTCTCCATCTTCTCATTAGCTTCTGAGGAAGACATAGATCTTACAGAGTGAGAAGTAGATGTAGTAATTTGAGACGGTGTTATTCCAAGTCCCATACAACAAACATATCCAGGATGTTCTTTTCCAAACACATTAACAAATGCTTCATTTGGAGAAGGAGTCTTCCCAATTTTAGCTTGCAATTGTTCTTGCGCAAACAGATGAAGCAAACTAAATTCCTCTCTGAAACAAAAATATCTAACTTTGCAACTCACTATTACCAACCAAATAAGTAATTTTAAAGGTTTGCAACTCTCTATTACCAAAACTAACAGTTGCATTTTGACTTATAAAGTGGTCAACAAGAAATAGTTACAATCACATAACACTTCTATTATTTACACTTACATATTTTTCCTTGGCCTCGTCATTGACAAATGACCCATCAGACTTTTTATGACAAATTGAATACATTTCACCACTACTGTATTTTCGACCATCTCTCAGTTCCTACAAGTAAACACATGTAATTAGTACTTGTTCAATTAAGTATGCAATCAATAGTAGAATGAGTGAATCCTACCAACTCATCCCTCTTCCTTGCAAGCGTCTTAGAGCCTAATGTATGAAGGATTGTTAGCTTTTCTCTATTTGCAACATTTTTATCGGCCTTCTCCTGCAGTGATAACAAATGACATCAAAAACTAAACAGTAGAAAACAAATGACAACACATAAAAAGAATGGTTACCATTGTATCTGTCTTATGCCTGTATTGGACAAAAATAGTCCAATGGTCTTGATTAATAGAACAAGGATAATTTTGTAGGTTTTCCTCCAAAGAAAGATCCCACTTATAAAGTTTCTTAAACAACCTACATCGTGCGTCTCGCCATTTCTTTCCAAGGCTCGTAAGGATATATTTTTTGTTGTCTTCATCATCAACAAAAAATTTTGACTAGAATAATCATAAAAAAAAGTTAGTTTACAATCAAAACAATAAATAGAGAGTATTTAGTTGTTTATCATTGATACCTGTATTTTATCCTTAAAAATTTTATTTTTTCTTGTCGATGGAACTAGTTTCCAATTATCGTACATTATAGGAAAATCCTTAAACTTCCTTGCAATTTCACCCAAAAAACCGCCTAACAAACCAGCAGCTGATCCTACCGGGCCCATTTGAATTCCATCTAGTTATTATTCTACTAACATTTGGAGGAGCTTCAAGCACGTCTGATACCCTTAAGTGTGTCTTTGAAATATGTCGCGCCTCATCTAACACATAATTCAACGAAATATGTCATACCACAATCATGTAAAACAATTAAATTTTATAAATATAATTAGACATTAGATAACATACTAATAACTTCTACATCCCAATATGTAGAATTCCTTTTTTGAGAAATTTCTGGCTCATCTTCTACCACATCTTCAGAGTCAGAGGATGTCTCTTGGAAATGTGTTTCTTCTACTGCTTGCACTACTCTTGGTGTTGTCACCTGAGAAGGTGTTGCTTCTGTCGCTTGCACTGTAGTTGGTGGTGTTGTCACCGGAGAAGGATGTGGTTCTATCGTTTGCACTGTTGGCGATGTCGCTTGAGAAGGTGGTGGATTTGTCGGTTGCACAACAGTTGGTGTTGTTGTCAACGGAGATGGTAGTGGTTCTATCGCTTGCATTACTGGTGGTGTTGTCACTTGGGTAGGTGGCAGAGCTGTTGTTTGGACTGTTGGTTGTAAATCATGTATCCGCAGGTGCTTCATTTTTGCTACTTCAAGATCTCCATGTAGTATAAGCCTCGAGCGACCCTTCGTGAAACGCTACAATCATTTATTATCCATGTAAATAAATAAATATATACTAACTTTTTAGTTATTACTAACCGGTGAGGTTTTTGAAATGGTAGAAGAAGATTTGTGAAGGGATTGAGAGAGATGAGTTAGATTGAGAGCCTCCATTCTTTTTTTATTCTCTTCCATTGTTTTGCGCTGAATATCCACATATGATGGTTCCATTTTGTTCACAAGAGTGAGACTCCAAACACACTTACACTGCAAACATTGATGACAACCAAGTTAGACTGATGCAAATAGCTAAACAAATAGGATTTTTAAAGATGTGAATCATAAATATGCATAACACAAAAACGGACACAATAACAAAAAATGAGCAGCTTAAACCCAACAATAAAAAAAGTAGTAAAAAAATAACATAGATCAAAGAGTACCATATCATAAACAACAAACTAGAATTATTAACAATCATAAATACATATCATGATTGTTGTCATCAAAATCATCATTAAAAGTTGAAGTTTCAGGATCATCATCTGTAGCCATTCTTGCCAATTGTATATGTGTGGTATCATTAGAAAAAATTTGTTCCAAATTTTGAGATGGGTATGGTTCAATGGGTTCCATAATTTCATCACTTCCACCCATGTCATACAAGTCTCTTGGCTTTAAATGAATAGGTATGCTTCATCCTTGTTCCTTTTCATCATCCACATAATAAACCATTTGAGCTTCTAACGCTTTAATGTATGGCTCATCATCTTCATGCTCTCCAGTATGTATTAGTCTTGCAAAATTTATAGAGGTAAAACCCAGCTTATCCGTCTTAATGCCTCTTAGATTTGTGGTATTCGCCCATTTGCATTTAAACATGGGCACTTTGAAGCCATCATAGGAAAGCTCAATGATATCTATCAATTTTCCATAGTAAGGCACCCCTCCAAATCTCATTTGTGCATCACTATTGCTTGCGTAACTTTGTGTTCCGAACATGCCAAAAACTCCACTTTTTTGAGTTTTTAATAAATTGTCTCGTGCCAATGTTCAAAATTTAAATCCATTGACATTAAATGCAGTGAACCTTCTAACTTTATCAGAAGGACCTTGAGCAAGACTAACGAGAACATTTTATCTGATCCACTAATGTTGTCGAGATTGTTGCAAATCTGAACACAATAAAATATACAATTAGTCACATTCTTATTAAAAACCAAAGCAACTCAATCACCAATTTTGTCATGAACACTAAGACGATTGTGGAACCAATGAGGAAACTCTCTATGAACCTTCTTGTCTACCTCAGAAGCACTCCTTGCACCACTCCTCATTGGCTTCGAATAATACTTCTATATTGCCTATTTGGTTATTTCAAATTAGATGTATAGAAGAAAAAAAAACTTAGTGGTAAATAATACAAATAGAATAAAATTACTTACCTTAGATAGTAGTCAACTATGATGCAGTTTGTTAAAATGTGTCTATGAGCTTGTAACTTTTCAATTGGTGTGAGGGTGTAGTATGAAGATCCACCAACAGATTTTCCAACTCTAGGAAATAATTCGGCTACACGTGAGTCAGTTTGTATCTCATTAATAGGCTCATCATCTACACGACCAAGTTGATTCCATCTAGTCTCAATGTTTTGTAGATACCTTGAACAAAATGTAAGAATCTCTTGTACAAGGTATCCTTCTGCAATAGACCCTTCTGGTCGTGCTTTATTACGTACATACGATTTAAGTTGTCCTAAGTACCTATTATTGAACCACAATAATATTAAATTAGAACAAAATTGTCAACCACTAATTATTGATGGAACAAGATCATGCATATTTTACCTTTCAACAGGATACATCCATCGATAATGAACAGGACCTCCAAGTTTAACTTCTTCAACAAGGTGAACAACCAAGTGAACCACAACAGTGAAGAATGAGGGATGAAATATCATTTCCATGTGGCATAAAGTAAGGACAATCTGATTTTGCAACCTTTCCAAATCATCAACATTCAATACTTTACTACATAATTGTCTAAAGAATGAGCAAAACTCAATCAATATAGCTGAAACATCATCAGGTAATGTTGTTCGAATGGCTAACGATAGAAGTTGTTCCATCAATATGTGACAATCATGACTCTTCAACATTCCATTCAACTTAAGATTTTCCATGTCAATGCATCTAGAAATGTTGCTCGAATAACCATGAGGCACAGTGATATTCTTTAAAGTTGTTAAAAATCTCTTCTTACCTTTACTAGTCAAAGTAAAGACGACTGGAGAAATTCTTCCATTTTCATTGGGCCAAAGGTCAGGTCTTATGCCCATAGCTTTAAGGTCTTTTCTTGCATTAAGATGATCTTTACTTTTTGTGCTATCATTTAGCAAAGTAAAAATGATATTATCGCACACAATTTTCTCAATATGCATCATGTCAAGATTATGGCGCAGAAGATTATCCTTCCAATATGAAAGTTCAAATAATATGCTTTTCTTTTTCCATTGTTGATTGACACCTTGTGTAGGTCGTCCACCACATGTTCTTTTTCCCGATCTTTCTTTATCTGGCTTTCTACCAAATGTGACATCAATGTTTTGAACCTGTTCAAGAATTTGAAGCCCAGATAACATTTTAGGTGGACCACACATATCTTGTTGACCATCAAAGCGGACCTTGTTCAACCTAAATCTATGTCTCTAATCGAGAAAACAACGATGACCCATAAAACACCATTTTCTGCTATGAGGAAGACGAGGAGGAGTAGAGTCAATGTTACACGATGGGCAGGCAAGTCCGGTGTAAGTGTTCAACCCAGAAAGTGTACCCAGCCCCAGAAAATCACTAATTGTCCACATCAAAGTTGCATGTAATGTGAACATCTCTTTTTTAAAAGAATCATATGTATTGACACCTGTTTCCCATAACTCCTTTAATTCTTTGACTAGAGGTTGTAAGTAGACATCAATATCATTTCCTGGCATTTTTTTACCAGGAATTATCATTGACATTATAAAAGATGTATCTTTCATGCACACCCATGGAGGAGTGTTGTATGGAATGAGAATAACTGGCCAAATACTATAATTTGTACTCATCATACCAAAAGGATTAAAACCATCACTAGCCAATGCAAGACGCACATTTCTCGGGTCTGATGCAAACCAAGTGTGTGTCAAGTCAAAATGTTTCCAAGCTTCAGAATCTCTAGGATGCCTCAACATTCCATCATTCTTACTATCGATTGCATGCCATCTCATATCCTCGGCCAACTTTGAGGACAAAAATAATCTTTGTAACTGTGGTTTTAATGGAAAATAACGAAGAACTTTTGCAGGAACTTTCTTTCGATTACTGCCATCACCAGACACTCCAATTGCACCATCTTTTGCTTTTGATTTCCATTTGGAAGTGTTACAAATTTTGCAGGTCTCCCTCTCTTCATCTTCCTTATTACCCCAATAAAGCATACAATTATTCGGACAAACAGGGATCTTTTCATAAATTAAACCAAGCTTGGTGATTGTTTTCTTGGCTTCATAGAATGAATTTGGTATATTTGCAAATTCAAATGCATCTTTTAATAACTCTAAAACCATTGTTATGGCTTTATCAGTCATTCCACATAAACATTTGATGTGATACAACTTTACCAAAAAAGATAGTCTTGAATATTTAACACACCCTTCATACAAAGGTTGTTCTCCCTCTCTACTTAATTCATAGTACTCTTTGGCCTCTTCGTACCTTTATCCCTTGATCATATTCAGCCGATGTGTGTGGCTTCTTAATCCATGACTTATCCATTGCTTCAAAGAAGATTAACATATGTTATTTTGACACAAAAAAGAAGAACAAGTCTAAATAAAGAGATTAACTATGCGTAAAGGAACAAAACATGCAAAAGAGTCATAAAGCAGATTCACAAAACAAATGTCCTTAAAGAAGAACAAGTCTAAATAAACATAAAAAATGAAGAAAAAAAAAGGAAGCCATTAATTAAAAAATGTAAAGGCAATATATGAAAATGTTGGTTAATTATTTATTCTACTCCTACTTTTAGCGTAATATTGTTGAATGTTTTAAACGTAATAAACATTCGAATATACTAAAGGAATCAATCAAAAGAGATAAATTTAATTTATTTATAGGTTAAATTAGTTTTTACTTCATATAAAATTATAATCTTTTGTTTTTAGCCACTGTTAAAATTTCCATACATTTGTTACCAAATATTATTCTAAAATTTCCTTACATTTGTTACCAAATATTATTCTAAAATTTCCTTACATTTGTTACCAAATATTATTCATTGCGCGTTTAAGTACTCACCATTAACTGTATAGAAAATTAACATCATAAACTAAAACTCGTTACGAAAAAATTGGGGCGACTAATGTTTATAAAGATTCACTACACCAAAAATGACATTTTATAGCGCGTCTTTTACAACGCTTATTAAATACAAGCGCTGTTGTATAATTTTTTAAAAATAACGGAGGCTACAACAACGCTTTTTTTACAAGCGCTGTAAAAAAAGCGTTGTAAAATCATTCATTTTAAATAAAAAACATTCACTTTTTTGTGTAAACTAAATTTTTGTTGTTGTAGGGCACATTGGGTGCTAATTGCAATCAATGCGACCTCTGAAGTTATATACTACCTAGATCCGTTGCACGGCCATTTCAACAATCGCCCCGAGATAAAGACTTTGTTCGACACGTAAGTAATATTCATTTATTTTTTACATATGTGTATATATATATATATATATATATATATATATATATATATATATAATGTGTTTGTTAATGCTATAATAATCACATTTATTTATTCGATAGTGCTTTACAAGTTTTTCGAGCTCAAAGAGGTGCGACAGTGTCGAAGCTAAAGTCAAATAACATCACATGGATTCCAATAAAGGTTTGAAATATATGCTTTTAAATTTCACTTACAATCAATGCACAGTTAAATAATTATTGACTTATATGTTTTATTTTATAGTACCCTCGTCAAGCTAACAACATCAACTGTGGGTACTATGTATTGCGATTCATGAAGGAGACTGTTGATAAGAATCAAATTACAATCCCAGAAACGGTACGATATTTTAATTATATGATTTTCATATATAAACTATGTTTATATTTGATTTTAACTTATTTATGTTCAATTTTTTTATCAGTACTTTGACAATTCCAGTTCAACGTATTTTGAAGAATAACTAACAGAGATAAAGGAAGACTCGTGTCAGTATGTGCTTGAAATGAATATTATTTGATTTGCTGGGAAATGGCATGCTGCAAGGGATATGGTAGTTCTGTGTTGTTTGTGAATATGTAGTTGTGAATATAGTGAATCTGATAGTTATATGAATAGGTAGTTGTGTGAATATGTAGTTCTGAGCTCTTGTGAATACGTTATTATGAACTGATTGTTGTGAATATTTGTGCATATTTGTGCATTTTAAAATATAGTGAATCTATTGTTGTTGTGTACTATTTCTTGTGTGTTTTATAGTGCTGTTTTGTTGTTGTTGTGTACTACTGACTGATTGTGAACTGATTCTAGATGAAAATGATTTTGGAATAAAAATTGTCAACTGATTCTAGATTAAAAGACAACGCTTTTAAAAAAAGCGCTTTCTAAAATGCGATTTTTAAAATTTACAGCATATTATTTAATAAAACTAAAAAAAAACACCTTTTACAGCGCTTTCTCAAAAAAGCGCTGTAATAGGTGCATTAGAATGTACCTACTACAGCGCTTTTTTGAAGAAGCGTTGTAATAGGTGCATAATAATGCATCTATTGAATGCACCTACTACACCGCTTTTTGGAAAAGCGCTGTCATAGGTGCATAACAATGCATCTATATAAGTGCACCTTTTACAGCGCTTTTGTGAAAAAGCATTGTAATAAGTACATTCTAATGCACCCTATTACAGCGCTTTTATGAGGAAGCGCTGTAATAGGTGCATAATAATGAATCTATATAAGTGCACCTTCTACAACGCTTCTTCAAAAAAGCGTTGTAATAGGGTCATAATAATGCATCTATTGTTATATGGATTTACAGCGCTTTTGTAGAAAGCGCTGTAAAATGTGTATAACAAGTGCGCAATATATCCACCTTTTTTACAGTGTTTTTTTTTTAACAAAAGCGTTGTTGTATCTTTTTACAGCGCTGGTAACTACAGTGCTATTTTTTTTTTTTTTAAAAAAAAGCGTTGTAAATGGCTTATAAAAAGCGCTGTAAAATGCGTTTTTCCGCGTAGTGATTAAAACCAATAGTTGATAATTTTATAATGATTAAAAATGTATTTCACTTTAATTTAAAACTAGTTTATGTTAACATTGTTATTCTTGTTGCTAAAGCAAGTGTATGACAACCTTTACTCTAAAAATTCTTAAAATGAAATTTATGATAAAACAAAAATATTAAGGAAAGATTTCACCCTAAAGTCAAATTACTCATATCATAAACAAGGTAATTTCAAAACAAATGCAAAAAATAATAAATGTCCCAATAAGTTTGATAAAAATTGATCCCCAAGTATGGGAGCATAGGAGTCATCGACCTTAGAGGGAGTGGCCAGAGAGCCATCGGCTTGACGAAGTTGTGTTGGAACCAGGTTGGTTTTAGGAACAACTCCTTCATCATGTTTTGATGATAACAAAGGTACTTTGTGAGAATAATTTATTGCACTAATGATTTCATTGAGTGTGCAGTAAATAGAACCAGGAAACAGAGGAAACTATATCAGAAGAAGTGAAGATGTCAGAGGAAATGAGGACATTAGAGTCAAGTAAAGTCAACGCAATGTTCATACTCTAATTATTACACGGGTTTTTGTGTGCGCGCATCCGTCTTTGAAGATTTGCCTCTGAAGCATCTGCATAGTGTGCCTCTAACGCTTCTACGTGTCCGACTCTAAAAATTGAAGCATGCCTCTAAAGAGCCTACTAGAGTAAATCTAAAGTTTCTATTCGAGTTGCTTTTAAAGCTTATGTTTCACTCGCTCTGAACACTACAACTTGCTCCAAGATGCTGCTCTGATACACAACATGCTCTAATGATGCAACAAGGTGACATTTCCTATGCCACTAATTCTAAGTCATGCAGTTCTGCCTATGACTACCCGAACCAAGCAACATAACATCTAACTCTGATGATCAAGTTATCTTTTGATGATGAAAGTCAATGCATTGATGACGACTGAGCTATTTAATAATTCTAAAGCTCCAACAACATTCTGATGTGTTATCGCTGCTCTTAAACAAGCGTATGAAAGAGGATTAAAGGAGAATTTTTAAGCGCTATCTGGACAATCTCAGACATAACCATTCTAGAAGATTTGGTTGAGGACTCATTTTGGAGTTAACCAAGCTTAAACGATCATATTCCCAAATCGTATCTATCAAGGGTTATTTTTTTGCGAAGATCTCTATTGACCTCCCACAAGGAAGATACACTCAGAGGATTCAAGGATGATTATTTTCAAGTGCTATCTAGACATTCTCACACATAATCATTCTAGAAGATTTGGGTGAAGATTCATTTTGGAATTAATCAAGCTTCAATGATCATATTACCGAACTGTATCTATCAAGGTTTACTTTTTATAAAGATCTCTATTGACCTCACGCAAGGAAAATATCCTAAGAAGATTCAAGGAGAATTATTTTCAAATTGTATATGACATTCTCACACATAATCATTATAGAAGATTTGGTTCAAGATTCGCTTTGGAATTAATTAAGCATCAACGGTCATATTCCCAAACTATATTTAACAAGTTTTATTTTTTGTGAAGATCTCTTTTGACCTCACGAAAGGAAGATACCTTCAGAATTTGTTTAGGACAATATTGAAACCCTAATCCCTGCTTTATAAAACCTTACAAATGCAAAAAATTCTCTATGTATTCAAATTCAAGGTTTCAGTTTCAAAGCAAAGGCACTCATTCAATTTATATTACATATTGCTAGTGCTTTGTTTAAAGTGTGTAATTCATTATAATCACTTTGTTTAGAAGAACCAACCTGGTAGTGGCTATTTTGTCTCAAAGACTTGTAGGTTTTTCAAGTTTGAAGTTGAGAAGACTTGACTTGTAAGGTCAAGGTGTTGTAGTGCCTATACTATTTGTAGGTTTCAGGCTGGAAGTTGAGAAGACTGGCTGGTAGGGTCATGTGTTGTATTGGCAGTGAACTAGTAAAAATCTTGGTGTTTCTCCCTCTGCTCTATTACTTATTTTTACTGCTACCTTTGATTTGTTTATCTGTTCTAAGTATATCGAATCATAATTTTGAAAATAAGCTTTTAATAAGGCAAAACACAATTTAACCTCCCTTCTCGTGTTTTTGCACCTTCAATTGGCATCAGAGCTTGGTCTCAAGGGTGAGCATTTCACAGTGTTTGAGAAAAGATCCAATTTTCAACAAGTCTACGTTGGTGATGAACCCTCAGAAGGAAACATCAACATACCCTCTCTATTTGATGGAGAGCGTTTTGAGTATTAGAAGGACAGACTCAGAAGTTTCTTTATTTCACAAGATCATGAGCTTCGGGATTTGGTTGAAGATGAGTACACTGCCTCTACCAACAACAATAGTACCGAAGTTTCTAGAAAGGAGATGAATGTTGATCAAAAGAAGAGGTATAAGATGCATCATAAGGCCAGAACATTCATGATGAATGCGATCACATTTAAGGAGTTTGACAAGTGCTCCAATAAGGAGACGACTAAGAGTATTTATGATGCTCTGGTTCTGACCTACGAAGCAAGCAAGTAGATTCAAGAGGCAAAAGCTAATCTTATGTTTAGAAAGTATGAGCTTTTTCAGATGGAGGGAGATGAAGATATTGAGACCATGTTTTCCAAGTTTTAGACTCTGGCCTTAGGGTTAAAAGTGCTTAAAAAGAGCTAGACAACTGTAGATCATGTCAAGAAGATTCTCAGGAGTCTTCCCAACAAGTGGAGACCCAAGATTAAAACTATTTGAGAAGAAAATGGCCTACATAGTCTTCATCTAGAAGAGTTAATCAGCTATCTCAGGTCTCACGAGATTGAGTTGTGTGAACCAAGTTGGTTTTCCTCTCGTGATTTTGATGTTAACAAAGGTTTTTTATGAGAACAATTAAGTTTGGACTAATGGCTTCATTAAGGTATCAGAGGAAGCTACCAAAGGAAGTGACTAGAGGAAGTGACTAGAGGTTGAGTTTAGAAGAACACAAAAACGCGTCTGCCACTGAACATATGCCTCTAAAATCAACGTGCCTCTAAAAGTTATGAAGACTGCCTTTGATGTTTGGCTCTGAAGTTTGGGTCTAAAGAGTGCATCTGATAATTGGATTTAAAGACTAGCTCTGAAACTCGGTCTAAAGACTACCTCTAAAGACTGTCTAAAAAATGAAGACTGCCTCTAAAGCCATTATGTGCCTCTGATGTGCTCAAACTCAGCATGTCTCTGAAGAGTTTATATTAAGTTATCATTAACTATGAACATATTGTTCAAGCCATGCATTCAAAGCTCATATTTCGCTAATCAAAAGTTGCAACCCGCTCAAATGCTGCCTTTGATATGCGGCCTTTAATATTAGACTAACTCTGATGATCCAACAATATGATTTGCCCAAAGGCACTAATTACATGTAATGTAATTCTGCCTCAGACTTTTATTATCCAAGAAACATAACATCTCACTCCAACAAGAAAGTCAATGAATCTTATGGGAAGTCAGTGACTTTGATTGAAATTATTCATTCTATAGAAAAGACTTAGCCGAGTCATAATTTTTGAATATTCAAGAACAAGCCCGAATCCATTCCCGCTCCATTCGATTAAGAGTATCAAGGAAGATTTCTGTGAATAATTTTTTGAACACAATCTAAAATTAGATACAATTTTGAATTCTAATTGAAATAAATCTTTGACCAAGGTCAAAAGAAAATATGGCCAAAATATTGGTCACAAGAATATACGGTCAAAATATTGTTCACAAAAAGATATGTACAAAATGTTGTTCACAAGAAGATATGGTCAAAATATTATTCTCATGAAGATATGTCAAAATTTTGTTCACATAAAGATATGTACAAAATATTGTTCACAAGAAGATATGGTCAAAATATTGTTCACAAGAAGATATGCTCATAATTTGTTAACAAAAGATATGCGCCAAATTTGTTCACAAGATGATACACTCACAATTATTGACAAGCAGAAACACTCATAATTATTCACAAGAAGATACATTCAACATTTGTTCACAAGAATGACATGATCTGGATTTTACAAGGACAAAAGTGAAACCCTAATCTATTCTATAAATAAGTACTCAAGGCTGAAGAAGAAAGCACAAATACATAAACTCAGAAATCCATACAATTTAGAAAAACTTTGGACAACTCAAATTTCGTAAGTATTCAAAGTTCAAAGGTTTAAGTTCTTGATCAAATCTTGACCATTTCTTCTTTTCAACTTGGTCAACGATTTTGTTCAATTATAAATATGAATCAAATATTATTTTAGATTTTTTCAATTATAAATTTGAATCAAATCTTATTTTAGATTTTCGCCAATTACATGAATCTTCATTCAAACTTTGTGAAGTCAAATATGTTGTTCTCATAAAATAATTTTGTTATCATCAAAACTCTAAGTATAAAACCAATTTGGTTCCAACAATCTTCCCTTTTTTGATGATGACAAAACTTGTATTTTTTATAACAACTTTTCTTTATATTTCTTTGAGTCTCGCTAACTTAGGGCTCCCCCTAAGTCTAAGTATCATTTTCTTCCCACTTTATCTAATATTTTTCTCCCCTTTTTGTCATCAGGCAAAAAACTTGAAATTGAAACTTGTTTTTTTTTTCTTCTCATTTTTTAAAATATTTTTTTTTGTTTTTTTTAACAACATGAATATATTAGAAGAAAATATAAATTCTAATGTAAAGCTAAACTACTTTGAAGTTATCACAACACCAGTCAGATATGAAGGTAAGATTTAGGTTTTTCTTGATGTAGTCAAACGTATCTTCAGGTAGTGCTTTGGTGAATATGTTAGTCCATTGGTGTTCAGTGTCTACAAACTGAATGTTTAGTACCCCTTTTTGAACAAAGTCCCTAATGAAGTGGCGCTTGATTTCAATGTGTTTAGCTCTAGAATGAAGTATAGGGTTTTTTGTTTGGCAAATGGCAAAAGTGTTATCACAATATATGGGAATGTTGGATTCTAGGATTTTGTAGTCTTTAAGTTGATGTTTCAACCAAAGTAGTTGAGAACTACCGCCAGCTACAAAAACGTACTCAACCTCTGCTGTTGACATGACAATGGTGCTTTGTCTCTTACTTAACCAAGATATTACGTGATTACCTAGAATGGTGCAGTTGCCACCAGTGCTCTTTCTCACAAGTTTATCTCCAGCATAATCAGATTCACAATATCCACTTAGTTTTTTCTTAGAAGATTTCTTGCAGAACAAGGTAAGGTTGGTAGTGCCTTTTAGATATCTACGGATTCTCTTAACAACAGTAAAATGTGATTCACTAGGGTCAACTTGAAATCTTGCACATACACATACACTAAACGTGATGTTAGGTCTGTAAGCAGTAAGGTAAAGTAGGGATCCTATCATTCCTCTATAGGTTTTCTGGTCAACTTTTTGGCTTGAATAATCTTTTTCAAGTGAATAGGAAGGGTGCATTGGTGTAGCCATAGGTTTGCAATCACTCATATTAAACTTCCTGAGAAGCTTTTTTGTATATTTAGTTTGATGAATGTATACCTTTTTGACTTTGCTGAATTTGTATCCATAAGAAGAACTTAAATTCTCCCATCATACTCATTTGAAATTCAAGTTGCATCTATTTAGAAAATTATTGGCAAAGAGTGCCATTAGTAGATCCAAAAATAATGTCATCAACATAAATTTGAATAATAAGAATTTCATCTCCTATTGATTTTCTAAAAAGTGTATTATCTACTTGTCCTCTTTCAAAGTTATTTTTAAGCAAGAGGTTACTAAGTTTATTATACCATGCCCTAGGTGCTTGTTGTAGATCATACAGAGATTTCCTAAGTTTTAAAAAGATGATTTGGAAATTCAAAACTTTCAAAACCTGGGGGTTGTTTAACATAGACTTCTTCACTTATATAGCCAGGTTCTATTCCCACGAAAGGCAAAAACTCACTATTTCCGATGGGTGCAAAGGGCGAGGGGGTGAGAAGGTCGTGATTAACAGTGCCAATAACGGTAAGGGTTGGGCTATTACAAGATTCATCCTCTGAAGATTTGTCATCTTCTTTTGATTTTGTTGTATCCTCTGATTTATCAGGTTTTACTGGTTTTTTCAATATAGACCTAATTAAGACTCTATTTTGAATATTACATGCAGTGTTAATTACTTCAGCCCAAAAGTGGTTTGCAACATTCATATCATTTAACATGGTTCTGATCATTTCTTGGAGTGATCTATTCTTTCTTTCTATAATTCCATTTTATTGGGGTGTTCTAGGAGAGGAAAAGTTTTGAGAGATTCCATTCTCATAAAAAAAATTCAAAGAACTTGTTTTCAAATTCTCCTCCGGGATCACTTCTAATTGTTACAATCTTAAGACCATTTTCATTCATTATTTGGTTGCAAAATGTGGGAAACATTTTGTGGGATTCATCCTTACTTCTTAAGAATTTTACCGATGTCCACCTAGTGTAATCATCTACTATAATTTTTTAGGATCAATGACTTTGCTACATATAGCATTGAAGAATAAGCACAACCTAGTTAAACCATCTCTCACTTTTTTAGGCAATATTCCACGAATAGCAACTAGTAATAGTTGTTGCATTAATACATGACAATCATGAAACTTTAAACCAACTAATTTTAGATCTTTCATTGAGATAAGACTCTTTACATTTGAAGAATATTCCTTTGGCACTTTTATGCCCCTTAGAAACTCACAAAAAAGTTTTCTCTCATATTTTGATAAAGTATGACAAGTTGGAGGCAAATATGTTTGCTTACCTAATGATTGTGGAGCTAATTCTTGTCGTATACCTATTTTAACCATATCCAAACGAGCATTCAAACCATTCTTTGTTTTTCCTGGAATGTTGAGAAGTGTTTCAATCACACTATCACACACATTTTTCTCCACGTGCATCACATCAATACAATGTCTAACATCTAGACTGGACCAGTAAGGAAGATTAAATAACACAAATCTTTTCTCCCATACATTTTTCTCAATGGATTGTTTTTTATTCTTTCCAAATATAACATTGGCATCCTTCAACCTTTGATAAATTTGCTCTCCACTTAAGGCTTTCGGAGCAATTCGATTCTCTTGGTCTCCATTAAACGCTTTTCTCAACCTACGATATGGGTGATTATGTTTAACAAATCTCCGATGTCAAATGTAAATGATCTTCCTTCCATGTTTTAATTGGAGGTAGCATGTTCCTTCTTCACATATAGGACACGCTTTACGTCCATTCACACTATAACCACTCAAGTTTCCATACGCAGGAAAATCATTGATGGTGCAAAATAATGTTGCAGACATTTTAAAATAATCATAATTTCAAACACTTTAAACACTTCAACACCTTCCTCCCAAATAATTCTTAAGTCTTCATTATATTGTTACTACTTAAGTTACTATATGGGTTCATTCCATATGTGGCAAGTCCAAGTCTAAGGTTTCTTAGCTCATTCCCAAATTTAGGATGCAATTCATCATCTTTCTTCCATTGCAATTAATCATCTGGATGACGAAGTTGTCCATCTAATATTCTTTGCATCATTGACATTTACGAATACTCATTTGAACCTTGGAATTATTGGAAGATACCATAACACCTTCGCAGGAGGACCTGTTGTGCTTTCATCACAATTGGAATCACCATCCTTCACTTTATAGTGTGATAACCAACACCTAGGACATTGGTTCAACTCTTCAAATTCATTTCGGTATAGTATGCAATTATTAGGGCATGCATGTATTTTCTTATACTCCACACCCATCAGACACAATCTTCTTTGCCTCATAATAATGGTTTGGCAATGTGTTACCTTCGAGAAGCATTTCTTTCAACAACTCAAGCAGTTTTGTGAAGCTTTTTTCTATCCATCCATTTCTCGCTTTCAAGTTGAACAATCTCAGTACTGTAGACAACTGTGTGAAGTTAGTGCATCCCGGATACAAAGCCTTTTCTTTGTCACTGCACAAACTATCAAAAACATGTGCACATTGAAAAGACTCTTGTCCAATATCAGGAATCATGTCCTCAAGTCGATTGTCCATATCTTCACGAACTTCTTCTCTTTCTGATACACTTGCTATGTTTAACGAATCGCCATGCCATATCCATTTTGTATATCTCTAGAAAATCCCATAACAAATAAGATGATTTCGTATTTCTTCAAAATGTAACTGATTTCCATTTAAACATTTAACACAAGGACAATAAAACTTTCCTTCAATTTTAGGAAGTTTTTTTAAAGCAAATTGTAAAAATTCCTCCACACCTTTCTGATACACTTCCCTCAAATGATTAGCATTTATCCAAGTACGATCCATAAATACTTCTGTTCAAAATAAATAATCGTAAAGATTAAGGTAAAAGATTAAAATTGAAACAATTTTATTGTTCAAGAAGTGTATAGTTTACTTTTTTTATTTATTGTTCTAAAGTGTCGTATTTATATTAGCTAAGAGTAATCTAATAATATACAATTGAATATTTATAATTACTTAAATAATAAAATTTTAAAACAATAAATGAATTTTTTGTAATTTTCTTGAAAATATGTTAAAGATAGTAATTGGCGCTTGTTTTATTTTATAAGATAAGATAAAAGGGCGTTGTGTTCTGCTTCATGTTGTTTTCATTCCTGTCCTAAAAGAAAATGATTATTAGATAGTTTTTTAATAAACATGGAATCTTTGACGTTCATGTGTGCTTTAACAAGTATAACTAGAAAGTACAAATGCTAACTAACAATTATATTCTGTAAATGCAACCACTAATGAAAAACGAATCAAAACTTCTCAAATCCTCATCTAAGTGTTCTTTTCAAAAGATAAATCTCATGTAAGTGTTATTAATTACTAATAATAGCAAAACAATAGCATTAAGTGTAGGGTTTCTTTCCTCTAAACCAACATGAATGTAGGGTTTATGTACAAAATCAAGGAACAATTAAAAAGACATACATTACATAGGTCCAATTAATTATTTTCAGATGAAAGAAAACAAGAACATGAAAATCAATCTTGTCTTACCAAATCGATGATGTGGGGACGATAAACAGCAGCGACGATGAGAGTTTAGGGTTGCGAAATCGACATTAGAAGAAAGCCAGAAAGTCGGGAACCCAGGATTTAAGTGTAGACGATATAGAGGTTAGGGAACACAATGTGGAGGTTTAGAGCGCAGAGGTTAGGGAAGATAAAATGCAGGTTAAATTTTTAAGTGTACGGGATTTTTTATGTTTTACAAGTCTGCCTTAAGTTGGTTACCAATATAACCGCATTAAACAATTTTCAAATATTTACAAAATTGTCATCGCCTCATTTTATTAACTCGTTTACTAAAGTAACCGACTTAAACATAGAGGAAGATGAGATATATTAATTTGTTTTTTATTATTCCCGTCTCTCTTAAGTCAATTGTCAATATAACCGTATTAAACGTGTTTCACATATTTACAAAATTGTCACCGTGTCATTTTGTTAACTCGTTTACATAGACAATCGACTTAAACATGTTAAGTTTAAACCTCCGCCTCATTTGTTAAGTCGGGTGGCACGTAAACGACTTAACTCGCTGTACTAAAAACACAATTTTCTACTTGTGAAGCCATATTTCTTTTCACTTAGAGAGGCTGTTTTCACTTGCGCACAGAGATCTATATGTAAGATCTCAAGGGGTTTTGATGTAGAAACTGAGTTCTTAGGAGTAACTAAGCTTAGGTAGACCTCTGACTAGTCAATGTTTATTCAGTTTTGAAATTAATATAAGGTTTGCATGACCTAATCTTTTGTGCTAAAATAGTTTCTCTTCATTTACTAGCATAAGACACTTAACCTCTTGTTTCTTTAGACTAAACAAATTTATCTTATAAACGTTGTTTTGCTTTTGACTTGTAAAGAGTACATATCCATCCTTCTGACTAAAACCTTAAACAAGCAAGAAATCTTTAATAGAAGGGGAAGTACCATTACTAATTGTACCTTGACCAATGTTCTGGCTTTTTTTTCCTCCAAAAATCAATGTGCCTCCTTTGCTCAATGTTAGTTCTTGGAACATAGACTTTTCTCTCGTTATATATCGTGAGCATCCACTTTCTAGGTACCATGATTGGTGTTTTAACTTGATTGTTGAGGACATCTGCAACATAGACAATTTGGTTTTTAGGTACCCAAATTTGGTACGGTTCAGTTTTGTTAGTCTTGAAAGGTTTCTTGTCTTTCCTTGTATTTAACATGGGACAAGATAATTTAGAGTGATCTTTCTTAGAACAAACAATACACAAAACATTTGAGTGAATACGTTTAGGTTTAGTTATTGTTTTTTCAAATTCTAGACCTCTTTTACCATTTCTACTAACAACATAAATCATAGATGCATACTTGCTTCTTTCCATACCATTAGCTAGAAAATCTTGGAATATTTCTTTATGCTTAATCAATAATACATGTGGTATTTTCAACAAGGATATCTTTCAATTTAAGTTAAGCAGTATCAGTTTTCAACAAGGATATCTTTCAGTTTAAGTTTAACAATATTATATCTTTAAGTTCACCAATATCAATTTTCATATTTGCATTTTCTATTTTAAGTTCAGTAATATTAGTTTTCAGAGTTGCATTTTATGTTTTAAATTCAACGCTTTGTTTCTTTCAAACATTAACCTTTTTCAGTAAGGTTTGCATTTTCTTTCCAAAATGTTTTCAGTTTTAAAGACAATTTGTGATTTTTATTCAAGAAGACTTTCATAGCAGTAATTAAATCAGATCGAGTTAAGTGAGAAAATACCTTAATTTCTTCATTTATTGATTTACTTCCAAAGTCAGAATCTGTGTTGGATTTAGAGGCAGGGTTGGCATAAGCCATCAGAGCCAAATCTTCTTTCTATTCATCATTAGAGGATTCATCAGAATCATCCGAATATTCCATCAAACTCTTTTTCTTGGGTCTAGAATCATTCCTTTGATGTTTCCTTTTCTCCATATTTGGAAATTCTGACTTGATAAGTCTAGGTTCATTGCATCCATAGATGATGATGTTTTTTCTTGTCATATTATCATCATTTCCTCTACAAGGTTGCTTGGAACATCTTTTGGGAAATTTCTTTTTTTTTTGTTGTGCCACATCTTTTGAATTTTTCTGGATATGAAAGTTAGGTCCTTTTTTTTAAGTCTCCATTCTGATCATCTGAATCATCATCCCCTGATTCTACTGTTGAGATCAGAACTTTCTTCTCCTTGGATTTCAAAGCCAAGGTTGGTTGCTTTTTCATGGGCTCATCCTCTACAAGATCAATTTCATGTGATCCAAGAGAGCTGATCTTAGGTCTCAACTTGCTTGTCAGGCTTCTTAGTATCTTCTTCACACGATCAACAATAGTATAACTCTTTTCATGTACCTTTAATTGTGACACCAGAGTTTGGAATCTGGAAAACATTATTTCAACGTCTTCAACTTTTTCCATCTTGAATAGCTCATACTTTTTCACTAGCAGGTTGGCTTTTGCTTCTTGAACTTGCTTCCTTTCTTCATAGGTCAGAATCAGACTATCATAAATACTCTTTGTTGTCTCCTTGTTTGGGTACTTGTCAAACTCCTTGAAGGTGACTACATTTATAATGAATGTTTTGGACTTATGATGCATCTTGTACATCTTCTTTTGATCAACATAAATAATTTGACACATAGATTTATCCTGGTTCGCCACTAACTTAGCTACATCCAGTCCCCTTATTCTGAAGGATTTAATCCACTAATTCAAATACCTTGCTTTACAAAGCACCTGACCCTCCAAGCCAATTTCCCAAACATCTTGACAACCCCAGACTTTTGAGTAACTAACCACCATGACCCTACAAGCCAAGTCTTCTCCTAACAACTTGACAACCGCATATGGTAGAAGAAACTAAACCACTATCGGGTTGGATACAAAAGATTAGAACTTTAAGTGTTTGCTTATAGCAAAGCTGATAATAATAATAACTCTCACACTCTAAGAAAAAACACATAAAAAATATTTCTATGAACTCTCACACACACATAAAAAACGCACTTTAAGATGCATTTGAAATTTTGAGGTTGTGAGTTCTTCAACTCTTTTATGATTTTCGATGATCTTCTTCTTCAGCCATGAGTATCTATTTATAGTTAAAATTAGGGCTTCAATTAAGTCATTTTTTAATTCTGAATTGTATCTTCATTCGTAGCTTGGTCAACAATTATCTTATTCAAAAATAATTCTGAACAAGATGCTTTTTGATAATATCTGCTTTAGCCAATTTCTTTAGTTCTGAATCAAATCTAAGAAGTTCTTCAAGATTGATTATGTTCGTATTTTGTTCAGGTTGATTATGTTCATATTTTGTTCTGATTGATTTTGTTCGTATTTTGTTCATATTGAGTTTGTAAATTCTTCAAAATGATACTGGTCATATTTGTTGTAGATAAATTTTGATCAAATCTTCAAATCTTGACCATATCTTTTTTTTCAAATTGGTCAAAGATTTTCTTCAATTATAAATCTGAATCAAATTTTATTTTAGATTTTCTTCAATTATAAATCTGAATCAAATCTTATTTTTGATTTTCTTCAATTATAAATTTGAATCAAATCTCATTTTAGATTTTCTTTGTTTAAAAATCTGAATCAAATCTTATTTTAGATTTTCTTCAATTTTAAATCTGAATCAAATCTTATTTTAGATTGTCTTCAATTACATGAATATTCTATCATACTAGTGAAGTCAAATATATTGTTATCATAAAATACTTTTGATATCATCAAAACTCTAAGTAAAAAACCAACTTGGTTCTAGTAGTGTAACCTAATCCGATAATGGCTTTAGTGTTCCTCAAGCAATTTGTGGTTTTCAGGTTGTGTCAAGGTGTAGTTTCCTTCTACAATGTGTGGTTTTCAGGTTGTGTTTTGGACTTGACTTATACGTGAGGGGGTTGGATGTAGCTATCAAGTTGGTGGTGAACTAGGATGAATCTGCTTGTGTCACTTTACTTCTGCACTTTTTACATTACTACTAACTCTGATTACTTAAGCGTGATTGCCATTGCCTTTGTTTAAGTAAAAATCACCTAACCCAAACAAGGTTTTGAATAAATATTTAAAAATAATCCAACTTAGGTAAACACAATTCAACCCCCCTTCTTGTGTTGGCACCTTCAATTGGCATCAAGAGCTTGGTTTCAAGGTTAAGCATTTTACAGTGTTTGTGGAAAGATCCAAGGATTCAACATGTTTGGATTTTGTGCAGAAGCCTCTGGTGGAAACATCAACAGACCACCTCTGTTTGATGGAGAAAGATTTGAGTACTAGAAGGACAGACTTAGAAACTTTTTTATCTCCAAAGATACTGAACTGTGAGACTTAGTACAAATCGCTACATTGCTCTAAAAGATACTGATGGCACTGGAATTCCAAGGAAAGAGATGGATGTTGAATAGAAGAAGATGTACAAGATGCATCAGAAGTTCAGAACCTTCATGATAAATGCAACCACCTTTAAGGAGTTTGACAAATGCACTGACAAAGAAACAAAAAAGACCATCTATGACAATCTGGTCCTAACTTATGAATGAAGCAAGAAAGTTGAAGTAGCAAAGGCCAACCTCCTAGTCAGAAATTATGAACTATTTCAGATGGAAGAAGATGAAGACATTGAAATAATGTTTTTAGATTCTAGACTTTGGTCTCAAAATTAAAGGTTCTTGAAAAGAGTTATACTAGTGTTGATCATTTGAAGAAAAATCTTAGGAGTTTGCCAAGCAAGTGGAGACCTAAGACTACAAGCATTCAAGAAGCTAAGGATCTGAATACTCATAAATTTGAAGAACTGATTAGCTCCTTGAGATCACATGAAATTGAGCTTGCAGAGGATGAGCCCAAGCATAAGTAGAAAACTTTCGCTTTGAATGTGGACTTAGAGGATGAGGAGTTGGCATTCATATCTGGAAAAATTCAAAGGATGTTGCTCAATAGAAAGAAGCCATTCCCTTAAAGAAGTTATATGTAGTCTTGCATAGGAAAGGATGACAAGTCTGACAAGAAAGTAATTATCTACTATGGATGCAATGAACTTGGGCATCAGAGGAAAGAATCAGAGGAAAGAATCCAGACTCAAGAAGAAGGCTATAATGGCTACATGTGATGATTTTGATGAATCCTCTAATGATGAAGAGCATGCAGATTTGGCTCTAATGGCTTATACTAACTCTGACATTGAATACAACACTGATCATAATTCTGACTCTAACCCATAGAAGTGAATCAACAGATGAGCAAATCGAGGTACTTTTTAAATAAACCCAATCTGAATTAATTAAAGTCATAAATGATTTTTAAAATAAAAACCACAATTTGTCTCTAAAACTAAAAGCACTTAGGAAAGTAAATGCAAACCTAACTGAAGATATTTTGAAAAAAATAATCATGTCTCAAATCCTTCAGAAAATATCATATGCATTTCTAATAAATATGAAGTAGCATTCCAAGACTTTCTAGCTAACAATATAGAAAGAAGTAAGTATGCTTATATGATTTATGGAGTTAGTAGAAATGGTAAAAGAGCTCTGCGATACCAAAAAGCAAAATCTAAGTCTAAACTTATCAAACCTGATATTTTATGTACTGTTTATTCCAAGAAAGGTCACTCAAAAATATCTTGTCCCATGTTAAACACAAGGAAAGATGATGACTCTTCATCATATGCATATTTTTCATTGTTTTTAGTCTTATCTATCTTTAATCATTAGTTAATTTAAGGAGTTATTTGATATATTTTGTTTATTTTAGTTCTTGAATTTAATGAAATGTTTATGTTCTTATTTCCTTGATTAAATAGAGATTTTTTGTAGTTTTGCGTTGTTTCTTTGTTTTAGTGCAGTGCTGAAATTTGGTGAGAAATCAAGATGACCTATTTGGAGTATTTCAGCCATATCTGGAGTTGTAGATGTCCAATTGGAGTCAAAACAAGTGCCAATGAAAGCTAACATCCATAGCTACAACCTTTATGAAGACCAAAGAGCCAAAGTCTGACTCAAAAGAGGAGCAAAATGCAATATATGTAAGACAAACGGGGCTTTGCGCCTGGGGCGCATTTCTGCACCACTAACTCTGTCAAATAGCGCTTGAAGCGAAAATTCCGCGCCTGGGGCATGTGGCACGCGGCTGAATCTATAAAAACACATTTTTATCACTATTTAGGATCTTTTTCACTATTGGAAAGTTTGGAGACTTGTGCCATAGCAGAGAAACTCAGAGACAACTGTTTCTGACACCATTAGAATAGTTTTATCAAGAATCATTCATGAATCCTTCTTGTAATTCTTCTCTAATCTCTATCTTTTCTATCTCTGTCATGAGTAAATAAACCCTATTTGTTAGGAATGAGTGAAACAAGATGAAACCCTTATTTTTCTGATTTGTTTTCTAGTTATATGAATGAGTTTATTGAATTATTTTTCTCATCTATGTGCTTAATGCTTTTTATTGTTTGATGAACTTTGTAATGTTCTACAACTCATATTTTGAAATGGAAGTGGACTTTACGAATGCTTGAGATGAGAGATTCATGATACTGTAGTCTAGGGATAGATGCAGGTCATGAAACCAATTAAATTTGTTTCAAAGGTAGCAGTTTAAAAAAGAGAATTCTTGTACCGTAAAGCTGAATTCTAATCTTAAATCCACTAGGAATTAGGGGTTACTTTGGAATTAAAGGTTCTGTCACATAGACATTAGGACAAGAATAATAAAGAGAATTCGATAATAATTCAATAAAGAAATTTAGTAATTAGGATCAAATTAGAAACAAAGGTTGGATTCGAAGTGAAATTTATCCCTAACATTTTTCTTATTATAAAGGATCAATTCTATTCCTGTTGTTAATTTTAAATATTATTTCAATCAATTTGGAGACTTTTTTTTTTTCAAATTTGGTAATTAAATACAACTCGATTGTAAAACGCAATCCTTGAATTCGATACTCGGTACTACCGTTTTATTACTACTTGCAACGATTCAGTACACATGCTGAAATGCTATCAAAATACAAGAATCCCTTCAAGACTAAAAAACCAGGACCCAACAAAATTTGGGTATCCAAGAACAAAATTATTTATGTTGCAGATGTTCTCAACATTCAACTTGAAACACCAGTCATGGTACCTAGACAATGGATGCTCGCGACATATGACATGAGAAAAGTCTATATTCCAAGACCTAACATTGATCAAAGGAGGCACAGTAACTTTTGAAGGAAAGTAGAAAAGCCATATCATTGGACACAACGCAGTTGGTAACGACACCTTTCCATCCATTAAAGATGTTTTGTTTGTTAAATGTCTTAAAAATAATTTATTAAGTATTAGTCAATTAAGTGATAATAACTATGACATTATATTTAATCAAAAATCAAGCAAAGCAATTAGTCAAAAAGATGGATTTGTACTTTTTATAGGTCAGAAGAAAAATAACCTATATAAGATAAATCTATTTAGCTTGGAGAAACATGATGTTAGGTGTCACATGTCAGTAATGATGAAAAATTAATTGGCACAAAAGGTAAGGTCATGAAAACCTAAGATTAATCTCAAAATTGAATAAACTTCAACTTGTTAGAGGTCTTCCGAAGGTTAGCTACAAAATTGAAATTATGTTGAAGTTTGTCAAAAGGGAAAACAAACTATGAAATCCTTAATCCCTCATAACTTAGTCTCTACCACCAAATTCCTTGAGCTCTTACATATAGATCTCTTTGAGAAAGTGAAAACAACCTCAGCAAATGGAAAGAAATATAGCTTTATAATAGTAGATGATTACACTAGGTGGACTAAGGAAAAGTCTTAAGAAATAAGGATTACTGCCACAAAGTTTTTTTTTTGCTTTTTGCAAACAAGTAATGAATGAAAAATGTCTTAGGATTATAACAATTAGAAGTGATCATGGAGGAGAATTTGAAAACAAGTTCTTTAAAAGTTTTTGTGGTGAGAGTTGAATGTTACACAACTTTTCCTCTCCTAGAACACCACAACAAAATGGAGTTGTAGAAAGAAAGAATATATCCATTCAAGAAATGGCTAGAACCATGTTAAATGAGATGGATGTTAGAAAACATTTCTGGGTAGAGGCAAATAACACTACATGCTATATTTAGAATAGAATTTTAATTAGGCCAATATTGAATAATACACCATATGAATTAAGGAAGGCTAAAAAGCCTAATATCTATAACTTTAAGGAATATGGTTGTGTTTGTTATATGTTAAGAACTAAAAATAACCGTGGCAAGTTTAATCCTCGCTCACAAAAGTGCATACTCTGAAAGATCCCCAACTTATATAGTGTTCAATAGGGAAACTCAAATTATGGAGGAGTCAATACATGTTAAACTTGATGACAAACAACTTGACCTTAAAAAGTCAAAGCAAGTTGAGGATACTGTCGGTTTACTAGAACTAGAGGAAACATATGTAAAACAATTTAGGAGATCCCAAACAATAAGAGGAAGATGACAAAACATCAGAAGATGAATTTGACAAAGTTAGAAGTAGTCAAAATAGCTCAGAAGTCAGAACTGGATAGAAGTACCAGTCATCCCATCCAAAAACTGTGATTATTGGAAATTACAACGATCTTATGAAGACTAGATCATCACTGAAGGACTTGGAGATGAAGCACTTGGAGATGATGGATGAATTCTTGAAATTCAAGAAGAGTTGAATGAATTTAAAAGGAATGAAGTTTGGGATCTAGTACCCAAACTAAAGAAAAACATTATTGGAACCAAATGGGTTTTCATAAACAAGTTAAATGAAAAGGGAGAAGTTTTCAAAAACAAGACCAGACGTGTTGCACTAGGTTACAGTCAACAAGAAAATATTGATTACATTGAGACATTTTCTCTGGTGGCAAGGTTAGAGGAAATTCATATCCTACTCTCCTTTGTTTCTTATAATAACATTACATTATTTCGAATGGATGTTAAAAGTGATTTCCTAAATGGGTATATAAGTCAAGAAGTCTATGTTAAGCAACCCCCAGGTTTTGAAAGTTTCGAATTTGCAAACAATGTGTTTAAACTTGGCAAATCACTATGTGGTCTAAAACAATCACCTAGGGTATGTTATGATAGATTAAGTAGACACCACCATGTTTAGAAAATCCATAGGAGATGACATTCTTATTATTCAAATTTATGTTGATGACATTATTTTTGGATCTACTAATGGCACTCATTTTCAAGAGTTTTCTAAGTTGATGCAACTTGAATTTCAAATGAGCATGATGGGAGAACTGAAGTTCTTCTTAGGGATACAAATTTAACCAAGTCAGAAAGGCATATACATTCATCAAACCAAGTATACAAAAGAATTTCTCAAGAATTTAAGATGAATGATTGCAAACCTATGACTACACCAATGCACCTTACTAGCTCACTGGAAAAAGATGAATTAGGCTAGAAGGTTGAGCAGAAAACATACAGAGGAATGATTGGATCACTTATGTACCTTACTACTTCCTGACCTTATATTTTATTTAGTGTGTGTGTGTGTGTGCGCAAGATTTCAGGCTGATCCAGTGGGATCTCACTTAACTGATGTTAAGAGGATCCTTAGATACTAGGAAGGTACTTCCAACATTGGCTTGTTCTATAAGAAGTCTACTAAGTACATATTAAGTGGACATTGTGATGTTGATTATGCTAGATAAAAACTTGAAAAAGAAACCACCAGTGGAAATAGCACTTAATCTCTTGGTCAAGTAAGAAACAAAGCACAATTGCTATGTCATCAACAGAGGTTGAGTACATTTCTATAGTTGGCTACAGCTCTCAACTGCAATGGATGAAACACCAACTAGAAGATTACAAAATCCTTGAGAGTAGAATTCCCATATTATGTGATAATACTTTTGGTATATGCCTAAGAAAGAACCCAATCATGCATTCTAGGGCTAAACACATAGAAATTAAACATCACTTTATTAGGGGCTTTCTTCAAAAAGGAGTAATAAATATCCAGTTTATAGACAGTGAACACCAATGGAGTGACATATTCCCCAAACCATTAGCTGAAGACATATCTGAATTCATTAAGACAAATATGAATCTTGCCTTTATATCTGATTCATGTTGTGCTATTCCTAGATTAGTTTGGATTCATATTTATTTTAAGTTTTTCTATTCTTTTTTCAAAAAAAATGGCATGAAAAAGAATATAACTTACTATTCTTTTTGTCTAATGACAAAAGGGGGAGAAAGATATTTGAGAACAATTCATTTTTTGGTCTGTTTATGTGGGGAGAGAAAGTGTATGCATTAGGGAGAAAAGAACTGTAAAACTACTTAGACTTAATGGGAGCCTTAAGTCATGGGGGAGTTTGAAATTGCAAACACGAGAAAGGGGTGGGGGTTGAATTGTGTTTTACTAAGTTGATAACTTTTTCATTATTTGATTAAACTGGTTCAGACTTGATAATTTACTTGGTGTAGAAGCAATAACAAAACTAAAGAGTGCATGTATATAACAACACAAGTAATTTGTCCTAGTTCACCACTAACTTGGCTACATCTCCATTTTGTTAGGGTGTACTAGGAGAGGAGAAGTCGTGAGAGATTTCATTCTCATCACAAAAACTTTCAAATAACTTGTTTTCAAATTCTCCTCCATGATCACTTCTAATTGTTACAATCTTAAGACCCTTTGCAAAATGTGATAAGCACTATATGGGATTCATCTTTTCTTTTTAAGAATTTTACCCATGTCCACCTAGTGTAATCATCTACTATAACAAAGCCATATTTTTTCCACTTAGAGAGCTTGTTTTCACTAGCCCAAAGAGATCTATATGTAAGAACTCAAGGGGCTTTGAGGTAGAGACTGAGTTATTAGGGTAAAGGAGTTCTTTGTTCGTTTTCCCCTTTGACAAGCTTCACACATAATTTCAGTTTTGTGACTATGCTTAGGTAAACCTCTGACTAATTGAAGTTTATTCAGTTTTGAAATTAACAAAGGTTTGCATGATTTATCTCTTCATTTATTGACATAAGACATTTAACCTCTTGTTTATCTAGACTAAACAGATTTATCTTACAAATGTTGTTTTGCCTCTGACTTGTAAATAGTACAAACTCATCCTTCTGACTAATTGTCTTGCAAGTTTTTTTTATTAAATATAATATCATAATTATTATTACTCAACTAACTAATACATAATAAATTATGCTTAAGACCTTTACCAAACAAGACATCTTTAATAGAAGACGAAGTATCATTACCAATGATCTAGCCTCTTTGCTTTCCTCCAAAAGTCATTGTGCCTTATTTCCTCAATGTTAGTTCTTGAAAAGTTTCTTGTCTTTCCTTGTATTTAACATGGGAAAGGATAATTTGGACTGACCTTTTTTAGAGCAATCAATACATAAGATATCAGAGGGAATAGGTTTAGGTTCATTTACAATTTCTTCACCTCTTTTACCATTTCTACTAACTCCATAAATCATAAAAGCATATTTACTTATTTCCACACTGTTAGCTAAAAAATCTTGAAATACATCTTTATGTTGATCAAGGTTACATGTGGTATTTTCATTTGATGTTGAACTATGATTACTTTTCTAAGTTAGTTTTTCAACATTAAGTTCAACAATATCACTTTTCAGGGTTGCATTTTCTGTTTTAACTTTAGCACTTTGATTCTTTAAAACATTAATTTCTTCAATTAGGTTTGCATTTTCTTTCCTAAGTTTTTTAAGTTTTAAAGACAATTTGTGATTCTTATTCAATATGTCATTTATAACAGTAATTAAATTCGATTGAGTTAAGTTAGAAAATACCTCAATTTTTTCATCTGTTGATTCACTTCCAGAGTCAGAATCTTTGTTGGATCCAGAGGCAGAGTCGGTATAAGCCATCAGAGCCAAATTTGCTTGCTCTTCATCATCACAAGATTCATTAGAATCATCCCATGTAACCATCAGACTCTTCTGCCTGTGTCTGGAATATTTCCTCCAATGTTTCCCTTTCTCTAGATTTGGACATTCTGACTTGATATGTCCAGTTTCGTTACATCCATAACATTTGATGCTTTCCTTGTCACATTTATCATCCTTTCCTCTGTTGGACTTCTTGGAATATCTTTGGGGAAATTTCTTCTTTATGATGTGCCACATCTGTTGGAACCAAGTTGGTTTTACATTTAGAGTTTTGATGTTAACAAAAGTATTTTATAAGCGCAATATATTTGACTTTAAAGAGTATGAAAGAAGAATCATGTTTGTGAAGTAAATCTAAAATAAGATTTGATTCAAATTTATAATTGAAGAAAATAAATAATAAGATTTGATTCAAAATTATAATTGATGAAAATCTAAAATAAGATTTGATTCAAATTTATAATTGATGAAAATCTAAAATAAGGATTTGATTCATATTTATAATTGAAGAAAATGTTTGCAAAGTTGAAAAGAAGATATGGTCAAGATTTGAAGAATATTTGAAGAAGATTTGATCAAGATTTATCTACAACAAAATATGAATAGAATAAATCTGAAGAATTTACAAACTCAATCTAAAAAAAATAGAAATAGAATCAATTTGAAGAATTTACAAACTCAATTTGAACAATATACAATTCAGAAATAAAAAAAGGACTAAATTGAAGCCCAAATTTTCACTATGAATAGACATTCAAGGTTGAAGATGTAAAGCATCAAAAATCATAAGAGAGCAGAAGAACTCAAGCTCAAATTCCAAATTCATCTTAGAGTTCAAAGAAAGAAACACTTGTTCGAAGGAGAAATATTTTCTAAGTGTTCTTTTCTTAGAGTGTGAGAGTTATTATTATTATCAACTTTGTTAGAAGAAACTACTCAAGTTCCATTCTTTTGTATCCAACCCGATAGTGGTTTAGTTCCTTCTTCAATCTGGGATTGTCAGGTTGTTAGGAGAAGACTTGGCTTGTAGGGTCAAGGTGGTTAGTTCCTCAAAAGTCTGGAGTTGTCAGCATGTTTGGGAAGACTGACTTGGATGGTCAAATGCTTTGTAACTCAAGGTATTTGAATTAATGGATTAAAGCCTTCTGAATGAGGGGACTGGATGTAGCCAAGTTAGTGGTGAACCAGGATAAGTCTACGTGTCAAATTATTTATGCTTTCATTGCTTGCTGCCTCTGAATCTGATTGCTTCTACAACAATTAAGTCACCAAAATCGAACTAGTTTTTTTTTATTTAAATATAAATTATCAAAACGTTATCAACTTTGGCAAACACAATTCAACCCCCTTCTCATGTTTGCACCTTCAATTGGCATCAAAGCTTGGGCTCAAGATTGAGCACTTTACAGTGTTTGAGAAAACATCTAAGGGTTCAATATGTTTGGATTCAGTGAAGAACGTTTTGAGTATTGGAAAGACATGCTGAGAAGTTTCTATATTTCACAAGATCCTGAACTTTAGGGCTTGGTGGAAGATGGTTATATTGCTCCGAAGAATGCTGATGGTATTGAAATTCCAAGAAAGGAGATGAATGTTTATTAGAAGAAGATGTACATGATGCATCACAAGTCCAGAACATTCATGATAAATGCAACCACCTTCAAGAAGTTTGACAAGTGCACCAACAAGGAGACATCAAAGAGTATTTATGATAGTCTGATTCTGATCTCTGAAGGAAGGAAGCAAGTTCAAGAAGAAAAGGCCAACCTCCTAGTCAAAACGTATGAGTTGTTCAAGATTGAAGAAGATGAAGACATTGAAACAATGTTTTCTAGATTCCAGACCTTGGTCTCAGGATTAAAGGTACTTGAGAAGGGTTATACTACTGCTGATCATGTGAAGAAAATTCTTAGGTGTCTGATAAGCAAGTGGAGACCTATGAGGAAGCAAACGATCTGAATACTCTAAAGCATGAAGAACTAATCAACTCTCTCATATAACATGAAATTTAGGTTGAAGAAGATGAGCCCAAGATGATCAAAATGAAGACTTAGAGGAAGATGAACTGGCATTTATACGCAGAGAAGTTCAGAAGATGTGGCACAACAGAAAGAAAAAATTTCCCCGAAGATATTCCAAGAAATCCAACAAATAAAATGATGATAAATATGACAGGAAAAGCATCATCTGCTATGGATGCAATGAACCTGGACATATCAAGTCAGAATGTTCAAATATGTAGAAAGGGAAACAACAGAGGAAAGATTCTATTAAATTAGGTGTGGTAATTATTCACCTTGTTCGACTTATTGTAGTAAAGTTGTTTGTAAGAATTATTTAGTAGATGTATTTTTATCTCTAAGGCAAGAAGAATTTGGGCTAAGGGTTGTGGCTTGGTGTCACACAACCCATCTAAATGATTAGAAAGTTGGGCTGGGAGTTTGTGCCTTATTTTTTTTATGATGAAGGTTAACCAATAATAATAATAATAATAATAATAATAATAATAATATTTTCTCCCTTCTACACTCAATAATAATAAATAGAAAGGAATACTGAAACCCTAGCCACCATCACAGACCCTATTTCACAAACCCTTTACAAACAAGATAATGTAAAGAATACCAACATCCTAGCCACCATCACCATCACCTCCTCTTTTTTGTGCATCAAATGCTTGGAACTTCTTTTTCCTTGTGCGTAACTTCGTGGGGCTTAGAGATTTGTACTAAGAAGAAAAGCGACCACGGTAAGGGCTTTTCCCCACGCATATTATAGTTAGACCGTTGGTTGGATGACATGAAATTAATAATTGTGATTACTTGCTTTTTGAAAGGAATAAATGTAGACTAATGAATTAAAATAATGAAACCCCAATCCTTTGCATTAAGTTCATTACATAATATTTTATTTTTAAGAAGTAAAGTATGAATTTTGATGTTATATGTGATAAAGTTTTAATTTTTATGATAAATATAAAGTAAGGTATGGATTTTTATGTTATATATGATAAAGTTTTGATTTTTATGGCGAATATGAAGTAAAGTATGAATTTTATGTTATATGTAATAAAGTTTTAATTTTTATAATGAATATGAAAAAAGGGTTGAATTTGTATGTTATACGTGACAAAGTTTTATGATGATGTATATGAGTTGGATTTGAATTCTGTTGTTATATATGTTAACGTGTTAATCTTTATGGTGTTAATCATACCAAGTCTCGATTTTTGTGTGTAGGTGGTGAAAGTTATGATTTTTCATGATTATTTGTTTATGGATATGTGATACTCATGATAAGGATGTGTGGCATGTGATCTTAGTGATATGTGAATAAGATGATGATTTTAAAAAGTGATTTGAATGCATATGACATGATTCTTAGTGGGTTGTGTGATAATATATCATCATGTCACGGTATATGCATCTTCGTGGAAGTTGCCTTAGTGGCAGGTTTTCCCCATTGGTATGGGTGATCTTTCTGTGTGGAAGTTGCCTTAGTGGCAGGTTTATATCTGGATCATATAGTTTTAGGAGCATGCATCATGTATATATTTTTGTTATGCAATTTATTGATTTGCGTATTTTTTCTTTTATATTGGAAGTTTTTACTTTTATATGTTTTGTGCTATTCTTCTATATATTTAATCTTGGTTTGATGTGGATGATAGATAAAACTGACCCTTACAACAACATTCTAGGTACTAATGAGTTCGAGGAGATTCAAGAGTAGTTGATGAGTATTAATATGCCGCGAACGTGGGGTAAAAATGGGTTTTTCAAGACAATGTTGCAATAATAGAATTACCAGGCTATTTCTAAGTTTATTTTTTAATCTTTTGTCACCAACCATTAAAATGCACTAGAATTCTAGAAATACGAAAGTGGGTTCCATTCTGTTAGGAATAATTGTTTTTTTTTGTTTTAGCTTTGAATAGTTATTTTCTTAATAGTATTAAATAAACGTGATTATTACTAATTATTTGTATGAATAAATGTTAGGTATTTCAATTAAAAAAAAATGGTCGTAAATGTTTCTAATCAATATATTTTTTAAGTAACACTTTGGATCAAAAGTTCGGGGTGTTACATTTGGTATCAGAGCAATAATCCTCGGAAGTTTAGGGGTGGGACGATTTTGTGTGACGCATGCCTTGATTTATGTGTAATGCTTGACTTTGTTATATCTCTATGTTAGGATTCATTATTAATTTTGTATATATATTTATATAGGGAAAATTAACACTATGAATTGATTACTTGATCTCTTTTAATGCTATTTTTTTTTTCTCAAAACAGGAATTTTCTTTCAATTAATTACAATTATGATATGGCTTGAATTCTTGATCCTAGATTTGAAAACATTTTAATTTGATTCAATGCAATAACTAATTATGATGGTATGAATTATGAATTTTTGTATTATGATTTGAATTGATGTCGATTTAATTTGATTCAATGCAATAATTGCTTTTGACATTATGACGCCATGAATTTTCTACTAATGATTTGGATTTGAAATTTTTACTAATTTACTAATCGTGGCTAATGATGTTATTAATTATGGCAATTGAATTTATAATGAATATGAATACTCCTTTGATCTAAATTTTTGAAATAAAGACAATGTTTTAAACCTCAAACCTATTTAAAATTTTAGGATCCCTAAAATAGAAGGGAAGAGTAATACCGTAAAAAGTTGTATTAGCAGGATTCTGGCTAAGGAAAGACTTGGTTTTTAAGTGGTCCGTTGACCTACCTCTCTTTCCTGGGTACCCCTTTAATACACGACTTACGGTGTGGCCTGAACTTATCGTATAACAGTGAATAAAATATTTCCTTACAACCCTACAATTACAATTAGATCATAGTGTTATCCTAATTAGAAAATTTGTAGGAAGTATGACTCGTCGCGCAAATTGACCAGTCTCCCAGGGAGGAAGTGACATCACTGAAGCAATCCAAGCCATGAATGCAATGGCAGCTGCAATGACCCAACAAGTTGCAGTTCAGGCTGAGCAAGCAGCAGTCCAAGCTCAACGCAATGCGCAGAGGGACCAGAGGGAGGAAGCAGCTATTGCAACAAAAGGAATGACTGAATTCCGTAGACAGGACCCGCCAAAATTCAAAGGGGAACATGACATGGACAAGGCTGACCTCTGGCTGCAGGAGATCGAGAAGATCTTTGATATCCTCCACTACCCAGATGACACAAAGGTGGAGTATGCAGCCTATTTGTTGGTTGGTGAAGCTGAATATTGGTGGTGAGGGGTGAGGCAAATGATGGAAGGAAACCACGAAGAGGTGACCTGGGAAGTTTTCAAGAGAAAATTCTTGGATAAATATTTCCCGAAGAGTGCCAGGGCTGAGAAGGAGGCCCAATTTCTGAAACTATATCAGGGAAGTCTCATAGTGTCCGAGTATGCAGCAAATTTTGAGTCCGTAGCAAGACATTTTTGCTACTTTCGTAACCAAATGGATGAAGAGTACATGTGTGAGAGGTTTGAGAATGGGCTCAAGTATGAGATTAAGGAGTATGTGGGACCCCTAGAGATACGTTAGTATCAAGTGCTGGTGGAGAAATGCAAAAAGGTGGAGATCATGAAACGGTGCTTCCTGAACAAAGGTGCTATTGGTGGACCTACGAGACCTTAGGGAAATGGTGACCAACAAAATAAAGGCAGACAGCTCCAACAGCAAATTCCGTATGCTCGCCCACAGGAAACTGCTAGAGATCGGAGGCCTCAGAATCCGGGACAGAACCAAACACGTACCATGCGATGCTTTCACTGTGGACAAGAGGGACATAAGATAACCGAGTGTCCCAAAAGAACCAGGTCATCTTGCAAAAGATTGGCGAGAAAAGAATTACCCCACTCATGACGTGGAGTTAGCTACAATTGTTTTCGCATTGAAAATTTGGAGACATTATTTATATGGGTGTAGTTTTGATGTATTCAGTGACCATAAGAGTTTGAAATACATATTTGATCAAAAGGAACTTAACATTAGGCAGAGGAGATGGATGGATTTCATTAAAGATTATGAGTTCACGTTGCATTACTATCTAGGGAAAGCAAACGTGGTGGTCGATGCTCTGCAGGAAGCGAGTTCATCTCTCGTTTGTAACAATGAAGGGGTTGGAGTTATTAGAGAAGTTTCGTGACTTGGATCTTTATTTGGATTCTGCATTGGAGAAACTACACTATGGAATGATTGTTATAGATAGTGAATTGATGAATGAGATTAAAGTTCTGCAAGTTACAGACGTGTCGACTCAAGAGAAAAGGAAGTTGATCGAGGTCGGCAAGGCACCTGAATTCAAGGTAGGCCCCAACGATATTTCGAGATGTAATGGACGTGTTTGTATACCCGACAATGCATAATTGAAGAGGACTATCTTGGATGAGGCATATAAAAGCAAGCTGATTATTCACCCTGGTACCACCAAATTGTATAAAGACCTTAAGCTGAAGTTTTGGTGGTCGGGAATGAAGAGACAAGTAGCAGAATATGTGGCTTCGTGTTTGACTTGTCAAAAAGCTAAGGTAGAACATCAGAAGCCAGGGGGACTACTAATGTCATTAGATATACTTGTATGGAAATGGGATACTATATCCATGAATTTCGTGGTAGCATTGCCTAAGACCCAACGGAAGTTTGACTCTATTTGGGTAATTGTCGACAAGTTGACCAAATCTGCCCATTTCATACCCGTGAGGACTACTTATGATGTGACTAAGCTTGAAGAGATCTACATTGCTGAGATTGTCAGACTACATGGGGTACCGTCCAACATTGTGTCAAATAGAGATCCGAAGTTCATTTCTCGTTTGTGGGGAGCATTACATGAAGCGTTGGGTACTAAGTTGAGATTGAGTTCGGCCTATCACCCTCAAACCGATGGACAAACAGAAAGAACTATTCAGACCTTGGAGGATTTACTGAGAGCGTGTGTGTTGGATGAGCGAGGAAGTTGGGATAACATGTTGCCTCTCGTTGAGTTCACCTATAACAACAGCAACCATGCGAGCTTTGGGATGGCACCGTACGAAGCTCTGTATGGCCCTTGTGTTGGTATCAGGATGGTGAGAACCTAATTGTAGGGCCATAATTGGTACAACATACCACAAATAAGGTCTGTCTGATCCAAGAAAGGATGAAGAGAGCGCAAAGTAGACCAAAACGTTATGTCGACCAACGAAGGAAACCGCTAGAGTATCAAGACGATAAACTTGTATTTTTGAGAGTGACGCCTACTACTTGAGTTGGTAGGACACTGAAGTCTAAGAAGCTAACTCCTAAATTCATTGGCCCATACTAGATCCTCCAAAGTAGACAAAAGAGTTATGCCGACCAACGAAGGAAACCGTTGGAGTTTCAAGAGGGTGAACTTGTATTTTTGTGAGTGACGCCTACTACTTGAGTTGGTAAGGCACTGAAGTCTAAGAAGCTAACTCCTATATTCATTGGCCCATACCAGATCCTCCGACGTGTGGGTCTCGTAGCTTATCAGATTGCTTTGCCTCCAAATCTAGCCAAACTGCACGACATATTCCATGTGTCACAACTGAGGAAGTACATCGCTAATCCTTCCCATATTATCATGCCAGATGATATACAGTTGAAGGAGAACTTTTCGTTTACAGTTCCGCCGCTGAGCATTGTGGATAGAACTACTAAGCACCTACGAGGCAAAGATATCGCCTTTATCAAGGTGATTTGGGACCAAATTACTAGACATGCAACTTAGGAATTAGAGGAAAAGATGAGAGACCTCCACCCTAACCTTTTCATGTCTGACTAGTTTCGACGACGAAACTAGTTTTAAGGGGGTGAGTATTGTAACATCCTCTAAAATTATTATTTAAAATAATTTGGATCTATAAATATATATTTTCCAATATTAAATTAGGTGTGGTAATTATTCGCCTTGTTCGACTTATTGTAGTAAAGTTGTTAGTAAGAATTATTTTGTAGATGTATTTTTATCTCTAAAGCAAGAAGAATTTGGGCTAAGGGTTGTGGCTTGGTGTCACACAACCCATCTCAATGAGTAGAAAGTTGGGCTAGGAGTTTGTGCCTTATTTTTTTATGATGAAGGTTAACCAATAATAATAATATTGTCTCCCTTCTATTCCTTATTCAGGCCCAACACTATCTACCCAATAATGTTCACTTTAAATTATCCCGAAGGTCCACAATATTTCTCCACTCACTAATAATAAATAGAAAGGAATACTGAAACCCTAGCCACCATCACAAACCCTATTTCACAAACCCTTTACAAACAAGATTCTGTAAAGAATACCAACATCCTAGCCACCATCACCATCACCTCCTCTTCTTCGTGCATCAAAATCTTGGAACTTCTTTTTCCTTGTGCGTAATTTCGTGGGGCATAGAGATTTGTACTAAGAAGAAAAGCGGCCAAGGTAAAGGTTTTTCCCCACACAAATTATAGTTAGACCGTTCGTTAGATGGCATGAAATTAATAATTGTGATTACTTGCTTTTTGAAAGGATTAAATGTAGACTAATGATTTAATTTAATGAAACCCCAATCCTTTGCGTTAAGTTCATTATATAATATATGATTATTAAGAAGTAAAGTATGAATTTTGATGCTATATGTGATAAAGTTTTAATTTTTACGATAAATATAAAGTAAGGTATGGATTTTTATGTTATATAAGATAATGTTTTGATTTTTATGGCGAATATAAAGTAAAGTATGAATTTTATGTTATATGTAATAAAGTTTTAATTTTTATAATGAATATGAAACAAGGGTTGAATTTGTATGCTATATGTGACAAAGTTTTATGATGATGTATATGAGTTGGAGTTGAATTTTGTTGTTATATATATTAACGTGTTAATCTTTATGGTGTGTGTGATACCGAGTCTCGATTTTTGTGTGTAGGTGGTGAAAGTTATGATTTTTCATGATTATTTGTTTATGGATATGTGATACTCATGATAAGGATGTGTGGCATGTGATCTTAGTGATATGGGAATAAGATAATGATTTTAAAAAGTGATTTGAATGCATATGACATGACTCTTAGTGGGCTGTGTGGGAATATATCTCTTTGATAATACATCATCATGTCACGACATATGCATCTTCGTTGAAGTTGCCTTAGTGACAGGTTTTCCCCATTGGTTTATGTGTGGAAGTTGCCTTAGTAGCAGATTTATATCTGGATCATATAGTTTTAGGAGCATGCATCATGTATATATTTTTGTTATGCAATTTATTGGTTTGCGTATTTTTTTCTTTTAAATTGGAAGTTTTTACTTTTATATGTTTTGTGCTATTCTTCTATATGTTTAACCTTGGCTTGATGTGGATGATGGATAAAACTGACCCTTACAACAACATTCTAGGTACTAATGAGTTCGATGAGATTCAAGAGTAGTTGATGAGTATTAATATGCGGCGAACGTGGGGTAAAAATGGGTTTTTCAAGACAATGTTGCAATAATAGAATTGCCACGATATTTCTAAGTTTATTTTTTAATCTTTTGTCACCAACCTTTAAAATGCACTAGAATTCTAGAAATACGGAAGTGGGTTCCTTCCGTTAGGAATAATTGTTGTTTTTGTTTTAGCTTTGAATACTTATTTTCTTAATAATATTAAATAAACGTGGTTGTTACTAATTATATGTATGAATAAATGTTTGGTATTTCAATTAAAAAAAAATGGTTGTAAACGTTTCTAATCAATATATTTTTAAGTAACGCTTTGGATCAAAAGTCCAGAGTGTTACAACGACGAACAAGTCGATTTGGCTATGATGGCTCATACCAACTCTATCTCTGTATCCCTCACAGATTCTGACTTTGGAAGTGAATCAGCAGATGAAGAAATTGGGGTATTTTCTGAATTTACTTGATCTGATTTGTCTTTAAAACTGAAAACACTTAGGAAAGAAAATACAAATCTAACTGAAAAATTTAATGCTTTAAAGAATCAAAATGTCGAATTTAAAACAGAAAATGCAATTCTAAAAACTAATATTATTGAACATAAAACAAAGAATGCAAAATTGAAAACTGATATTGCTGAACTTAAGCCTAAAAATCTAACTGTAAAAAGCAATCATAGTTCGACATCAATTGGAAATACCACATGTAACTCTGATAAGCATGAAGAAGTATTTCAAGATTTTATTGATAATGGTATGGAAAGAAGCAAGTATGCATCTATGATTTATGGGGTTAGTAGGAATGCTAAAAGAGGAATATGATTTCAAGAAAAAGTAACTGAATCTAAGTTTATTCCCTCTGATGATTTATGTACTATTTGCTATAAGAAAGGTCACACTAAAATATCTTGTCCTATGTTAACCAAATGGAAAGACAAGAAATCTTTAAGATCTAACAATCCAGGACACAACCAAATTTGGGTACCAAAGGATAAAATTGTTTATGTTGTAGATGTTCTAAGCAGCGAAAATGAAACACCGATCATGGTGCCTAGTTAATGGATGCTTGCAATATACGAAGGCAAAAAGGTCTATGTTCCAAAACCTACCAAACAGAAGCCAACTAACTCTGGTAGAAGAAGGACAGGTCAACACAATACCTATCAGAACCAAAACCATATGATGAACCAGAAACATCAGAAGAAAAATCTGGAGTATCAACATAATCAAAACATGCAGAGAAATCACACATATCAATAGAATCGAAACTACCAGAAGAATTAAAATTACCATCAGAATAAGCCTACGTGTCAAATTATTTATGCTTTCGTTGCTTGCTGCCTCTGAACCCGATTGCTTCTACACCAAGTAAGTCACCAAAATCGAACTAGTTTTTTTTATTTAAATATAAATTATCAAAACGTTACCAACTTTGGAAAACACAGTTCAACCTCCCTTTCTCGTGTTATATCTTCAACATCTTATGAAATTTTCTAGGTATTAATTATGCTTTCATTGCTTGCTGCCTCTGAATCCGATTGCTTCTACACCAAGTAAGTCACCAAAATCGAACTAGTTTTTTTTTATTTAAATATAAATTATCAAAACGTTATCAATTTTGAAAAACACAATTCAACCTCCCCTTCTCGTGTTCGCACCTTCAACATCTTCTGAAATTTTCTAGGTATGAAAGCCAGTTCCTCTTCTCTGAGGCTTAATTCTCATCCTCTAAATCATCATCCTCTAATTTTGTTGTTACCTTCACAACTTTCTTTTTCTTGGATTTCAAAGCGAAGATTGGTGGCTTCTTCTTGGGCTCATCGTCTGTAAGTTCAATTTCATGTGATCAGAGAGAGCTGATTAATTCTTCAAACTTAATAGTATTTAGATCATTTGCTTACTGAATGGAAGTGATCTTAGGTCTACACTTGCTTGGAAAAAAATTTAGTATCTTCTTCACATGATCAACAGTAGTATAACTCTTTAATCCTAAGACCAAAGTCTAGAATTTGGAAAACCTTGTTTCATTGTCTTCATCTTCTTCAATCTTCAACATCTCATACTTTTTGACTAGGAGGTTGGCCTTTGCTTCTTGAACTTGCTTGATTCCTTCATAGGTCAGAATCAGACTATCATAAATACTCCTTGAAAGTGATTGCATTTATCACGAATGTTCTGGACTCATGATGCATCTTGTACATCTTCTTCTGATTTGGTTCCATCTCTTTCCTTGGAATCTCAATACCATCAGTATACTTTTGAGTAGTATAACCATCTCCACCAAGTCCCAAAATATGGGATTTTGTGAAATAAATAAACTTCTGAGCCTGTCCTTCCAGTACTCAAAACATCTCCATCTAAAAGAGGTGGTCTATTGATGTTTCCTCCAACAACTTCTTCAATGAATTAAGACATTTTGAACCCTTGGATCTTTCTTCAAACACCGTAAAGTGCTTAGCCTTGAGACCGTGCTCTTATGCCAATTGAAGTTGCAAACACGAGAAGGGAGATTGAACTATGTCAGACTAAGTTGATAACTTTTTCATTATTTGATTAAACTCGTTCAAACTTGATAATTTACTTTAAGTAGAAGCAGTAACAAAACTAAGGAGCACAAGAATAAAGTGCCACAAGTAATTTATCCTAGTTCACCACTAACTTGGATACATCCAGTCCCTTCACTCAAAGTGATTTAATCAACTAATTCAACATCTTGAATTACATTGCACCTAACCCTCCAAAGCCAGTCTTCTCAAACAGCTTGACAACCACGGACTTTTGAGGAACACACACACCTTGATTCTACCAGCCAAGTCTTCTCCACACAATCTGACAACCCTAGATTGTTGAAGGCACACTAACACCTCTATTGGGTTTGAATACATAGGTTTGGAACTTGAGTAGTTGTTTCTAACAAGTTGATTATAACAATGACTATGACACTCAAAGAAAAACACTTAGAAGATATATCACATTCGAACAAGTGTTTCTCTTTTTGAACTCTAAGTATGAATTTGAAATTTTGAGCTTGAGTTCTTCTACTCTTTTATGATTTTTCGATGATCTTCTTCTTCTGACTTGAGTATCTATTTATAAATAAAATTAGGTGTTCAGTCCTTGTTTAATTCTGAATTGTATCATCATTCCTATATTGGTCAACAATGATCTTATTCAAAAACAATTCAAAACAAGATGTTTTTTGATAATATGTTCTTTAGCCTATTCTAATTTATGAATCTAATCTGAGCAAATGTTCTAGATTAATTATTGTCTTATTTTTTTAAGATTGAGTTTGTAAATTCTTTAGATTGTTACTATTCGTATTTTGTATATATTGAGTTTGTAAATTCTTCAAATTGATATTGTTTGTATTTTGTTTAGATTGAGTTTGTAATTTCTTCATATTGACACTGTTCATATTTTGGTAAGATTGCTTTCGCAAATTCTTCAGATGAAACTTCCTTCCTATTGCTTTCTTTGATTTAGGCAGGAACATAGTGTTGGACCAGTTCTTGAACTTTCACAAGTAGGAATATGACTATGTCCAATTCAATATTTTGTCCTTTGTCAAAATTTGAATCATACCTTTGCAAATAATAAATGTTTCTTCTTGTAAACAATTCTTGATCATATCTTCTTTAAATAACTCATATCTTCTTGTAGATAAATCTTGATCAAATCTTCTTGTAAATAATTCATATCTTCTTGTGATAAATCTTGATCATATCTTCTTGTAGATAAATCTTGATCAAATCTTCTTCTAAATAATTCATATCTTCTTGTGATAAATCTTGATCAAATATTGTAAATAATTGATATCTTGTAGATGAATCTTGATCAAATCTTCTTGTAAATAATTCATATCTTCTTGTGATAATTCTTGATCAAATCTTCTTTAAAATGATTCATATCTTATTGTTGATAAGATGTTGGTCACATCTTTTTCAAATCTTGACCATATCTTTTATTTAACTTGGTCAAATATTTTCTTAAATTATAAATCTGAATCAAATCTTATTTTAGATATTGTTCAAAAACACGAATCTTCTTTCATACTCTGTGAGGTCAAATATATTGTTCTCATAAAATACTTTTGTTAACGTCAAAACTCTAAGTATAAAACCAACTTGGTTCCAACACATCTCACTCCAACAAGAAAGTCAACAGCTCTAATGGAAAGTCAACAGCTCTGATTGAAAGAATTCATTCTAAAGAAAAGACTAAGCCTAATTAGAATTTGTGAATATTGAAGAACAAGCACGAATCCATTCCCACTCCAATCAATCAAGGTTTTGAACACAAAATGAAATTACATACGATTCAAAAGTATTATTGAAGGAAATCTTTGATCAAGGTGAAAAGAAGATATGGCCAAAATATTGTTCGCAAAAGATATGGTCAAAATATCGTTCACAAAAGATATAGTCAAAATATTGTTCGCAAAAGATATGGTCAAAATATTGTTTTCAAGAAGATATGGTCAAAATATTGTTCACAAGAAGATATGGTCAAAATATTATTTACAAGAAGATATGGCCAAAATATTGTTCCAAAAGAGATATAGTCAAAATATTGTTCACAAGAAGATATGGTCAAAATATTGTTCATAAGAAGACATTCTTAGAATTTGTTCACAAAAAGGTATGCTCTGAATTTGCTCACAAGAAGATATGCTCATAATTTGTTACAAAAAGATACACTTAGAATTATTCACAAGAAGATACATTAAGCATTATTCACAAGAAGAAAAACTCAGAATTAGTCACAAGAAGATACACTCATAATTTGTTTACAAGAAGATACATTCAGAATTTGTTCACAAGAAATATATGATCCGGATTTTACATGGACAAAAGTGTAACCATAATCTATTCTATAAGTAGATATTCAAGACTGGAGAAGAAATCACAAACTCATAAACACATAAATCCATACAATTCAGAAAAACATTGGAGAGCTCAAATTTCCTAAGTATTCAAAGTTCAAAGGTTTAAGTTCTAAAGAAGCACTTGCTCAAAGAAATATTTTATAAATGTGTGGCTTTAGTGTAACCCAGCCCGATATTGGCTTTAGTTGTTTTCAGGTTGTGTTGAGAAGACTTGACTTGTAGTGTCAAGGTGTAGTTGCCTTCAACAATCTATGGATTTCAGGTTGTGTGGAGTAGACTTGACCTGTAAGGTCAAGGTGTTTGTTTTTCCTCAAAACGTTTGTAGGTGTTTGTTGAGAAGACTGACTTGTAGGGTCAGGTGATGTGTAATTCAAGGATTTGAGTTAGTGGTTAAATTCTTTTAAGTGAAAGGACTTGATGATGTAGCTACCAAGTTGGTGGTGCACCAGGATAAATCTACTTATGTCACTTTACTTCTTCACTTTTTACTTTACTTCTTCCTTTGATTACTTAAGCCTGATTGCTACTGCCTCTATTTAAATTAAAATTACAAAACCCGAACCAGCTCTTGAATAAATAATTAAAAATAATCCAACTTAGACAAACACAATTTAACTCCCAATCTCGTGTTTTCTCCTTCTTGAGCTTGAAGAGGATGAGCCCAAAAAGAAGCAAAAGACTCTAGCTCTAAGATCCAAGAATAAGAAAGCTCTATAAGCAGCATTAGAATCAGAGGGTTAGAATGGAGAATTAAAGGACGAGGAGCATTCTTTTAAATCCAGAAAGACTCAGAGGATGTGGCACAACAAGAATAAGTCTTTTCGTTAGAAAATTGTCCAAACAGTCCAATAGAGGAAAAGATGAAAAATCTAACAAGAAAAGCAACATCTGCTATGGGTGCAATGAACCTTATCATGTCAATTCAGAATTTTCGAATATGGAGAAATTGAACTTCTAGAGGAAAGATTCAAAGTCTAAGACAAAGGTTCTTATGGCTACATGGGATGACTCTAATGAATCATCTGATGGTGAATTGCAAGTTAATGTTGACTTTGTTTTTAGTAGTGAGTATGTGGATGAATATCACTAAGAAGTTGATATGGCTTTGATGGCTAATGTTGACTTTGTTTCTAGTAGTTGATATGGCTTTGATTGTTTCTAGTAGTGACTTTGTTTCCACTGATTTATCCCATTCTGAATTAATTATTGTTATCAATGATTTTGAAATAAAAATCACCCTATTTTTTTAAAACTGAAAACTCTCTAAAAAGTTAATTCAAATCTAACTAAACAATATAATTCTCTCAAGAAATGATTTTAAAGAATAATTCGAATCTGATTTAGCATAATTCGAATCTGATTAAGTCAGAAAATCTGACTCTAAATAATAAAATTATTTCAAAACCATTTGAAATTCAGTCAAATACAAAGTAGCATTTCAATATTTCCTTGCAAACATCATAGATATAACCAAACTTGCATATATGATTTATGGTGTTAGCATAAATAATAAGAGAGGAGTAGGATTTAAGGAAAATTGATTAAACCTAAATTTACTCCTTCTAATGAGAGGTGGTTTTGTATGCTCCACTAAAGGTCACAATAAAATATCTTGTCCTATGCTAACAACATGGAAAGACAAGAAACCTTTCATAACCAACAAACTAGGACCAAACCAAATTTGGGTACCCAAAGATAAAATTGTCTATGTTGCATATGTTCTCAGCAGCCAAATTGAAACATCAGTCATGGTATTTGGACATAGGATGCTCGTGTCATATGACGCGAAAAAGTCTATATTCCAAGACATAACTTTCACAAAAAGAGGCTCAATGACTTTGGGAGGAAAGCAGAAAGGCTAGAACATTGGATGATCTGTTGTCGCACACGGGTCAAATATGAGTAATAAATGTAGCGTAAGGTAAAAACTCAAGTCATCTCGCAAAGACTTCTGATTATATTAACCGAATATAGAGTCAATGAAAACAAAAAAAGGGATTTCAAATTTAGGTTCAAACAGATTAAGGAAACGAATTAAAGTCACATCTATTGAAATGACTCATCCATTAGTTCGGGATTTTCGGACCTATCACAGATTCTACCAACGGGTTCAATTTCTAAATTTTGACTCTATTCTTGTTTGACTATAGAATGGATTATGCAAGCGTAAATCAATCCTATGTGAATTCTACTTCTTTGACTAGATTAAGCATCACAGTAATTGACGGATTATAGTTAACAAGCAAGTGTCGAAAAACTACAATTGATTAGATTAGAAACCGAATTCTGTCATACTAAATTTACAAATCCTATTGAAATTCAAATTAAGCAATCATAATAACAATGTAATCGAATAAAAAATGAATAGAATCATCAAAGTGAAATTAACATTATAAAATAAACCTCAAGGTCTTCATGAAATTCCAAAACAGTGGATTAATCTTGGGAATTTAGCCTTCCATGAAAATAAGAAAACTTCTTTATTGTATGAAAGTCTGAAAAACAGAATGCCTACAACCCTAAAAAAAATTAAAATATATAGTACTCGTTGTGGGCTTTAAAACAAGTGGTCTGATACTAAAAATTATTACAAAAAGCTAAGATCACGTGACCTGCAGTTTAAATCTAGTAAAGTTCAGAATTTGACTTTTGTGCCAACATCAAAGTTGTAACTATGACTCTTAGATTTACAACCCTTGCCCACGTGCGTCAATCTGATATCCAGAGCTCGAGTTATGGCCAAAAATGAATTGTTCATTGGACACGACACAAGTGGTAACAACGTTACTTGTATTTATAATGTTTTGTTAGTTAAGGGACTAAAATATAACCTATCGAGCATAAGTCAATTAAGTGACAATGATTATGATGTAGTCTTTAATCAAAATTTATATAGAGCAATAAGTCAGTATGATGGGTCTGTATTGTTTACTGGCCAGATGCAAGGTAACATTTAAAAAATAAACCTTTCTAGCTTAGAAAAACAAGAGATTAAATATTTAATGCCAATTTGAGGTTAGTCTCAAAATTAAACAAACTCCAACATGTTAAAGGCCTGTCAAATCTTAAATACAAATCAGACGTTCTTTGTGAGGCGTGTGAAAAAGGGAAACAAACAAAAAAATATTTTTCTCCTAAAAATATTGTTTCCACAAACAATCCTATTGAACTTTTACGCATTTATCTTTTCGGCATAGTTCAAATTCTCCTGTATGTGGTTATAGATATGGACTTGTCATTGTTGATGATTATTCCTGTTCGACATGGGTTAAGAACTTTTGGGCAGATACAGTAAATACTGCATGTTATATTCGGAACAGAGTCTATATCATACCTATTCTAAATAAGATTCCTTATGAATTGTGGAAAGGTAAAAAGCCCAACATATTTAATTTTCGACAATTTCGTTGTGTTTGTTATATTTTGAACACTAAAGATAGCCCTAGCAAGTTTGACGGTCGATCACAAAAAATTTCATTCTCTGGATAATATGAAAGATCTATAGCTTATAGAGTATACAACAAGGATACTCTAATCATAGAGGAGTCAATACAAGTTAAGTTTGACGACAAGCAGCTTGACCTTAAAAAGTCAAAGCTAGAGGAAGTTCCTGCATGTTCTAAAAATCCAGTGGAAATATAAAAGCTAGAGGATGTAGGAATACCAAAGGAAGAAGAAAACCAGAAGAAGCAGGAAAATCAGAGGTATAAGGAAAATCAAAGGAACTGAACAGAATAGTCGAGGATAAGAGTGATGTCAAAACAAGTCAAGATCCTCTATAGTCCTAAACTAGATGGAAGTACAAGTCTTCTCATCTAAGCTCTTTGATTATTGGGAACTGCAATGATCTTCTGAAGACCAGATCAACTCTAAGGGAACTTCTCTGTTTGTTGTGCTATAATTGATTGAACCTTCCTCTGTTGATCATGCTTTGGGAGATGAAGGATGGATTCAGGCTATGCAAGAGTAACTTAACAAATTCAAGAGGAATGAAGTTTGGAATCTTGTACCTAAACTAGAGGATAAGAAACCCATTGGAACCAAACGAGTATTCAGGAACCACCTGAATGAAAAAAGGAGAGTTGTCAAAAACAAAGCACGCCTAGTTGCACAAGGTTATAGTCAACAAGATGGTATTGATTACACTGATACGTTTGCTTTAGTGGCAAGGTTAGAGACAATACGTATTTTACTATCCTTTGATTCTTTCAATAATATCTCTCTATATCAAATGGATGTGAAATATGAATTTCTGAATGGTTACATAAATGAGCAAGTGTATGAAAAACAACCTCCTGGTTTTGAAAATACTGAGTTTCCATACCATGTTTTTGAACTCATAAAATATTGTTATGGTATGAAACAAGCAACAAGAGCTTGGTATGATAGACTAAGCAATTTTCTAATTGAAAATAATTTTGAAAGAGGGTAGGTTGACACTATCTTATTTAGGAAATCATATAAAAATGACCTTCTCATAATTCAGATTTATGTAGATTATATTATTTTTAGTTCAACTAGTGGCACCCTCTGACAAGTATTTTCTAAGTCGAAGTACAAGAATTTGAAATGAGTATGATGAGAGAACTCATGTTCTTCTTAGGAATTCAGATTCATCAAAGTCAGCATAGTGTGTACATTCATAAAACTAAGTAATAAAAGAGCTTCTCAAAAAGTTCAAGCAGGATGAATGCAAGCCTATGTCTACACCAATGCATCCAACCTACTCACTTGATAAAGATGAATCAAGCAAAAAGGTTGATTAGAAAATATACAAAGGAATGATCGGGTCACTTCTTTACCTTATTACATTAAGAGCTGATATTTTTATTTAGTGTATGCGTGTGTGTGTTATGTTTTAGGTTGATCCAAAAGAGTCCTTCTTAACAATTGTTAATAGGATCTTTAGATACTTGAAACGGACTTCTAACTTGCGTGTGTTCTATAAGAATTCATCTTAGTACAAGTTAATTGGATATTGTGATGCTGACTATGTTGGGCACAAGCATGAAAGAAAGAGCACTAGTGGAAACTGTACATTTTTGGGTGATAGTATGATCTCTTAGTCAAGCAAGAGACAAGGCACCATTTTCATATCAAAAGGAGAGGTTGAGTACATCTCTGCATCACGATGTAACACTCAACTCTTATGGATGAAGCATCAGCTAGAAGACTACAAACTGTTTGAGAATAACATTCCTATTTTTTGTGATTATATGTCAGCAATCTGTTTAACTAAGAATCCAATTATGCATTCTAGGGAAAATCATATAGAAATCAAACATCATTTTATTAGAGATTTTGTCCAAAAGGGTATTTTAAATATTCAATTTGTTGACATTGATCATCAGTGGGATGGTAGTTTTACAAAACCCCTTGTTGAGGATAAAATTGATTTTATTAAGAAAAATCTAAACTTGGTTTTTTATTTCTGAATGATGTTTTGGTTTATGTATGCATTGCCTCTGGTAGAAGAGAATTAGTAGTTAACTTATCTATGCTCTGCTCTGATACAATAAATTTGAACTGACTTTCTAGTCATTTGCAACTCAATCTTGCTATTTATGTATGATTTATGTGGAATGGTCTATTTGACAGCCATTTGAAGGTGGAAAACACACAAGAAAATGAGGGTTTGAGTTGTGTATTCGGTTTTAAAAAATTATTTGGGCTATCAAATAATGAAAATAAAAACAAATAAAATTAGAGGCGTTAAACAGACAGAAAGAAAATGACACAATGATTTATCCTTGTTCACTACCAACTCGGTAGCTACCTCCAATACCTTCAACCAGAAGGATTTAATCTAGTAATTTCAAATAGATTACAACCATTTAATGCTACATGTTAAGTCTTCTCACAATCCAACTTGAAAACCACAAGTCGTAGAGGATTTACACACCAGGTAAGTGTTTAGTTTATGTTTCGGGGTTTAATCTCACTAGAGGATGGTTACAATATTGCTCACAGATTTAGTACAACTAGAATGATATTACAATTGAGTGCTAAATAAAATCTAAGTAATTGATGATTGATTGATATTCAGCACGTATATTTTTTCGTTCATATCTTTATTCTTCAAGTGATGAGGACCTTTAATGGATGTCAGTTCTTGCCTTCAGATCACTTTAGTTTCTTGTTCTTCTAACTATCTTCAAATTTCAATATTCTGAAAATTTAATTCTACTGTCTTTAATTTTCTTTTTTCCCATTACAATCAAATTCTAATGATCATTGGTTTGACTTGTGTCCAGATTCATAGACGACTGTTGCCTTGAATTTTATCTTGATCTTAGCTTTTAATTTTCTGATCATTGTGGAAAATTCATGAAATTAAATTCTTGATTGTTGTTGACTGTTGCTGGAGTTCAATTTTGATCTAAGCTTCAATTCATAATTTTGTTGCTTGATCGTTGATGGGATTTTCAAAATGTATTATCTTTGATTGCATAGATCCGTAGTCGTGAAATTGAATTGGACCATTTCTCTTTGATGAGATATTTGATTCAGTGCAATTAAGAATGTAATCAACTGGGCACTTTAGTCCATTCAATTGTGAACAAAAGTAACAACTTGGACATTTGAATCTTCAGTATCAGAATTAGAGGCATTGAGCCTTCATTAGGTTTTGTTTCTGAGTCGTGTGTAGAATGTGTGCCTTCAGAGTCAACTTCCAAAGTCATGACTTTTATCAAAGTTAGAGCCGTTGAATTTTTCCAGAACCATTGATTTTTTCCAGGTTGCGTTGACTTTGGCATCAATGTCGTTGACTTTTTCTAGATCCGTTGACTTTTCCATGTTGTGTTGACTTTTTCATGATGCATTGCCATTTTCATGAAAGGCATTTACTTTCCTTAGAGTCATAAGCTTAATTATATTGGAAACAAAGTCTAATATTCGGAGTCTGAAGTAGTATGAAGTTCAGAGTCAAACCGTATCATCTTCTGGTGTTGAATTACTGGTAGAGGCAACTTAGCATAGGTAGAGGCAGAAACAGTGTTGTATATCATAGTCAGATGCTTGCTTTGAGATGCTTTGTTGAAGGCAGCTTATTAGAACATGTTGCACTTGACCTTAGAGTCTCATCTTCAGAGGAAAAAACTTGGAGGTAGATTATCAGAGTCAGATCCTTAGACTCAATTACTTAGAGGAAGATACTTTGGAGGTAACGAAGGGCGCATGTTGTTCTTTTCCTCTGATCCTTCCTTTTGTTCTATTTCCTCTTAATCTGCTCGATTCCTCTGATGGACGCACTTCCTCTGATCAGAGTCGCTTCCTCTAATCCTTCCTTTTGTTCTATTTCCTCTTAATCTGCTCGATTCCTCTGATGGACGCGCTTCCTCTGATCAGAGTCGCTTCCTCTGATCTGAGGCGCTTCCTCTAACTATGGGCATTTCGTCTAATGATGGCACTTCCCCTAATCCTAAGTGCTTCCTCTAATTCTAGGTTTTCTTTTAATTTATTTTCTGCACACTCAACTAAATTATTAGTGCATTAAATATTTCCCACAAAATACCTTTTGTTGTCATCAAAACAAGATAAGGAATTGTTCTACAAACCATCGAAGTTCTAACAATCTCCCTCTTTTTGATGATGACAAAACAACTATTTTGTGAACAATTTAGCAATAAAAAAAATAAAGCATAATTCATAGAGTGACATTTTGACTGTTTAGGAGAAATATTATCCACCTATTTAAGGTTTCAAATCAGAGTAAACTAGGGTTGTTTAAAGTTGTTCCTAGTATTTTTCTAAAAAACTATTCCCCCTTTTTGTCATCGGACAAAAGGTGAGTGAATCTAATAGATTTTTCATAGCATTTATCTTAGGATAATTTGATCAAAATATATTTTTAACATGCAAAGTTTTATAGATAAGAACCATCATTCAATGATAAAAACAATATTCCAATTTCTCTTTATAAACTCAAATCTATCTGGAACAATGGGTTTTGTTTGAATTTCTGCTCACTAATGCTCAATGTCAACAAACTTAATATCTAAAATTCCCTTTTGGAAAAAGTCTCTTACGAAGTGATGTTTTATATCTATGTGTTTAGCCCTATAGTGCAGGATTGGATTGTTAGTTAAGCATATCAAGAAGTGTTATCACATAATATAGGAATTTTACTCTCATGAAGCTTGTAGTCTTCCAGCTAGGGCTTAATCCATAAGATTTGAATACTACATCCTATTGCAGAGAAGTATTTTGCTTATGTAGTTGAAAGAGCAATGGTGCTTTGTCTCTTGTTGGACCATGAGATTGGGTTGCCAACAAGGAAAGTGTCGTTTCCACTGGTGCTTTTTCTTTCAAGTCTTTTTCCTACATAGTCAGCATCATAGTATCCCAATAACCTGTACTCAAAAGATTGCTTATAGAATAAACCAAGGCTGGTAATGCCTTTCAAGTATCTAAAAATCCTCTTCATTGCTGTTAAGTAGGACTCTTTTGGAATGCGTGAAACCTGGCGCGCACATACACTAAACATAATAAAGACCCTATCATGTCTCTGAAGGTTTTCTGATCAAACTTCTTGGGTGGCTCATCTTTGTCTAGTGAGCAGGTTGGATGCATTGGAGTGCTCAATGGTTTGCATTCATCCATCTTGAACTTCTTGAAAAGCTCTTTCATATATTTAGTCCAATGAATCAAAACTCCATTCCGCTTTTGTTGAATCGGAATTCCGATGAAGGACTTCAGTTCTCTCATCATGGTCATTAGGAATTCCTGTTTCATTAACCTAGAAAAGTCTTTTCAAAGCTCGCCATTACTTGATCCAAAGATTATATTGTCAACATACATTTGAATTATAAGAAGATCATTTTTAATTGATTTTCTAAATAAGGTTGTGTCAATCGGCCCTTTTTCAAAACCATTTTGTAGCAAGAAATTGTTTAGTCTATCATACCAAGCTCTAGGTGCTTGTTTCAAACCATACAATGAATTTTCAAAACCAGAGGGTTGTTTGAGGTAAACTTCCACATTTATGTAACCATTTAAAAAATCACTTTTTACATCAATTTGGTATAAAATAATATTATTTTATGCATAAAATTATAATAAAATTCTAATAGCTTCTAACATTGCCATTAGAGAAAATTCCTCAGTGTAATCAATACGTTCTTATTGATTGTAACCTTGAGCTACTAGTAACCTTTATTTCATGAAAGGATCTAATCCTTCTTTCTTCAACTCCATTTTGTTGTTGTGTTCTGGGAGAGGAGAAGTTGTGTGAGATTTCATTCTCTTCACAAAAACTTTCAATGAATTTGTTTTCAAATTCTCCTCGATGATCACTTCTAATTGTTATAATTCTAAGACATTTCTCATTAATTACTTGTTTGCAAAAAGCAATAACCACTTTATGAAAATCATCCTTATTTCTTAGGAATTTTACCCAAGTCCATCTAATGTAATCAACAACTATAACAAAACCATATTTCTTTCCATTTACTTAAGGTGTTTTCACGGGCTCATAGAGATCTATATGCAAAAGCTCAAGGTGTTTGAAAGTAGAGACAAAACTCTTAACGGGAAATGAGTTCTTTGTTTGTTTTCTCTTTTAACAAGGTTCACATATAATTTCTATTTTGTATCTAAGATTGGGCAGCCCTCTAACAAGTTGAAGTTTATTCAATTTTGAGATTAATTCTAGGTTTGCATGGTCCAACCTTTTGTGCAAAATTAATTTTTCTTCATTTACTATCACGAGACACTTAACATCTTGTTTCTCTAAGTTTGAAAGCTTTATTTTGTATAAGTTATTTTTCCTTTAACCAATAAAGAGTACATATCCATCTTTTTGGCTAATTGCTTTGCATAATTTTTTATTAAACATAATATTGTAACAATTATCACTTAATTGACTAATGCTTAACAAATTATGTTTAAGACCTTGAAAAAATAAAAAATCTTCAATGGAGGATGAGGAGCCATTACCAAATGTACCAGAACCTGCTATCCTTCCTTTCTGATTGCCTCTGAAGCTTACTGTTCCTGCTTTCTTCTGAGTCGGGTCTTGGAACATAGACCTGTCTCCCGTCATGTGTCGTGAGCAACCAATGTCTAAGTACCACGATTGGTGTTTTAATCCTGCAACTAAGGACATCTGCAAGAGGTATTATTTTGTGTTTAGGTACCCAAATCTGGTGGGGTCATAGTTTGTTAGACTTAACAGGCTTCATGTCTTTCCTTCTTTTTTGTATGGGACAAGTTAATCTATTATGGGCTTTTTTCTACCAATATGCACAATTAGAATCAGATGAAACTAATCTAAAATTTGATGTTGGTTCTACAAACCATATTCCTCAATTTCAATTTCTACTAGCACCATAAATAATTGAAGTTTGCTGGCTTCTATCTGTGCCATTTGCTAAGAATTCTTGGAAAGCTAATTCATAGTTATCTAAATTACATACATTATCTTCTGATGTTTTTACAACTGTTTCACTTAGAATTGAGTTCTTTAATATTTCAAAATTAGTTTGAAGAGAATTATACTTATCAAGTAAATCCTTATGAACTTTCATTAGGAATTTCAATTTTGTAGTAGACTGATTTGTTTGTAAAAAATCATTCAAGGCCGTTATTAATTCACTACGAGTTAGATCAGAAAATACCTCAATTTGATCATCGTGTTTTAAGCTAGAGTTAGAGTCTATGTCAGCCATCAGAGCCTGTTTACTAGCTCTTCATCATCAAAGGATTCATCATCATAGTCATCCCCAATTATTAGACCATTATTCCTAGTCGTGGATTCTTTCCTCTAGTTCCTTTCTCAAGCTTTGGACAATATGCTTTGAAATTTCCAGGTTCCTTGCATTCAAAACAAGTGTGTTTCTTATTGTCAGTACCTTTCTCTTTACTCTGGTGCTTCTTGAGATCCATTTGGGAAAGGATATCTTTTTGTGCCACATGCATTGAGTTCTCCTTGAGAGGAACGATAGTTCTTCTGCTTCAAATTCCTCATTCTGACTTTCTGAATCATCTTCTAATTCTTTAGTAGCTTGTAGGGTTTTCTAGTCTCTGGTTCTGATAGCCAAGGACTTTTGCTTTTTCTTAGGCTCATCCTTTTTTAGTTTAACTTCATGATACTGGAGGGAGCTCATCAATTCTTCCAGAGGCAGATTGTTCAAGTCTTTAGCTTTCTGAATGGTAGTGACCTTAGGTCTCCACTTATTGGGTAGACTTCAAAGTATCTTCTATTGGAAGCAAGTTGGTTGTCCTCTTGTGATTAATATGTTAACAAAAGTATTTTGGGAGAACCATTTGTATGGACTAATGGCTACATTAAGTTTGCAACAAGAACAAGAAAATATGAGGAAGGTACCAGAGGAAGCGACCAGAGGAAGCTACCAGAGGAATACAAAAGCATACGTGCATCTTAAAGCAACGTGCCTCTGAAGGTTACGAAGATTGCCTCTGATGTTTGGGACAAAAGTTTGGGTCTGAAGACTGCCTCCGATAATTGGGCTTGAAAACTGGCTCTAAAACTGGGTTTGAAGACTACCTCTGAAGACTGTTTAAACACTGAATTTGAAGCATCCCTGTGAAGCCCTTGTCTGCCTCTGATGTGCACAAACTCAACAAGCCTTTGAGGAGTTTATATCAAGTTATCATTAACTCTACTAATCAAAAGTTGCAACACTCTCAAAATGATGCCTTTGATATGTCGCCTATAATGTTGCAATGACTTTGATGATTCAATAATGTGATTTTCCCCAAGCCACTAATTCTATGTCACACAATTCTTCCTTTGACTGTAATTATCCATGAAGCACACCATCTCACTCCAACAAGAAAGTCAATGGCTCTGATGGAAAATCAACGACTCTAATTGAAAGAATTCATTCTCAAGAAAAGACTTAACCAAATCCGAATTTTTGAATATTCAAGAATAAGCTCGAATCCATTCCCGCTCCAATTAATCTAGAGTTTGAAGGAAGATTCGCGTGAGTAAGTTTTTTAACACAATCTGAAATTAGACACAATTCAGAATTATAATTGAAGGAAATCATCGACCAAGGTGAAAAGAAGATATGATCAAAATATTGTTCACAAAAAGATATGGTCTAAATATTGTTCACAAGAAGATATGGTCAAAATATTGTTCACAAGAAGATATGGTCAAAATATTGTTCACAAGAAGATATGGTCAAAATATTGTGCACAAGAAGATATGCTCAAAATTTGTTCACAGGAAGATATGGTCAAAATATTGTTCACAAGAAGATACACTTAAAATTATTCACAAAAAGAAACTCTCATAATTTGCTCAAGTGCTGTGTAATTCAAAGATTTGAATTAGTGGTTAAATCCTTATAATTGAAGAGACTGGATATAGCTACCAAGTTGGTGGTGATCTAGGATAAATCTGCTTGTGTCACTTTACTTCTGCATTCATTACTTTACTGCTACCTCATATTACTTAAGCTTGATTGCTACTCCGTCTTTTTTGGTTAAAATCACCAAACCCAAATCAGTTCTTGAATAAATAATTAAAAATAATCCAAATTAGACAAACTCAATTCATCCCCCCTTCTCGTGTTTGCACCTTCGTCTTCTTGACATGGTCTTCTGTTGTGTAGCTATTTTGAAGTACCTTTAAACTTGAGACCAATGTTTGGAATTTGGAGAACTTATTCTCGATGTCTTCGTCTCCCCCCATTTGAAAAATCTCATACTTTCCCACTAAGAGTTTGTCATTTGCTTCTCAGACCTACATATTTCCTTCATATGTTAGAATCATACAATCATAAATATTATTTCCTTGTTGGTGCTTTTATCAAACTCTTATAACGTGATTGAATTCATCATAAATGTTATAGCTTTATGATGCATCTTATATTGTTTCTTTTGCTCAACGTTCATTTCTTTTATAGATAACTCTATGCCATTAGCATCTTTTGGAGCAGTGTACCTATCTTCAATCAAATCCCAAAGTTCAGGATCTTGAGAAATGAAGAAACTTATGAGTTTGTCTTTCTAGTACTCAAAGCGTTCACCATAGAACTGAGGAGGTCTGTTAACATTTCCTTCCATTGCCTCATCACCACAGTTATGCATATTTGAAAGGTGGATCTTTTCTCAAACACTATATAATGCTCACGCTTTGAGACCGAGGTCTGATGCCAATTGTAGGAGGAAAATAAACCAGAAATTAGGGGTTTGAATTGTGTATTCTATTTTAAAAAATTCTTTGGGCTAACAAATAATGAAAATAAAAACAAATAAAATTAGAGGCATCAAACAAAGGGAAGGAAGAGGACAATGATTACAACCACTTAACTACGTCCATCCCCTTCACCTAGAAGGATTTAATCCAGTAATTCAAAACAGATTACAACCACTTAACTTTACCAATTAAGTCTTCTAAACATCCAACTAGAAAACCACAAGTCGTTAGGGATTTACAACCACTATCAGACCAGATTACACAAGTGTTTAGTTTCTATTTTTGTGTTTACACTTACTAGAAGATGGCTACTATATTGCTCACAGACTTAGTATGAACTAGAGTGATATTACAACTGAGTGCTAAATAAATTCTAAGTAATTGATGATTGATTAATATTCAGCTCGTATATTTTTTCGTTCTTATCTTTGTTCTTCAAGTAATGAGGACCTATTATAGATGTCAATTCTTGCTTTCATATCACTTCAATTTCTTCTTCAAACTTTCTTCAAATTTCAACGTTCTGAAAATTTAATTATGGTTTCTTTAATTTTCTATTTTCCCATTACAATCAAATTTTGATGATTGTCGCTTTGACTTGTGTTCAGATTCATATATGATTGTTGCCTTGAATTTGATCTTGATCTTAGCTTTTAATTTTCTAATCATTATGGATAGTTGCAGCAATTAAATTCTTGATCGCTGTTGACAATTGTTGGAGTTCAATTCTGATCTATGTTTCAATTCATAATTTCGTTGCTTGATCGCTGTAGGGATTTTCATAATGTTCTACCTATGATTGCACAGATTCGTTGTCGTGAATTTGAATTAGATTGTTTCTATTTGATGAGATATTCAATTTGGTAAAAATGTAACCAAGGAATGTTAAACTTCCACTAGTGCTCTTCCTTTCTAGCTTATCTCCAACATAGTAAGCATCACATAAAACTACCAACATTTTTACCTGACACATCTTTGTACAAATTTAAGTTGGATGCCTATGTGTAGACATGGACTTACAATCATCCATTTTAAACTTCTTAAGAATTTCTCTTGGGTATTTGGTATGGTGAATGAATACACCGTCTAGGTTTTGATGAATTTGAATTCCAAGAAAGAATTTTAAGTCTCCCATCATGCTCATTTCAAATTCATTTTGCATTAGCTTAGAGAACTTTTGGCAGAGCTTACCGTTAGTAGAACCAAAAATAATATCATTAACGTATATTTGGACAATGAAAAAGTCATTCTTAGATGATTTTCTAAATAAAGTAGTGTCAACCTCGCCTCTTTCAATTCATTGTTGAATAAAAAATTGCTTAGTCTATCATACAAAGCTCTTGGAGCCTATTTTTAGACCATGCAAATATTTCTTTAGTTTGAAAACATAGTTTGGAAATTCATTATCCTCAAAGCCATGAGGTTGTTTGATATACACTTCTTCATTTATGTAACCATTTAAGAAAAAGCTTGTCAAATTCATTTGATATAGAGTGATTTTATTAAATACAAAAAAAGAAAGTAGAAGTCTGAAAGCCTTTGTGCAGACTGTATCCTTGGGCTACAAGTCTACCTTTATTTTTATCCACTTCACCTTTTTCATTCAGTTTGTTTCGAAAAACACACATGGTTACTATTCACTTCTTTTCTTTAGGCTTGTGGACAAGATCACATACATAAATCATTTTGAATTGATTCAACTCTTCTTGCATACCCAGTAATCGTCCATCATCTCATAAAACTTCTTCTATAGTTATAGGTTTAAAATCATACAGCAGTCCATACATAGATGTTTCTTTAAGAGCAGATCTAGTTTTCAAATGAACATTTGCATTTCCTATGATCAGAGTGTCTGGAGAATAGAGATTTGTATTTCCATCCTGGTTTGGATTCCTGATGCTTTTGATTTGAGTTCTCGGGCATATCTTCTAATTCATTGTAGACTAACTTTGTTGATTCCTCTAATATATCTGGTTCTTCTGAAACCTGTAGATCTGCAAAGTCTACATCTAGCTTTAAATAATTATGGTCAAGCTTGTTGTCATCGAACTTGACATGGATTTATTACTCAACAGTTAATGTTTCTTTGTTGTATACCCTGTAGGCTTTAGACCTTTTAGAGTATCCCAAGAAGATGAACTTTTGAGATCATGAATCAAATTTTCCAAGATTCTCTTTGGTGTTCAAAATAAAGCATGTGCAACCAAAATGATAAAAATACGAAATGTAGGGTTTTATTCCTTTCACAGTTCATAAGGATCTTATTAAGACTATGTCTAATATAGATTGTATTCTAAATATAATATGCAGTGTTTGTTGCTTCTGCCCAAACTTGCTTGGGAACATTCATTTCATGAATTACAGTACGTGCCATCTCTTGAATAGATCTGTTTTTCCTTTCTAAACCACCGTTCTATTGAGGTGTTTTACGAGAAAAAAATTATGTAAAATTAAATTCTCTTCACATAAGTTTTCAAAAAGTTTATTTTCAAATTCACCCTCATGGTAAGTATAGATCGAATTGTTGCTATACAAAAACCTTTTTCATTTTGCAGTTATTTGTAGAAGGTAGTGAAAACCTTATGTAATTCATCTTTGTGTTTTAGAAATTTTACCCTTGTCCATCTGGAATAGTTATCAACATTAACGAGACCATACTTTTTACAACTTATAGAATCAATCTTTACAGGGAAAAGGAAATCAAGATGTTAAAGTACAAGTAGTCTAGAAGTGGAAACAATGTTTTTAGAAGAAAAAAAAGTTTTTGACATGCCTCACAAAGAACTTATAAGTCGTACTTAAGATTTGGCAAGCCCTTACTAAATCAAGTCTTTTCAATTTTGAGATTAACCTCAAATTGGCATGTCCTAATGTTTTGTGCGAAACTAGTTGTTCCTCACTTACAGACATAAGATACTTTACAAAGAACATGCGTTTGACTTATTGTTTGACGTGACTTTTGATTAAAGACAACATCATAACCATTATCGCTTAATTGACGTATGCTCAGTAGATTATGCATTAGTCCTTTTACAAGACATTTTTAACGGAGGGAAGAAAGCCATAACCTACTCTGTCGTACCCAATGATCTTACCCTTCTGACACCTCCAAAACCTACGAATCCTCCGTTCTTGTGGGTCAGGTCTTAGAACATAGATTTTTCTCCCATCATGTATCGTGAACATCCATTGTTTAGGTATAATGACTAGGGTTTTAACTTTGTTGATAAGGATATCAGAAAGATAGATTATTTTATTCTTAGGTACTCATATTTACTTGGGTCCTAGTTTGTTAGTTCTGAAAGGTATCTTGTCTTTCCATGTTTTCTGCTAAGGACAAGTTCTTTTATTATAACCTTTCTTTAGGCAGTATACACAAGCAGTATCAATTAGGTTAAACCTAGGATTTTTCTTTCGTTCTTCAAATCCAATGCCATTTTTATTGTTTCTGCTAACACCATTGATCATAGAAACTTGTTTGCTTCTGTCTATGTCGTTTACAAGAAATTCTTGAAAGGCTATTTGTACTTAACAGAATTGCAGACTCTATCCTCTGAAGTTTTTGAAACATTTTCTTTCAGAGTTAGATTTTCACACTCTTTTTCAAGGGAATTGTATTTATTTGTTAAGATGTATGAACTTTTCTAAGTGACTTAAGTTTTCAAGAAACCTTATGATTTTTGTTGAGAACATCATTTAACATATCTGTAAGTTCATTACGAGATAGGTCAAATATTTGCATGCTCTTCATCTTCATTAGATGATTCATTAGAGTCATTGTTTGAACCAAGTTGGTTTTCCACTTGTAGTTTTGATATTAACAAAATTATTTTTTGAGAAAAATAAATTTGGATTAATGGATTCAATAAGAATGCAAAAATTCGTAGAAGAAAATCAGAGGAAGAAAACCAGAGGAAGGTACCAGAGGAAGCGACCAAAGGAAAATCACTAAAGGAAGTGACTAGAGGAAGTGACCAGAGGAAGTGACCAAAGGATGAGATCAGAGGAACACAAAGTATACGCGTCTGCCACTAAATATATGCCTCTGAAAGTAAAATGCCTCTAAAGGTTACGACGATTGCCTCTAATGTTTGGGTCTGAAGTATCGGTCTGATGTTTGGGTCTGAAGAATGGCTCTAAAACTGAGTGTTAAGAATGCCTCTAAAGACGGAATTTGAAGCGAGCCACTGAAGCTCTTGCAAAACTTTGAAGAGATTGTTCAAATCAATAATTCAAAGCTCACAATTGGTTGATCAAAATGGTGCAACACACTCCAAAATGTTGCCTGTAATATGCAGCCTCTAATGTTGCGCTAACTCTGAAGTTTCAACAAGGTGATTTGCCCAATGCCAGTAATTCTAAGTCATGCAATTCTGCCTCTGACTATCATTATTCAAGAAACAAAACATCTGCCTCTAACAAGAAAGTCAATAGATGAAATTGAAATAATTAAGTATGAAAAGAAAACTTAGCCGAATCAAAAACTTGTGAAGATCCAAGAACAACCTAAATCCATTGCCGCTCTAATCAAACAAGAGTATGAAAGAAGCTTGGTATTTTGGAAGACAATCTAAAGAATAAGATTTGATTCACATTTATAATTGAAGAAAAACTTTTACCAAGTTGAGAAGAATATTTGATCAAGATTTATCACAAGGAGATATGAATTCTTTACAAGATGATTTGATTAAGATTTATATACAGGAAGATCTGAATTATTTACAAGATCATTTGATCTAGATTTATCACAAGAAGATATGAATTATTTAGAAGAATATTTGATCAAGTTTTATCTACAAGAAGATGTGAATTAATTACAAGAAGAGTTGATCAGAATCTACAAGAAGATAAGAATTAATTACAAGAATATATGATAAAGAATTGTTTACAAGAAGATACATTTATTATTTGCAAAGATATGATTTAGATTTTGCAAGGACAAAGGAGACATCATAACCTATTCTATAAATAGATATTCAAGGCTGAAGAAGAAAATAAGAGAACTCACAAGCACAAAATTTCCTATGTCATTAGAGTTCATAAGGTTAAGTTCTAGAGAAACACTTGCTCAAAAGAAAAATTTCCTAAGTGTTTTCTAGTGTGAGAGTCATTATTAAAATCATTTTGTTAAAAGCAAACCAATTTGTTCTAAACTCTTGTAACCCAGCCTAATAGTGGCTTTCGTGTTCCTCAAGCAATCTGTATGTTTTCATGTTGTGTTGAGAAGACTTGGCTTGTATAGTAAAGGTGTTTGTGTTCCTCAAAAAGTTTGTAGGTGTGAGGTTATTTTGAGAAGATTGGCTTGTAAGGTCACGTGTTGTGTTATTCAAGTTTTGAATTAGTGGATTAAATCCTTCTGAGTGAGGAGACTGAATGTAGCTACCAAGTTGGTTGTGAACCAAGATAAATTCTTATGTCACTTTAATTCAACAATTCTTATTTTACTTCTTCCTCTGATACTTAACCTGATTGCTACTATTTTTATTCTAAGTATGTCACCAAACCTGACCCAGTGTTAAATAAATTAGCAATAACAGTCCAACTTAGTCAAACACAATTCAAACCCCATCTCGTGTTTGCACCTTCAGTGATTTGGATGAAGATGGCGTAGGAGGTTTGGGTTTAGTCGGTGCCTTGTTCCTCAAAGAGTATGTGAAGGTACAAACACAAGAAGGGGGGTTAAATAGTGTTTGAAAAAGTTCGTATATTTTGGCTACTTTGATTAAGGCTGGTTGGTTTTTATGAATTACTTATATAAGAAGCAATCGAGTTCAGAGGCAGCAAACAATGAAAGCACAAATAATTGGACACGTAGATTTATCCTGGTTCACCACTAATTTGGTTACATCTAGTCCCCTCATTTAGAAGGCTTTAGTCCACTAATTCAAATACCTTGAATTACAAAGCACCTGACCCTCCAAACCAGTCTTTTCAAACAGCCTGACAACCACAAACTTTTGAGGAACTAAACCACTATCGGGTTTGATACAAAATACTTGAACTTTAAGTGTTTGCTTCTAACAAATTTGATAATAATAATAATAATTCTCGCACTCTAAGAAAAAATAGTTAGAAAATATTTCTTACTTGAACAAGTGTTTCTCTTTTTGAACTCTAAGATGAATTTGAAATTTTGAGCTTTTGAGTTCTTCTACTTTTTTCTGATTTTCGATGATCTTCTTCAGCCTAGAGTATCTATTTATAGATAAAATTAGGGTTTCAATTTATTCCTTGTTTAATTTTCAATTGTATCATTATTCCTAGCTTGGTCAACAATAATCTTATTCAAGAATAGTTCTGAAGAAGATTATTTTGATAATATGTTCTTTAGCAATTCTTTATTTTTGAATCCAATCAGAGCAGTTCTTTTAGATTGATTCTTTTCATAATTTGTTCAGATTGAGTTTCTAAATTATTCATATTGATTATGTTTGTATTTTGTTCAAATTGAGTTTGTAAACTCCTCATATTGATACTGTTCATATTTTGTTGTAGATAAATCTTGATCAAATCTTCTTCAAATTTTGGCCATATCTTCTTTTTAACTTGGTCAAATATTTTCTTCAATTATAAATCTAAATCAACTCTTATATTAGAATTTCTTAAATTATAAATTTGAATCAAATCTTATTTTAGATTGTCTTCAAAAACACGAATCTTCTTTCATGCTTTGTGAAGTCAAATATATTGTTCTTATAAAATACTTTTGTTAACATCGAAACTCTAAGTATGAAACCAACTTGGTTCCAACAGTTTGTAGGTGTGACGTTGTTTTGAGAAGATTGGCTTGTAGAGTCAGCTGTTGTGTAATTCACGTTTTGAATTAGTGGATTAAATCCTTCTGAGTCAGGGTACTGGATGTAGCTACCAAGTTGGTTGTGAACCAAGATAAATTCTTATGTTACTTTAATTCTGCAATTCTTGTTTTACTTCTGTCTCTGATCACATAACCCGATTGCTACTACTTTTATTCTAAGTAAGTCACCAAACCTGAACATGTTTTAAATAAATTAGCAAAAAAAATCCAACTTAGTCAAACACAATTCAACCCCCTGTCTCGAGTTTTCACCTTCAATCCCAACTTGCAAGTAGCCATAAGACCTTTCTTCTTTGTCTTGAAGTCTTTCCTCTAGGATTTTCCTTTCTCAAGTTTAGGATATTCTAATTTGAAATGACGTGGTTCTTTGCACTCATAGCAGATGAGTCTTTTCTTGTCCAATTTTGTACTTCCTTTTCCATTATTTTGGGACTAACTAAAATCCTTTTTGGGAAATGATTTCTTTCTATTGTTCTACATGTGCTGGATTTTTCTTGACATGAATGACAACTGTTCATCATCTGAGTCTTCACTCTAATTGTCCAATTCTCTTTCCTCAGAGTATTTTTTAGCTTGTAGAGCCTTAGAGATCATCTTTTTTTCCTTGGAACTTGATGGCCAAGGACTTTGACTTCTTTTTGGGCTTATCTTCAACCAGCTATATCTCATGGGATCTGAGGGAACTCATTAGCTCTTCTAGAGGTAGTTTATTTAGATCCTTAGCCTCTTGAATAGCTGTTACCTTTGGTCTCCACTTGTTGGGAAGACTTCTAAGGATCTTTTTGACATGGTCAGAGGTAATGTAGCTCTTTTGGAGAGCCTTTAGTCCAGAAACCAGAGTTTGGAATTTAGAGAACATTGTCTCAATGTCTTCATCTTCTTCCATCTGGAAGAGTTTACACTTTTTGACAAGTAGATATGCTTTGGCTTCCTGTACCTGCTTATTTCCTTCGCAGTTGAGAACCCGAGCATCAAAGATATTCTTTGCTATTTCTTTTGTTCAACATCAAAATCCTTTCTGGATATTTCAACACCAGCAGCAGCTTTTTGAGCCTCACTGTCATCTTCGACTATGTCCCACAGTTCAGGATCGTTAGAGATCTAGAAGCTTTTGAGTCGGCAATTCAAGTACTCAATCTTTCTCCATAAAACTGGCGAGGCCTGTGAAGGTTTCCACTTGTAACTTCATCACCACAGTTATTCATAATAACAAATCTTTACTTAAACATGGTTAAGTGCTCAACTTTGAGACTGACCTCTGATGCCAGTTGTAGAATGAAGAACACAACATTAAGGGGTTTGATTGTGTTTCTTTTTAAAATCTTTTTAACATGACTAAACTAAAGTAAAGAATAATATAGCACATGAACACAAAAAAAATAGAATAACACAACCAAATTCTCTTGGTTCACCACCAACACGATAGCTACGTCCATTCCATTTAACCTGAAGGATTTAATCCACTAGTTCACCATTGAATTACACTTTCATTGAACACCTACTAGTCAAACTGATTGTGTTCAAGTCTTCTCAACCTTCTAGCTTAGTACAATCAAGAGGTTGAGGAAGGCATCCACTATTGTGCTAGGTTACAAGAGAATAGGATTAGGTTTTATGAAAAAGCTCTCACAAGAGAGTGTTTACAAGGTTGTACTCTCATAAACGTTTATCAGCACTTAGGTAAAACGAATGATTAAGAGCAAGAGTGTAGACTTGGTTGTATATGCTTACATTAGTGCGTTTCTTGGTATATATTCCAACTTAGGAATGCACGTCTTTTTATAGAGATTGTTTAGGGTTTTTGGCGTTGTTCCGGTTGCAAGAAATCAACATATATCATGTAGTTTCATATCAAATCTTTTGAGATTGGTTTGCCAAAGAAAACTTTCCAAAATGAATCCTTGTAATTGATTCACCGTATCTTGATTTGATGATAGAGGAAGCATAGGATACGATGATCAAAGCATGTTTGATAGACCCTTAGACAAGTAACAAATTCAGGATGTTCATCAGATAATGCACAAAAACTGTCTTCTTCGGGGTGCTGACTTTAATCAGAGCATACATTATAAATCCAACTCATATGATCAATTTCTTGATGCGATTATCAGAGGCAAACAATCACTTTCTTGTCAAGATTATTAAAGGTAGACGATCGGCTACTTGTTCCATTCATCAGAAGCAGCCAAACATATGTCTTTTACATTCATTAGAGGCATATGAAACATTACATAACTTGTATTTCCGAAGACACCAGAGGTGGGTTTCAAAGCGCGTTTTCTATACTTAAAATATTGAGTAGAAGCAGAGTCTTGGTGTTCCTTTATCCTATCAAATTCACTTGATCTGGGAAATGCACTGTTAATAAGAATGTTAGTGCTTTAAATTATTCCCACAAATTGATTTTGTTATTATCAAAATAAGTAAGAGTCATAGTTCTTCAAACTAACTTGGTTCTAACAGAAGATATAGTAGTACAATTAATTGTATGCTTGCATCATCTGCATTACATCATCTGTTTGATGTTCTCTTTATCATATGCAACATTTTCATTTGTCTATTACATATGTATCTAAATGTCTTTTTTCATAGAATTTGCATATATGACAAAGTCTTGCCATTCACACTTGTTTTGAAAGGCCTAACACTTTCTAAAAACATGGTTTGTTCCATTAGGCTTAACATCCTAAGAAGAACAATAATTTAAAGGCTTTACATCTTGAGAACTGTTGAATGTAAATCAATAGACTCCATACAAAACCAAAGGATTAACATCCTAGGAATTTATGAACTGTCTTTGTAAAGTCTTGTCATATTATTTTTTCATGATATCTCTAAATTTTGTCTCTGTCATTTCCCTCTTATTTTACCCTTCCGTGTATCAAAAATAAAATAACTTAATAAGTTTGAAATTCTTAAAGAATCGCGTTCATCATATTCAGGGGAAGTCCTAGAATATTGATCTATAAGTTTCTTTACAAAAGATCAAATAATTATTAAGTCAAACAATTTTTGAGTACTATATTCAAAGAGAGCTTTTTTTTAAACCTTATTTTGTGAAGGAAAATTGCTCATTAATTGTATAGATAACTGTCATCATCAAAAAAAGGGAGATTGTTTGTGCAAAAGTGATTTTAGCTATAATCCTCTAGTTGATGTTTTGATGATAACAAAAACAAACAAATAAAGAACAATTATCCTCTAACTATATTTGCTAAGTGTGCAGATAAAGTTAGAAGAAAAAGGTTCATATTAATGACTATCTATTTTAAGGTAGCAGAAATTACAAGTAAATTAGAGATAATAATCTTAGTGTTTCTAAAACACAGAGAATATGCTCACCTATTAAACTAGTACTATGTCTATTAGTAGAGCAAGTCACAATATTACAATATGTAGTTCTACGCAAAGCGTTATGTCTTCATCTGATGAAAGTGCTCTCAAATGCACCTTCGGTGAATCCGTTAATACAAGCAATGATCTGAATATTCTGCTTCTTATAAAATGTATCAAACAAATTGATCGTCTGCCTCTAATAACTGTGACAAACATTTTATCATCTAATTTTGATGAAAGTCAACACTCTAGAAAGTCAACGATCTGAATAGTCAAATGCTTTAAAGAAGACAAATTTGTTTATCCCCTGGTCATGGTCTTGAATTCGTTAAATTGTCTAAAAGTCTACGTGAGATCCTCTGTGTAATATCCTATGAGATCTACCTCTTAAAATTGAAGATATGCAGCATCAATTACTAAGATATCTATGGATACATCTTAAATACTAATCTGCCTTAAATGGTGATTGAAGATCTTCACTAGTGTTTTCATACACTTGAACTAATATAGGACTTGGTATGTAGCATCCTCTAAATGAAAGTTAGAATCCTATCAACTGAGTTGGTGTCAATTTGGACACAAACAAGAACTGATGTAAATCAACTCGATAGTGGCAGCGACTCTATCACCCCTAAGAGGTACATGAAAATGTACAACACCACTCATGAACCTCAATAGTAGGTTGCTAGAAAGTTGAAGAAGGGTTTTGACGATGACAGCTTGGAGAGGCTATAGAAGAATACTCAAACCCTGAAGAGGCAGAGTAAACAATATATGTTTGATATTAATTGAAATAGTGGATTAAGTCCTCGATTGTATTGTCCCAAAATCTCTCTACAAGGGAAGGACTAGATGTAGCAACAATCTGTTGTAAACTAGTATAAAAATATATATATTTCCTTTATCTCTTTCTATTTCTCTCATCTTAGTTATTTAAGATTCAACCTTATTCTAACAAAACCGGTTTTATAAGAGTAAGTTGAATGTTTTGATAAAGAACAATTTCATGTAAAGCAATCAACGTAACTTTCAGAAATGGCAAATCACAATTTAAACCACCCATTTCTTGTGTTTTCCAGTACCTTCAATATCACTCTTCAAACTAATTCTTCCTGGCAACCTCCATCTCAAGTTTTAAAACTTTTTCTCAAAAACTTATTCATGGCTCACACTAAATTCTCTAGGAAAAAGGCACCGACCAAACCCAAACCTCTTACACCATCTCCATCCAAATCACTGAAGGTGCAAACACGAGAAGAGGGGTTGAATTGTGTTTGACTAAGTTGCATTATTTTTGCTAATTTACTTAACAGTGGTTCAGGTTTAGTGACATACTTGGAATAAAAGTAATAGGAATCGGGTTAAGTATCAAAGGCAAAAGTCAAACAAGAATTGTTGAATTAAAGTGACACAAGTTATCTTTGTTCACAACCAACTTGGTAGGTACGTTAAATACCCTCACTTTGAAGGATTAATCCACAAATTCAAAACTTGAATATCACAGCACCTGACCCTACAAGCCAGTGTTCTCAAAACAACCTAACACACCAAGTCTTCTCAACACTGTGTTATACTTAGAGTTTTTATGATAACAAAAGTATTTTATGAAAACATTATATTTGACTTGAAAGAGTATGAAAGAAGATATGGTCAAGATTTGAAGAAAATTTGATCAAGATTTATCTACAAAATATGAACAAAATCAATCTAAAGAATTTACAATCTCAATCTAAACGCAATTTGAACAAAATATGCAGAATCAATCTGAAGAATTGACAATCTCAATCTAAACAAAAAAGGAACATAATCAATTTGAAGAATTTACAAACGCAATCTGAACAAAATACAATTCATAATTAAATCAGGACAAAATTAAAGCCCAAATTTTAACTATAAATAGATACTCAAGGTGGTTAGTACTTTAACTATAAGCAGAAAAGAGTAGTCTTAGAGTTCAAAGAGAGAAACACTTGTTCAAGTAAGAAATATTTTCTGAGTGTTCTTTTCTTAGAGTGTGAGAGTTATTATTATCAACTTTTTAGAAGCAACTACTCTGAATCCGATTGCTTCTTCTCTAAGTAAGTCACTAAAAATTGAACTAGTTTATTATTTATTTATAAATTGTCATAAAGTTATCAACTTTAGCAAACATAATCCAACCCCCTTCTCATGTCTGCACCTCCAATTGGCATCAAAGCTCGGTCTCAAGGTTAAACACTTTACAGTGTTTCAGAAAAGAACCAAGGGTTCAATATGTCTGGATTCAGTGAAGAAGCTATTAAGGAAACATCAACAGACCAGCTCTGATTGATGGAGAACATTTCACAAGATCTTGAACTTTGGGACTTAGTGGAAGATGGTTATATTGCTCTGAAGAATACTGTTGGTATTGAAACTCCAAGAAAAGAAATGAATGCTGATTAGAAGATGTACAAGATGCTTCATAAGTCCAAGACATTCATGATAAATGCAATCACCTTCAAGGAGTTTGACAAGTGCACTAACAAGGAGACAACAAATAGTATTTATGATAGTTTGATTCTAACATATGAAGGAAGGAAGCAGGTTCAAAAAGTAAAGGTCAACCTCCTAGTCAAAATATATGAGTTGTTCAAGATGGAAGAAGATGAAGACATTGAAACAATGTTTTCCAGATTCCAGACTTTGGTCTCAGGATTAAAGGTACTTGATAAGAGTTATACTACTGCTGATCATTTGAAGAAGACATTAAGGAGTCTGAAGAGAAAGTGGAGACTAAGATCATTGCCATTCAAGAAGCAAAGGATCTGAATACTCTTATGTTGGAAGAATTAATCAGCTCTCTCAGATCACACAAAATTGAGCTTGTAGAGGATGAGCCCAAGAAGAAGCAACCAACCTTGGCTTTGAAATCCAAGCAAAACAATGTTCTAAAGGCAAGAGCAAAATCAGAGGATAATGATTCAGATGATCAGAATGAAGAGTCAGAGGAAGAGGAACTGGTGTTTACATGCAAAAAAGTTCAGAAAGAAGAAATTTCCCCAAAGATATTTCGGGCAATTCAGCAAAGGAAATGATGATAAATATGACAAGAAAATCATCATCTGCTATGCGTGCAATGAACCTGGACATATCGGGTCAGAATGTCCATATATAGAGAAAGGGAAACATCAGAGGAAAGATTCTAGACCCAGGAAGAAGAGTTTGATGGCTACATAGGATGATTCTGATGAATCCTTCAATGATGAAGAGCACACATATTTGGCTCTGATGGTTCATACCAACTATGCCTCTGGATCCAACACAGATTCTATCTCTGGAAGTGAATCAATAGATGAAGAAATTTATGTATTTTCTGACTTTACTCAATTTGATTTAGTTACTGCTATAAATTATTTTTAAAATAAGAATCACAAATTTTCTTTAAAACTAAAAACACATAGGAAAGAAAATACAAATCTAACTAAAAAAGTTAATGTTTTAAAGAATCAAACTGTTGAATTTAAAACAGAAAATGCAACTCTGAAAACAGATATTACTGAACCTAAGATAAATAATGATAGGCTGAAAATCTAACTCTAAAAGTAATAATAGTTCAACATCAATTGAAAATACTACATGTAACTCTGATAAGCATGAATAGGTATTTCAAGATTTTCTTGATAATGGTATGGAAAGAAGAAAGTATGCATCTATGATTTATGGTCTTAGTAGGAATGGTCAAAGAGGAATAGGATTTCAAGAAAAATTAATTGAACCTAAGTTTGTTCCCTCCGATGATTTATGTACTATTTGCTATAAGAAAGGTCACACTAAAATATCGTGTCCTATGCTAACCACATGGAAAGACAAGAAACCTTTAAGAACAAACAAACCAGGTAAATGGATGCTTGCACTATATGAAAGGAAAAAGGTCTATGTACCAAGACATAACAAACAGAAGCCAACTGAATCTGGTGGAAGAAGGACTGGTCAACACAGTACCTATCACATATGATGAACCAAAAATATCAACAAAAAAAATATAGAGTATCAACATAATCAAAACTGGCAGAGAAATCACACAAACCAACAGAACTGGAACTACCAGAAGAATCAGAATTACCATCAGTTCCAAAATTACAAGAGGAACCTGATACATCAGTAGAAATAGAAGTGTCAGATTAACAATCAGAATCAGGAGACTTCTTTGAACACTCCAATCAAATTCATACAAACCTGGATGGGAATTCAAATCCCTTCATCCAGGCCCTCTAATCAGAGAATATGCAAATTCAGAATCTGAAAACCATAAAAGAAGACATAAGAGGGTTTTTAGAGTGAAACTTAAACTATTGACATATAGGTTATATCTTTCTTTAAACTTAGTTATTGTATGATATTATTTTTACTGTGATAACAAGAAGCTTGACCTTAAAAATAAAAGCTAGATAAGTATTTTGCAGGTTCTCAAAAATTTAGAGGAATAAGGAGATCCACAGAATCTAAACACTTAAGCAGAAGTAGCATACAAGTTTGGCTTTCAGAAACAAGTAGAAACCACCAGAAATAAAACAAATGTTTTGGCTGTATTGATTTCATTCTTCAATTATCTAATTTATATTATGTTATAAGACAAATAGCTTGACCTTAGAAAGTCGAAGCAAGTTGAGGATACTACAGGTTTACCAGAACCAAAGGAAGCAGATGCAGACAAACTAGAAGATGACAAATCTTCAGAGGATGAATATGGTCAAGTTAGAAACATTCAAGATAAGTCAAAAGGAAGATCTAGATGGAAGTACAAGTCATCTCATCCTGAAACTCTAATCATTGGAAGTGCAAGTGGTCCTTTAAGGATCAGACCATCATTAAAAGATACCACTTTGTTTGGCTAACTTTCACCAATTAAGCTTACTGCTGTTGATGAAGCATTGGCAGATGATGGATGGATTCTTGCAATGCAAGAAGAGTTAAATGAATTTAAGAGGATTGATGTTTGGGATCTAGTACCCAAACCAAAGAAGAACATTATTGGAACCAAATGGGTTTTCAGAAACCAGCTAAATGAAAAAGGTGAAGTGGTCAGAAACAAGGCAAAACTTGTCGCACAAGGCTACAGTTAGCAAGAAGGCATTGATTACATTGAGGCATTTCCTCCAGTGACTAGTTTAGAAGCTATTCATATTCTTCTTTCTTTTGTTGCAAATAATAACAAACATTATTTCAAATGAATGTTAAAAGTGCTTTTCTAAATGGTTATTGATGACTCTTCATCTTATGCATATTTTTCATTGTTTTTAGTCTTATCTATCTGTCATTATTAGTTAATTTGAAGAGTTAATTGCTATATCTTGTTGATTCTAGTTTTTTTGAGTTAATAAAATGTTTATGTTCTTATTTCCATGATTAAGTAGGGATTTTTCGTAGTTTTATGTTGCTTTTTTGTTTTAGTGCAGTGCTTAATTTTGGTGAGAAATCAACATGACCTATGTGGAGTATTTCAGCCATATCTGGAGTTGTAGATGTCCAATTGGAGACAAACTAAGTGAAAATGAAAGCTAAGATCCATAGCTATAACTTTCATGAAGACACCGGAACCCAGTTCAGACTCAAAAGAGGAACAAATGCAGAAAACGTAAAAACAGAAGAAGTTATGCGCCTAAAGCACAACAGCTGCGCCTGGGATGCATTTCCGCACTAGTGAATCTGTCAATTCGCGCTTGAAGCGCAAATCCTGCGCCTGGGGCGCGTGACGAGCATCATAATGTATAAAAAACACGTTTATATCACTTTTTAGGGATCTTTTTTACTATTGGGAAGTTTGGAGACTTGTGCCCCAGCAGACAAACTCCTAGATGGCTGTTTCTAACACCATTGGAGCAGTTTTATCAAGAATTATTCATGAATACTTCTTGTAATTCTTCTCTAATCTCTATCTTTTCTATCCCTATCATGACTAACTAAACCCTATTTATTAGAGATGTGTGTAACAAGATGAAACCCTTATTTTTTTGATTTGATTTCTAGTTATATGAATGAGTTTATTAAATTATTTTTCTCATCTTTGTGCTTAATGCTTTTTATTGTTTGATCAACTTTAAAATGTTCTACGATTCGTATTTTGAAACGGAAGTGAACTTTACGAATGCTTGAGATGAGAAATTCATGATACTGTAGTCTAGGGATAGATGAAGGTCAGGAAACCAATTAAATTTGTGGCAAAGGCAACAGTTTAAAAAAGAGAATTCTTGTACCGTAAAGCTTAATTCTAATTCTAAATCCACTAAGGAATTAGGGGTTACTTTGGAATTAAAGGTTCTATCACTAAGACATTAGGGAAAGAATAATAAAGAGACTAAGGTAACTAGGATCAAATTAGACACTAAGGTTGGATTCAAAGTGAAACTCATCCCTAACAAATTTCTTATTATAAAGGACCAATTTTATTACATTTTAATTATTACTTGCAACATTTTGATGATAAACATAACGAAGACGCCAATAGACATCTCACAAACTTCTTTGAACTATGTGAATCAATGAAGGTGGATAGTTGTTCTGAAGAAGGCAAGAATTTGAGATTATTTCCATTGTCATTGAAAGATGATGCTAAGGAATGGCTTAATTTCTTTCCTACCAGTAGCATCACCACATGGGATGACCTTGAAGATAAGTTCTTGGAACAATACTTTCCCCCAACTGTGTTCATTAGAAAAAGGTAAGAGATTTCCAGTTACAAACAGAAAGAAGGAGAATCTCTTCGTGAAACTTACAGGAGGTTCAAAAGTTTACTAGTAGGATGCCCCAATCACACTTATGACGACACTACTCAAATGCAAATATTTTGTAATTGTTTAAGGCCTAGCACTAGAATTATGTTGGATGCTACAACAGGTGGTTCTTTGAATTACAAGACCGCATCAGAAGCACGAAAAATTATCAAGATCATGGCATCAAATGAACAAATGATGTTGTATGATAGAGGTGGTGGGTCAAAAAGTGGTATACTGGATGTCGGGTTTGTTCAAGGTGAGCTACTCTCAAAACAAATAGAAGATGTTATCGCTGCTTAGATAAAGAAAAGGATGGCAGCTCTAAATATACAACCCCAAGTGGCCCCTGTCAAAATTTTGAAACATATTGGTTGCGACTTTTGTGGGGGAGCACATAAAAATGGAGCTTGTGAAGTACCAGATGAAGAGGATACAGAAGAACCAGAAGAAGTGAATTTTGTGGGTAACAACGAAAAGCAGAACAATCCCTACTCTAGTACGTACAATCTGGGTTGGAGAAATCATCCAAATTTTTCATGGAAAGATCAATAGGGTGGATCTCAAGGTCAACAAGGAGCTCAAGCAAATCAAGCTCCACCTCAAAAACTTGCTTGGGAGAGTGCTATTGAGAATCACTCAGTTCTTTCGTTGAAGAGTCATTGAAAAGTTCTTTCATTGAAGAGTCAAGCACAAGTTCTTTCATTGAAGAGTCAAGAGCCATCCATAAAAATCACTCAACGTCAATAAAGAACCTTGAAACCCAACTGGGTCAACTTGCTCAACAACTAGCACAAAAAGCGCCTGGAAATTTGCCTGGTGACACAATTGCGAATCCGCGAAATGATGTCAATGTCGTGACAACGAGGAGTAGCAAGGTAAGTGAACCAGTACCACCTAAAGCCAAAAAAGGTAGGACTGGTCCAGCTCTAACCCACTCGGAGGAAGTGGTCACCCCAACATCAGTTGAGGAGGACATTGGTCGTGAAAAGGAGGAAGAACCTGCGGTGCAGAAAAAGGAAGTCCTGCCAAAACCCCGAAATTCAACTTCCATTCCCTCAAAGATTAAAAAGGGGAGAAACTGAAGAACAATTTGGATGGTTTCTTGATGATTTTAAAAAAATTAAAAATTCACATTCCTTTTGCATAAGTACTAGAGCAGATGCTGACGTACGCCAAGTTCATGAAGGAGATTCTATCAAAGAAAAGGAAAAACGGCGATGAAACAGTGATGCTTACCGAAGAGTGCAGTGCCATTCTACAGAGGAAGCTGCCACCTAAGCTCAAGGATCCTAGATGCTTCTCAATTCCTTGCGCTATTGGGGATAGAACTTTTGGGAAATCCCTGTGTGATCTTGGGGCGAGTGTGAGTCTTATGCCCCCTTTCCATATACAAAAGGTTAGGCATTGGAAAACTCAAGGACACACAGCTGATGTTGCAGTTTACGGATCCCTCAATGAAACACCCATATTGAGTGGTGGAAGATGTGTTGTTCAAAGTGGATAAGTTCATTTTTCCAGTGGATTTTGTGGTACAAGACATGGAGGAGGAAAATGAAATTCCTTTGATCTTGGGGAGACCATTCTTAGCAATAGGGCATGCTATGATTGATGTGGCAGATGACACCTTAACCTTGAAGGTAAATCAGGAAACCGTCACTTTCAATATTCTAAAAGCCATGCAACATTCAAAAGAAAGATAAGGGTTCAATCGAATCGAGATTTTTGATGCGATAGTCGACGAAGAAACTGAGCATCAAGCACCCATTCTGCCATTAGAAAGAGTGTTACCCCTACCCCAAGATGTTGTTAAGGAAAGTGAAGATCAAAAGGTGAAAGAGGTTTTAGCCATGTTAGAATCATCACCATCTTACTCTCCCCATTTCCCTACTAGATGGGATGAGTTGAAAGGGAATGAAGACGAGTCCTTAGAGAAAAAGAAAGAGACACCACTGATTGAACTCAAGCAGTTGCCTCCTCATTTGAAATATGTATTCCTGGGTGAAAAAGATAAGAATCCAACCAACATTAGTGCAAGCTTGAGTGATTTACAAGAAGAGAAGTTGTTGAGAATTTTGCGGAAGCATAAGGGTGCCATTGGTTGGTCCATTGAGGACTTGAAGGGAATAAGTCCAACTTTTTGTCTGCACAAAATCCTAATGGAGGACAATCACAAACCGGTTGTACAACCCCGAAGAAGGTTGAATCCCGCAATGAAAGAAGTGATTAGGAAAGAAGTGGTAAAGCTCCTAGAAGCCGGTCTCATCTACCCTATTTCAGATAGCTCTTGGGTGAGTCCCGTTCAAGTTGTACCAAAAAAAGGTGGAACGACCGTCATCACAAACGAAAAGTACGAGCTAATTCCTAAGCGAACGGTTACAGGATGGAGAACTTGTATTGATTATAGAAGATTGAACAGTGCTACGAGGAAGGATCATTTCCCACTCCCTTTCATTGACCAGATGCTTGAGCGTCTAGCTGGACATGAGTATTACTGCTTCCTAGATGGCTACTCGTTGTACAATCATATAGCTTTTGCACCTGAGGATCAAGAGAAAACTACATTTACATGTCCTTATGGGGTGTTTGCTTATTGGTAGATGTCATTTGGGCTATGTAATGCACCCGCCACATTTCAAAGGTGCATGATGTCCATATTCTCTAATATGATTGAGAAACATATCAAAGTATTTATGGACGAATTTTCTGTCTTTGGTTCATCTTTTGATAATTGTTTGATTAATCTGTCTCTTGTATTAGAAAGCTGTGAAAAATCCAAATTGGTCCTAAATTGGGAAAAATTTCATTTTATGGTAAGAGAGGGAATTGTGTCAGGCCACCGAATCTCCCATAAGGGTATCGAGGTTGACAAGGCCAAAGTTGAAGTTACTGAAAAACTTCCCCCTCCTACAACTGAAAAAGGCATTAGAAGCTTTTTAGGCCATGCTGGATTTTATAGCAGATTTATAAAAGATTTTTCTAAAGTTGCAAAACCGCTTACAAACCTACTTGTGAAAGACACGCCTTTCAATTCAATGAGGATTGTTTCAATGCTTTTAACAATTTGAAAAATAAGTTGATAACTGCTCCCATTATCACTGCACCTGGTTGGTCACTACCTTTTGAAATCATGTGCGAAGTGACAATGCCATCGGGGCAGTCCTAGAACAAAGAAAATATAAGTTGTTGCATGTAATCTACTATGCTACTCATGTTTTTAATCAAGCACAACATAATTGTGCCACAACTGAAAAAGAATTATTAGTTGTAGTTTATGCTTTTGATAAATTTCGATCTTATTTATTAGGATAAAAAGTTATTGTTTACACTGATCATACTGCTTTGAGGTATTTGTTTGCTAAGCAAGAATCGAAGCCAAGGCTACTCATATGGATTCTATTACTACAAGAGTTCGACATTGAGATCTAAGATAAGAAGGGATCAGAGAACACTGTAGTTGACCATCTATCTCGATTGGAGAAAATGGAGGAGGATGATAACACTAGACATATTCAAGACTAGTTTTCTGATGAACACATCTTTGCAATTCCCAAGGCACCTTGGTTCGTTGACATTGCTAATTTTAAGGTAGGTGAGGCAATTCCATCTGATTTCACCTACCAACAACGCAAGAAGTTTATCCATGATGCCAAATTCTATGTATGAGATGAACCCTTTCTATACAGAAAAGGAGTTGATGGGTTGTTGCGAAGGTGTGTGCCCGAGGAGGAGCAAGAAAAGGTATTGTGGCAATGCCATGACTCTGATTATGGGGGTCATTTTAGTGAGGATCGAACTGCAGCAAAGGTTCTCCAATCGAGACTATTCTGGTCGTCATTGTTTAAAGATGCATTCAACTATGTGAAGAAGTGCGATCGATGTCAGCGCATCAGGAACATTTCAAAACGGGATGAAATGCCTCAAAATCCTATGTTAGAAGTAGAAGTATTTGATGTGTGGGATATTGATTTCATGGGTCCATTCCCATCTTCATATACAAAAGTTTATATCTTGGTGGCGGTGGATTATGTCTCAAAGTGGGTTGAATTAGTTGCTACACCAACCAATGATTCACAACAGGTCATAGCATTTCTCAAAAAGAACATCTTCACGCATTTTAGCCTGCCTCGAGCTTTGATTAGTGACGAGGGCACTCACTTACTTAACCGACAGATGGAGTGCCTTCTAAGGAAATATAATATGTGTCATAGGGTGGCAACCCCATATCACCCACAAACTAGTGGGCAAGTGGAAGTATCCAATAGGCAGATTAAGCGAATCCTTGAAAAGACAATCAATGCTTCAAGAAAAGATTGGTCGACGAAACTTGATGATGCACTTTGGGCCTACCGAACTGCTTTCAAGACCCCCCATGGTATGTCGCCGTATCAAATTGTGTATGGTAAAGCTTTTCATTTACTCTTGAACTGGAGCATCGAGCATTTTGGGCGACAAAGTACTTGAATTTTGACTTGATCAAGCCAAGCGAATCTAAAATTCTTCAGCTTCACGAGTTAGAGGAGTTCCAAAATTTTGCATATGAAAATGACAAGATATATAAAGAAAAGCCAAGAAGTGGCATGACAGAAAAATTCAGTTCAAGGAGTTCCAAGAAGGAAAATTTGTTCTTCTCTTCAACTCAAGATTAAAGTTGTTTCCTAGAAATTTAAATTCAAGATGGTTTGGTCCTTTCAAAATAATCAAGGCGTTTCCCTACGGTGCGGTGGAGTTAAAGGATACACACTCAAACCGAAGTTTTAAGGTGAATGGACAAACGCTCAAACCTTACATAGGGGGAGAGTCAAAACTTCCAACAAAGTCCATCAATCTAATCACCACTTGGAGAATGGAATGTCAAGCTCAAGACATTAAACGAGAGCTTATTGGGAGGCAACCCAAATTCATATCCTTTGCACCTTATTTTTGCATTTTATTCTCATTTCATGTCCTTTAGTCTCATTTTCCCTTATTATTTGCTAGTTGTATTAGTTCTTGATGTTTTGTACGCTCAAAGAACCAAAAGGTGTGTTTAGGGATAGATTTCGTTGTTTCATTTCAGCAGATTTGCGCCTGAAGTGTTGCCTGTGCGCCTGAAGCGCATTTCATATCAATAAAGGACTGAAGATTCTACCATTCCACGCCTGAAGCGTGTCTTGTGCACCTGAAGCGCATTTTTGTTTGTTTTGCGCCTGAAGCGCGTCTACTGCGCTTGAAGCACATTCCAACCAGTGAGCACTGTTTGGGATTGCGCCTGAAGCTCAAGGCACGCGCCTGAAGCGCTGGGCTGGGTTATAAAACCTTTGCTCCTCCAGTTTTCCCCAAACCCGTTTTCTCCCACAACAATCAATTGGTACATAGGTCTCTAATACTTCTCTAAGTACATTGTTCAGCTCAACAAAGGTAAGTCTTCATTCCCAATCAAGCGTTTTTCCATTATCAAGACCAAATGGCAACCCAACAGAAAGAAAAACGAACAAAGATCACAAATACATCTTCCTCCCAACAACACGATACGTTCTTATTCAAGACAATGGCAACCCAAGAGTTTCATGCCAAACTCCCCACAGTCAAGAAGTTTGTGAGTGAGAAAATATTTGAGTTGGAAGCAAATGAATTTGTTGACATCTAGGCGATGATTGCTACTAAAGGATGGGAGAAGCTGACCACACTTGTCACCATAGCGTGCAAATCACTACAGTGGAATTCTTCTCTAATGCCTCAGATCTAAAGTCTGACAAATCATTTCCACATGATCAATTTGTGAGTTATGTGAGGGGAAAAAGGGTTCCCTTTACGCCTCAATTCATCCATAAAATCTTTGGTCTGTCGAACTATAAGGATTGCCACTTTCACACAATAGAGGACAACAAGATAAAAATAGACACTTAGGAGATCTTGCACACTTTGTGCAGACCAAGCACAGATTGGGTAAGAAATAGAGATGGCATGCCTAGGAAATTACGTTCGTTGGATCTCACTCCAATTGCAAAAGCATGGAGTACTTTTGTTCATCATACGTTGCTGCCATGTTCAAATGTGTCAGATATAACAGTTCAGAGAGCATGTCTACTGGCTACAATCATAAAGGGTGAACGAATTAATGTGGGCATGTTACTAGCTCATAACTTTTGGGGAACAGCAATTCTTGATCCTTCGACGGGCTACTTCAATCATGCTTCCTTGATAAGCAAACTCTATGAGTAGGTGAGAGTGTCACCTAAAAGGGGTGAAGAAATGGTGAAACCTGCTATCCCAATCACTACTAAGTGGATAGAAAAACACTTTATGATTCCGGCAGAATATCCTAGTGTTCCACAAGCAGCGATGCAAACGAAGGAAAATACTAATCCTCTAGGCCCACATGACCATCCTCAACATCACCACAGCTCTCCATTGAGGAAAGATTTGGAAAGCTGGAAACTATGATGGAACAATTGATGATCGATCAGTGCGATGGACAGGCTAGAATATAACTGGGGATGATAAATCTCTATCGAGCCTTCGCTTCATCTCAACAGACACCAGGAGGCATGTTTTATTCTGATTTATTCTCACATCACCATTATACTGGCAACTATAGTGGTACTGGAGCAGAGGACCTAAGCAATGCCCCTTGAATTACCTAACTGAGAGAAGTTTCCTTTCCTTTTTCTTTGTTTATTTTTTCTTTATTTTAATAGTCGAATTTTATGCTTTTGCCCTTTCACTAAATGTGTACTATGATGAAGAAGTTGTAATAACTTGCATTTGGTCATAAGTTTCTATTTGGGATTTTGAAATCTAAATTCTATTTCTTGGCTCATGTTATTGCTCAATTCGACAAGTTTTACTAATGCATACATTTTTTATTACTAAGTGGTTGTAGAAGGTTAACGTGCCATCAATTTTTTGAAACAAATGTTAAACTTTTCAGTGACATGTTTGGCATTATTTTGACAGTTCATACTCTCTCTTATTATCCTAGCTGTGAGCTTTTGGGCCTAAACACTTTAATTCATTGTTGTGTGATTATCTAGACATGTGTTATCCCTTCAGTACTTGCACTAATTCTGACTTGCATCACTTGTGATTTATGCATACACTAAGGAAATTTTGTTTGGTCGTTTGAGCCTTTCTAACTACCCTATGCAAATTTTATCCTTTGCTATCCCTTTTGAGCCTTGCCTTTTTCTTTCGGTTACTAGCCGTATTACAAACAAAGACCAGACTTTATTTACATCACCTTATTTGGAGTTAGGTAGGAAAAAATTTATCTCAGCTTTGTAAAGTTCTAAGTTTGGGGTTGCTCATGGGATAGCAACCTTTTAAGTTTGGGGTGGTGGTTCTAAAAAAAAATCAAAACAAAAAGAAAAAGAAATCAGTTTGTGTACTTTGATAAATAACATCTTGGTTCTTTTGTCAATGTTTGAGAATCTCCACAATGAAAATGTGAAAAAAAAAATGGTAGAATAATTTGAAAATGTGTACCTAACTCCAAGTAGTAAAGCCTATTATCCCAAAATGTCCTACCCTTACCTAAGCCCCATTACAACCCGAAAGTCCTCCAAAAGTGTATGTGTTCATTGCATTATGAGTGCTAACTAGAATTTTTTCAAGCCTATGGTAACGTGATGCATGTTCTAGGATTTGAGTGATAAATTCACAACCCTTGTTAAACACTTGAGAGAAATTTTGGTGAGATTGTGTGGAGAGTTGAACTTGATGAATGAATGCTAAAGTGTACAAATTGTGTTTCTTTTTTTTAAGCAACCATTGAGCATGATGAATGTTTTGTAGTAGCTAGAACTTTGAGAATTGAGTTTGGTTTGATTTGAGAAATTGAGTTTAATTTTTCTTTTAACGGTACCAAATCTGAAATTAATTGTTGCTTTGGGGACAAGCAATAAATTAAGTTTGGGGTTGTGATGACTCTTCAACATATGCATATTTTTCATTGTTTTTAGTCTTATCTATTTGTGATTATTAGTTAATTTGGAGTTAATTGTTATATCTTGTTGATTCTAGTTTTTTTGAGTTAATAAAATGTCTATGTTCTTATTTCCTAGATTAAGTAGTCATTTTTCGTAGTTTTACGTTGTTTTTTTGTTTTAGTGCAATGCTAAATTTTGGTGAGAAATCAACATGACCTATGTGGAGTATTTCAGCCATATCTAGGGTTTTAGATGTCCAATTCGAGTCCACGTAAGTGAACATGAAAGTTAAGATCCATAGCTACAACTTTCATGAAGACACCGGAACCCAGTTCAGACTCAAAAGAGGAGCAAAATGCAGAAAACGTCAAACTTAAGAACTTGTGCGCTTGAAGCACAACAGTTGTGCCTGGGGCGCATTTCTGCGCTGGTGAAACTGTCAATTTGTGCCTGAAGCGCAACAGCTACGCCTGCGGCGCATTTCCGCACTAGTGAATTCGTCAATTCGCGCTTGAAGCGCAAATTCTGCGCCTGGGGTGCGTGACGCGCATCAGAATGTATAAAAACATGTTTTTATCACTTTTTAGGGATCTTTTTGACTATTGGGAAGTTTGGAGACTTGTGCCCTAGCAGATAAACTCATAGACGGTTGTTTCTAACACCATTGGAGCAGTTTTATCAAGAATCGTTCATGAATATATCTTGTAATTCTTCTCTAATCTTTATCTTTTCTATCTCTGTCATGACTAACTAAACCCTATTTGTTAAGGATGAGTGTAACAAGATGAAACTCTTATTTTTCTTATTTGATTTCTAGTTATATGAATGAGTTTATTGAATTATTTTTCTCATCTCTATGCTTAATGCTTTTTATTGCTTGATCAACTTTAAAATGTTCTAGGATTCGTATTTTGAAACGGAAGTGGACTTTATGAATGCTTGAGATGAGAAATTCATGACACTGTAGTCTAGGGATGGATGAAGGTCATGAAACCAATTAAATTTGTTGCAAAGGCAACACTTTATAAAAGAGAATTCTTGTACCGTAAAGGTTAATTCTAATCTTAAATCCACTAAGGAATTAGGGGTTACTTTGGAATTAAAGGTTCTATCACTAAGACATTAGGGCAAGAATAATAAAGAGAATTCGGTAATAATTAACTAAAGGAATTCAGTAAATAGGATGAAATCATTTCAAATGAAGGTTAAAAGTGTTTTTCTAAATGGTTATATAAGTGAAGAATTCTATGTTAAACAACCCCTCAGGTTTTGAAAGTTTTAAATTTCAAAATCATGTTTTTAAAACATAGGAAATCCCTGTAAGGTCTAAAATAAGCAGCTAGAGCATGGTATCATAGACTGAGTAACTTCTTGCTTACAAATAACTTTGAAAGAGGACAAGTATATAATACACTTTTTAGAAAATCAATAGGAGATGATATTCTTATTATTCAAATTTATGTTGATGACATTATTTTTCGATCTACTAATGGCACTCTTTGCCAACAATTTTCTAAATTGATGCAGCTTGAATTTCAAATGAGTGTGATGGGACAACTTAAGTTCTTCTAAGGAATACAAATTACGCGAAGTCAAAAAGGTATATACATTCATCAAAATAAATAAAAGAGCTTCTTAGGAAGTTTAAGATAAGTGATTGCAAACCTATGGTTGCACCAATGCACCTTACTTGTTCACTTGAAAAAGATGATTCAGGCCAAAAAGTTGACCAAAAAAACCTATATAGGAATGATAGGATCCCTACTTTACCTTACCACTTCCAGACCTGACATCAACTTTAGTGTATGTGTATGTGCAAGATTTAAAGCTGACCATAGGGAATCACATTTGACTGTTGTTAAGAGAATCCTTAGATACCTAAAAGGCCCTACCAACCTTACTTTGTTCTACAAGAAATCTCCTAAGTACAAACTAAGTGATGTAGCTAAATATCACAAGAAGGGGGGTTGAATAGGGATTTTGGTGTTTAAAACTGTTTTAATGAGTTTTTGTATTATTGACCTCTCTGAGAGGATGCAAACTCGAGGACAGAAATTCAAACTTTTAAATATGAATAGAATAAAAACGAGGAAAGTATAAAGAGAGAGAGAGAGAGAGAGAGAGAGAGAGAGAGAGAGACAACTTTTATACTGGTTCACCTAAAGATGGCTACGTCCAGTCCTCACACACTTGTGAGATTTCACTAATGATCAACCAGACCAACCTCTCACAAAGGTTGATTACACTTTGTGTATTCTTAAGCTTCACCAAGCTTCGACATTGTTTCTTACAAGTTTCAAATAATTTCAAGTACAACTTACTTGAAAATTATAGAGTGGTATGAGTATGATTTCTTTCTCTTTACTTAACACTTTCTAAAAAGATTTTTCAGAGATCTAGTGTAGGAATATAGAAAGTATAAAGACATGATGGATATTGCTTTTGATAAATTTAAGATTCTTGATCTTTTTCTACAATATTGTTGTGTATTTGATAATGAAGAGCTTGTTGCCTTTTATAGAGGTCTTGTGTTGCTCTTCCATGTGTGAAACATCTTTATGACCGTTGGGGACTTGATCAAAAAGTCCAAGGTCTTTGTGCTTAATTACAGAACTTCCATTCAGCTGTCTTTGGACAGATGCAGTCCATCCTCGGCCATGAGGTTCAAACCTTCTAGGTACTTGGTCCTGTGTTGTCTTTTTCTCTTTTTCTTTCTCCAAGACATGTAAGGCTAATTCTTTGACTTTGTGGGCTACAGCCGCCTGTAAGTTGTAATACCAGGTCGGTTTCAACTTTTGAGAATGATGTAACAATTGATCCATCCTCTAACATCGTACTGCCCATCCTCGAACTAGCTTTTGAACTCTTAGATAAAAATGTTTTTTTTGTTCATTCTTGGATATTGTTTTGACTTCTCAACATGATTAACAATCATGGTTATGGTGATGATGAATATTATGCAATTTGAAGGTCATCCTCTCACAGATTCATCCTATCCTCCAGTTTACAAACTTGGTGGTATTAAGTCAGATTTTTCTCCTTTTAGTCTTCATGATGAATAACCTGTTTTCTAATTTAATACACTCAAGAGCACAGATTAGTCATTAATCACAATCATAATCCTTTAAGTAATTTTGTTATCATTAAAATCATTTGAGAGAGATTTTGTCTCAACAATCTCCCACTTTTTGATGATGGCAAAATTCTTTAGATTATGATTTTTAAATATGAGAAAAATTAGAGATTAAATGTTTATGCTCCCCCTGAATCAAATGAGTAATCTTTTTAAAATTTTTAATAAACATTACTCCCCCTGAATGTATGCCAAAGATTTGAAACAGAGATAATAACGTAGATCCATAAAGATATTTCATGTTAATGTTAATGATATTACAAAAGATTGATCAAACGGTATAAACAGTGATTAGCAAAACATAGGCAATTCAACAATATTCAATTTAAACAAACAACAAAAACATTAATTTGATACATAGCAGAAGATGAGGATGAAGGGGAATAAACAGGAATACCAGAAAATGGCTGGCCTGGGAGCTCAGGAGGATGATCTCCAGGAGCAACCGTATTAACCTAATGTTTGGTAACCCATTCAAGAATGAGTCAAAACTAAGCAATTGTGTATCAAAACTTTGAATCAGTTTCTTTTGGTCCTTCCTAATGGTCTTTAAGAACCTCATCTGCTTATTATGTTTCCTTTCCTCAGTCCGTTTGCCTTCGTTGGAGTCCTTGGGATGATCATTTACACTTGAGCTTTTATTCTGTGAACTTCTAGCCTTGTCCTTAGAAGAATTATCATTAGTAGTAGCTAATAAGGAATCAAGGGAACTGACCAGACCTGTGACATCAGGTATAGGTTGAGACGGTTCTTCAATAATGGCAGCAAAATTAGTTGATGGAGGAGGAGCAGAAGCTAAAGGATTTGAAGTTGGAGGGATCATAACAGTTTTGCCAGTTTTTTCTTTTTGAGGAGATCTTTTGTCATGTCCTCTACGATTTATCATCCTCTAGATTCTTCTGGAAATCAGAGCAAGTTCATCCTCTTCCTCAGATATATGATACTTTGGGCTTTCCTTCTTTGTGGCATCTTCAGTCCTCTTGGAGGATGAGCTTTCTATTTGACTTGATTTTAGAGCAATCATTTTTCCCTTTTTGCTTGGTTTATCAGCCAGCAACAATGGTTCATGAGCTCTTAAAGTTCCAACCAGATCCTTTAAATTCATGTTGGCCAAGTCTCTTGCTTATGTGATGGCAATCACCATTGGTCTCAATTCTTTTTGTAAACTCCTTAGGATTTTTCTTATCCTCTCTTGAATAGAGTATACCTTTCCAAGAGATCTCAAGTTGTTTAGTATGATTGTCAACCTTGAGAACATTTCATCAATCGTTTCTTCCTCCTTCATTTCGAATAGTTCAAATTCTCTTTCTCCCATGTCAATCCTTGCTTCTTTTTTGTGGCTTGATCCTTCATGATGAATCTTTAGAGTGTCCCATAGTTCCTTGGCGTTTTTGCATTCTTCAACTATATCGTATTCTTCACTGCTCAAAGCACATGTTAGAAACAAATCAGCTTTATAGTTTAAGAGTACCTTAGCATTTTCATCAGCCGTCCACTGTGCTTGAGGTTTCTCGTCGGAGGTTGCATCCGTGTTGTTGATTCTTATGACATGATCCCCGTTTTCAACAGTTGACCACATGTTGTTATCTTGTGATATGAGAAACAGTCTCATCTTACCTTTCCAATGGTAGTAATATCTACCATCAAAATAGGGAGGTCTGCTGGATGATCCTCCTTCAGGAACATACTTAGCTTTTGACATTTTTCTTTTGATCTTTTTCCCTTACACGGTTAGATGTAATTTTTCTAGAGAACCTTGCTCTAATGCCAATTGATAGAGCTGTCAAAATGGGCTAGCCCGAATGGGCCAGCCCGCCCAGCCCGCTAAAACATAGGGCTTGGGCCTAAAAATTTCAGCCTGAATTTTTTCAGGGCTTTTGAGCCCGGTCCGAATAAACCCGTTACCCATTAGGGTTAGCCCGTATGGGTACCGGGTAGCCCGCAGCCCGCATAATCAATTTTAAAAAAACAAAAAAAGAGTAAAATTGGTCTTAAAAAATTTGATTTGAGTTTTTTAATTTGTGCCATGCTAGACAAATCTAAGTTGTTTTTGGCAATTTGAACTTATTTTACTTTGTATGTTGTTTGGATAATGTGTTGTCTTGGATAATGTGTTGTTTGAATCGAGTTTGTGTTAATTGGAAAATCCGAATTTCGAACTTAGTTTGTGTGTTATTTTATTGTGTATTTTTAATGATCTGGAATATCATATAAGTTGTTTTTAAATAGGCATGTAGAACTAAGTTGTTTTTAAATGGGCATGAAGAAATTTCGAACTAAGTTGATTTTAAATGGGCATGAAGAAAAATTTTCAATTAAAAGAGTCGTAAGAAAATTAAAAATATAATAAAAACCCTATCTTACATTCTAGAGCAAAACACATAGAGATCAAACACCACTTCATTAGAGACTTTGTTCAAAAAGGGGTACTAAACATTCAGTTTGTAGACACTGAACACCAATGGGCTAATATATTCACAAAACCACTACTTAAAGATAGGTTTGACTTTATCAAGAAAACGACCTTACCTTCATACTGGAATAATGTTGTGATAACTTCAAAGTAGTTTAGTTTTACATTAGTTTTTTTATTTTCTTGTAATATGTTATGTTCATGTTATTAAAAAAATGAACAACAAAAAAGTCTCACTCGCAAGTCTTTTTGTTTGATAACAAAAGGGGGAGAAAGATATTTGATAAAGTGGGGAGAAAATGATACTTAAACTTAGGGGGAGCCCTAAGTTAGGGGGAGTCAAAGAAATACAAAGAAAAGTTGTTATAAAAAATACAAGTTTTATCATCATAAAAAAAGGGGAGATTGTTGGAACCAAGTTCATTTTATACATAGAGTTTTTATGATAACAAAAGTATTTTATGCGTACAATATATTTGACTTCAAAGAGTATGAAAGAAGATATGATCAAGATTTGTAGATGAATTGAAGAAGATTTGATCAAGATTTATCTACAACAAAATATGAACATAATCAATCAGAATCAATCTGAACAAAATACGATCGTCTGCCTTTGATACATTGTTTCAAGCAAAATGATTGCCTGCCTTTGATAAGTGTGTAAAGCAAATGATCCTCTGCCTCTAATAACTATGACAAACATTGTATCATCTAATTTTGATGAAAGTCAACACTCTAGAAATTCAACGACCAGAATAGTCAAATGCTTTAAATAAGACAAATTTGTTTATCCCCGGGTCAACGTCTTGAATCCTTTAAATTGTCTAAAATCTGTGTGACATCCTCTGTGTATTATCATGTGAGATCTACTTCTTAAAATTGAAGATATGCATCATCAATTACTAAGATATATAAGGATATATCTTAAAGACTGATCTGCCTTAAATGGTGATTGAAAATCTTCACTGGTGTTTTTATACACTTGAACTAATATAGAACTTGGTATGTAGCATCCTCTAAATGAAAGTTAGAATCCTATAAACTAAGTTTGTGTCAACTTAGACACAAACTAGAGTTGATGTAAATGAGCTTGATAGTGGCAACGACTCTCTCACCCCTAAGAGGTACATGAAAATGTACAACAACACTCGTGAACCTCAACGATAGGTTGCCAGAAAGTTGAAGAAGGGTTCTAACGATGACAACTTGGAGAAGCTAGAGAAGAATACTCAAACCCTGATGAGGCATAGTAAACAATATATGTTTGCTATTAATTGAAATAGTGGATTAAGTCCTCGATTGTATTGTCCCAAAATCTCTCTGTAAGGGAAGGACTTGATGTAGCAACAATCAGTTGTGAACTAGTATAAATATATATATGTTTCCTTTATCTCTTTCAATTTCTCTCATCTTAGTTCTTTATGATTCAATCTTATTCTAACTAAAACGGTTTTATAAGAGTAAGTTGAATGTTTTCATAAAGAACACTTTTATGTAAAGCAATCGACATAACTTAAAAAAATGGCAAATCACAATTCAAACCCCGTATTTCTTGTGTTTTCCAATACCTTCAATATCATTCTTAAAACTAAATCTTCCTCGCAACCTTCATCTCAAGTTTTAAAACTTTTTCTCAAAAAACATATTCATGGCTCGCACTAAATTCTCTAGGAAAAAGGCACTGGCTAAACCCAAACCTCCTACATCATCTCCATCCAAATCGATGAAGGTGCAAACACAAGAAGAGGGGTTGAATTGTGTTTGACTAAGTTGCATTCTTTTTGCTGATTTACTTAACAGTGGTTCAGGTTTAGTGACATACTTGGAATAAAAGTAGTAGCAATCGGGTTAAGTATCAAAGGCAAAAGTCAAACAAGAATTGTTGAATTAAAGTGACACAAGAAGTTATCTTTGTTCACAACCAACTTGGTAGGTACGTTCAGTACCCTCACTCTGAAGGATTAATCCACAAATTCAAAACTTGAATATCACAACACCTGACCCTACAAGCCAGTCTTCTCAAAACAACCTGATACCTACAAACTTTTTGAGGCACACAAACACCTTGACTCTACAAGCCAATTCTTCTCAACACTGTTAGAACCAAGTTCATTTTATACTTAGAGTTTTATGATAACAAAAGTATTTTATGAGAACAATATATTTGAATTCAAATAATATGAGAGAAGATATGGTCAAGATTTGTAGAAGATTCGAAGAAGATTTGATCAAGATTTATCTACAACAAAATATGAACATAATCAATCTGAAAATTTACAAACGCAATCTGAACAAAATACGTACAAAATCAATCTGAAGAATTTACAATCTCAATCTAAATAAAAAAAGAACATAATCAATTTGAAGAATTTACAGACACAATCTAAACAATATACAATTCAGAATTAAACAACGACTAAATTGAAGCCAAAATTTTAACTATAGATAGATACCCAAGGCTGAAGAAAAAAATTATCGAAAAGCAAAAAATAGTAGTGTTAGAGTTCAAAAAGAGAAACACTTGTTCAAGTTAAAAATATTTTTAAGTGTTCTTTTCTTAGAGTGTGAGAGTTATTATTATTATCAACTTTTTAAAAGCAACTACTTAGGTTTCAATCTTTTGTATCCAACCCGATAGTGGTTTAGTTCCTTCTTCAATCTGGGGTTGTCAGGTTGTTATGAGAAGACTTGGCTTGTAGGGTCAAGGTCGTTAGTTCCTCAAAAGTCTGGGGTTGTCAGGCTGTTTGCGAAGATTGATTGGGAGGGTCAGGTGCTTTATAATTCAAGGTATTTGAATTAGTGGATTGAAGTCTTCTGAATGACGGGACTGGATGTAGCCAAGTTAATGGTTAACTAGGATAAATCTACGTGTCAAATTATTTATGCTTTCATTGCTTGCTGCCTCTGAATCCAATTGCATCTACTACAAGTAAGTCACCAAAACTGAACTAGTTTGTTATTTATTTACAAATTATCAAAAAGTTATCAACTTTGGTAAACACAATTCAACCCCCCTTCTCCTGTTGATTGTAATAATGAACCTCACACTAATAAGGACTTAGAAAATGTTTCTTTTGAGCAAGTGTTTCTCTAGACCTTTACTTGATGCACTCTAATGACTAAGGAAATTTTTTGCTTGTGAGTTCTCTTATATTCTTCTTCTGCATTGAGTTTCTATTTAAAGAATAGGTTAGGGTTTCTCCATTGTCCTTGCAAAATCTGAATGATATCTTTGCAAATAATAAATGTATCTTCTTGTGAGTGTTTCTTCTTGTAAATAGTTCATATCTTCTTGTAGATAAATGTTGATCAAATCTTCTTGTAAATAATTCATATCTTCTTGTGATAAATCTTGATCAAATCTTCTTGTAAATAATTCATATCATCTTGTGAAAAATCTTGATCAAATCTTCTTGTAAATAATTCATATGTTCTTGTGATAAATAATGATTAAATCTTCTTGTAAATAATGCATATCTCCTTGTAAATCTTGATAAAATCTTCTTGTACATAATTCATATCTTCTTGTGATTAATCTTGATCAAATCTTCTTGTAAATAATTCATATCTTCTTGTAGATAAATCTTGATCAAATCTTCTTCTAAATAATTCATATCTTCTTGTGATAAATCTTGATCAAATCTTCTTGTAAATAATTCATATCTTCTTGTAGATAAATCTTGATCAAATCTTCTTCTAAATAATTCATATCTTTTTGTGATAAATCTTCATCAAATCTTGTAAATAATTGATATCTTGTGATAAATCTTGATCAAATCTACTTGTAAATAATTTATATCTACTTGTTGATAAATCTTGATCAAATCTTCTAGTAAATAAGTCAGATCTTCTTGTTTATAATATATTGATCATATCTTCTTCAAATCTTGACCATATCTTCTTTTCAACTTGGTCAAAGATTTTCTTCAATTATGAATCTGAATAAAATCTTATATTATATTGTCTTAAAAAACACAAATCTTATTTTATACTCTTGCTTGATTTTAGCTGGAATGGATTATGGTTGTTCTTGGATCTTCCCAAGTTTTTGATTCAGCTAAGTCTTCTTTTCATACTTAATTCTTTCAGTTTCAGCCGTTGATTTTCCATCAGAGGCATTGACTTTCTTGTTGGAGTGAGATGTAATGTTTCTTGAATAATAAGGTCAGAGGCAGAATTGCATGACTTAAAATTAGCTGTATTGGGATAATCACCTTGTTGAAACTTCAGAGTCAATGCAACACTAGAGGCTGCATATCAGAGGCAGCATTTAAAGTATTTTACACCATTTTGATCACCGGATTGTGAGCTTTGAATTTATGATTTGAATAATCTCTTTCAGAGTTAATTATACCTTGATATGATCTCTTTAGAGGCATGCTGAATTTGTGCCCATCAGAGACATGCAAGGGCTTTAGAGGCATGCTTCAAATTATGTCCTGAAATAGTCTTCGGAGGCAGCCTTCATACTCAATTTCAAAGTCATTCTTCATAGGCAGTCTTCAGACCCAGTTATCTGACTCAGTCTTCAGACCCATACTTCAAAACCATACATCAGACACAAACATCATAGGCAATCTTCTAACCTTTAAAGGCACGTTACTTTTAGAGGCATATGTTTAGAGGCAGACACGTATACTTTATGTTCCTCTGATCTCATCCTCTAGTGACTTTCCTCTTGTCGCTTCGTCTGGTCACCTCCTCTGGTGACTTTCCTCTAATCGCTTCCTTTGGTACCTTCCTCTAATTTTCTTCTTCCAATTTTTGCATTCTTAATAAAGCATATTCATCCAACTTTATTGTTCTCATAAAATACATTTGTTAAAATCCAAACTATAAAAGGAAACCCAACTTGGTTCCTAAAATCTCTCCCTTTTTGATGATGACAAAACTGTATTTTTTATAACAATTTTTCTTTTATTAATGGACTCCTTCTGACTTAAGGCTACCCCTAAAGTCCAAGTAATTTTTTCATTATCTCTCCATATTATTGTTCTCAAATATCTTTCTCCCTTTTTTTTCATCCTACATAAAGACTTGAAAGTGAATTTTTTTTATGTATTTGCCTCTTTTTTTTAATAGAATGAACAGAACATAAAACATAGCCTAATATGAATATAACATAAAACTGATCCTAGTATGAATCTAAACTACTCTAAGCTTGTCATATGTCAGCCCATTGGTGTTTAGTGTTTACAAAATGGATATTTAGTACTCCTTTATGAACAAACTCCCTAATGAAGTGATGTTTGATTTCTATGTGTTTGGCTTTAGAATGTAGGATTAGGTTCCTAGTTAGGCAAATGGCAGAAGTGTTGTCACAGAATATGGGAATGTTACTTTGAAGAATCTTGTAATCTTATAGTTGATGTTTCATCCATAACAATTAAGAACTGCAACCAAATGCTGAAATGTACCTAGCCTTTGTTGTTTACATTGCAATTGTGTTTTATCTCTTACTTGGCCATGAGGTTAAGTTTTCACCAAGAAATGTGCAGTTTCCACTTGTGTTTTTTCTCTTAAGTTCGTCTCCACCAAAATCATCATCACAATAGCCACATAATTTGTACTTAGTAGATTTCTTGTAGAACAAGCTAAGGCTAGTAGTACCTTTTATGTATCCAAGAATCCTCTTAACAATATTTAAATGAGATTCCCTTGGAGCAGCTTGAAATCCTGTGCACACACACACTAAACATAATATCAAGTCTGGAAGCAGTAAGGTAAAGTAGTGGTCCAATCATTCCTCTATATGTTTTCTGGTCAACCTTCTTCCATGATTTATCATTTTCAAGTGAACAAGTAGGGTGCAATGGTGTAGCCATAGGTTTACAATCATTGATTTTAAACTTCTTGAGAAGCTCTTTTGTATATTTTGTTTGATGAATGTATATGCCTTTTGACTTTGTTGAATTTGTATTCCTAAGAAGAACTTAAGTTTCTCCATCATACTCATTTCAAATTCAAGTTGCATCAACTTAGCAAATTCTTAACTAAGAGTGCCATCAACAGATCTAAAAATAATGTCATCAACATAAATTTGAATGAGAAGAATGAGAAGACTATACAATGATTTCCTAAGTTTAAATACATGGTCTAGAAATTCAGGATTTTCAAAACCTAGGGGTTTCTTAACATACACTTCTTCACTTATATACCCATTTAGAAATGCACTTTTAACATCCATTTGAAATAATGTAAAGTTATTATGAGCAGTAAAAGAGAGTAGGATACGAATAGCTTCTTTCCTGGCCTCTAGAGCAAATGTATTAGTGTAATCAATTCCTTATTGCTGACTATAGCCATGTGCAATAAGTTTTCCCTTGTTTCTGACCACTTCTACTTTTTCATTTAGCTCGTTTCTGAAAACCCACTTGGTTGCAATAATGTTCTTCTTTGGTCTAGTTACTAGATCCTAAATATCATTCATCTTAAATTCATTTAACAAAGGTAGGCTTAATTGATGAAAGTAAGCCAAACAAAGTGGCATCTTTTAGTGATGACTTGTACTTCCATCCAAATCGCCCTTTTAACATATCTTGACTGCTTCTAACTTGGTCAGATTCATCCTCTGATGATTTCTCATTTTCATCTGATTTACTTGTATCCTTTGATTTATCAGGTTCTTTTGGTTTGTCTGCATTTGTTTCCTCTAGTTCTAGTAAACCTACACTATCATCAACGTGCTTTAATTTTTTTTAAGGTCAAGTTGTTTGTCATCAATTTTAACATGTATTGACTCTTCCACAAATTGAGTTTCCCTATTAAACATTTTATAAGTTCTACAATTAAACTTGCCAAGTTTTGTTGGAACCAAGTCGGTTTTACATTTAGAGTTTTGATGTTAACAAAAGTATTTTATGAGAATAATATATTTGACTTCAAAGAGTATGAAAGAAGATTCATGTTTTTGAAGAAAATCAAAAATAAGATTTGATTCAAATTTATAATTGAAGAAAATCTAAAATAAGATTTGATTCAAATTTATAATGGATGAAAAATCTAAAATAAGATTTGATTCATATTTATAATTGAAGAAAATATTTGACCAAGTTGAAAACAAAATAAGGTCCAGATTTGAAGAATATTTGAAGAAGATTTGAAGAATATTTGAAGAAGATTTGAAGAATATTTGAAGAAGATTTGAAGAATATTTGAAGAAGATTTGAAGAAGATTTGAAAAATATTTGAAGAAGATATGAAGAATATTTGAAGAAGATTTGAAGAATATTTGAAGAAGATTTGAAAAATATTTGAAAAATATTTGAAGAACATTTGAAGAATATTTGAAGAATATTTGATCAACATTTCATTGAAGATTTGAAGAATATTTGATCAACATTTAATGAAGATTTGAAGAATATTTGATTTGAAGAATTTACAAAGTCAATCTACACAAAATAGGAACAGAATCATTCTGAAGAATTTACAAAGTCAATCTACACAAAATAGGAACAGAATCAAGTCGAAGAATTTACAAACTCAATCTAAACAAGATACACTTCATAATTAAATAAGGACTAAATTGAAGCCCAAATTTTCAATATAATAGACACTCAAGGCTGAAGGAGAAAAGCATCGAAAAGCAGAAAAGAGTAACTCTAGCTCAAAGTTCTCAATTCATCTTAGAGTTTAAAGAGAGAAACACTTGTTAAAATTAGAAATATCTTTTGAGTGTTCTTTTCTTAAAGTGTGAGAGTTATTATTATTATCAGCTTTGTTAGAAGCAACTACTCAAGTTTCAATCTCTTGTATCCAACCCGATAGTGGTTTAGTTCCTTCTTCAATCTGGGGTCGTTAGGTTGTTAGGAGAAGACTTGGCTTGTAGGGTCAAGGTGGTTAGTTCCTCAAAAGTCTGGGATTGTCAGGCTGTTTGGGAAGACTGGCATGGAGGGTCAGGTGCTTTGTAATTCAAGGTTTTTGAATTCGTGGATTAAAGCCTTCTGAATGAGGGGACTGGATGTAGCCAAGTTATTGGTGAACTAGGATAATTCTACGCGTCAAATTATTTATGCTTTCATTGTTTGCTGCTTCTAAATTCGATTGCTTTTACTCCAAGTAAGTCACCAAAACCAAACTAATTTTTAATTATTTATAAATTATCAAAAAGGTATCAACTTTGTGCAAACACAATTCAACCCCCCCCTTCTCGTGTTCGCACCTTCAATTGACATCAGAGCTCAGTCTCAAGGCTGAGCACTTTACAGTGTTTGAGAAAAGATCCAAGGGTTCAATATGCCTGGATTCAGTGAAGAAGCTGTTGGAGGAAATATCAACAGACCACCTCTGTTTGATGGAGAAAGTTTTGAGTATTGGAAAGACAGACTGAGAAGTTTCTATATTTCACAAGATCCTGAACTTTGGAACTTGGTGGAAGATGGTTATATTGCTCCGAAAAATAAAGATGGTATTGAAATTCCAAGAAAAGAGATGAATGCTGATCAGAAGAAGATGTACAAGATGCATCATAAGTCCAGAACATTCATGATAAATGCAATCACCTTCAAGGAGTTTGACAAGTGCACCAACAAAGAGACAGCAAATAGTATTTATGATAGTCTGATTCTAACCTATGAAGGAAGCAAGCAAGTTCAAGAAGCAAAGGCCAACCTCTTAGTCAAAAAGTATGAGTTGTTCAAGATGGAAGAAGATGAAGACATTGAAACAATGTTTTCCAGATTCCAGACCCTGGTATCAGGATTAAAGGTACTTGAGAAGAGTTATACTATTGTTGATCATGTGAAGAAAATTCTTAGGAGTCTGACAAGTAAGTGGAGACCTAAGATCACTGCCATTCAGGAAGCAAAAGATCTGAATACTCTTAAGCTAGAAGAATTAATCAGCTCTCTCAGATCACATGAAATTGAGCTTGCAGAGGATGACCCCAAGAAGAAGCAACCAACCGTGGCTTTGAAATCCAAGCAGAAGAAAGTTCTGAAGTCAACCTCAGAATCAGAGGATGATGATTCAGATGATCCGAATGAAGACTTAGAGGAAGAGGAACTGGCGTTTATACGCAGAAAAGTTCAGAAGATGTGGCATAACAGAAAGAAGAAATTTCCCCAAAGATATACCAAGCAATCTAACAGAGAAAATGATGATAAATATGACAAGAAAAGCATCATCTGCTATGGATGCAATGAACCTGGACATATCAAGTCAGAATGTCCAAATATGGAGAAAGAGAAACACCAAAGGAAATATTTCAGGCCCAAGAAGAAGAGTATGATAGCTACATGGGATATATCTGAGGAATCCTCTGACGATGAACAAGTAGATTTGGGTATGATGGCTCATACCAACTCTACCTCTGGATCCAACATAGATTCTAACTCTGAAGATGAATCAACAAATGAAGAAAGTGAGGTATTTTCTGAATTTACTCGATCTGATTTAATTACTGCTATAAATGATTTTTTAAATATTAACCACAAATTGTCTTTAAAACTAAAAACACTTAGGAAAGAAAATACAAATCTAATTGAAAATGTTAACGTTTTAAAGAATGAAAGTACTGAATTTAAAACAGAAAATACAAATCAGAAAACTAATATTACTAAACATAAAATAGAGAATGCAAATTTGAAAACTGATATTACTAAACTTAAGACATATAATGCAACTCTGAAAACTGATATTATTAAACTAAAAACAGAAAATGCAAATCTGAAAACTGATATTGCTGAACATAAGGCTAAAAATCTAACTCTGAAAAGTAATTATAGTTCAACATCAATTGAAAATACCACATGTAACTCTGATAAGCATGAAGAAGTATTTCAAGATTTTCTTGCTAATGGTATGGAAAGAAGCAAATATGCTTCTATGATTTATGGGGTTAGTAGGAATGGTAAAATAGGAATAGGATTCCAAGAAAAAGTAATTGAATCTAAGCTTATTCCCTCTGATGATTTATGTATTATTTGCTATAAGAAAGGTCACAATAAAATATCTTGTCCTATGCTAACCACATGGACAGACAATAAATCTTTAAGATCTAACAAACCAGGACCCAACCAAATTTGGGTACCAAAAGATAAAATTGTTTATGTTGCAGATGTTCTAAGCAATCAAATTGAAACACCAGTCATGGTGCTTGGTCAATGGATGCTTGCAATATATGAAGGCAAAAAGGTCTATGTTCCAAGCTTTACCAAACAGAAGTCAACTGACTTTATTGGAAGAAGGACTGGTCAACACAATACTTATCAGAACCAGAACCATATGATGAACCAGAAATATCAGAAATATCTGGAGTATCAACAGACTCAAAACTGGCAGAGAAATCACACATATCAACAGAACTGGAACTACCATAAGAATCAGAATTATCATCAGAGAAACCCGATACATCAGCAGAAACAGAAGTGGCAGATTAAAAGTCAGAATCAGGAGACTTCTTTGAACACTCCAATCAAATTCATGAAGACTACAAACCTGGATGGGAATTCAAATCCCTTCATCCAGACTCTCTAATCAGAGAATATACAAACTCAGAATCTGAAAACCAGAAAAGAAGAACTAAGACGGTTTTCATAGTGAAATTGAAATTGTTAACATATAGGTGATATCTTTCTTTAAATTTAATTATTGTCTGATATTATGTTTACGGTGATAACAAGAAGCTTGATCATAAAAATCAAAGCTAGATAAGTATTTTGCAGGTTCTCAAGAATTTAAGAGAAATGATGTTTGGGATCTAGTACCTAGACCAAAGAAGAACATTATTGGAACCAAGTGGGTTTTCAGAAACAAGCTAAATGAAAAAGGTTAAGTGGTCAGAAATAAAGCAAGACTTGTCGCACAAGGCTACAGTCAGCAAGAGGGCATTGATTACACTGAGACATTTGCTCGAGTGGCCAGGTTAGAAGCTATTCCTATCCTACTTTTTTTTGTTGCAAATAATAACATTACATTATTTCAAATGGATGTTAAAAGTGCTTTTCTAAATGGTTATATAAGTGAAGAAGTCTATGTTAAATAACCCCCAGGTTTTGAAAGTTCTGAATTTCCAAATCATGTTTTTAAAGTTAGGAAATCATTGTTTGGTCTAAAACAAGCACCTAATGCATGGTATGATAGACTTAGTAACTTCTTGCTTAACAATAACTTTGAAAGAGGACAAGTAGACAATACACTTTTTAGAAAATCAATAGGAGATAACATTCTTATTATTCAAATTTATGTTGATGACATTATTTTTGGATCTACTAATGACACTCTTTGTCAAGAATTTTCTAAATTGATGCAGCTTGAATTTCAAATGAGTATGATGGGAGAACTTAAGTTCTTCTTAGGGATACAAATTCAGCAAAGTCAAAAAGGTATATACATTCATCAAACCAGATATACAAAAGAGCTTCTTAGGAAGTTTAAGATGAGTGATTGCAAACCTATGACTACGCCAATGCACCCTACTTGTTCACTTGAAAAAGATGATTCAGGTGAAAAAGTTGACCAGAAAATCTATAGAGGAATGATAGGATCCCTACTTTACCTTACCGCTTCCAGACCTGACATCATGTTTAGTGTATGTGTATGTGCAAGATTTCAAGTTGACCCTAAGGAATCACATTTAACTATTGTTTAGAGAATCCTTATATACCTAAAAGGCACTACCAACCTTACCTTGTTCTACAAGAAATCCCATAAGTACAACTTATTGGATACTGTGATTCTGATTATGTTGGAGATAAACTTGAAAGAAAGAGCACCAGTGGCAACTGCATATTTTTAGGTGACAACTTAATATCTTGGTCAAGTAAGAGACAAAACACCATTGCAATGTCAAAATCAGAGGCTGAGTACATTTCAGGAGCTGGCTGCAGTTCTCAACTACTTTGGATGAAACATCAACTGGAAGACTACAACATTCTAGAATCCAACATTCCCATCTATTGCGATAACACTTCTGCCATTTGTCTAGCCAAAAACCCTATCTTACACATAGAGATCAAACACCACTTCATTAGGGACTTTGTTCAAAAAGGGGTACTAAACATTCAATTTGTAGACACCGAACACCAATGGGCTGACATATTCACCAAACCACTACTTGAAGATAGGTTTGACTTCATCAAGAAAAACCTAAATCTTACCTGCATATCTGACTGATGTTGTAATCACTTCAAAGTATTTTAGTTTTACACTAGTTATTATATTTTCTTATATTATGTTATATTTATTTTATTCAAAAAAAAAGGAGAAAAAAAAAATAAAAATAAAAAAGAAGAGAAAATAAAAAAGAAAAGAAAAAAAAATAGAGTTTCACATTCAAGTCTTTTTGTCTGATGACAAAAGGGGGAGAAAGATATTTGATAAAGTGGAGAGAAAATGATACTATGACTTAGGGGGAGCCCTAAGTAAGGGGCAGTCAACGAAATATAAAGAAAAGTTGTTATCAAAAATACAAGTTTTGTCATCATCAAAAAGGGGGAGATTGTTGGAACCAAGTTGGTTTTACATTTAGAGTTTTGATGTTAACAAAAGTATTTTATGAGAATAATATATTTGACTTCAAAGAGTATGAAAGAAGATTCATGTTTTTGAAGAAAATCTAAAATAAGATTTAATTCAAATTTATAATTGAAGAAAATCTAAAATAAGATTTGATTCAAATTTATAATGGATGAAAAATCTAAAATAAGATTTGATTCATATTTATAATTGAAGAAAATCTTTGACCTAGTTGAAAACAAAATATGGTCAAGATTTGAAGAAGATTTGAAGATGATTTGAAGAAGATTTGAAGAATATTTGAAGAACATTTGAAGAATATTTGAAGAAGATTTGAAGAATATTTGAAGATTTGAAGAAGATTTGAAAAATATTTGAAGAAGATTTGAAGAATATTTGAAGAAGATTTGAAGAAGATTTGAAAAATATTTGAAAAATATTTGAAGAACATTTAAAGAATATTTGAAAAAGATTTGAAGAATATTTGATCAACATTTCATTGAAGCTTTGAAGAATATTTGATCAACATTTAATGAAGATCTGAAGAATATTTGATTTGAAGAATTTACAAAGTCAATCTACACAAAATAGGAACAAAATCATTCTGAAGAATTTACAAAGTCAATCTACACAAAATAGGAACATAATCAAGTTGCAGAATTTACAAACTCAATCTAAACAAGATACACTTCAGAATTAAATAAGGACTAAATTGAAGCCCAAATTTTCACTATAAATAGACACTCAAGGCTGAAGGAGAAAAGCATCGAAAAGCAGAAAAGAGTAATTTTAGCTCAAAGTTCTCAATTCATCTTAGAGTTCAAAGAGAGAAACACTTGTTCAAATTAGAAATATCTTTTGAGTGTTCTTTTCTTAAAGTGTGAGAGTTATTATTATTATCAGCTTTGTTAGAAGCAACTACTCAAGTTTCAAATCTCTTGTATCCAACCCGATAGTGGTTTAGTTCCTTCTTCAATCTGGGGTCGTCAGGTTGTTAGGAGAAGACTTGGCTTGTAGGGTCAAGGTGGTTAGTTCCTCAAAAGTCAGGGATTGTCAGGCTGTTTGGGAAGACTGGCTTGGAGGGTCAGGTGCTTTGTAATTCAAGGTTTTTGAATTAATGGATTGAAGCCTTCTGAATAAGGGGACTGGATGTAGCCAAGTTAGTGGTGAACTAGGATAATTCTACGCGTCAAATTATTTATGCTTTCATTGTTTGCTGCTTCTAAATTCGATTGCTTCTACTCCAAGTAAGTCACCAAAACCAAACTAATTTTTAATTATTTATAAATTATCAAAAAGGTATCAACTTTGTGCAAATACAATTCAACCCCCCCTTCTCGTGTTCGCACCTTCAAGTTTTTCTTTAGTGTTTAACATATAAAAAGTACAACCAAATTGTTTAAAGTAGGAGACGTTAGGCTTTTTACCCTTCCATAATTCATATGGTGTTTTGTTCAATATTGACAAAATTAAGATTTTATTTTGAATATAACATACAATGTTAATTGCCTCTGCCCAAAAATGTTTTGCAATATCCACCTCATTGAGCATGGATCTGGCCAATTTTTGAAGGGATCTATTCTTTCTTACAGGTGAAAACACAAGAAGGGGGTTGAATTGTGTTTGTCTAAGTTGGATTCATTTTGATAATTTGATTAAAATTGGTTCGGGTTTGATGACTTAGAGAAGAAGCAATAACATAATTAAGAAATTCAGGAGTAAAATGACACGGTTAATTTATCCTGGTTCACCACCAACTTGGTAGCTACATCTAGTTCCCTCACTTAGAAGGATTTAATCTACTAATTCAACTCCTTGAATTACACAACACCTGACCCTACAAGTCATTCTTCCCATAATCGCCTGACAAGCCCAAACTTTTTGAGGAATACAAACACCTTGAATCTACAAGCCAAGTCTTCTCCACACAATCTGATAACCCCAGATTGTTGAATGCTCACAACACCTTGACTTTACAAACCAAGTCTTCTCCACACAATCTGACAACACCATATTGTTGAAGGAAAATTATCCACTTGACCCTACAAGTCAAGTCTTCTCAACACAACCTGAGATCAACATATTGCTTGAGGCACACTAAAGCTACAATCGAGCTGGGTTACAAAGAGTTTGAAACTGGTTTGGTTTTGCTTCTACTAAGCAGATTTATTACAATGATTTTCTCACACTAACAATGAAGCACTAAATAATATAAAGTTGAACAAGTACCTTTTCTAAAACTGAAACCTTGAATTATGAGTACTTAAATAAGTTTGAGTTCGTAAGGTTTTTTGTCTATTGTTGTGCTTGTTTTCTTCTTCAACCTTGATCCACTATTTATATATCAAATTAGGGTTTGAATTTGATCCCTTGTGAATTATGAGTCGAAACTCCATTTCAACATGGTCAACAATCATTTTCTAAAAAATTATTTCTGAAAGATGCGTTTTAATAATATGACCTTAAGCCAATTTCTTATTTCTGAATCTAATTTGAGCAATTCTTCCTGAAAGATATTGAGTGTATTTGTTCAGATTACGTTTTCAAAATGATTCATCTGAGTCTTCCTTCATACACTTGATTGGATTTGGGCAGGAACAAATCTAGGTTTGTTCTTTGATATTCAAATGTAAGAATATGGCTAAGTCCAATTCAGTATTTTGCTCAATTTGTCAAAGTCTTTGACCTTCCATCAAAGTCGTTGACTTTTCTGCATCAAAGTCATTGACTTGACTATTGGAGTCAAATGTTGTGCTGCTTGAACAACAAGAGTCAGAGGCAGATGCAAAATTGTGTGACTTAGAATTAGTGGCATGGGCAACTTCACATTTGTTTCATTATCAAAGTCAGTGCAACTTCATAGCGTGTTGCGTATCAGAGGTAACAATTTGCAATGTGTTGCAATCTTTAGAGTCATTGCAACTTCAGAGGCAACATTCTTGGAATGTGTTCCAGCCTTCAAAGTCAACAGAACATGAGCTTCAGAGGCAGGCTTGAAGAGTGGCTTCAAACTTCAGAGGCATGCTGAAGTTACTGTTCATTAGAGGCATGCTGAAATATTGTTCATCAATGGCATGCAGAAATACTATCTACATAGGCATGCTACAATATTGTTCATGCAGAAATATGTTTAATCTTCAAAGGCACATAATTCCTTAGAGGCAGTCTTTAGACCCAATTTCAGAGCCAGTATTCAGACCCAAACTTCAAAGGCAAACATCAGAGGCACATGTGCGTTCTTTTTCCATATCGTGCATTTGTCAGATTCTGAGGATTTCGTTGACTAATTTGATTTCGTTTCCTTTTACCTTTTTTCTTCCTTTGGTGACTTCCTCCGGTCACTTCCTCTGGTGGTATCCTTTGGTCGATTCCACTAGTACCTTCCTCTGATTTTCTTTTTCCATTTTTTGCATACTTAATGAATCCATTAATTCTAATTTATTGTTCTCATAAAATAGTTTTTTAACATCAAAACTCTATGTGGAAAATCAACTTGGTTGCAACACTTCTTCCTACAACTCCATTTTGTTGTGATGTTCTAGGAGAGGAGAAATTGTGAGAGATTCCATTCTCATCACAAAAACTTTCAAATAACTTGTTTTCAAATTCTCCTCCATGATCACTTCTGATTGTGACAATCTTAAGATCATTTTCATTCATTACTTGTTTGCAAAATGCAATAAACACTTTGTGGCATTGATCTTTATTTCTTAAGAATTTAACCAAGTCCACCTAGTGTGTTCATCTACTATCACAAAGCCATACTTCTTTCTATTTAGTGAGGTTGTTTTCACTTGCCCAAAGAGATTTATATGAAAGAGCTCAAGGGGTTTTGAGGTAGAGACTAAGTTCTTAGGGCTAAAGGAGTTCTTTGTTTGTTTTCACCTTTAGACAAGCTTCAAACATAATTTCAGTTTTGTAGCTAAGCTTAGGTAGACCTCTAACTAGTTGAAGTTTATTTAATTTTGAGATTAATTTAAGGTTTTCATGACCTAACCTTTTGTGCCAAATTAACTGCTCTTCATTTACTAACATTATACCCTTAACATCTTGTTTCTCTAGAGTAAACCGATTTATCTTATATATGTTATTTTTCCTATGACCTGTAAAGAGTACAGATCAATTATTTTGACTAATTGTCTTGCATGTGTTTTGATTAAATATGTGTGATAAGTGTGCTAAGAGTGTGAATAAAACAAATGTAAAAGAGTAGAATTTAAGAAGATTCACTAACATAATTTTGTTAGTGCAAAACTGGTTTTAGATACAATCATCTATTTGATATTTTGATGATAATAAAACAAACAAATAAGAATAATTATTTGTTTGATATTTTACTAAGTGTGTAGATTAAGTTAGAAGACAAAGATTTATATTAATGACTATTTATTTTAAGGTAGCTTAAAATATGAGTAAATTAGAGGTAATAATCTCATTGTTTTTAACACATAATATTATCACCTGATAAACAAGTAATTATGTCTACAAATATAATAAGTCATAACATAGAAATAAGAAGCACCGCAACAAGAATCTTATAAATCTACAATTCGAAAGTGTTAAAGACAAAGGAAATATAAGTCAATGATTGACCTTTTTATCTCAAAGGAAAAGAATGCTACAATGATTATCTGCCTCTAACTAAATACCCATGTTGATCCTCTTACTCGAAGATAAGAAGAAAGCTCAAAACAAAGCCGCTTTTACAATCAATGTTTTGGTACAAGTTAAATCCTCTTCTGAACAAACAAAGAGGGTTTACTAATCAAGTGCACCATGCTCTGAAGAATTTGTTAAATTTGTGTTTAAATCTGTTAAACGTGTTCTCAACACGCCTCTGATGAATTTGATTACAAGCTCACTCTAATGATTTTGCGTTCCATAATTATGGCAAACTAGTTGACTATATGGTCAACACTTCAAGTCAACACTATGATAAAGTTAATGTTCTAACAAAAGATCAACATTCCAACATTCTCTGCTCATCAAAGATAGATTTATCCTTTAATTAAAGAAGCGCATGACATCCTGTGAGATATGTCTTCTTAATTCAAGATACACTAAATTAGTTATAAAGATATATATGGATATGTCTAAAAGATTGATTTATCTTAAATACTGATTCAAGATTTCCAACAGTAACATTCTCAACTAGTACATTTCTCAGTATTTAAGTAGAAATCGATTAATATGAAAAAGTGGTTAAGAGAATAAAAAAATGCAATGTGTTAAGAAGAATTTCTGTAAAAGTATATTACACATCAAAAGAAAAGAATGAAAAATCCTCTCACTAAGAGTTACTATATTTGATGTAAATCAATTAAAGTGTTTTATACACTTGAATTGATAAAGGACTTGAAATGTAATATCTTCTCAATGAGAGTCAGAATCCTAGAAGTAGACGTTGTGTCAATTCAGACACAAACTAGAACTAATGAATTCAGTCAAAGTATTATTTTAATTAAGAATGTTAAAAACTATTTTTTTGTTACAAAAAGAATATAATTATTTTTTCCTAAATAAAAAAATAGTTTTTTAATTACTATTTTCTTTAAATTTAATTAATGTTTTTAATTATATGATAAAAAAAATTAATATTCTTCAAAAAAGTTTTTTTTTTCAAAGTAAATAATGTGATTATTATTATTATCAAATTAATAAAAAAAAGTAATGGTTGAGTGTGGCCGGCGGTGGAGATCCGGCGGCCAGCCACCACCCATCACCTCCTATTATTAATAATTTATTAATTAAGAAATTAATTATAATATTTAAATTATCATTTTAATTTTAAAAGAAAATATTTAATTTAAGATAATAAATAATTCAGTTTGTTTGTACAAAATAAATAAAATAATCAGTTTTTTTAAAACAGTTTTTTACCAATTTTTTTTAAATAACAAAGTAAAATCAGTTTTTAAAATTAATAATAAAATTAATTTCAGAATTAATTATTTAGAACATTATAAAAACAGTTTTTAAAGTAATATAAAAAACTTTTTTTTTTTAAATAGTAATGAAACAAAATATATGTGTAAAAAAGAAACAATTTTTTATTTAAAAAATATATTTTTTGAAATAATAAATATAATTATATAATAATAGTTTCTTAAGTGTATATATTTTAAAATAAATATATGTAATCCATTTGATTGCATTAAAAAATTCATGTCATCCATTGGATTTGTAAAACAAGGTTGGATGGATCAAATCCATCCATATTTTTTAAATGTATGGATTGAATCCAATCTATTAACCATTTTATTGATAAGTGGATGGATTGGGTGGATTTATAGTTGGATGGATGATAGATAAATGGATCATTTTGCCACCCCTAGTCCTCATATTTGGCTTAAGTGAAGCTTCTATTTTCTTGAGTTTTGATGTGGTTGTTGCTTTTTGCTTTCCTTTTTTCCAACTAATTGGAGCAGTGTGTCTTTCATGTCATGTGCAACACCTTTTTGTACCTTTGTACTTTTCTACACATGTGTCAAATTTGTTCTAAGAATATCATTTGTGTCTGTCATCATCTTGAGATTGCATTCATCCTCTAATATAACTGATTATCAGGATGTTCATCATCGGATCTGTGTAAGTCTTTTAGAGATTATTATATGTCTTTTTTTCCAATATATGACTGTTGGAATTTGGTGTAAACATATTGACACCTTTTGTAGTTGTTAGTTAACCTTCTATAATATGATTTGTAGAAAGCATTCTTATTATCCTTTTGATCTATTATGGATGAGAAGGTTCTTTCTTGTTTTCAATACCTTGGAAATCATGACTAATGTGTTTGTCTTATTTTAGAGGTCTTTGTACCAATTTGAACAATCTTAACATATTGTTTTTGTATTGTTCACATAAAACCTCATTTTTATATATGAGAGGAAAATTTCTAGAATTCATCCTTCGATTATATTGATTGTGAGGATGAAGGTTCTAATCTCCCACATAGGAGTTTGTGACCGATGTAATGTCGCTTCTTCTTTTACTTTTCATAAACCTTGAATAATGTCAAAAGCTTGTCAACTTTTTTCCTTTGCTCTTTTATGACAATTACTTTTTCAATAATTGTGAGATGAATATTTTGATGATTATTTATCCTTGGATTTGAAATTGTGATCAATGTCCATCATCGGATCTATCCTTGAATATGATATTGGAATGAATGTTCATCCTCAGATCTATCCTCGGATATGGATACTTCATCATCTTATTTCTATATACACACAGCTTGACCGATAACTCTTATTGACTTCTTCTAAGAGGTTTTATGTGTGATTAAGATGTAACATATTGATCATGATCATTCTCGACTTGAGGATAGTCATAATTCTATTTATGAATTAGGCTCCTCAGTTTTTTACGGTGGTTAAGTATACTACTTGCAATAGTGTGATAACAAGGTACATTCTTTGTTGTACGTTCCACATATGTTAATTTTGTAGGTGCAACTATACATGTATTCTTGTTGATGATCCATCATTGTAGCATTCTCTTGAAAGCTGTAATAATTTTCCCATTCTCTCAATTAAAACTTTTATGGTTCAAATGGTAGTCGACTTCAAATATCTTTAGGAAGCTTATGATACTACTGGTGTAATCTTTTGATTTTACTTTAATTCTTTAGTTGTTGAGTTGATACAATTCACTTGTTTAGATGAGTTGCTTCAAGCTTTTCCACTTCTATTCTTTCAACAAAAACTCAAATGCAAACAACAGTAGATCGCCATTCAAAAAACTTAACATTTATTTCATAAGGTTTGTTGTCTTTAAAATACCGATCAACAAGGGTCTGACCTCAACATCATCTAGTGTTTCTCTCACTCTTTTCTCTATAACTCTTTGTTGTTCCACTTTCTCCTTGTCATTAAGAAAAAAAACATCATTTCGTTGTTTATAACCATTATATTAAATTTTTACATTTTATCATGAAAAGATTCACTATTATGAGAACTAAAAATTTAAAATAAATTAAATTTGATTTTGATGATATTTTTGGTAAATAATGTTTAGTTATTATAATTATATAAATTCTAGGAAATAAGTTTAAAAACAAACTCAATTGACTATTAATTTAAAGACCAAATATACCAGTACATATCGAATTGACTCATGTACCGTATAAATTCTATTTTTAGAAAGCATTGACCTTGTGAGTTAAAAAAAGTATGATCTAGCTTGAACTTCTTTTTTCTACAAAAAGATCTAGCTTGAACTTCTTTTTTCTAAAAAAAATCTAGCTTGATCTTGATATAAATGACCTGATATATTTTCATCCTTATAGCTTAATAAAATTTAGGTTAAATACCACTCGGGGTTCCTTAACTTAATTTTGGTTAACGATTTTGTCCTTTATCTTTTTTTTTCCGATTTCGTCCTTTATGTTTTTAAATAATTTCAGTTACCCTTTAAGTGGAGTTCCGTTAAGAAAAAGTTAAAAAATCCCTCATCTAGATCATTACATACGTTCATCAAACCTCTATGACCGATTGGGACTTATCTGAAGTGATGTCTATGGAGTATAAATACCTCATAACTTCAGTTTTAATGAATCAATCCTACTACCAAACTTAGAATAAACTTTGAACATTTTTTTGAAATATTTCCAAAATATAAAGGGTAATTTTTTTTTTCTGAAAACGGAGGAATGATTTTTTTAACTTTTTCTTAACAGAACCCCACTTAAAGGGTAACGCTGAAAATATTTAAAAACATAAAGGACCAAATCTGAAAAAAA